>CM060938.1:138725716-139966449 GCA_030765085.1 Allium cepa
GACAATTTGAAATATGTTGTTAAATTTGAATTGTTCAGTTATTTAATTTATTAAAGATGATATGCCATTATCTGCAATTGTTCACCTGTGATATATGGCACCATATCCTATTGTATATATTTAATTTAATTTGCCACTGATGATATATGCCTGTTGCTGATATATTGGTTCTCACTCTGCAAGTTCCCAGTTAATTTAGAAATCCCTATGGGTTGAAATGATACATACCCGAATGATATTTGTGACGACCCGGAATTTCGGAAAAATTGGAAATTGGGATATTTAATTGATTTCAATATTTAAAAGTTAGTTTGTAACTTAAAATTTCAAATATCACCATTATTTGGAAATTAAATTATTGGATTTAATTACTGGAAATTGGGTAAAATGTTGAATCTGGAATTTTAAGCTTGTTAAAAATATTTTAAAGGCTTGTAAAATTTATAGTGATAGTGCTGAAGATAATAAAATCTTTTAAATTGAAATTGAAAGTGCTTTGTTAAATTTTGAAATTTTATCGTTTAAATTGATATTTAAAAATAGCCTTCCGAGGCACAGTCTCGGAATTCGATGAAACCAGTTCCATTAGATCCGTAATATTGTATTATTATCGGATTTCAATTTTCGTAGTGTTTGGAGTGATCGTTTGGCCGTACGGTATATAATCGCGCTGAAATTTACATCGAAAATTAAATATAATAACTGGGTCCAAAAAGCTATCTTCTCCATATGATCGATTTAGAACTCGAAACCTTTTCCATTGCGTTCGGGATAGGGGTATAACATTGCGAACGCCCAGCGGCACGTTTTGGTAGGGCTTCGAGATTTTTACTGGTGATATCGGGTCGATTTGGAATTTAAAAAAAAATATTATATATTTCTCCATCAGCCCACTTTTTTTTCACCATCAGCTGTTATTCCGTCTCCTTTCCAAATCATTACAGCAGAGTAATTCCTTCACGCAACCCTCATTTCACCTTAGTCTTTTAAAACACGCTTCCCCTCTTAAATATTAACAGTCGAGCATTTTAAAATGAATCGAATGAGATGGTTCAACAATGGCCGAGCATTTTTATAAAAAAGAAAAAAAGAACCAAAGTCTTCTTCTTTTGAAAATATGGCCTGCGAATTTCTTTTCACCTTCTTCCAAATCGAATTCCCCTTCTCCGATTAATCTTAAGGCAAATCAAAATAAAGGGGCTCGAACAAGGAATCGGCGGCGAAGTCATGATAGGATCTAGGGCTCTGCTGGTCTCGTATTCGAGAAAGTTTTGGGCATCGGACTCAGTGGCGAATGACGCGAGGGATGATGGAAGGGTTGTCGAGGCTACGATGGTGAGGACTGCGATTGCGTTCGAGGGTTTGGGAGCTTGGGGCTCGTTCGCGTGCGTATGTAGGGTAGAGTGTTGTGGCTCGCGAAGGTCAAGGCGATTAAGGGGAGGCTTGCAAAGGTGGATCGCGATCTGGATTGGTGTAGTCGCGTGGAGAATCTCGCGTGGTTCTGGGATTTTTGTTTGAGCAGCAGGTATTAGTTTCTATTTTTATTAAATTTAATATTTGCAGTAAAGTATAATATAATTCTGCTTTTAATCTGATAAATATATATAATTTCACTTACTGTTTCATTTTAAAAATAAATATTAAGATGGTTAACTTATTTAATTTCTTATTTAATTTATTTTAGTTGCTAAATATCTTTAAGGGGAGATTAGTTTAGAATTTAGTATTGTTTAAATCAAATCACTAGTTAAAATTAAATCTATTAAACAACGATTAATTTGTCTAATAAACCTATTTAATTATATGTCACTAAAAATAATTTTTATTTAAAAAGGAAATAAGTTCAAATTTAAATCATTAACCAACTGAATTATTAAATGGTACCTAATGGCTCGATTTTATTTCGAATATTAATAATCATATAAATTATTTATTCAAGGTCCAAAACCATGAAGAATAGCTAGTTTGGAGTGGATTGCAAATTTAAAAGTCAAAGGTGAGTTAATCTCACTCATCTGAGTTAATTTAAATTTATGGTTAAATTTAAATAATTGATTGAATGATTGAATTATTTTGATGTGCTATATTTTATAGTAATATATATAGTATATATTGGAGTGGTTGATTTCCCGCATTTATATAGCGGATGAGACCCTATGCGCCGCATAATAGTAGATGATACTATATTTAAAACCCATATACCGCGATATTCCACCTCGAAGTGGAATTGGTATTGTGCTAACGTCTGTGGATGCAGGGAAACAGGTTGGAGGGATCCAACTGGATTCCTCAACATTTATTTAGATTATTTAATATTCTCTGTTACGATTATTTGATATTCTGTGATGAATTATATTTGAATATTTAATGCTATAGTTTGCGAGAATATATTTCGGTACACTGAGTTATCAAAATATATAGAATTGGATTTTTGAAAGAAAATAAAAGAGTGAATTTTTAAGAAAAATAATCATAGAGAACTTGAATAAATTTAAGAATGAACTGGATAAGAATAAAAGCGATTTTAAAAATACTAATAAATAATTTCGAGTTTGGAAAAAAAGGGATATTGAATAAACAGAAAATAATGAAATGTAAAACTTAAGTGATATTATTTAAAGGAATAAAGAATTAACTTTAAAATTCAAGGTTTAAATTTATTCAAAAGGATAAAGAAGGAATTTTGGAAATCTGAAATTGGTATGTTTCAGTTAAAAGATTTTAAATCAAAATGGAGAAATAAAATCTGAAGTTAACGGATTTTGGAAAAAACAATGAGTAAGTAAAGAGATTTATTTCAAAATGGAGTAAATTGGAAATCAATTTGGAAATTGATTTAAGTGTTTCAAATTTGAAATTTAAAGGAGAATGTGACTATGAAATTTATAAACTGGGTTTATAAAAGCAAATTGATATATCAATGGATATTTGAAAGAATAAATTCACGGTGGGAATTCATTAAAGGAATGGGTAAACTTGTAAAAAAATAGTGATTTATTTTTAAAGGATGTGAAGAAATGTATATTTCTCTGGATAGCCAAGTAAGTTTTCAATGTAAATTTTTAAATATAAGTTATGTTGTTTTAAAAAGCTTGTTTAGAAAATTTATTATTTCTAAATGTTTAAATTCTGAAGTAAGTATTTTTTTTCAAATCTATTATCGTAGTAAGTACTTAAAGGTGACTGGGTATTTTGTTTTAAATTAGAAAATCTAATTTTAAATTTGATAAAGTGCCTTATTTTTAAATATTCCTAAAGTATATATTTTAATAAAGTATTAAAGTAGTTTTCAATTTAAATGTTAAAGTATATTTTATAATAAAGTGTTTTAAATTATTTTCAGAATCTAAAGTTTTTGTGCTTGGTGTTTTCAGTGGAAATAAATATTTGGGAATTCATTCCATGAGAAGAGTAGGGTTGGAAAACTGTTTTCAAAAAGGTTTGAAAATGAAAATATATCTTGCAAAGATATTTTGAGGTTAATAAATAATTCGGTGAAATTATTTATGTTGGATGGTTGTTGTGAATGTTAATTGATAATTAAATAATCGACTATCAATATTGGAAAATGCATTGATCGATTCGAAGAGACCGGGATCGGGATTAATTTCTCAAAAACCATTTCGATCCGGTTTGTATGTTTTCGTGGAAAAATGAGTTCAGAGTCGAAGATAGAGCAATGAAGTGCATGGGCTAATCGCTACTAATCCTGAGGTGATTCCAAAATGGATATAGTAGGAGTAGTGCCTTCGGTTTCGTTCGAACCTGGAACGGACTTGTATGGATGAATGCTTTCAGAACATCGTCAGGTAGACGATGGGCATTCTAAGTAAAACGATCTAAAAAGGTAACGCTTAGCCTCAAGCCTCATCAACCAGGAATAACTAAAAATCAGGGGTTATGCAGCAAGGCTATGTGGGTAGCACCTATTAGGGTGAGGTCATCGCTGTCTAGATGTCCTTTTTATTCGGCATAGTGGTGCGGTTGCTGATCCCAACCGTGGGGTAATCTTACTCGGGATTATCCAGTAAGGGGTAGTCCCGGTCTTGTGTTACAGGGGATTGAGAGTAATCATCGGTACGGTGACCTAGGCCACGTACTGTGACATGTGGTACCCCAGTGCCTAGTCATTAGTTGGAAAACCGTTCTCCCTACGTGCCTTTTACGGTTTTGTTTGTATTACCCACTTTGTGGCTAGTAGCTGGAATTCAATCATGTATTTCACCTATTTTAATGAGTATTTGTAGATAGACCCTATTATAATATCAGAGGATTTTAATAAAAATTGTTTTAGCTATCGTAAGATAAAAACCCGACATATTTAATTGTGGCGTGGTCTTACGAGATGCTTTTGTTTTCAAAGAATTTTTGAAACTTTAATAATCAATTTGGGTGTGGTTTCTCACGCTGGTATTCCAGACCGACTCGGGTGTTATTTAACTATAATACTCGGGTCAGACCAAGTATTATAGATTATAGGAAAGGATGATGTGGAGCTCCGGAAACGAGCTGGATGGCAATACGTACTTCCGTATTTGTGTTAAATATTACGCTGTGTATTCAGATTGTGAGGGCAGGTTGTGATTACTGTCTAATTGTGTTATGTATACTATGATGATGTAATGTATAAACAGATATATTTGTTGTTGTGTAAAGATCATTTATTATCTATTATATTTTATTCCGCTGCGATAGTTAGATTCTGATGTTGTTTTCTATTTTCTTCTTCTATCTCTTCTTCTTTAACCCTTATGGTTCGGTTTTTCGGGCATCGAAAAATCGGGTCGTGACATTGTGGTATCAGAGCTTAGGTTGGTGATAACCTTGGCTCTGGTGGGGATTACTCATTGGAAATAGAGTCCGTAGTACTCTAAAATGAGTTTGAGCGTATTAATAGATACGAGCGCGTATTTGTTAGTGAATATAAATTGTTTAAATATTGTGTTGACTTATTGGTTGGATATGAATTCTGATTGAGTAAGTTGGCTGCTATTCGAGAAGAGTTTATAAACACCTAACACGATAAATCGACACAGTATTGTTTTAAAGGTGGGTGAATGAAATAATTTTACCCCAAAATATATCTTTCTATAAAAGAAATATTCCTTAAATTGTTATATTACTTGGATGTTTGGATGATAATATTTTAAACAAATAAGATTATAAAAAAAAATTGGAATGACTTGTATAATCAAAAGGGAAATTTGTATGAGCATAAATTATACAAATGAATTATAGTTAAAATTTGATTTAAGTCAAACTTGGAAATTTAAAACCCTGGAGATTTTGGAAGTGTTTTTCGAAGTGTTTTGAAGACAAATAATAGCATTATTATTTTAAAAAGTAATTCTGAAAGGAAATTGTTTCAAATAAATTTTGGGAAGGGTATAGCATTGAGCTTACTTCAGTCGCTGGAAAATAATTTCGGTGATGACTGCAACATCATCGCTGTTCATTTTCGACTTTCTAGGTGATGGATTGCTGCCAAATTGATTTGTTCAGAAGAACTAGTTTTTTTTTTGAATTTTCAAAGGAAATTTGTTCAGGATAGAAACCAGGATTGGTTTAAAATTCTTAGAAATGTGATTTTGGGATAATGGTGTTTGTAAAATGATTTGAACCAAAAGCCGGGTGTTTGAAATCCTGAATCCTTATTTGAATTGAAAATCCTAATGAGGTAAGTTATAAACTTGTAAAGTTGAGATGATTTTTAAATAAGGAAGAAAAATATGAGCTTTGAATGTTTAAATTAAAATTAAAGTGAAAAGGTTAAATAAATTTAATTTGGAGAAATTTAATTGTGGAAAATTTAATGGATGATTGGAAGAAATAATTAGTCAATCTTGAATGTGATTGGAATGGGAAGATAGAAATTAAATTTGGATTGAGAAATAAAATTAATTAGAATTAAATTAACTTAATAAAAGTTAATAATAACGAGTAGGATTTGAAGTAAGTTGAAAAGAATTGAAATGAAATAAAAGTTAAATTGTGAGTTAATAAAATTAGTTTGTGAATTAAATGATTGGAATAAAACTTGATTATAAATAATATTCATCGCATATTGTAAGTGGGTTAATTATGAATCGAAGTTGTTATCAAATGAAATGGAATTGGATTATAATAGAAATGATTTGAGTTACAAATAAATCCAATTCGAGTGTGAATGAGTTAAATATGTGCTTGGATATTATTTTGATAAATTGAGAAGGTGAGTTAAAATTAAATGGATGGGCTAACTGAATTTAATGGAATTCGATTAAATAAGAATCAAATGAAAGATGGAAATAGAACTGGTTGCGAAGAGAAATGGAAGTTGGTTGAATGAAATGAGCATATGCTATAATGTTGGAAAATGGAATAGTTTTAGTTGCAGCAAGTTAAGAAGAAATGAAATTGCTTAGGAGTTGAAATAAAAGGATTTTAGAATTGGAATGTTTTCAAGCTTAATAGAATGGTTTCAAATAAAATGAATGCGGATAAGAAATGAAAACTTGAGCTATGGATTAAATTTGACTTGAATTGTTAGTAAATTGAATACAATTGAAATATTGTCGAATAAAAGGAAGTTGGATCGAAACAGAAATGGTTTGAATTGCAAGTTAAGTTCAAGAAGGTAGAAATAAATTGAAAATGGCCTTGTAATTAATTAAATGAGTCGTGAATGAATTGAATTTGGAAATTAAAATTTATAATAACTAATCAAATAAATTTGTAGATTGAAATGAGATTTGATGGAAATAGAACCAAGTTAAATTAAAAAGGAAAAATTATTTTGCAAATGAAGTGAGCTTAAGTTTTGAAGTTGGACTAAATTAAAGTAAATTAACTTAAGTTTAAAATTTACAGAAGCCTGGATTTGAGGAAGGGTGAAAGTTCATTAAATAAAAAGTTCGGGTTAAATTAATTTGGAAAATGATTATTAATATAAGCATCGAATGTTGTCAAGCTCAATGACATGGTTTTAAAATGAAACCAATGCGGAGATGAATAGAAATGCAAATGTATGGTTGGTGAATAAACTAGAAATGGGGTGGAATTTAAAATAAATTGATTGGAATCAATTGAAATAAATAAGAGTTGTTTGGGTTAAAAATGAATTGAATGTAAGCAATTGAGTTGTAAACCATTTAAATTGAATGAAGTCGTATATGAATTGGTTGTAAACAATTAAAATTAATGTCGAAACCCTATAAGTTGCTTATAAATATTGTTTAACCTGCATTGCTTATAGAAACTCGTATGTTTACCAGTTAAATATGTAAAATGTTGTTAAGTTACATGATTTTGGTACTTACATATTTAAATTGAGTAGGTACAGGTACCGGGAAGCCGTTTGGCTGGATTTGGACGCGCTAACTGCCGAAATAATAAGCTGCTTGCTTTAAAATGCTAAATAGAGGTACGCCTATGCAATAAAAAGAGGAAATATGAACTGTTTCTGTTTTTTCGACCGTGTGGGTCGATGTATATATATTTATATCTCTTGTCAAATTGCAAAAGCTCCTCCGTACAAAGGAGACTCTGCCAAAATTTTCCGAAAATTTTGGGAGTTAGAAATTTTTTGAAAATTTTTTGTTAGCGACAAAACGATTTCAAATTGGGAATTTAAATAAATTAGTGGATGAAACTAATTTAAAATGATGATATGAATCAGTTATAAATGGAAGATAAAATTCAATATCCAGAGTTGAAGATAAATTGAATTCATATGGAATTGGAAATCCAGATAAAAAAATAAGTGGATATAAAGGCTAAAGTGGTAAAGTAATAATATAAGAGTATATAAAATGCTTATACTAAACTTAAGAAATGAATGGTGAAGTTCTTAAGTAAGTTTGATACTGGGAACATACTAAGTAATTTTGGAAAGGAGATTAACTAAATTGGCGAAATGGGATAATTGTGGATAAGTGAATAGAAATCAGAATGAATGTGAATAAAAGAGAATGGATATAAATACGTAATATGTACGTATATTATTTTTATTCACATAGAAAATTGATCCAGATTCGAGCACAAAATTTCGAGATAGTTATATCAATCCGAGTTAGGATTTTTCACTCGATTTTCAACGGCGAACCCTGGATATGGATTTTGATTGATTCGGGAAATTCTCTATCATACTTATGACTATGCAAGTAGAATGATGGTTTCTGATCAAGAAACCAGATCTGAGTCCGCACTAGGAAGTCGGGTGGATGATACTAGTTCGGAAATGTAATTGTGTTGCCGAGTAAGCGATCAGATTCGGTATTGCGTACGAATGATATAGGTACATCGCACGGGCTTAAATGGAATGAATATTGAAAATTTTGTAAGAAGTGTATAAAATGATTTTGGAATCTGTAGTTGGATATGGTTAAATTAGATATACAGGTATTAAAAAGCAAGTGGGAAAAATTGGGATTTTTGATTTTAGAAGATAATGTGGATCGCCCGACTAAAAAGGTATGTATTTAAATTTGTGTATGAAGTTTGATTGGATTTTTGATCTAGCCACTTGGTTTTTTGTTTTCTTTTGGAATCTAGGGGACCGTAGAGGCATTTTGTAGTTGTACCGAGCTAACCGTGCAAAGGAGATGCTAGCGAATTTTTTCGAAAATTTAGAGAGTTAGAAATTTTTTGAGAAAGTTTTGATAATTTAAATTTGGATTTAAATTTAAATTTGAAAAAGTGGAGTAAATAATGTTGTTGGAAACTATAGAAGGTTTTGGGAAGTTGATTGAAGTAATAGTGGGTCAAAAGATATGTTACGGCAAGTTGATAAAATTGTTTGGTTTTGGAAAATAGTAATGGGTATTGGATCATTCTTCTTAACTAGCAATTTCAGGGACGAAATTCTTTTAAGGGGGGAGGAATGTGATGACCCGGAATTTTGGACACTTTGAAATTGGGATATTTAATTGATTTTAATATTTAAAAGTTAGTTTGTAACTTAAAATTTCAAATATCACCATTATTTGGAAATTAAATTATTGGATTTAATTACTGGAAATTACGTAAAATGTTGAATCTGGAATTTTAAACCTGTTAAAAATATTTTAAAGGCTTGTAAAATTTATATTGATAGTGCTAAAGATAATAAAAGCTTTTGAATTGAAACTGGAAGTGCTTTGTTAAGTTTTGAAATTTTATCGTTTAAATTGATATTTAAAAATAGCCTTCCGAGGCACAGTCTCGGAATTCGACGAAAACAGTTCCATTAGATCTGTAATATTGCATTATTATCGGATTTCAATTTTCGCAGTGTTTGGAGTGATCATTTGGCCGTACGGTATATAAACGCGCTGAAATTTACACCGAAAATTAAATATAATAACTGGGTCCAAAAAGCTATCTTCTCCATACGATCGATTTAGGACTCAAAACCTTTTCCATTGCATTCGGGATAGGGGTATAACATTACGAACGCCTAGCGGCACGTTTTGGTAGGGATTCTAGATTTTTACCGGTGATATCGGGTCGATTTGGAATTTTAAATAAAAATATTATATATTTCTCCATCGGCCCACTTTTTTTCACCATTAGCTGTTATTCCGTCTCCTTTCTAGATCATTGTAGCAGAGCAATTTCCTTCACGCAACCCTCATTTCACCTCAATCTTTTAAAACACGCTTCCCCTCTTTAATATTAACAGTCGAGCATTTTAAAATGAATTGAATGAGATGTTTCAACAATGGCCGAGCATTTTTATAAAAAAAAAGAATCAAAGTCTTCCTCTTTTGAAAATATGACCTGCGAATTTCTTTTCACCTTCTTCAAAATCGAATTCCCCTTCTCTGATTAATCTTAAGGCAAATCGAAATAGAGCGGCTCGAACAAGGAATCGGCGGCGAAGTCACGATAGGATCTAGGGCTTTGCTGGTCTCGTATTCGAGAAAGGTTTGGGCATCGGACTCAGTGGTGAATGACGCGAGGGATGATGGAAGGGTTGTCGAGGCCGCGATGGTGAGGAATGCGATTGCGTTCGAGGGTTTGGGAGCTTGGGGCTCGTTCACGCATGTATGTAGGGTAGAGTGTTGTGGCTCGCAAAGGTCAAGGCGATTAAGGGGAGGCTTGTGAAGGTGGATCGCGATCTGGGTTGGTGTAGTTGCGTGGAGAATCTCGCGTGGTTCTGGGATTTTTTTTAGCGGCAGGTATTAGTTTCTATTTTTATTAAATACAATATTTGCAGTAAAGTATAATATAATTCTGCTTTTAATCTGATAAATATATACAATTTCACTTACTATTTCATTTTAAAAATAAGTATTAAGATGGTTAACATATTTAGTTTCTTATTTAATTTATTTTAGTTGCTAAAAGATCTTTAAAAGGAGATTAGTTTAGAATTTAGTACTGTTTAAATCAAATCATTAGTTAAAATTAAATCTATTAAACAGCGATTAATTTGTCTAATAAGCCTATTTAATTATATGTCACTAAAAATAATTTTTATTTAAAAAGGAAATAAGGTCAAATTTAAATCATTAACCAACTGAATTATTAAATGGTACCTAATGGCTCGATTTTATTTTGAATATTAATAATCATATAAATTTTTTATTCAAGGTCCAAAACTATGAAGAATGGCTAGTTTGGAGTGGATTGCAAATTTAAAAGTCAAAGGTGAGTTAATCTCACTCTTCTGGGTTAATTTAAATTTAATTGGTTAAATTTAAATAATTGATTGAATGATTGAATTATTTTGATGTGCTATATTATATATAGTATATATTGGAGTGGTTGATTTCTCGCATTTATATAGCGGATGAGATCCTCTGCGCCGCATAATAGCGGATGATATTATATTTAAAACCCATATACCGCGATATTCCACCTCGAAGTGGAATTGGTATTGTGCTAACGTCCGTGAATGCAGGGAGACAGGTTGGAGGGATCCAACTGGATTCCTCAACATTTATTTAGATTATTTAATATTCTCTGTTATGATTATTTGATATTCTGTGATGAATTATATTGGAATATTGAATGCTATAGTTTGCTTGAATATATTTTGGTACATTGAGTTATCAAAATATATAGAATTGGATTTTTGAAAGAAAATAAAAGAGTGAATTTTTAAGAAAAATAATCATAGAGAATTTGAATAAATTTAAGAATGAACTGGATAAGAATAAAAGTGGTTTTTAAAATTCTAATAAATAATTTCGAGTATGGAAAAAAGGGTATTTGAATAAACAGAAAATAATGAATTGTAAAACTTAAGTGATATTATTTAAAGGAATAAAGAATTTACTTTAAAATTCAAGTTTTAAATTTATTCAAAAGGATAAAGAAGGAATTTTGGAAATCTAAAATTGGTATGTTTCAGTTAAAAGATTTTAAATCAAAATGGAGAAATAAAATATGAAGTTAATGGATTTTGGAAAAAAATGAGTAAGTATAGAGATTTATTTCAAAATGGAGTAAATTGGTAATCAATTTGGAAATTGATTTAGGTGTTTGAAATTGGAAATTTAAAGGAGAATGTGACTATGAAATTTATAAACTGTGTTTATAAAAGCGAAGTAATATATCAATGGATATTTGAAGGAATAAATTCACGGTGGGAGTTTATTAAAGGAATGGGTAAACTTGTAAAAAAAATAGTAAAAATAAATAAATAGTGATTTATTTTTAAAGGATGTGAAGAAATGTATATTTCCCTGGATAGCCAAGTACGTTTTCAACGTAAATTTTTAAATATAGGTTATGTTGTTTTAAAAGCTTGTTTAGGAAATTTATTATTTCTAAATGTTTAAATTCTGAAGTAAGTATTTTTTTTTTCAAATCTATTATCGTAGTAATTATTTAAAGGAGACTGGGTATTTTGTTTTAAAAGAGAAAATCTGATTTTATATTTTATAAAATTGCCTTATTTTTAAATATTCCTAAAGTATATATTTTAAAAAAGTATTGAAGTAGTTTTCAATTTAAATGTTAAAGTATACTTTATAATAAAGTGTTTTAAATTATTTTCAAAATCTAAAGTTTTTGTGCTTGGTGTTTTCAGTGGAAATAAATATTTGGCAATTCATTCCACGAGAAGAGTAGGGTTGGAAAACTGTTTTCAAAAAGGTTTGAAATGGAAATATATCTTGCAAAGATATTTTGAGGTTAATAAATAATTCGGTGAAATTATTTATGTTGGATGCTTGTTGTGAATGTTAATTGATTGTTAAATAACCGACTATCAATATTGGACAATGCGTTGATCGTTTCAAAGAGACCGGGATCGGGATTAATTTCTCGAAAACCACTTCGATCCGGTTTGTACGTTTTCGTGGAAAAACGAGTTCGGAGTTGAAGATGGAGCAGTGAAGTGCAAGGGCTAGTCGCTACTAATCCTGAGGTGATTCCAAAATGGATGTAGTAGGAATAGTGCCTTCGGTTCCGTTCGAACCCAGGACGGACTAGTATGGATGAATGCTTTCAGAACATCGTCAGCTGGACGATGGGTATTCTAAGTGAAACGATCTAAAAAGGTAACACTTAGCCTGAAGCCTCATCAACCGGGAATGACTGAAAATCAGGGGTTATGCATCAAAGCTATGTGGGTAGCACCCATTAGGGTGAGGTCATCCCTATCTAGATGTCCTTTATGTTCTCCTTAGTGGTGCGGTTGCTGATCCCAACCGTGGGGTGATCTTACTCGGGATTATCTAGTAAGGGGTAGTCCCGGTCTTGTGTTGCAGGGGATTGGGAGTAATCCTCGGTACGGTGATCTAGGCCACGTACTGTGATATGGTAGCCCCGTGCCTAGTCATTAGTTGGAAATCCATTCTCCCTACGTGCCTTTTACGGTTTTGTTTGTATTACCCACTTTGTGGCTAGTAGCTGGAATTTAATCATGTAACAACTTCAGCTATTTTAATAAGTATTTGTAAATAGACCCTATTATAATATCAAAGGATTTTAATAAAAAGTGTTTTAGCTATCGTAAGGTAAAAACCCGACATGTTTATTTGTGGCATGGTCTTACGAGATGCTTTTGTTTTCAAAGATTTTTTGAAACTTTAATAATCAATTTGAGTGTGGTTTCTCACGCTGATATTCCAGACAGACTCGGGTGTTATTTTACTATAATGCTCGGGTCAGACCAAGTATTATAGATTATAGGAATAGATGCTGTAGAGCTCAGTAGAAGAGCTAGATGGCAATACGTACTTCCTTATTTGTGTTAAATATTCCGCTATGTATTCAGATTGTGAGTGCAGGTTGTGATTACTGTCTAGTTGTGTTATGTATACTCTGATGATGTAATGCATAAACAGATATATTTGTTGTTGTGTAAAGATCATTTATTATCTATTATATTTTATTCCACTGCGATGGTTAGATTCTGATGTTGTTTTCTATTTTCTTCTTCTGCCTCTTCTTCTTTAACCCTCATGGTTCAGTTTTTCGGGCATCGTAAAATCAGGCCATGAAAATATTATAGATTATAGGAAAATCATTATGGTTTAAAATGATAAACCCAAGTGATTTTTCATTGATTTTTGAATTTTGGGATTGCGGGTTAAATGATATATACCCGTAATCATTTAAATTGCATATTGAAATGATAAATATTCATATCACTTGACCATAGGATCGAAATTTATATACGGACGTCGTTGGTCTATTTTGAAAAAAAATGATTTCCAGAGTTGAAAGAGAATATATAATTTTATTAAATATTGATTTTTTAATTATAATATAAAGAATTTATTTTAATATATGTGTAAAATTTAGATTTTTAAAACTATGTTTTGGAAATTTTAAATTTATAAGTTAGTTTTGAAATTATAATTTTTAAGTTTTTTCTTATAATTTTATTATTTTAAAAGTATATAAAATAAGATTTAATACAAAATACATTTAATAATAAGATTTAATTTAATAAAATGTAATTTAAATGGTTTATAATATGTTTAAGTGTATATTTAAATTTATAATAATATTTTAAAATAGATTTTTATAACATTAATAATAAAGTTTGGGAAGAAAAAATTAATGCTGACTTGGAATTTAAATTGGGTAATAATTGTTTGAATTAGAATGGATTTAAAATTATTGATTTTTTGAGGTTTCGAGAGATATGATGCATAACTTGATTTGATAAAAAGTTATTAAATAAATATTCTCAACTTTAAACAAAATTGAGACTGAATATTTAATATTGATTTAAACTTATAAATTCAAATTTTATTCAATTGTTATTAAAATGATTAAGAAAATATTTTTCCAATTTGAATAAATTAAATTTAAATGTTGAAATATAAATGAAATTTATATTGAAATTGTTTGAACATTTAAACTTGAATCTTATTGGAATTGAAGTGATGGTTCAAACTTGGATTTGAAAATCGATATAAAATTGAAATGGTTTATTGAGAATTTGAGTTGAATCTTTGACCTTTAAATTGTATGGTTAAACTGGAATTGATTTAAATTGAATTTTGGAATTTAAGACGAATTGAATTGATTTGTGAAATCGAAGGGAACTAATTTTAGTATATACAGTATTTTTAATATATATAAACTATTTTAATTTATAACTATTTTAATGTATATACTATTTTCAATATCTAAACTGTTCAAGTTGGAGCTGTTATGATTTCAAAAGTGTTAGGAATTCCAAAGTGTTACGGTTTCAAAAGTGTTATTTTTTCTAAAGTGTTATAATTTCAAAAGTGTTATAATTTCGAAAGTGCTATAATTTTAAAAGTGTTAGGATTCAGGAAATGAATATTATTTAAAGTGAATAATGATATCGAAATTGATATGGTTTTGAAATGAATATGTTATTTTGATATGAAGTATGAACTATTTTGAAATGAAACAACCACGTTGTGAAATAAGCATTTGGTTGTTAAAGAGACCGGGATCAGATATTGTCGTACTCTTTGCCAATACCGAAAATCACTTTAACAACTGCGTACGTGGTGGAGATTCCAGAACGAAGTAGGATGGTTTGATGTACGATTTCGTGTGAAGTATTTACGTATCCCTAACTCCCGTGAGTCAGCTCGATATGGCTAAAACAGGATCCATGTCGAGCCAAGTGAGGTGATCACTTGTAAGTTTATTTCTTTATAAACTTGTCTATAATTTCAAAAGCTTGATCTTCAATTTATTCAAACTCGAGTTACTTTGCAACTTTATATCTACACGGTACAAACCAGCAACTCAACGCCTAAAACTCGAGTTAAAATTTAAAACTTACCCTGACACAGTACTAACTAAACACAGCAACTAAATCACTCAAGAAAATCACGGCAAATACATGAGCCTACCCGAGTAAATTCCATCTCTATCTTCTTTGAGTCGCTCTCGATAACAACGCGAGCAAAGCTTCGGGTAATCCTTTCTTCTCCAAGTCAAGATTTCCAGTGCACAGCATATACACGCGTGCACGTGTCCCACTGTTGCCGGCCACCATAGTTCGTCGTCATCATCGACGACGATCACACTATCACGCGTGAGCCCAAAATCGAACCCAGATCCAACGAAACATATAAAAATGGAAATTTGACCCTCGCATCGAAAAACTGCAGCAAGCCTCGAACCAAAATTCCATCGCCTCTAACCACCTTGTCGCCGATGATCTTTGTCGACCATACCATCGATACGCCACGTTTACGAGCTTCCTCATCCCCAAAAGCGATCACCTCCGGCCCAACCTACACTTCGCAATTTCTTCGATAGTAAAGCTGAGCCAAAACCAAAATAAAACCCTAGTTCGATCCAATTCGAACAAATCACTCATTAGAAAAATTCTTGAACAATTTTCCCAACATCAACCATCCACAAGCTTGCCTCGACCACAATTTCAACTCAAATCAATGCGTAGATTGTCGGTAATCCACCAAAATCACAATTTTGAACAAACCCCAAATACACACGAAATACTCAATTAAAAATTATGATAGTATCATCTAAAATCACGGTTTTTCATCACGATTACATGCATGTAATCCAAATTTGAATTTAAAGCAGTTGATCTTTGACCTAAATTTAAGTTTCACTGTATTATCCTATTTAAACATTATTAATAAATTTAAAAATTACATAAACTATTTTTATAATCTTCATCAAACATTAACATTGATGTTTAGTGGAAGATTTGAAATTTTGAAGAGAGTTCTTGTCTTAAATAAAACAGGAAACAGAGAATCATATATATACAGCCTATTTCACATATATATTCAGATCATATAAATTCAATAATATAAGTACTGAAGAGATTTTCATGCAATCACAACAACAGTTCACAGATAACACATGCATGTAGTAACAACCAAATCAAACTGTTTTTAAAAGAAATTTACTCACCTTTTAAACTATGAACAGAGCGATAGTTTGAAATCTGAACTGTCTACTTAATTTAGATCTGAATCTTCTTTGTTTACTTGAACCTGAGTTGCTTCCTTGATTTGCTTCAGATGAAAGCAGGATTTAATTCAGTTTTTCTCCTTGAAAAACTGAAGCTTGAATGTTAATCAAACTGCTGTTGATTTGGTCTGAACTTGATTTTAGACTTGAGCTTGTTGCTTGATTAAATTTTGAATTTGATTTCAACTGAACTTGAAATTTTATTTTCCTGGTTTTAGTTCCTTCCCAGGTTTCGGTCTTAGTAAATTTTGAAAAAGAAAGAAAGAAGGTGTAGGGATGTTTTTAATAATCGTGTTTTAATTTTACTTAAAAAAATGCCACTTGTTAATTTACTTCCTTTTGTCCCTAGCATGCATTAATTTATTTACATTTGTTTAACTATATACACTTTAACTTACAAGTGTAACTTCCTTGAATTAATGGAATTTTTAAATGGTTCTATAAAATTTATATATCTATATTAGTATGTATTAATTTTTTTATTTGATTCTTATTTTAACTATTATACTTTTTAGATACTAGAAATTCATATTTTATACATTTCCTTATGTATTTATATTAAAATTAGAAAAAGAGTTTATAATCCCAATTTACTCTTATGACATTTTCAATTGAATTTTAAATCCAAATTCTATTAAAAATCTATTTTTATAAATATATATATCAAATTAAGACTTATTTTATTTGTTTAAATTACAAATTTGTATTTTAAAACTTTTTAATCCTGTTAATTATTCAATTAACAGATGTCCAAAAATTTGGGCTATCACATTCCTCCCCCCTTAGAATCTTTTCGTCCCCGAAAAGGAAAGAAGCTAGAACTTATTTAATGCTTAAAACTAATTAAATCACTTTTTGATCATTTTAAAACACTTTAAAATCTATATAATATTTCCAAAATAGGATTTATAGAAAATATCATTTTATGACTCGATGTCTTAATAGGTCCATTCTTGTTCTCACAGAAATTCGGTCATACGTTGATCAGGCGTAGGACTGAAAATCTATAAGTACTTAGTAGACCCATCTTCAACATCCAGTGAAAATACTTTTGGAAAATAATTTTATTGAAAATATAGAAAATCATTTATTTTGAAAATAGAGGAAATATCTTGGTGAGAATGCTCTGGAAATCATCACCCCCATCCATGGTCGCATTTACATTCCAGGGTTACGTTGCCATCACAACAAAAGTCCATGTTACTGCAGGCTCTCCGCGGCCTCTCGATTACGCCATGGAATCCCACAACAGATCACAGTTACAGTCCAGGGTTACGTTGCCATCACAACTAAAGTCCATGTAACTGTGCAGGCTCTCCGCGGCCTTTGATTTTTGCTGTCAAAATGAGACTTCTCCACTCCTACATAGGTTGCAGTCTACCGATATAAAATCAAACGCAGACTGTTGGCTCTCAGCGGCACACACGACTTTCCCTATGTTACCATAGGTCGCATTCTACCGATATAAAATCAAAAGCAGACTGTTGGCTCTCAGCGGCACACATGACTTTCGCTATGGTACACTACTCATAATCCCCAGGAACTAGTTTTGTCCGGACTCCTCACAGGATCAACTTTAGAGCCTCCCCTTGGGGCTCAAGGAAGCACCACCCGGTGGCACTCCTGAGAAGTTCATTTCAAGGGAGCGCCTTTTTCCCCAGAGTCATCATCAAAACAATTTATACTATACACATATAGTATCTTAAAATCATACACCTAGTATGATCTCATACAAAGCTCCTTTACACAAAATCGATTATTTCAAAATTGATAATTCTCAAACTAGGCTTTCAAAATTCTCATATTGATTTTATCCAAAATCAAAAAGCCTTTCCAAATCCAAAGGTTCCTAAAACCTTTTCTAAAATCCTCATAAAATCCTTTATATATATAGATATATATAATTTTTAAAACTTTGGATCATTTCAAACTTGTATAAAACTCCTTTTATACTTCAAACATTTTCAAAAACCCTTTTCTTCTGGCAAAAGATTCAACAAGGGGAGTTTCATTTTATAAAACAAAGATATTTGACTTTGTTTACTCAAAATAAAATATTCAAATTTGATTACTCCTTTCAATATTATTTTCATTCAAATCCGTACGATGTACACATATCATCCATACGCTATAACAATCTGATCGCTCACTCGACCATGCAATTTCACTTCCGAACTAGTATTGTCCACCCGACTTCCTAGTGCGGACACGGATCTGGTTTCCTGATCAGAAACCGTCATTCTCCTTGCATAGTCATAACTATGATAGAGAATATCCAGAATCAATCAACAATCCCTATCCAGGTTCGCCGTCGAAAATCGAGTGAAAAATTCCAACTTGGATCGACATACTATCTCCAAATTCTGTGCTCGAATCTGGATCAAATCATTATGCGAATAGAATAACATACGTACATCCTACGTATTTATCTTTATTGGTTATTAACCCAATCAATTTCTCTTTCTATTCACATTTCCTTTAGGTTCTACCCACTTACTCACAATTGCCTTAATCCATTTGGATTATCACCTCTATTCTTACCTTAATTGGGTATTCAATCATAAACAGTTTAAACCCTGTCCATTTAAATTTAAAAATAGATAAGTAGTTGAAAAACAATTTATAGTTTGTAAAATAGCTGTAAAATAGTTCAGCAATTGTAAAATAATTGGAAAATAGTTAAATAGTTATATAAATTTTAAATAATTGCAAAATAGCTATAAAATAGTAATTAGTTTATAAAATAGTTGGAAAATTGTTAAACAGTTTCAAAAATAATTGTAAAACAAGTATAAGATAGTTTGGCTTTTAAAAGAAAGGTTGTATATATAATGAATAGCTTGGAAAAATAGGTTTATATTAAAACAATTTATATTAAAAATAGTCCAGAGTCTAAATTGCTCACTTCCCAATCTCCATTCTCATCAATTCAATTTAAATTTCCACTTCCATTTAAATTGACCCAATTCTAATTTAAATGACTTCAATTTCCATTGAAATTGATTCAATCCCAACTCAAGTTGAATTAACCTCAGTTTCTTTCCAAATTTAACTTCATTCAACCTTGATCTCAAATTCTACTAATTCAAATAAATTTCAATTGAACTAGTTCCAATTTCAATTCATTTCAACTCCAGTTTGAATAAATCCCAATTTTAAACTCCATGTCCAAATCAAGTTGAATTATCCTTGATTTCCTCCCAAATTCAATTCAAATTTCATTTGAATTTAAAACTATTCAACTTTAATTACAATTCCAAATTATTCAAATCAATTCGGACTAATCTCAAATTGAACCCACTTCAATTTCAAATTGTTTCAAATTAATCCAATTCAAATTTTTCATTTGAATTTTATACTTATACATCTTCAATCGCAATTTCAATTAATTCAAATCAAATTCAATTTGAACTAATTTCAATTCAAATTTCAAATTTAGACCATCTCGAATTATATAAATCCGAGTTAAATTCACTAAGGTTGGTTTAACCCTTTAAACCAAGTTAACCCTTATTTAAAACTTTTAAACAATTTAATTTCTGAGCTTTATCTACTTATTCCAAAGTTTACATAACAGTTCAAAACATTTTTAACTTAAAAATTTAATTTATTACCTAATTTTATCTACTAGTTTGAAACCAATTTTTAAACAAGTTTAATTTTCAGATTCAATCATTTAGGTTTTCAGTTGAAAGTAATTCCATATCCTTAATTTCAAACTAACGTTAGTTTTTTTTTATCTCAATAATGGATATATTACCACACTTCATTTATCATTCATTAAAAACAAATCCAATTCATAGCTCAAAGATTTTTAACAACAATAGGATGATATCATCTAATTTATTTTAAAACATCCATTCATTTTCAATTTCTAGATCTCAAATCCATTTTGAGATCACACAAACTCTCAATTCCAATCAACCATTTAACTTACCAAGTTAAATCTTAATTTCATCTTCAAATTTCCAAATCAGGTTGATCATTCCAACTTATTTAACTCTTTCCCCAGTTAAACTCAATTCACTTAATCCAGCCAACCTTACCCAATTAGAATTTCCATTTCAAATTCTAAACATCACATTAATAATCTTCCCATTTATAAGTTCAAAAACTTAGCACTTCGGGTATCACATCTTATTCCAAATTCAAAACTCACCATTTAGAGTTTATTTCAAACCACCATTGGTATTATGTATATCCACATATATACATATTAATTTCTTTTACATACCAAGTTATACTTTAAAATTTTAAACCACCTTTCGTTTTTAATTCAAAACAAATTTCTTTAAATTTTCAAACAACTCTTGTTTGAAATAGGACCATTTCATTCAAATGTATTAAATAATATTATTTATTATTTCTCTTAATAATTTGAAAACAAATTTCAAATGTCTTTAAATCTTAAGATTCAAACTTCACAATTTAGATCAACTTGAATTCCAATTTATATCCCATACTTATCTAAATGGTTTACCTCCTTAAAACATTTCATTATTATCTTATTCTGAAATTCTTTCCCAAATTCACGAATTAAATTTCAGTTTGAATTTATTTCAATCTTATCTTTATTCAGTTTCAGTTTCGTTGTGTTCTATTATTTCTCAATTTAATTCCAATAATTTTAAGAACCAATTCCCTTAATATTTATGAGAAAGAAATGTTGCTTTATGTATTAAAATATATTCTTATATAAAATCTTTTAAAATCCTTATATAAGAGAATAACAAGTACGCTCTCATATATATACTCAACTCATTCTAAGGTACCACTTACCCTATCCTTAATGAGTACTACCAGAGCCAAGGTTCTCGCTTAACCTTAAGCTCTGATACCAAATGTAACGACCCGGAAATTTCGATCCCGAAATTCCCTGATAGTTAAGAAAAGAAGAAAAGAGAAAGAAGAAGAAAACAGGAACAAGTCATAGAAACCTCACATTCGCAGCGGATCAAATATAATATCAAATAAAATAGCAGTTATACAAGAAAACTACATCTGTTAATTTACATTTAAATACATCAGAGTTACACATATACATAAACACTGGACAAAACAATCATGTCCAGATACTACAATATCACAGTGGAAACTCTCTACACGTCCCTGCCATCCAGCTCACTACCTGAGCTCCAGAACGCCCTTACCTGAAAATCTGTAATACTCGGTCTGACCCGAGCATTACATCACAGTAACACCCGGGTCTGGTTGGAAACCAGCGTGAGTAAACCCATCTAACAAAGAATACAAAAACATACATCTTATATAACCCGGGTAACTTATATCAATTTACAACTTCACAAGTGGTTATAGACATTACTAATTTCACACCTAAATTTCTAAGTACCAAAACTTAGATTTATGGTCCAGTTTCACTTAAATCATTCCTTTTCAGCCTATTGATTTCACATATCAATTTATAATGAATCGAAGTGGGTTCGGGTATTTATCGATACCCGACCCCAGTCTCTTCGAATCCCATATTATTTTAACCCAAGTTACTCAGATAAAATAAAATTCAATTTTAAATATAGGATGTCACATCCACACAGAAACTTATCATACAACCCAATCTTACCATATCATAAAGCATTTATATTAGAGAAAGCGTTTAATTTAAGACATCTAATCAATCCGGTCATTCACAAGCAAGACCACTAATCACATTATCTCAAATTAATCAATCAAATTAATTTTCTTCCATCACTAAGAATCATGCTTACTTATTCATTAACTAGTCACAAACCAGTTATTTAATTACAATTTTAATTAATTACCCTTAGTAATTTATCTTAAATTAATCACATTTAATAATTAACTAATCACATCAATTAATTAACTAAAATCAACTAAGTAATTAACCCTCAATTACTTACATAAGTAATTACCTTCTAATTACTTCCATTAGATGATTACCCTCTTATTTAATTATTTACAAGTAATTAATTCCATCATTAAATAATCTTTAACTATTTAATTAGTTAATTACTTCATAATTAATTTACTTCAAAACAATTTTATTAATTAATTCCTCAATTAGTTACATCTAGTGATTATCCACTAATCACTTCAACTTTAATTACTCCCATGTGTAATTTTCCACTAATTATTTTCATAAGTAATTACCATTCTTAGTTACATTCAATAATTAACCATTGATTACTTCCTTAAGTAATTACACTTAATTAATTTATAATTAAGTGATTATTTAATATTAAATAAACAATTAACTAATTATTTAAAATTAAGTAAATAATTAATTAACATCTTATATCCCAAAATCCTGAATTAATTAAGAAAACATTATTCTTAATTTTTTTTTTTTTTTGAAAAGCAAGAGTAAAACTCATTTTATTGACTTATATCAAATTACAAGATCAAAAACAGATCACAAATCACTCAGAAATCACTCAATTACAATCACAAGACAATAACCCCTCAGTGCCAATACCTATCAAGACAGAACCACTCATTAACAACCTCACAAGACATTACATTGATTAAAAACAAAACATATACACATAGAAAAATAATACAAACTAACTGAAAGATGAAGAAACCCACTACTGCAGTTCAATCCAGAAATAAGCCCTCTACAGTTATGAATTACCAAGAACATCAAATAAGATTTGCTTTCAAGTCTCTGAGAATTTTGCCATGTATCTGATTATAAAGTTGTGCCACATTCTTGCATCCCACACCAAAAATTCTATCATTCCTTTCTGACCAAACAGCATGTATCAGTTTCTTAAGCAATTTAAGCAACAGTCTTGTCTTCTGAGTTTTCCACCTTGTAGCTTTAAATATATTGAACCATTCCACTGAGCTAACAGGTGATGGTTTATAATAATCTCCATTAGCAAGTAACCTATACCATATCTGAAATACAAAAGTACAATCAAAAAACAAATGCGTGTTACTTTCTGACTCAGATTTACAAAGAACACATAAGTCATCTGATATGATACCCATTCTACAAAGTTTGTCTTTAGTATTTAATGCATTAGCCATCACCTTCCATAACAGTAAATTATCCTTTGCACTACTACCAGTATTCCATATTCTTGAATGCCAAGGGAATTGCAGACCATTTTGACAGAGAGAATTATACACCAGTTTAATGGAATGTTGTTTACCTTTGTCTGACCAAATTAAAGCATTGCCATTATTGATGAAAGTCTGATCAGTGATAGCATTCCATAAGTTCCTAAGTTGGAAGGAACTAGAATATGGTAAAACAATACTACCATCATGCATAAACTCCTCTACCTTAGCTTGTTCAGAAATTCCAGAACTTCTTCTCAAGTCATAATTCACCACTAAACTTAAAATCATACCTTGTTTAGCCCATGGTGAGTGCCAGAATGATAAATCTTTAATCAAAACATAGTTACACTGAATAAGAGGAATGAAAGTCTCTCTAAGTTTGAGAATACATCTCCAACTCCAACTGCAACTTAGTGGAATAGGCATAATCCAGAAATGTTTTTTACCAATAAGATTATTATTGACCCATTGAGACCATAAGTTCCCATCAGATTCAAAGATTTTGTTGAAATATACTGATATGGCTGCCTTATTCCAAAGAAAAATATTAGTAATACCAAGACCACCTTTCCTTTTGGATTCAAATAATTTGTAGAAAGAGATAGGAATCAACTTTCTAGAAAAAGGGTCACCATGCCAAAGAAACTTATTAAATGCACTAGAGATCATATTAATAAGCTTGACAGGAAGTATGTAATGTCTAGTCCAATATGTTGTGATAGCCATTGCAATTGATTGAATGATTGTTAATCTTCCAGCTTGAGACAGTTTATCTCTTGGCCATAATTGAAGCCTTTCAATTATCTTCTCAAAAAGTGGTAAGCAATTTTGTTTAGTAACTCTAGAGAGAAAAATAGGCAAGCCCAAATAGAAAGAATTTTTGGGTAATTCCTTAAGGCCAGAATAGTTAATAATGTCATTCTTCTTACCAGAATCTAACCCAGCAACTAATATATTGGACTTTTGAAGATTAATCAGAAGGCCAGTAATAGAGTAGAAAAGCTCAAGAGCTGACAGTATACACTGAATATTATGGTAAGATGGTTTAGTAAAAATGATAAGGTCATCAGCAAAGAGAAGGTGGGTAATAATAGGTCTTTTACATTTAGGATGAAGTTGAAAGTTTCCATTAGCAACCAGATTCATCAAAATAGGATTGAGAAGCTCCATGACAATTATGAACAAGTATGGAGAAATTGGATCACCTTGCCTAACACCTTGTTTATTTTTAAAATAACCAAATAGACCTCCCTCTCTAGAAATTGAAAACATAGGTGATGATATACAAGTGTAAATCCATGCTAAAAATGGCTTAGGGAAGTTCATTCTGGACATGATTGCTATAATTGAATTCCAAGCAATGGAATCAAATGCCTTTTTAATATCAAGCTTTAACATGCACCTTGGAGAAATATTTTTCCTTTCATACCCATACAAAAGTTCTTGGGTTAAGAGAATATTGTCACTTATTGATCTACCCTTAACATATGCAGCCTGATTGTTTGAGATGATAGATGGCAAAACTTGTTGTAATCTATTAGCTAAAACCTTTGAAATTATTTTATAAATGATATTACAACATGAAATTGGTCTAAAATCACCAACAGAGGATGGATTAACTGTCTTAGGAATAAGTGAAATAGCAGTGGCAACAAGTCCATTAGGTAATCTATTATTTAGAAAAAAATATTGAATAGCCTTGATAATATCATATCCAATTATCTTCCAACTATGCTGAATAAAATGAGCATTATAACCATCTGGACCTCCACAACTATCACTGTCTAAACTAAAAACTGCAACTTCAATTTCATTATTTGAAATAGCACTTATCAGAAAGTTAGATTGAAGAGTACTTAATGTTGGAAGAGAGATATCAAAGATTGGTTTAATGTCAGGAATGAATTGATTATCTGGAGCTAAAATGGATGTAAAATACTTCACAAAGGCTTCATTAATACCATCAAAATTATCTACCAAATTTCCACTCATGTCCTTTATCAGAAAAATGCTTTCTCTATTCCTTTTAACTTTCAAGTAATCATGAAAATATTTAGTGTTCCTATCAGCCTCTTTATCCAATCTCAAGTGAATTTTTTGCCTGAGAGCTGATATTTCTTTTTGGATTATTTGCTCCAGAGCATTCTTTAATTGCATTTCAGATTGAAGTAAAATATTATCATAAGGTCTAGCACTGAGTTTTTCTTGTACCATAATCAACTGATTCCTAATTTGAGATGATAGTTTAGAATCCTTACCAAATCTTGCAGAAGACCAATTTCTCAGTTGAAATTTCAAAGCTTTCATCTTAAGTATAATGTTTGTGAGAGGATCCTTTCCAAATTGCATACTCCAGACCTGCTTTAAGATATCATAATATTCCACCTGCTTAGTCCAAAAATTAAAAAATTTAAAAGAGTGTTTCCCTCCACAAAAATCATCAAGACCCCAAAGAAAAATTAATGGTCTATGATCAGATAAAGAAGGTTGACAAATGTTATAGAAAGATTTTGACCAATGCTGAATAAAAGATAGATTAATGAAAATATGATCAATCTTGCATAATGTAGGATTACCACTCCTATTACAATTAGACCAAGTGAAATCAGGACCAAAATGTTTAGCAGGAAAAAGGTTGGATTGAATTAAAGCACTATTAAGAGGAGATATATCCTTAAGAGATAATGGACAGCCACCACTCTTTTGATTACTAGCAAACATACAATTAAAATCCCCACCAATAATCCAAGGAACAGTTGAAGATAAGGATGGAAGGTAATCTAAGAAAACCTGTCTCAGAGCTGGGGAATTTTGAGCATACACAGAAGTAAGATGAAAATTGATGTTGGAAGGTAAATGAATACAGTTATAATGGATAAACTGGTCAGAGGCACTAATTCTGGAAAGTTTAAAGAAAAGTGGATTCCACATAGTGAGCAACCTGCCATAATTGGATTCAATGAAATTGTTATCATGCAGCCAAGATGGGGCAATCAAACGAACAGCCTTAATTGTAGAAGTAATGTCAAGTTTAGATTCAGAAATGCACATTAGATGAATGTTATTACTCTCAATAAAATACTTAATCTCTAATTGTTTAGAGGGTAGATTGGCCCCTCTAATATTCCAAAACGCAATTTTATTCATTTATTAGGAAGGGGAGGGAACAATGAGGAAGGATTCTTCCTAGTGTGTCTTTGATGTGAATTATTCTTTGAAGAAGATAAAGGTTGAACATCAGAAGGCTTGTATTCCTTACCTTTATTAAGATCAACAGAATCCAAATTACTTACTCCACTAGACTTCTTCATTACCACTGCATTATCAGATGAACTAGAAGGAGGTGGAAGTAAAACATTGCTAGGAGGAGATAGATGCAAATATGGAGAAGGATTTATGATATTCATGGAAGGAGATTTAGAACTGAATTGAGAACAACATGAAGTTGATACAGAGTTAGAGGGAACAGTAGAAACAACCCTTGTGACAGAATTAGACAGAATATTGGATGGATTTTCAAGTGATATAGATGAAGAAGAAAGATTAGCATCACAAATTGAATCAGATACAACCCCAACCAAATCACCAGAGTTTGAAACAACAGTTGAGTCACCCTTTGGAACCGAATCAGATAAAGCATTAAACGGATTTTCAATTGATAAAGATGAAGAAAGAAGATTTACATCACATGGTGATTCAGATACACTAACTTTAGTCAAGGAAGGATTGGAAAAAATTGAAGATGTCTCACATCTCAAGTCATTTGCATCTGAGCAAGAACTAATGTGAATTACTTCTGTAGGAGCTTCCTTACTTCTCTTATCATCAACATTTAACTGAATATTTTCATTGCTCAAAGTGACTTTTTTCCTCCAAGTCCCTTTATTTTTTTTATTCACAACCTTCCAACTTTGATCAATAGGATTAGCATTATTAGTCCTAACTTCATTCTTCTCCAAAGAATGTATATTATTATCCTTATCATCACTGGCAGAATTAACAAATTCACATGTTGCAGTATCATGTCCAAAAATTCTACAGTGAGTACAAATTTTAGGCTTCCAAACATAGGATAATTGAACATCTGGACAATTATTACCAAGTTGAGGAATATGGATAGATTCAGGTAATTCTTGATCAGGCGAAATCTCCACCAAAGCTTTAGCATACTTAAACCTTTGTAACTTTTCAGTGCTACTGTCAAAGCATATTAATCTCCCAATGTGACATGCCAACCAATTAATACCAACCAAAGTCCACAAGATGATTGGAATCCTATGAAAATGAATCCAAATCGGTACTTTCTTTACTTGAGCCTGAGATAATCCAACTGAAGGATCCCATTTTGTAATGATGAACATCCTACCTCTAATAAAGATAGGGTCCGAATTCAGGATATTATCTTTATCTTCTTGATTGGAAAAGTTGAAGTAAAAATTATACCCATCCGATTTAAAATCAACCTCACCCTTAAGTTTCCAAAACCTTTTAAGAAAATTCACAACAGTCAGAAAAGAAAGCGTACCATCAAGAAAGAAACCGACTAAATGATTGTTCCAGTAATTCAGTCCTGCTACTTTAACAAGATCTGGCAGATCCAAAGATGGCTTATCTCTCGAAATATCAAAATGAATAGGCTTATATGACCCAGCATTACGAGGCAAAGATTTGAAAAGATTCGACCAATTTGATTTCGGAATACAAGAATCATTGATAGAGGAAGAAACCACAGAATTTGGACCAGCAGAAGCAAGAAGAGAAGAAGAAGAAAGAACAGAAGAAGAGGAGGAAGAAAGGGTTGCCGAAGAAGATGAAAAAGATGAAGAAAGATGAGGAAAAGAAACGGAGTCAAAAGAGAACGAAGAAGAAGAAAAAGAAGAAGACGCCATTAAAATTTCAAAAGCGGGAAGATGACCATCGCGGAGGGAGTCTTCTCATTCTCAAAATTATTACATTATTCTTAATTTATCTTTACTTATTAGTAAATCACATTAAGTATTCATTAATTCATATTAATAATAATTTAACATAATTTATCTTCATAAGCTAATTATTTGAGTTAAATCAAATTTTAATAACTTAAAAACAAATTATCTTATTTGGATTTCAAAATCATAATAATACCCTTATTTGCGATAAAGCATTAAGAAATCAAGTTTTAAAATTTAAAACTCATTAACTATCTAATTTTAACATATTTATTCAATATAAATTCAAAACTTAAGGTTTTAAAATTCAGTTTAAACTTTGATTTAATGTTTAAATTCAAAACATTCTTCTTTAAATTTAAAATTAAATTAAATTAAATTACTTCCAAAAAGAAATCATTTTAAACAAATTTAAAACTAAAAATAAATTCAATCAATACTTTTTTAAAGTTTGATTAACTTTAACTTACAAAAAACAAGTTTTAACTTGTAAGTTTATTTCTTTATAAACTTGTCTATAATTTCAAAAGCTTGATCTTCGATTTATTCAAACTCGAGCTACTTTGCAACTTTATATCTACACAGTACAAACCAGCAACTCAACGCCTAAAACTCGAGTTAAAATTTAAAACTTACCCTAACATAGTACTAACTAAACACAGCCACTAAATCACTCGAGAAAATCACGGCAAATACACGAGCCTGCCCGAGTAAATTCCAGCTCCATCTTCTTTGAGTCGCTCTCGATAACAACGCGAGCACAGCTTCGGGTAATCCTTTCTTCCCCAAATCAAGATTTCCAGTGCACAGCATATACACGTGTCCCACTGTCGCCGGCCACAATAGTTCATCGTCGTCATCGACAACGATCACACTGTCACGCGTGAGCTCGAAATCGAACCCAGATCCAACGAAACATATAAAAATCGAAATTTGACCCTCGCATCGAAAAAATGCAGCAAGCCTCGAACCAAAATTCCATCGCTTCTGACCACCTTGTCGCTGATGATCTTCGTCGACCATACCATCGATACGCCACGTCTACGAGCTTCCTCCTCCCCAAAAGCGATCATCTCCGGCCCAACCTACACTTCGCAATTTCGTCGACAGTAAAGCCGAGCCAAAGCCAAAATAAAACCCTAGTTCGATCCAATTCGAACAAATCACTCATTAGAAAAATTCTTGGACAATTTTCCCAACATCAACCATCCACATGCTAGCCTCGACCACAATTTCAACTCAAATCAATGCGTAGATTGTCGGCAATCCACCAAAATCCAAATTTCGAACAAACCCCAAATGTAACGACCCAGAATTTTTAGTAATTAAAAATTGAATATTTAATTAATTTTAAATATTAATAAGTGAAATTTATAAGTCAAATAAATTTTATTTCGAATAATTGGATTTAATTGGATAATTAAATCGATAATTTAATATGTTAAATTATAGAAATAATTAAAAATTGAGTTAAATATGATTGAAAATGATTTGTAAAATTTTATTTTATCATGTTGGAGTTAGAATGATATTTTAGAACTTTTAAAATCGAATTAAAAGTTAATTTGTGAAAATTGAATATTTTAATATTAAATCGACTAGTGAAAATAGTCAATTTTTGAACAGTCTCAGAATTGGACGAAACCAGTTCCATTGGATCCGTAATAGTTAGTTACTATCGGATTTCAATTTTCGTGTCAATCGGAGCTATCGTTTGATCGTGGCAGCTCGAAACGCATCGAATTATTTTTAATTTAATTTGGCGAGTTAAAATAGCCATTTTTCAAAAAGTCTCGGATTTCGACGAAACCAGTTTCATCGGATATGTAATGTGATATTATTGTAAGGTTTCAAATTTTGTGTCAATTGGATTTACCGTTTGTCCGGTACAAATTAAAACGCCTAGAAAATCGTTTAAATCGGTTTAATTTAAATCGAACGTTTATTGCCATAACTCGCACAGATGTCCGAATTAGCTTTCGAAACATGTTCCATTGTGTCCGGAACGCGGGGTAAACCCTAGAAACGCTAGTTACGGTGCGTGAATCGGAGTTCGGAATTTCCGGATTGAATAGTGTTTGAGAATTCCCTATAAATAGACCACCACCATCACAAAAATAAAAAAAGAAAAAAAGAAATTGAAACCCTAGCCGCCAGTTAACAACCAAGGGCCGAAATTTCATCTTCTTCCTCCTCTCTTTTATCTCAATCCATTCATCTTCAAGCCTCGACTCCTAAATGAAAATTGTAGAGGGCGGCGAGGGCTACAATCTGAACGGTGGTGATGGGAAATAGTGGAGCGTGGAGGCCAGAAATTAGCCACGTTTGTGGGCCGTTCGGCCTCGTGTTGCGTGAGAATGAGGGGGCCGAGCTCGCTATGGTGGTGGGCGAAGGTAGAGGGGGTTTGGAGCTTCGTGTTGCAAGTTGTTGATCAAATTTTCATCGAGTATTGGTGGAGGAAATCGAAACCCTAGTTGCTAAGTGGTGGGTTCGGCCGTGTACCGTGTTACTGGAGATATGCATGAGGGAGATGATGGGGTGGACGGCCTGATGCTTCCATGTTGGATCGAACGGTCTTGATGAGATGAAGGTTGAAATAATATAAATTATGTTATAAATTTATGTATATAAATTCGTATAAACTTTGAAAAATCATAGCTTTTTCATACGAGGTCGAAAACGCGCGAAACCAGTTGCGTTGGAATCGTATGACGAACACTACGCGATGAAATTGGATTGGAGTCGTTTGGAGTTAGTGAGAATTTCGGGTAAAATTAAACGTCCGTTTAATTTTATTCGAAATAAATCGCTAAAACGAAATTGAAAACAAGGTGAGAACTTCTCACTCAATCGAATCAGTTTCGATTTTTATTTTAAATAATTAGATTTAAAATATTTGAATGCATGTTTGAATGATGATTGTTATCTATTGATTGTTAAAATAGACATTATGCGCCGTTAGTAAGCGGATGTTATTTAGTAAAAACATATACCGCGAATATTTCATAAACAGTGAAATTGGTATTATATATAATAGCAATATATATATATATATATATATATTGGCATATGTATATATTGGAGTTATTGATTTCCCGCATTTGTATAGCGGATGAGACCCTATTGCGCCGTCTATTAAGCGGACAATATTTTAAATCCCATATACCGCGATAATTTCGTACTGAAGCGGAATTGGTATTGTGCTAATGTTTGTGGATGCAAGAAAACAGGTTGGAGGGATCCAACTGGATTCCTCAACAGTATTTATTTGAATTCAGATATTTTGATATTTGATGGATTATCATATCGATATATGATATCGTTGTTGTCGTGATTGACTATTTGGTATGTAGCATCATTGGACCAAGTTTTGGAATTTTAAAATGTTTTTAAAGTGATTTTTGAAAGTATAAGTTATAAAATATTTTTGGGAATTTATCCATTTTAAATAAATAAACGTATAATTTTTAATGTTATAAAAATTATGATTTTTGAGAAATATAGTTAAAAACTGATTTTTGAAATATGGGTTAATAAATTTATAAAAAGAGTTTAAATTGGGATTTTTGGATTTATTGTAAAAAGTTGAAAATATAGGATTTATAAAATTTAATTATTTTATAAATCAAAATGGTGAAATTATAAAGGAGATTAAAGATGTTTTAAAATAATAGTATAAATTGATTTTATAAAGGATTTATAAATTGATATTTATAAATTAAAACATTTGAATTATAAAACGAGTTTTTATAAGTGTTTGAATGAAGTGAAAATGGATTGCATAAGTGGATGAAATTTATAGAATCGTAAATGGTGAAGTTATAAATGAAATTTTATAAGCAGTAGGTTTATGAAATTTGTAAAGTTATTTGAGGAATAGGTTTGGATAAATAAACGAATCTTATAAGTTATAAGATTTATAATTATGAAGTTTAAAGGAACGATTTTGTAAAATAATCGTTTTATGAGCATTTGACTTATAGTATGAATTTCTAGTATATCATGAGATATGAATTGAGATAGGTTAATAAAGGAGATGTATAAAGGAAGTAGTTATAAAATAAATAGTAATGGAATTTATAAACGTTGTTTTATAAATCCGTAAACGACTTATTTTGATAAGTAAATTGTTGAAACCTATTAATGGAGTTATATTCACATTTTTGACTGTGAATAATCCTTTAAAAAATGGTGAAATGTATAAAAGGATGAAATTCGTTAACGTAGTATATTCACGTTTTTGAATAGTGAATAATATGTTAAAGAAAATGTTTTGAATGTGATGTTTTAAATAGAATTAAAACGATCTAACGATGTTTTAAATGCATTAAGATTTGAAACCATAGATTTCAACATTTATTGTTGAAATAGATGTTTTCGAGAAATAAAAGGAAATGGTGGACTATAGCACTATTGTTATAGTAAATGATTTCCGAAAGGAAATGTTTTGTATAGTATTGGGATTTATATATCTATTTTTAATTTCGAATCCCTATACTAGTGATTTTGGGTTGTCGTAACGATGTTTTACGTAACATTCGTTTTGGCCCAAATAAATATGTTTGAGAGAATGATTTCCTTAAAGAATGAAATATATACTTAATCTCGATTTAAGTATATTTGAATATTTTCCAAGTGTTGAAAATAAATGGATTGAGAATTACTTAATAAATAAGTATGGAAATGTTTTTCCAATGTGAAATGAAACGTTTAGAGAATTTATCTTGTTGAAGATAAATTGAAATGAATAATTGAAATCGTATATGCATGGATATTTTGAAATATAAATTCACTATGGAATTTATGAATGAAAAGGAAAATTTGTTTAAAAATAAATATTGATTTATTTTTGAAGTATTGAAAATAATATATCTTGTAAAGATATTTTTGGGAAATAAATAATTTGGAAAATTATTTGGAATCTGGTGATGTGTGCATATCCATTGATAGTTCAATAACCGACTATCAATATTTCCCTTTGAATGGGTAATAGATGTGATTTGTTTGAATTTGAATGCCACACTTATTTTTGAATAAGCGCTCACTATTCGGGTTAACCGGGAAAGGACCATGGGGTCGTATAACCCATTCCGAATATGTGATACGTCGTTGTGAATTGCATTTGAAGATCGGTGTTGAAGACCCGATATTTGCGAGAGCGATAGGATGACCAATCTATTGACTCTGCACCGAGTTGCTCCGGTATTGAGTTCTCCATATGTGATGGGAAATCCGATCAGGATTGTGGATATCCGGATTGCAAGGACTTCTTTGTAAGTGCCTTCGGTTTTGTTCGAGCCCGGAACAGACTTGTATGGATTGTATGTCTGACATTACAAATTGAGATATAAAGCAGATATCTTTCAAATATATTTCTGTTGGTGGCGGAGAATTTATTCTTTTAGCTTAACACCCTTCTCTGAGACGTACGAGCTCAGAGGTTATGTAGTTGAATGTTATCAGCGATATATTCCCAATTTGGTAATGTGACATGCTGAGTGTTGCTGTAAATGATCATTGTGTTGATTATTTGTGATAGGATCGTTTATTTGATCGTCTATCCTGGTGATCATTTCTATGATCATTTGTTGACCCAAAGCATGGTTTTGTATAAAGTATGTTTTTGTGGACGTGACTTCGTCGAGCCTCACACCCCGTGAATGCTCAAAACAGGAAAGATGCAGCAAGGTTATGAGGGGTAGCGCCCTTTAGGATATGTGCATTTCCTTCTGGAAAAGGGTGGTATCATGGTATGGAGCCCAGATACTTACTCATGTTGGAAACACTTTATGATTGTGTGAATTGATTGCGAGCGCTCGGTTGAAAAGGTCCCAAAGGACCGGGGGATGGCATATTCGTCAGTTGTTACTCAGTTAGGGGTAACCCGGCCTTGTGTTGGTAGAGATCCGGTTTGGTTCTCGGGGATGTCCATCCAGAGGCATTCTCATGTGGCAATGGGAAGTTCCTTGGCCTGATCATTCGTTGGAAATCCAAAGAAACAATACGTGACTTGTACGGTATTAGTTGTAGAACCTATCATTCACTTATGGTGGCGCCCCACTATTTGGATGGTAGCTATAGTAGGCATACGATAATGGTCGTATGTTGGCTAAGATTTATATTCTACTTTCGAAATGAATTTTTCCTACACTATGCACTAGTAATAGTATCAAGTGTTCTTTTAAATGCGTATCAAGCATCTTTGACTATCATAAGGAGAAATCTCCTCCGATTCTGCGTTTGCATTGTGTGTGTGTGCGGGAGGCCTTATGGTAGTCTCATTTTTAAAAGCATTGCGAATTGACTTTAAAAATATTCCTCTATTTTGATTTCAAAGATAAATAAACTGTTTTGAGTTCTCACACCAGTCACATGACTGACTCGGAGTTTATTGTTTTCATTCCTAAACTCTGGGTGCCCACCAATTTCCACACGGGCAGTCAAGAGTTAAGGTTTATCAGGATATTCTGGATATTCAGGAGTTGCTGGAGGCAAGCTCGATGGCATGGCGTATTACTAGTATATAGTATTTCTTTTTCCGCTGCACTGTTTGTTATTGTTGTATACTCTGATGATATGATGAAATATAATGTGATGTAATGTAATAACTGATATAGTTCTTTGTTTAAAGATTATTCATTTATTTATTATATGTTGTTCCGCTGCGAATTGTGAGATTCTGTTATTGTTCTGCTGTTTTCTATTCCGTTCTGTTTTCTATATTTTTCTCTCTCTATTTTTGTATCTTTTCCCTCTTCTTCTCTCTTTTTCTTTTTCTTTAAAACCCTAAGCGTTCGGTTTTCCGTCGTTCGATTGCTCGGCAGTCGATAAAGTGAGTATCGATGTTGGATTTTCGAAAGACGAAGAATTGGGTCCTGACACCAAATACACACGAAATACTCAATTAAAAATTATGATAGTATCATCTAAAATCATGATTTTTCATCACGTTTACATGCATGTAATCCAAATTTGAATTTAAAGCAGCTGATCTTTGTCCAAAATTTAAGTTTTACTGTATTATCCTATTTAAACATTATTAATAAATTTAAAAATTATAGAAACTATTTTTATAATCTTCATCAAACATTAACATACAACCTTTATTCAATCATCAAGGGCAAACATTGATGTTTAGTGGAAGATTTGAAATTTTGAAGAGAGTTCTTGTCTTAAATAGAATAGGAAACAGAGATTCATATATATACAGCCTATTTCACATATATATATTCAGATCATATAAATTCAGTAATATAAGTACTGAAGAGATTTTCATGCAATCACCAATAAAAGTTCACAGATAACACATGCATGTAGTAACAACCAAATCAAACTGTTTTTAAAAGAATTTTACTCACCTTTTAAACTCTGAACAGAGCAATAGTTTGAAATCTGAACTGTCTACTTAATTTAGATCTGAATCTTCTTTGTTTACTTGAACCTGAGTTGCTTCCTTAATTTGCTTCAGATGAAAGCAGGATTTAATTCGATTTTTCTCCTTGAAAAACTGAAGCTTGAATGTTAATCAAATTGCTGTTGATTTGGTCTGAACTTGATTTTAGACTTGAGCTTGTTGCTTGATTAAATTTTGAATTTGATTTCAACTGAACTTGAAATTTTATTTTCCTGGTTTTAGTTCCTTCCCAGGTTTTGGTCTTAGTAAATTTTGAAAAAGAAAGAAAGAAGGTGTAGGGATGTTTTTAATAATCTTGTTTTAATTTTACTTAAAAAAATGCCACTTATTAATTTACTTCCATTTGTCCCTAGCATGCATTAATTTATTTACATTTGTTTAACTACGTACACTTTAACTTACAAGTGTAACTTCCTTGAATTAATGAAATTTGTAAATGGTTCTATAAAATTTATATATTTATATTAGTATGTATTAATTTTTTTTAATTTGATTCTTATTTTAACTATTATTCTTCTTAGATACTAGAAATTCATATTTTATACATTTCCTTATGTATTTATATTAAAATTAGAAAAAGAGTTTATAATCCCAATCTACTCTTATGACATTTTCAATTGGATTTTAAATCAAAATTCTATTAAAAATCTACTTTTATAAATATATATCAAATTAAGGCTTATTTTATTTGTTTAAATTACAAATTTGTATTTTAAAACTTTTTAATCCTGTTAATTATTCAATTAACAGATGTCCAAAAATTTGGGCTATCACAACTTGTTATTATTGATTACTACAAAAAAAATTGGAGCTTAGTTATTTGTGTAATAGTAGAGGATAGATATAAAACTCTATCATAAGAGAAAATAAAAAAGTGTTAGTTTAAAACATTTAGTATAAATTTGTGAGCTAGTTTTCATTTTAAATATAAATGGTATTAAAACTTGCGGGTTTGAAATTGCAAAATTCTTTTGAAATCAAGTTTCAATTAATTATCAAGTTTAATTAGTTTTATGTCGATAATTAGATGGAAATTTAACTCTTGTGACAAGTGGAAATGTGAATTTGGATTATTTTGATAAATGAATAATTCATGTAGTATACTCGTTTTAAATTGTGAGAATAATTTTCAACTTTATATATATCAAAAAAAATTATTTTGGTGGATAATCAGTAATCATCTCTTGATAATGAAAGAGATTAGTATCTCTTCCAAAATAATTTTTCATAATTAATTGTTTTTAAAGCTAGATTTGGAAATGTAATGAAAATATTTTCACTTAATTAAAAAGTTTTTTGATGATTACATAAAGTTGATCATAATTTTGTGTGTCTTAGCTATCCAGGTGAAAGAAAACCATTTAATAAATGATTTAGCAAAAATCTTGTTGAAAATGTTGTTTGAGCTTCAAATGGTTTAGGTAAATTTCAAATTTTAAATTGATTTAAAAGCTAAAATTTTGTTTGGAAAAGTGCTATACCAAAACAGCAATAACTGGAGATTTATAACTCCAAATGAGTTCAGTCTTTTTGCAAATGAAAAAGGTTTTAGTAAGCTATAAAGATTTGTTTAAACTTTGGAAGATTTTGCTTTTTACTGAGTCTAAAATGGGTTTGAAAGTGGATATGCAGTTCTGCGCTATTACAAAATTTTCTAAGATTAAGTTGAAAGTAAATGTAACATAACTTTCAAACTTTGAATCGGATTTTGATGATCTTTGTATTGCTGGAAAGCTTAGATTGAGTAAAACAACTTCTATTTCGTAAAGTTTTTCAGATTTTGTTGTTTGATGGGTGAAAATAGGTCTTCTTTACAGAAGATCTGAAATGAAATTGTTCTGTTTCCCTTAATAATTAAGTGTAGTACTTCTTATTTATAAACATGAACTAATATAATCTATTTGAATTTAGTGAAGGTGAAAAGAGGTTAGATGGATTATATTTTGAGCAAAAAGATTATATATAAGTTTGTGCAAACTCGCTTTAAAATGCTAAAAAGGAAGGGTTTTCGATTTAATTTTAAAAGTGTTAAATGATGATATATATTGTGTTTCCGACTTAAGGGTCAATGTATATTATATAAATCATTCTTGTAATATTGTATATGGCCCTTCGTAAAAAGTGACACCGCCAATTTTTTTTGGAATTTCTAACATTTAGAAAATCTGAGAAACATATGTGAAAATATATGTTACCAATTAGATTTTATGGAAGAATTAGAGAATAAATAACTTAAACATTACTTACTCTAATGATGAGTAATGAATATAAATTTAAAAAATCCAAGCAAGAAGCTTTATAAATTTTAAAGTGTTGAAAATTGAGAATTTTTAATCTTGAAGATAATGGGTTGGAAAACTCCAAGAATATTTGATTAGTAAGAGAGAGTTTAAAATCTATTCCTTGTGTTTATCTTGCTTTTGTGCAATTATTTTACGACTTGCATTTATGCAATTGCATGAGTTTGGTGGTATTGGGGGAAAACCACCTACCGCTTATTGGGTTTTCTTTCCGTAATAGTGGTCAATCAAAAATCGGTATGACCTCCCTCATAGTGTTATATGGAAAGTCGTATCGATTATCATCTTGTGAGTTGGAGTTCAGGATAAAGTTGTGACTAAATCCCGACTTTGTTTCTTGAAGCTTCTAAGGAATCGATCTCACCCGATTTATCTTTTGCATAACATCCTATCCATGTTTTGCTTCGAAGGTGAAATGCCTTCGAAATAGGGATGTATTTCTCATAGAAATTCAATGGTCCGCAAATCCCAGTGATTCCACTTGGGTAATCATAGAATTAATCGAGCAATCTTATCTTGGTTTTATATCATCTTATGTTGAGGGTGAGAAATTTTTCACTCGAGCTTTCTATCTTCCTTTGGTTGATGAAATAATTATGTTAAACAAAAAATCTTCTTTAGAAATTGCGAGGATGCAACTTTGTTAAGGGGGAGCCTGTAACATCCCTGGTTTTAGAGATTACATGTTAATATTAAATTATAATGGTATTAATATTGTAAATTAAAATAATATTGGAAATATTAGTTTTTTATTTGGAATAAATAATGAATTTTGAAAATAAAATGAGAAAAATAAAGTTTGGAACTTTAGTTTATTTATTTGGGTTAATAATGATGGAAAATATTCTTTATTTAGAGAAAATGAAATAACTTTATAAATTATTGCCAATTGATACTTTTAATAATTTTCAAATGAAGTATTAGATTTTTAAAGGGTGTTTAATTAAGTAAAAATATGGAAATTGGTCTAAAAATGAGTTTTGGCTGTAAATAAAGTTTGGATATGGTTAGAAATATTTTTCTAAGTAAGAAAATGATTTTTGTTGAATTTTTGACGTTAAAAATGAGATTTTTTTGTATTTGTTTATGTAAAACTGGTTACTTATGAAAAATAAGAGTTTTTAATAATAAAAATGTTTTATAACATCAATTATCTTTTTATTAAGTGTAAAATATTTTATTTAACTTGTAAATATGTCTACGTTAGTTTATTGTGTCAAAACTTGGTGGAAAATGTTGTTTTATTAAGTAACATATGTGTATATTTTGTTTAAGTGATGAATTAATTAACTTAGGCTATTGATTATCTTTTGTTTGGGTCTAAAGCCCATTTATTAACATAGCCTTAATAAACAAAAGAGATGTTTTCTTCTTCATTCCACTATACGTACACAATTCATTTTATAGTAAACCAAACAGAAAGAAAAAAAGAACTGTCTCCTCTTTTCAAATCTAAACCAAATTCCTATCTTTCTTCAATTTTAATTTCTATTTTTATCAAATCAAAAGGTAATCCATTTCAAAACTCAACAAATTCATCAAATTTCGATTTTGAGTTTGGATTTGTCTGTAATATATCTCTTTTCGTTTGCATGTCTGTTTAAGGAAGTCTACATTTTATTGGAAGCTTTCTTCTCCTCAAAACCTACTTATTTCAGCAAAAATCCATGGTTTGATCTTCTCTAATTCAAGGTGAGTTTGTTAACTCACAGCTCTAACTAAAACTTGCCTGCTGATGCAAAGATTTGGAAGAAAATAGTTTGCCGTGAACTTATTCTGCTAGGTTTTCATATACAGTTAAATCTTATTTCTGTCGCTTCTTTGAATAGTGATAACTTCTTGATATCTTGATGAATTGTTTCCAAATCTTTTCTAGATCACAGTTTAGATGTTTTATTATACGCACGCCAAATTTTATGGCATTTCATCTTCATTTGTTATCCAAAAATGCTGCTGCAAAACTAAGGCGAAGTCTGGAAACGAGTTCTGAAAAGTGTGCGAGCTAGGTCAACCGGCATGTCGACCTAGCGGTCGACCTTCATGCCTCATAGGTTGACCGTATAGTCGACGTATGGAGGACAATGGTCGACCTATAGCCAGTGCATGATTGCCCTTTTGTTCCATTGTTTTGCGATATGATTCTAGCATGTTTTGCTCTCTATCATGTTCAATTTTGATGATATTTTTGTGCTGTTTTGAGAGCCTTGACGCCTATCAATAAGCTAGCCAAGTATTTATGAATTTGAAATTAAAATTTGAATTGATTCTAAGTTGAATTTAAATTGAATTCGAATTATCGGTTTTGAGATATTTTTCTTGTTTCTATTCGTTTTCGATCACGATTTTTCCGAATCGTTTTGAAATGATTTTTAAAATTAATAGGCATTTCAAAATAATTATCATATAATATTTTAAAGTATTTCCGAATACAAAGTCCAATTATTCTCTATAATAAGGGAATTTTCAACTGTGGCTTTCAAAGTCTATTTCGAAAATTAGTTTTAAAAGCTTGTTTTCTCAACTAAATTATTTTATATACAAAATACATGTTTTCGAACTATTCGAGCGAATGAGAAGGAGAATTAAACGGTTTGGTAAGACACATGCATTTATCTTATCGGTTAATTCTCAACTTGTCTGTTGGATCATTTTGAACTTCAGGTCGAGTAAACTTTTAATTGCTTAGAGTGTGAAATTTACTAGCAGTTAGTAAACCATTAAGTGCGAACGTGTGGCATAGGACACACGTCAACACTATTCGGGTTCATATCCGTGAGTTTATGTCATATTTTCCATTGCGGCGTGCCAGTACTGGACCTTCGGGTCATTGCAATTGCGGCATTTGCCATTACGGCATATTTGTCATTGTGACATTTTGCCTTTGGGCGAGGTACCTATTTGAGATAACAGTTTTTGGCAAAGCTTCGGCTACATGCACATGCAAATACTTTTGTGATGATTTCTTGACTATTTTCCCTAGTGTATCATCCTTTTTGGAATTGGTTCTTTGAACCGTTCGCTATATTTGTGGCGATCACCTTTTGGGAATCTAAACTCTTGGGAATTCTATTTTTGAGATTTGAGTTGCCTGCACTAGCATTATTTGAGATTTGTCTTTTGGCGTTATTATTGAGATTGGCCTTTTGGCATTTATTTAGGAATATATTCTCCCACGTGGAGAGTTATATCTGTATGCCTTATGGAGTACTTTAAGATGGTGATTTTTTTGCGATTTCTTTGAGTTTGCCGATATGGTGGGTTTGGATTTTCTCCTTTTTAGGAGTTTTATTTTCCCTAAACCACTATTGATGATTGTGATATGCGGATGATATGAGGCTTGCTATATTTAGCGTTTTACGGATTGTCTTATATCTTTTGAGATTATATGTTTATGTGAGTGATATCATCTCCCCACTTAAAGTAACCATACCACACTTGCACTCGTGCCTATACTCAGTATTGTTGCTTCTTGTTTAAGAAGAACATTACCCTTATCTATATGCATCTATTATGCTTACCCTTATAAATTGATATGTTTAGCTTGACTGACCCATGTATTTTATACTCGGGTCAGACCGAGGTGTTTCTGATTAGGTACATTTGGACTTAGCATATTTTTCTTCTGCATAGACTCATTTTTCTATCACTTTTTTATATAGCTTTTGTATTGTCTTTTTGACGCTACCCTTGTATGTATATTGTGGTCGTCATACCACTTATGATGTATTATTTGTATTGTATTGGGATGTATCAATATATATGTATATATATATCTATTTGTTGTTCTGTGATGTGTTATGCGTTCGAGTTTTTGTATTTTATTCTGATAGATCCTATAGCCACCTATGGCTTTGTATTAAGTATTTATTGGATATGTCGATGCACTTGAAAATAAAAAAAACATAGAGCATTTATTGACGTATTCAATAGAAATTTAAGACAAGATTATAGATGGTCGCTCGTAACCAGCCCTATTCTCCGCATTAGCAGATGGTATTACCCAGTAATACTCTTTGTTAATGTGGGTCTTTGGGGAGGGTGTCACAGTTACAGTATTAATATAAACGGAAGATGACAACAATTATATTAAATATTTCTCAATTTTTAATATATTTTAATTGATTGATTTTGACTTATATAATAATGAATTTCTTATGAAATATCTTCGTGATTTAAGTGTCGGACACATCTGAAACAACATTATATGTACTATATGTATGCATTAATTCCTTATATCTATTTTGCGGTTCTTAAAGTTCTATCTTTTATTGTACATTCATATCATATAAGTTTAATTCTTGTATAAGATTTTATAATCTAATTAACGTATATACTAATCTTATGTATAATCTTACATTAATTTTGTTAACTAAATCTTATTTATTTAATTTCATTAATTTCTTAATTAATAATTTAATTAATTTGTTTTATTCATTTAAACATTTAAATTGAATATGTATACTATAACATATATATTTTACACACACATATGCCTGTTTGTATTATTTTATTTATTAATGAACATTTAATTAGTTTTTTAATTAAACAGTACTAATTAATTATAATTTATTTCGAAAATTATATATATTCATATTACTTTAGACATTTTAAGATAATGCAACATATATCAATATATATTATTTAATTTCATAAATTAACTTAATAATATATTATATTATTTTGTTAATCTAATTAACTGTATTTAATTTTCAAAATTAATTATTAAAATTTGAAAACAATTTTTAAAATTATTTTATAACGACTATAAAAATTTATTATATATTTCAAACTTAACCTTTTACATTTAAAACGTTATTTATAATTTCAAATAGACTTTGAAAATTACTCCAAGGCCCAAAATCAATTTAGGCTTTCCTTATCCTTTTGGGTCGGGCTAGTAGTTAGATAGGGTAGAGTGCTTAATTAGCCAAACCCAACCCTAGACGCTACTTTTCTAAACACCATACTAAATGGGTACGCATTAATAAGTTAGCCATAACAATGTGACTTTGGACTTCATGGCCTATTAGGCTTCGATACTATTGTTGGAACTAAGATAGCATTTAGTAGGTTAAATAGGTAAATTTAAAAAAAAAATCCTTTTTTGACGTTATTGGACATATGAAGTCTAAATTAATTAAGATCCTTCTAAATAAATTTTAAATAAAAATTTTATTTTATTTAAGTGATCAATTTAATCTTTTATATGCATGTGATATATAATATGTATTTGTAAGAAATAAACATATGCGTATACCTGCCCATGCAATATATAATGTGTACATGATTTAATATGCCTATAAATAAGTGTTGGGATTCACACTACAATGGGCACATAAGGCCCTTTATATACATGTTTGATGTCTAATATTATTTTAAAATAATATAGTTTTATGTATACCAAAATAATTAAGTATAATTATATTTTAAATATAAAAACAATTCAAAATACAATATTTAAATAGTTAGAGAACTGTTCAAATTTAAAATCAAATTTAATTTAAAATATTATCTTACCTGAAATTCAAATAACATATGTTTGTGTATGTGTGTATCTGTATGTGTACAAAGTAAAAAATTATTTCGAATATGCAAATAACATATTCATATATTTAAAATTTTAAAATACCAATTTGTAGATATAAAATTATTTATTTTAAATATAAGAAAAAAAATATTTTTTTATTTTCGATCTAATTTTTTTTTGACAAATCATTTTTTTATTGTTGGCGTCAAATTTGGCCACCAACAACCAATTGGAAGTGAAAGCATAAATATTCAGTCACAGATCACAATAGAATATATGTAGAGGATACAATATGAAGAATAATCAAAATTAAAATGAATGTAGTAAAAAAGACAAGATTTATAGTGGTTTGGCTAACTCCGGCCTACATCCACTCCAAAAAAAATCCTTTTTCTTATCAGAGAGTTGATTACAGTTACAATCCGGAATTTCTAAAACAAAAATGGCAGAGTAGCCTTTATGTGGAAGATGAGGAGAAACAGAATAAGAATCTCTCATTCTGAAGCCACGATCGCTGTATTTATAGGTGAAATCTTGGCTACATGGCCTCCTTACCTACATGGGCTTACCACAGCGACCGTCGAGCCCAACTCGTCCAAGTATGCCGACCTGAAGTAGACAATACATCGACCTAGAGAAAACTCAGTGCAAACCCGAAGCAAACTTGTGGATTACCCGAAGTAAGATGAATGTCGACCCCATCCAAACTCCTCAATGCCGACACCAGTGCTGACCCAAACCACATGCCACACCCACCCAAAGTGAATCTATAGTCGATCCCTCTCGACTATTGATGCCGACCCCTTGTGAATCCATAGCCAATCCCTTGTAACAGCCGAACTCTTGTGATAGCTGATCCAAACTGAAGCGCCTCCATCCCAATGTTGACCCCAAGTCCAATGCCGACCCTAAGCTAATCAAATGTTGACCCCAAGTCCAATGCCGACCCTAAGCTAATCAAATGCCGACCCAAAGCATCATAGATACTGACCCGAAGTAAATGCACATTGACCCAAAGTGCTCCCTCTATGTCGACCTGATGTGCCAAAGCAGACCCAAATGTGCATGGCGACCCTAAAGTGGAATGCCGACCCTGAAGTCATATTGATGCCGACCCGAAGGAGCTCCATCTATGTCGACATAATGCTTTGCCGACCCCAAAGCTTTGTCGACCTAAAGACTAAGAAGTGCCGGCCCGAAGCCAAATTGACGTCTACCTGAAGCCGGAGCAATGCCGACCTAAAGTATTTTTGACACTGACCCCAAGCAATGCCGACCTCTCTCAAATATGCCAACCCGAGATTATTCCTATTGTGACCCAAAGAAAACACCTTCCTGACCCAAAGTAAACCACGTGGTGACTCGAAACAAACACTTGGCTAACCTAAAGCTACTCGACCTTTCCTGAAATCCATATCCAAATGCCCGACATCGTTTATCCATCGACTGTGCTGAATCCTGACTTAATATTCATGTTTACTATCCATAATTGATCGTCCATTCATTCATCCGAATCAAACCCGTAATATTCCAACCTCGATAACTGCACAGTCGATTGGGTTAAATCCGCCAGTATGTTGCCTTGCTAAAAGGCGGCTTAACACTTCCTCCCAAAACATGCCTTGCGATAGGAAGGTGTGTTGTATTGCCATAGGCCCGATGTTCAAAACCTGTTGATGACCTATAAAGAGATCGATGAATGTACCTAATTGTTAATGGTGACCGTTCGGTATCGCGTGCCGTTCGAGGCGAGATGTGACCGTTCGAGGTCGAATGCTGTTCAAGGCGAGATGTGACCGTTCAAGGTCAGGTGCCGTTCAAGGAGAGATGTGACTATTCGAGGTCGGGTGTCGTTCGAGGTGAGAGTGACCGTTCGTGGCCGGGTGCTGTTCGAAGCAAGATGTGACCGTTTGAGATTAGGTGCCAATCGAAGCAAAATGTGACTGTTCGAGGTTAGATGTCGTTCGAGGCGAGATGTGATAGTTCAAGGTCAGGGGTCGTTCGAGGCGGGATGGGGCTGCTCAAGGTATGGAGAAATGTAATCGTTAAGGTCGGGTGTCATTGAGGTGAAATGTGACCGTTCAAGGTCGGGTGCCGTTTGAGGAGAAATGCGACCATTCGAGGTTGGGGCCATTCGAGGCGAAATGCGACCATTCGAGGTTAGGCCTCAGTATGATTAATGTCGGATTTCATGTTCAAGTGAATTTCTAGATCATTTGTTATGGCGGTTCGTCGCCATCTCCGAGCATGCCTAAGGACCATTCGAGATTCCATACATTTGTAAGTGACTTAGCCATTTTGGTGAAGGATTTATTATTAGTTATTTAGTTCATGCCATAAAGAGGATAATGACTGCTCCTGTTCCATCACCTTAATCCATTTCCAAGCAAAGCCATCTGAATTCATGCCCCCAATTTCATAGGCAGTTGTGTTGATCCATTATCCTTAGTGGGGGTTTGCCCTCGGTTGATCCAATCCATATCCAAGCCTGCTAATTTCTGCTACAAGTCCTGGATTCTAATTTCCAGCTGTTCCAGCATCCATAAGTGGTCTCCGATTGTAATTTCCATTCTGCCTTCGAGTCCACGAGGGAATCCGAGATTATCCTCTTCCAAACGCGTATCCGAGTTCTGATCCATGCCAAAATCCATAACACCATCCCGCTTACTTCTTTTCCATGGTTCTGATCCTAAATTTCCTCCTGTCTCTTTAGCATTCTTTCCTGTATAGCATCCCTCATTGTTTCCATTTTGTCCCTTCTCTTTGTCTCCTCATTGATTTCCTAGTCATTGCTTCATAAATCCAAGTTCCTAAGCTTTCAAATCCAAGATCCAAACTTCCAAATCCCCGAGTGCCAGCTCTCTCAGTGAAAGCACAAAAATTTTGGCGTCGAAATTGGCCACCAACACTAAATTGCAAGTGAAAGCACCAATGTCCAGTCATGGATCACAGATAGAATATATATGGAGGATATAATATGAAAAATAATCAAAATTAAAATGAAAGCGATAAAAAAGACAAGATTCATAGTGATTCAGGTATCTTCGGCCTATGTCCACTCCAGAAAAATCCTTTTTATTATCAGAAAATTGATTACAGTTACAATATGGAATTTCTGAAACAAGAATGGTAGAGTAGCCTTTAGGTGGAAGATGAAGAGAAACAGAATTAGAATCCCCCTTTCTAAAGCAATGCCGACTGTATTTACAGGTGAAGTCTCGACTACGGGGCCTCCTCACCTACATGGGCCTACCATCGCAACCGTCAAGCCCAACTCGTCCAAGTATGCCAACCTGAAGTAAACAAGACATCGACCTAGAGGAAACTCAGTGCAAATCCGAAGCAAGCCTGTTGATGACCTGAAGTAAGACGAATGCTGATCCAAGGTAACATGAATGCCGACCCTATACGAACTCCTCAATGCTGACCCGAGTGCTGACCCAAAGCACATGCCACACTGATCCAAAGTGATTCCATAGCCAATCCCTCTCGACTCTTGATGCCGACCCCTAGTGAATCCATAGCCGACCCCTTGTAATAGCCGATTTGAAGTGAAGCGCCTCCATTACAATGCCAACCCTAAATCCAGGGCTAACCCCAAGCTAATCAAGTGCCGACCCGAGGATTCATAGATACTGACCCAAAGTAAACGCCACATTGACCAGATGTAATCCCTCTATGCCGACCTGATGTGCCATAGCTGGCCCCAATGTGCATGTCGACTCCAAAGTAGAATACCAAACCAAAGTCACATTGATGCCGACTCGAAGCAGCTCCAACTATGCCGACATGATGCTTTGCAACCCTAAAGCTTTGCCGACCCGAAGACCAAGTAGTACCGACCCGAAGTCAAATTGATGCCTAACCGAAATCAAAGCATTGCCGACCCGAAATAGTTTTAACACCGACCCCAAGCAATGCCGACCTCTCTCAAATATGCCGACCTGAGATTGTTCCTATTGTGACCCAAAGAAAACACCTTCCCGACTCAAAGTAAATCATGTGGTGACTCGAAGTAATCCCTTGGCTGATCCAAAGCTACTCGCCTTTCCCGAAATCCATACTCCAAATACCCGGCATCGTTTATCCATTAACTATGTTGAATCCTGACTTCATATTAATGTTTACTATCTGTAATTGATTGTCAGTCCATTCATACGAATCAAACTCATAATATTCCAGCCTCGATAATCGTGAAGTCGATTGGGTTTAATCGCATGTATGTTGCCTTGCCAAAAGGTGGGTTAACATTTATAGTTTCATGTGATATTAGAATTTGTTCTTTTTTATTTTATCTAATTCCATACGGAAATGTTAATTATTTTTTATTTCTTACGTAAATCTGTATACCTTTTAATTAGTTAAATATATTACTATGCCATGATTAAAAATTAACATAAATAAAAATATTTATATAATGTATATATTATTCTAAAACATATATATACATATATACATATACATATTTCTTTTTTCAAAAATACATATACAAGAAAATTATTAAATAAATTATACATTTACTATAGTGAAAATAAAACCAATTTAGAATTAAAATTAAAATTAAAAATTATTTTAAAATTATATTATTTTAAAAAAATTATTTACTTATTTCATAATTGTTGAAAACAAAATTATATGCAAAGCCAATTTTTTTAGCATATATGAATATACATATAGATTTGACAGCAAATAGATATTTAAATTCATGATATCGTAAATTCTAATCTACCTGCATAAAATGATATGAATTAATACATAAATCAATAAATAAATAGTTAGATGTTATGTAATTATTGCCTTGATAAAGGCATCTTGAATCTTGAATCAAATTCTATATATAGATCCGATTTAATTGCCTTTACAATATGCAAATGACTTAAAGAAAACATCATAACTTAATCTTGATTTAAGTTATTCCTATAATTTTCAACCAGAAATAATGGTAGAGGAGGCTTAAAAATGGACTAGTTCAAGTGAGAGATAATTGATGTTTAAAACAAAGACGAGGGAAAAGTGGAGATCTAAAACTTCTTGTTTAGCTCTTCCTTCTACCAATTCAAAAGCAACTTTTTATTCAAAAATCACCCATCCCACTTCTTCTACCATATGGCAGGTCAAACATAAGGGCTAGATGAGCCCTTAAAATTTCCAAATCAAATTAGTACTACTATAATTTAAATCTAATTTAAACATTTATCTGTATCATATATCGATACATACATACATACATAACTTTTAAGTATTCACTTTATTGAATAGTAATTCAAATAAAATTCAATAATTAATATTCACAAATATTAATTAACTTATAAAAATTATAATTTAATTAAATCATATGGTAATGCGAAGTATTCAACATGCAATTTTGTGATTCATAGGTGTAAATTCAATCAGCGATTAATATCGAACAATTTGATTATTAAATTTACTTGTCACCTTAGCCAATTTAGCGATTACTAACAAAATTTTAGTTCAGTTCAATTTTACTATTTTCAATGATCCCCGGTAGTGACAAATATTTACACTAATTCTCTACATCAAAATTGTATCACCTTAGAAATTAAGGAGTTTGGTGTGACAAATATTGGTAAAATTTTCAATATCGTCCACGTTCAACTTGTATAATCCAAGCAAAATGTCCTTGGTTTAATAATAACAATTACTATTAACTATGCTGCTCTGGTCAGAGACTTTGACTTTAAGTTTACTATAGTTGATAGTGACATTAACCTTATATAATTTAGGAGATGAATTCTCTATTAAATAGAATTAAACTTCCAATGCTTCAACCCAAACCCCAACCATAATCGTTCGATGGATGTCGCGCTACGATTTCTTAGTATTTTGCTTAAGAAGGATCTGATCACTTTGATGTGTTTTCAAAAAATAGTTTTAGTTTTCTTGTATTATGCACTAAAGATTATTTTATAAAGTCTACCATGTATTCAAAACAATTTGTTGATTCCTTCGCCAAGGAGTAGCTAGTCAAATTGAAACTTTACATGCTCTTTTGCATAAGATTTCTACCGAGAATGAAAGGGTTTCTGAAGTAACTCCAACATATACCCTAGTAATACAACCAGTGCACAATTGGCATTATTAAACATTGCGAATAACCGTGCAAGTAGAATAATTATATTGCCGAGTTGTCTCTAAGTATGAGACCCACAATCAATGTTGCAGGCTATTCCTACAAATCACTAGCACTAAAGATAAAGTAGTAGATAATGCCTTTTTTCATTTTTATTTCCTTTAAGGACTTATTGCTACTTTGACTAACAAAAATCACCTAATTTACCCATGGATAAAATCTTTAACATGGGATGTAAAAGTTCTAATTCGGGGGTGGCTGGATTTGTTTTGGTATACCGATACCAATATGATGTGGAACACTATTATCATTTGGATACTATTAGTAAGTCAAAAAAGATTACCAACACTTTACCTTTACCATTGGTAAAATCAATGTTGGTATATCGATAAACTAGTAAACCTTGACTGGTAATAATAAATCTACCGGTATATAAAGCATCAAAATTTTATTCCATCAAAATTTTGATAATGGTAAGAAGGTAATAATTTATTCTAGATTCTAACTACATTAATATTAATATTAACATTTTGATTTATTATAGTTGACATAGAAAATTTTCAAAATTCATCACAAATTAATAAAAATTTGATATTATAAGTTTTTTAATCGTAGACATTGAACCTATTAAAAATAAAAGAAACATCATCTTGTTATCCGGCCTTTGAACCATGTTATATGTGGATGAGTTAGAACCGTTGAATGGTCAAAGAGTAAACTTGAAATCTAGAACTATAACTTGAATGGTCAAAATTCTACCGAAGCTTGAAGAATGATATAGAACCTTACTCAAATGTTAAGAGAGCTAACCATCTTCTGGAAGAACCAAATTGTAGAAATTGGCAAATGATAGGTGAAGTGACATATCGACATCAAGTACCGATCACTAAAGGCGAACCAGCCAAGCATTTTAAAGATGATCAAAGACAAACCATAGGTGATGCACAACATGAAGTATAGGAAGATAGGTCATGTGTATTTCGTCAAGGGAAACAAGAGATTGAAGTCAGAAGCTCAAATTTTCTATAAGTGACAACTCAACATTGAGTTGTAAAACCAAGTTGGTACCGAGTTGGCCCTTGACTTATGAACGTAACCACGATCTTCTTTCCAAACCTCCTACTAAACATGGAGAATGTGGGTAGCATATGTTGGAGCATATATCACTGATCTATGTCTATAAATAAGAGGAGATGGGAACTTTTTCGAGATCGTTTAGGCTATTTACTAAATTTTCCAATTTTACTATGTCACTCTATTGGATTCTAACTGAGTTATGAGCATCGAGCTGTAAAATCATAGCCTATAAAACTTCTGAAAATGATTAATAAAGTTTATGTGGATGTAGGCCAAAGTTTAGCCGAACCACTATAAGTTGTTATGTGTTTTTTCCCTTTTTTGATCTAATTTTCTTCATTTTATCCTCTACTTCGAGCTAATCTGGTGTTTTTCTAAAACATCGCATAAACATTTTGGAATGTTTAGATCTATCTCTAATTTCTCGCTGTTTAGATATATCTTCAACCTTCAGATTATTATAATCCATGTAGTATACCTACAAGTTCTTCTTAAAAGGTCTATTGTTACTAAGCCCTTAAAATATGTCATAGGATCTACCAAAACAGTGGCACCAAAGAATGCTAAGGAAAGTTCCTACGAGCCTACTAATGATGTGGTATTGACTGCACCCATCACAAAGAGGAAATGAATCAGCCTGAAACTGTTGAAACTCATAGTGCATCAGAAATGATCACCAGGGTTGATCTAGATAGGATGATGAGAGAGATGAATGAAAAGATAGTCAAAAACCAAAATGCGATGATGAAGCAGATGAAAGAAAATATGGAGCTGACGAATCAGCTATTCGAAGGCCATAAAAGGGGTAAAAAGAAATTGTCACCTTTCAATTTAAAAGAAGATAGCTCCTCTTTATCAGGTAGAAACCTCGGAGAGGGAAAACAAAAAAAACGAAGAGGAAGGAATTTGGAACTTCGAAAACTAGAGTTGGAAAGAATTAAGTCGGTAAGGCATTACTCGGTGCCAAAATCCCATCGATCCCTCCTAAGATTTAAGCATGATGAGATTTTTTTTTGATTTGCAAGATGATATTAATGACGATGGTGGTCATGTAGTTGTCGGCCAAAATGTTGGAGTTCAGATGGCTACTGTTGACCCATGACGTAGAGGTCATAGAAATAGATCGATTGGGCAAATAGTTCTCCCAAAGATAGGAGAACCCATATATCATGGAAGAAACCAAGACTATATGCGAAGCCAAACATTCGGGTCATACTATAATGATCACCGTTCAGCTTATCCGATAGAACCAGAATTTTTACCTGATATGATAATGAGACTGCTGAATGAAAACTAGCATTGAAAATGATGACTATGGTTCTTCTCCTAGTAGGAACCCATTAATAAAGGAAATTTTACAGGAGGAGTGTCCTAGAAGATGCACCATGCCTACGATGACATCTTATGGTGGAATGAATGATTGGAGATAGTATCTTCTGAAGTATGAGTGGCATATTGATAACATTAGAGCTATTAATGTTGTCTAATGTAGAGGTTTTCTGATATTTTTGGAAGGGGTGACTACAATTTGGTTTACTCAGCTACCGTCAAGATCCATATGTTCATTTGATCAATTGGCTAGAAAGTTTATGGAGTAGTTCAGGTTGCACGCTATTCGTTCTAAAGATGCCATGCCATTGTCTAACATTTTCAGAGTTTTGGGAAATCTTTAAAAGATTTCTTGAGTAGATTTAATACAATTGTGACAGAAGTAAGCAATTCTAAGGAGGACATTGTATTGATGGCTTTGATCAGAGAAAGTCATCTGGATATGGATTTAAGTAGATAATTGAAAATGAAACCTCAACCAACCATGGAAGAATTTTACAAAAAGCGACCCCAATATTTACTCTTGGAAGAGGAAAATACAATCATTGGAAAGGATGGTAGTAGGAAATTGACTGAGGTGGTTCAAAATTATATTTTTGTGAAATAGAAGGATGAAAACTCCAAAATTGTTGTCCTTAATATGGAAAATAAAAATAACAAACATAAGTGTCGTAATCGGGGTAATGGAGGTAGGAAAATGGACTTCAAGAAGCATTCGAGGTTCCCAAAGCATGTAGAATATGCCTTACTGAATGATACTATCGAAAATATCTACCTTGCGATGCAAAGTACTAAGAACTACAAGAAGCTAGCTCGGAGGGAGTCAATTGAAGAATAGTATATTTGGGAAGTACTATCGCTTCCACGAAACCTACGGTCATAATATTAATGAATGTAGACATCTGCAGAATGTAACAAAAGACATGATATGGAAATAGAAATTTCAGTAGTTTGTGAAATCCCTAAGATGGCAGGTAGGGAAATGTTCAGCCCCAAGGGCATATGCTTCAACGAAGCCTGATTAGGCTTAATGAGGATGAACCTAGGTAGCACGGAAAAAGACTTGTTATTAACACGATCTCTGGTGGATCTCATCCGACTAAGAAGAGTTGGAATGAGATGGAAAGATATTGAAGTTCTCTGGAACATGTTATTCAAAAAAGATGCTTTGTCATGAAGATAGAGCTCCAATGAAGCAATCAAGGATGATGACAGATGATATCATATTTAGAAATCGTGATGCTAATAGGGTAGAAATATTAATGCTTGACCCTTTGGTGATAACAGCCATTATCGGGCCACCTACTACAAAGAAAATTCTCATCAACTATGGGAACTCAATGATTGGAATTTCATATGGTTTAAAAAAATTATTTTCTTAATTTGGATCTTTTGTAATCAAGTTGTAATAAAAAAATGCCCTATTCTCCGGCTTAAAAACTGGGTCAGAAAATGCACTGGAAAGAAGTGGATTTTTGACATACTTAACTTTAGAATGAGACAACATTTATTTAAGGAAAAACTAGATAACTTAATGTGATATAATTATGGCATATATAAATGATGATAAATACTAGATAAGAAACCTATGACCTAATGACGATGGATGGCCAGGACTTGAAGCCATGTAAATACTAAATTCTCGGATTTGATGAGAGGCTGCAAAGCTTGGTTGGTATGTTGACTTACCAATGGAGTTTGATGAAGGTAACCGCAAGACAGTGTAGGTTGTGACTTTCATTGTGATGGACACATATTTCGTGCACAATGCTTTTTTGGGATGACCGGCCGTTGCTAGCTTTAAGATGGCTTTAGCTCCATGGTGCTTAATGATGAAATTTCCCATGGAGAATATGGTAGAAGTCATCTAAGGTGACCAAAGCATGGGATGTGAATGCTATGTCGAAGAGCTAAGAGAGGCGAAGTAAGGTGAAAATGGAAAGGACACAGTGAAGACTCTCAGTGTAAAATCAATTGATGCATATCAGCCACTGCCTAAGCCATGGCTGGAACAACATACTGAATTTGACAAATTTATGGATCTGAGGAAAGAATTAGAGGATATAAGGGTGGCCTCAACTAAGCTAACGATCAACATCCCGGTCGATAAGGATGATCCTACTCTGGTCCTAAAAATGGGATCTCATCTTAATACAAAGATGAAGAAGGAGTTGGCAGGGTTCCTTCGGGAAAACGTAGATATGTTTGCTTAGACACATTCTAACAAGTGTGGAATATCACAAGAGATAATGTGCCAACCCGGCTATCCTCCAGTAAAGCAGATGTGGTGCAGCCTGAGTCAGGAGTGATCCACTACATTGAAAGAGGAAGTGGATAAGTTGAATTCCAACAGCTCCATCCGCAACGCTCTATACCGAGAATGAGTATCCATGCTAGTACTGGTCAAGAAGACTAATTGAAAATGGAGAACATGCAATAACTATTTAGACTTGAATAAGTCATGCCTATAAGGCAGCTTCTTACCACCGAAGATTGAGCAGCCAGTGAACTTAACAATCGAACATGAATTGCCATCATTCATGGATATATATTCTAGCTATAACCAGATACTATTGCATTTTCCAAATCAAGAATACACTGGCATCATTACTGATCTAGGACAGTATGGCTACTGTGTCATGTCGATTGGTCTGAAGAATGCATGAGCACCATAGAATGGTAAGTTCGATGTTTAAGAATCAATTCGGATGTACGATGAAGATCTATGTAGACAACATGATAGTGAAGTCACAACTTTCGAGATCTCTCAAAGATTTTTGATGTGATCCAAAGATATGGAATGAAGCTCAGTCCACGAAAATGCTCTCGGAGTTGCATCCGGTAAATTTTTGAGTTTCATAGTGAAGTCAAGGGGGTTAGAAGCCAACTTGGAGCAGATTAAGGCACTAAGAGATGTCAAATCCCTTGAGACAAGTAGGGAGATGCAAAGCCTGAATGGAAAGGTGATTGCATTGAGCCAATTCATCTCTAAAGCTATAAATAAGTGTGTGTTGTTCTTTGATGCCCTCATAAAGGAGAAGGGAAAGTTTGTCTAGACGCAAGAGTGTCAAGATGCTTTCCTAGACCCACTTGATTATATAAAGAGACCACTGGTTTTGTCAAAGCCTTTGGAAGGAGAAGATTTATTCATTTACATTGCAGTATCTAGTTATGATTTAAGTGTTTCCCTATTGTGTGAAGAATCCAGAGTCTAAAATCTGGTATATTACATCAACATGTGGTTCATTGGATTAAAGAGAAACTATCCAAAATTAGAAAGTTAGCTTACTACTTGTTGATTGCATCGAGCAAGCTACATCCCTACTTTCAAGCCTAACCGATCGTAGTGCTGACCGATGAACCCTAGAGATTGTTGCTTCATCGACATTTGACTTTAGGAAGCTTACCGAAGTATAATATCGAGTTAAGTCGGTACGATATATCCTACCATCTTAGGAGGACGATCGAAGGACAGGCATTGCCTGATTTCACTGTCGAACCCGAAATGAAGAAAACGAGAAAGTTATAAAGTAGAGTACTCAATGGAAATATATATGGACGAAGCATCTAATGAACATTGATCTTGAGCAGGAGTAACCTTGGTAACCCCCAAGGAATGATCAATCTATTATGCCTTGAAACTTTATTTTCATACAACAAACATTGAAGCTGAGTGTGAAGCACCAATTGCGAGACACAAAATAGTGAAGGAATATGGATTCAAAACATTGCATATATATAGCGACTCTCAATTGTTATGTAAGGTGAAGAAAGAGTTTCAAGCTAAGGTAACAAACTAGCCCCTTATTTGACAAAGTTTCTGGAACTACTGAATGACATTAAGCACTACATGAAAATACACATTCCTAGGGAGGAGAACACGAAGGCTGATTAATTTGTCAAGCCAGCTAGCTCTAGGGATGCGCAACTCATGGGATTAGTTTCAATGGAGGTATTATCAACTTCAAACATCGACTAGATAGACATTGATTGGATCTTGATGGCTAAATTTAAAGGGAATCATGGATGACTTCGATCAAGAAGTACTTGCTGAAAGGAGTACTTGCTGAAAGGAGTACTTGCCGAAAGGAACTCCGATCAAGGATTTTAGAAATCAATGTCTTGTTCAAAATTTTAAATTTATAAACAATTAATTTACATCATAAAATAATTTAAATAAAATATGTAAATTTATAAACAATTAAATCTTTTATTTTCAAGTTAACAAAATTTGGAAAACATTTAAGAATATTTTCTAAGTCTAAAATTTACAAAAATTTCGGCAGAGTCTCCTTTGTACGGAGAGGCTCAGGAGAATTAATAATATCAGATATAACAGTATATAACATATATCTTCCAAAATAATATTTCCTAACATGGGAAAAAAATATAAGAACACTATAAAACCGTAATCCGAAAACGTACATGTTTGTCGGGCAAACAACGCTTAACTATGAAACCCAAAGCTGTAGCAATTGCTTTCATAAACTGTATTTCACTTATATAATCTAAGGGAGTTAATAATTATATATGAGAAATATTCTAAGTTGTTTAAACCACTAACAAATAAATCAATATGAAACAAGAATCTCTTGCAATCACAGCATACAATCATCATATGAAATCGATAAAGTCAATCATCCATCCATAACAAACAAAGCAAATGGGTTGTTTGAGTTCAGAAACTTTAAATTACCGAATGACAAATAACTATTAGTATATCATATACTCAACAACCTTAGAGGAAACTCAATAGATTATTCATACATCCAACCAACTAAAAGTATCTTTTATCCAAACAACACATAAACCAAACAAACGAAAAATTTCAAACAATAGGTCAACTTCATTCTTATAAATTTCATTTCATAACATTTATTGTTTGATTTCCTTTTCATTCATGTAATGATTTATCTTTTTAATTTACATTTATTTCTTGCAAATTTTCATTTCCATCCATTGATTCAGTGTTTATTTCACTTATTTGCACTTATACTTACATAAGTTCATTTTTATTTATTCATATCATATAAATTTTCCCTTTTCATTGCATTACATTCAATTCATTTCTCAATTTCATTTATTTTCATTTATTTATCCATAGTATTCTTTTTCAATTCAGTTACTTGGCACATCAATTTCATTTACTTTTTTTTAACATTACACCTTTAACTAAGTTATGTATATGCCATTAAGAATGTAATTGAAAATTACACAAGTTTATCTTATTTCTTTTAATTAATCTAATGTTCAATAATCATATCCTTTGCTTTTATAGATTATAAATTCCAACTTTCTTTTTATTTCATTTATAACCTAGCATTTAATCTCTTATTTTAATTAGAGGTTCCAATTATTAATTAGTTACATTCCATTTCACTGCAATAATTGAAACTATTAATTAGCGGAAACTTAAGAACTAAATACTGGGTTCCTTTTCAAATCATTTAAAATAATAGATAGCTGTATACACTTATAATTTATTAATCAAATTATATTTAAAACAATTTGAAATTTATATTTGTTTATCAAAATAAATCTGTAGTAAAACTACTACAGTGGCCTTCCCAGTTCGAGACTCGAAAATGAACATTGATGATGCATGCACTCATCATCGAAATTATTTTCCAGCAACGGAGAGGAGAGTATAGAACTTATTTCTTTAAAAAAATTCTTTAAAACGGTTCTTTCAAATCATATTGAAATATTTATATTAGAAAATACTTCTAAATAATATTATTATACTCCAAAATCATTCGAAAGAAATTTTCAAAACCCTGGAACTTAAGTTCTAAATTTTCAATTTATTCTTAGTTATTTTACTTTTCAAATCTTATTTCCAACCAATATTCATAAATTTCACTACCTAACAACCATTATATTACAACCGAATATATATCATTTATAAAAAAAATATTTTATATATAGAAAATATAGTAGGCAAAATTATTTCATTCGCCTAACTTCAAAATAATATTGTGTCGGTATGTCCTAATAAGTGTTTGGAAATCCTTATTGATGTCATAGCGTCCTATGCATCAACCAAAATTAATGAATACAAAATGGAAAAAATTAACACAACATCAAAATCTTTTTATAACACTAACAAATATGCTCTCTCATACACACACACACACACACTATTGGCGACTCATCGTAGGGTATTACTACCCTATTAATAAGGTGTCAGACCCTACAAAGCTAAGGTTTTCACTAAACCAAAGCTCTGATACCAAATGTAACATCCCGCCTTTTTGTAAATTCTAAATCGACGATAACCACACACGCCAGACTCAAACCATACAAAAGAGCGCATTGTTATTGGGGCGAATAAGAAAAGTAGAGAAAGAAATAAAACAAAACAGAATCTCACAGCGGAATGACAAAATATAATAATCAAATAACAGTTCACGAAGCTGTTTTACAAAACATTTGATTTTACTTATGCAACACATATCAAAGTTACATGTGCCAGAGAATAATAAATAATGCAGCAGAATACATGATGCAGTGAAATATAATGAATAATAATAATACAATCTTCGTCTTCGTCTTCCAGCAATAAGGTCTTCAAATCCTAAAATGCTTAGGCTGACCCGAGCGAATTGAAGAGACAAAACACTCGAGTCAGAACTAAAAGACCTTTTGTAAGTTAAATCAATGGTAAATAATATGAGTGGAATGGCGTCAGAGATGTTTACGGGATTTGACATCTCCTATCCAGTGTCTAACGTGAGTGCAATAACTTAAGAGATGCTCGGGATTCACATCTCCTAAGGATCCGTTAAACTATCTACTATGTAGTAATATACTCTATTATAATAATGTCTAATAGTAAAATAAACTTACTTTAAAATAGTGTTAAGGTGTTACCCGTATCCCCCTCAACACGCGATAGTGCCAGTAGTCTATACAGTACCTGCATATCTCCTGATCGGGAGACTACGAGAAGATACTTCATAGGTACGACACAAATCAAACTCGTAGTAAAGCTCGCTAGGGTGGGTGACATGGCACAACTAGGCAATACAAGGGTAGATATATCAATTACGCATCCGGGCTGGTGGTGACGCATAGCGCGTAGCTACCTCCCACCTCAAGCCACACCCCCAAAATCAAAGGGTCCCAATCAATCACAAAGTAATATAATGGTATTGAAGGAGTGTGTCTGATAAGAGGAGCTACCTCACTGGCTCATAATCGTTCCTATTTTAGCCACCTTATGCCAACTCATGGGAGTCGGGTTCACGTACATACCTCAATAGGACGTCGCCGCCATCCTACTTCATTCTGGAATCTACACCTCGTACACGGTTGTTAAAGTGGTTTTCGGAGTTGGCAGAGAGTATGACAACTTCCGATCACGGTCTCTTTAACAACCAAATGTTATTATAACACCGCGGTCATTTCAAAATAATTTATACTTCAAAACCATAATATAATATCCATTTCAAAACCATATAAATACAATATCATTTCCATTTCAAAAACCAAACCAATACGATATCATTTTATTAAAACCCAAATCAATATAATATCATTTTTATTTCACAAATCAATTCCAAATACAAATTTGAACCCCAAATAAATCATTTCAGTATCCATATATTTCAAAGCTTTAAATATTCTACCATTTCAACACTAAATTTTTGATAATTCCATATATATCAAATTCAATTACTATTATTTAGATTTGAAATATTTACTTAATAAATCCAACATCATTTAAGTAAAACTTTTAAACTTCAAATAACTGGATATTCTTTTAATTTATTTAACTTGATATCAACTTGATATTCATTTAAATCACTTAAAACCAAAAACAAGTTATAAAAATCATATCCTTTAAAATATCAATTTTATTAAATTTCAAATCAAATTTATTTGAGTATAATTCTTAAATAATTTAATTCAAACCAATTTCATATTTATCTTCCAACCTTAGTTTTATTTAAGTCGTTATAACCTCTATATACAATATAATTTTAATAAATACTTAACCATATTATATTTTAAAAAATATCAAATTTTATTATTATACTTATTTTATATTTTAAAACAAATTTATACATAGCTAAAAATCAAGAATAAAATAACATTTATATAACATCTAAAATTAATATTTATATAAAACCATATATTTCTTTACAAAACCATAGAAATCATTTCAAAAATATTTTTATATATATAGACCACGGTGTCTGTATATAAATTTCTATCCTATGGTCAAGTGTAGGGATATTTATCATTTCAATCTGTAATTTAATCATTTTACGGTTGTATATCATTTCAAACCGCAATCCCGAATTAATAATAATCCATGATGAACTCGCATTTTATAACAATATAAACTAAACATCCATTCAACCAGTATCAACAATCAACATCCATGACAATCATCATCCAAAACAATCCATAAATATCAGCATAGAAACTGATAATAAATAACAGGTATATAACAGGCAGTTTATATGCAATAATAAATTAAATAACTATTTTATCTAAATAAATTCAAATAAACTGAGATGATGATTCAGAATATGCCAAACAGTCATAATAAATTTCTAATCACATCATAAATCGATTTAACAAACATAAGAAATTTGAGAAGTTGTGAGTGGGTTAAAACACTCACCTTTTGAATTTAAATTGAATTTAAATCCAATTTAAAACTAAAATTCATACAGTCTCAGAATTTGTCCAAACCTGCGTCAAAATGTCCGAAATTTAAATACAATCCCAGGGAATGAACCGCTCGTGAATTGGACTTCGTATGCGAAAGATACGTACGTTAGAACATTTCGACATCGAAATTAGAATAAAACAAATAAATAAAACAAACAATACTAACGTCTTCAACGTCCACTCAGAAAGGCCACCTCATGCTTGCTATTCATCTCCTTACCCGAGCAGAACCAATACTTGAAGCACGAACTAATCAAAATAACTGGCCGTCGTCTACTTCTGCCACCACAGACAAGATCCCGACCGCCCAAGAGCCGCCTCCACGTGCGACGTTGCCTCAGCCCCACGAACTCCCCTACCGGCCGACGTTTTCGACCCGAAATAGCTGCCCCCGTCGCCGTTCTTAAACCCTAGGTCGAATTTTAACGCTTGATCCAGCCGTCGATTCGCCAAATAAACTGCATAGGTGCACTCTGCACGTCGATCTCTACGCCATGGTACCATTTATTTGACGATCAGATGTGTCGATCAACAAGCGATGAACGGCCGAAATTTATTCCTCGAATTACTTCCACACAAAAATCATGATTGGAAAACGGACAGCAAAATTGACATGCGCTCTTCGAGAGATTCGAATCCATATAGAATTTGATAAGTATTGAGGAGTTTTAATTTTTGTTGTTGGATTTTGAATTGGAATTGAAATGGAATATTTAGAGTTTTCTTCCATTGAGGAAGAGGGGCAATAGAAGTTTCTGTACGTACAGAAATGAGAAATGGAAAGGCTGCTTGGGTTTATAACTAGATATATATAGGTAGAGCTGAAAATAGAGAAGCGGATACGATTGATTTGCGTTTTGAACGATAATTGACCAGAAAAGCCCGTTTCGATTCCGGAACGGAAATGGGTCAACCCATATACCAAAATATATGTTTTTGAATATTTTAAAATCAATGGAACTGGTTTCAACTCCTAATTCCATCGTATGAAGGAGTTACATTAAAATCAACATATTTCAAATTGATTTCAATTTAATTGATTTTTAGGCGTTTCAAGTCCGTACGATCAAATGACAAGCCCGGTTGTTATGAAACTTGAAATCCAACAATAATTCACCGTTACGGATCCGATGAAACTGACTTCGTCGAAATCCATGTCAGTGGACAAAATGGCTATTTTTACAATAATTAAATAAATAAATAATTGATTAATTAAATTAAAATTTTAATTTCAATTCTATAATTGACAATTTTTATCATTTTTAAATTTCTTAATCATTTACACTAATTTAAACAAATTTAGATGTCAATTTAGAGTTGATTAATTTATCAATTTCAGTGTTAACCTCAATTTCATTAAATTCAAAAAATTATAAATTTAATTTCCAATCATCCCATTTAATTTACTTTCATTCTATTGTTCAATTCATTGTTGTCAGATGGATAACATTAATATTGGATTCATGACCTATTACATTAATATTCTCAGATTCCATCTTAATTTCAATTAACGTAATATTTAGATATTTAATTTCATTTAATTGCAATTAATCCAATTATTATAGTTCAAATCCCAATAAATTGATAAATCTTTATTTCCATTCTTTCAATTCAACAATTGTCCTATTATGAATAACATTAACATTATTTCCAAATATTACCTTAATGAACATTAACGTAATATTTTACTTAGATTTATTGCAATTGATTCCAATTCAATTTAATGGATTAAAAATATATTGGTAACTTATAATATTTATTGCCACTAACTCTTAATCATACTTTTATAAGTTATCATTTCCAAACAATATTATAATTACTTACAGAACATTGATTTTATTCAATTACTATTTATTATTATTAATTCATTAATTAATTCAATATTTACATTTGATTTCTTATATTAAATTTATTACCAAGTATATATTTACCTTATTTCAACTAATTGTAATTCCATTCAAGTTGTAAATAATTAACTATAAATAACATTGTTGCTTTTCACTTTAGTTATTATTTCATTAAATAAATTACAAATTTTTTATATCTTCAATATTTATTCACAGTTGCTTATTAAATTAACATCTTAATTATCGAAAATTATGGGTCATTACAGTGCGCTATTAAGCATAAGCTTAGAGATGGAACATTCAAGCTAGCAAGTGTTGATGGAATCTCACTTTCAACGGCGTGGAATAGTGAACACCTACGATGCTATTTTTCTTGATTGTATCTTTGTAAATACCTAACTAGGCTCTGATGTAATAAGCCAGAGTCTACCATTCTTGTAAGTATAAAATAATTGGCATTGGGGATTGTGGAACTGCGTTCTCAAGAACCTAACCTTGTAATATAGATAATAATGAAAACTAAATAGTCTGCATTTTGAGAATGCAGGTATAAAAGCACCCAGAGATAGGTGGCGATGAACTCTCCCATTCCATGAATAGGACATGAAAGTATGATAATTTCAGGTATCCATGGACAAATGCCAACTAGCTCCTTCAACCGACGAGTGAAATAAAGTAGTATAAACACACGAGGGAAAACCATGATGACACGCCCTATGTTTATATCCTTTGAATTTTTCACAAAGATAAGCGAGGTTTAAAACCGTATCCCGAAGACTGGCAAAGTCTACATGCGATGCCCAAAGATAGGCATCTTACCCATCAAGTCCCAAAGGTAGGATCTAGTAGGAGGTTAGGCCTCGTAGCCAAAGAAGATCAAACAATTTAAACCTATCCCCCTAAAGATAATGCCTCCAAATTTTCAAAGAAAAACAATAGATGCCAACTCCAATTCACGAACCGGGTATCTCTTCTCATGATCCTTCAATTGCTTACTAGCACAAGCTATAGACCACACTTCTTGTATAAAAAATGCTCCTAATCCTGTGCCACATGCATCCATATAAATATAAAAGTCTTCATCCCATCGGGAATGATGAGTGCTAGTGCACTTGTCAATAGTTATTTTGCTTCTCAAATGTTTCCATGCATTTCTCATCCCATGCAAAGACTAGATTCTTCTTGGTTAGGCAACTTAAAGAAACTGCTATCATTACATAGTCCTTTGTAGATTTTCTATAGTAACCTATGAACCTTAGAAAACATCTATCCTCCATTGCATTCCTTGGAATCTTTCAACTTTGAATAACTTCCAGTTTAGTGAGATCCACTGCTAATCCACGCTCGGAAATAATGTGTCTAAGAAATCTCACCTCCTTCTTCCAAAAGTAGAATTTTAAGAATTTTGCTTTAAGTTGGTGCTTCCTTAAGTACCTAGTATCTCCCTTGAGTGACTTCCATGCTCTCTTCCACTCTTAGAGAGTGCAAAAATGTTATCAACAAAAACTACGGCAAACTTATTCAACCATCCCCTAAATACTCTATTCATCGTATCTATAAAGTATGCAGGGGCATTTGTCAATTAAAAAGGCATCACTTCCTATTCATAGAGTCCATCGGGCATGTGGAACACGGTCTTCATTTTGCTATCCTTGTAGTCCTTGGCTGATGAAATCCAATTGCCAAGTTCAATTGGGAGAAGACTTTGGCTCCCACGAGCTGACCAAACAAATTGTCTATCATAGGTATTGGATACATATTTATCCTTTCAACTTGTTGAGTTCCATATAGTCGACACATAGCCTTAATGAGTCATCTGCTTTAGTAGCAAAGATAATTAGGTTTCCCCATTTCGAAGTATTTCGTGGATGAATCCCTTCTACAAAAGCTCCGAGGTCTGCTTATCTAATTCTCGCCTTTCTTTAGAGGCCATGTTTCTTAATGAAAGAGCGACTGGTCTAGCATCTTTCTCCAAATCAATCTTAACTCGATCTCCTTTCGGGGTGGGAGACCCAAGACTTCTTTAAGGACATCTGGAAATGCTCAAACTATGGGTATGGATGAAAGCTCACTTTGAGATAGGCTCAGCGAATGGAAATAGCTTAACTCGACTGAGTCTTGGGTGTAGAAGGAACTATATATCGCGTTCTCTACAATTCTTTAACCAAACTATCCTCCTATTGAAATCTATGATTGTCCTATAGTTAATGACCAATACATTCCTAAGATAAGCCCATATCCCTCAACGTACACATTACATATGAAATCAATATCGCATATGCCTAAAGTATGTCTTTGCAAATTGAGTAAAGATACGTCGACAAACCAATAGGATTTGAGACTACTATTGGGTTGTTGCCAATTTTGGTTTGAATATTTAATGAGTTGATAACATTCCTAGTTATAAATGAATGCGATGCTTAGAAGTTGAATAGCGTATGAATTTTATTCCCAAAATAGGAGTTATACCTTCCATCGTCGCCTTCCCTTGGTCCTAGAGTGTGGTCTACTATAAAATAGGAATGGCCTCAATAGTGTGGCTTATCCACTTTGCACTTCCTTCGCTAGCTTCATACACTGATTTTTAAAGTGCCCCTCTTTGTGCTAGAAATAACACTTTACCCTAAAAGCTTCCTTCAACAGATTCACTCTACAATCTTTGGCGTTATGTCCTTTCTTTTGGCATCTCTTACACACCTTATCTTCCTTCTTGAACTTTCCATTCAACTTTTTATTTTCTCAAAAATTTCCCTTCTTAGCTCCTCCTTGATTTTGAGTAGGTCATGCGTTCTCCTCCTTCATCTCTTTCTCTTATGCACTAGCTGCCTACAACAAAGCCATTTCAACTAGCTTCTCGTATATGGCATTAGTGGGTAAATAGGTCAATAACAATTCTCTTAGTGGGAAGTTTAAGCCCTTAAAAAACGTCATGGCCTTTTTCATGGGTGTATCTATCAAAATCATTCCCAAATCAGCTAGCTCTATGAATTTATTAAGATACTATTTAGAATGGAGTCTCCTTGCCCAAGCTATATGAACCACTCTAATTGCAACCTCACTTCTTCTCTCAATATAAACCATGACTCAAGTCGGTTCTTCAACTCATCCCAAGTGACATTCCTATTATCATTCTCTTCAGCCATAATTTTTCAACCAATCTCTAAGGCCTCTCCTTTAAGGTGCCAAGTTGCCATTCTCCCTTCATTTGATGCTCCTAACTAAGCTCTTGATAATATCCCCTCGCAGTCATTTATCCACGTCTTTGACTCCGCAAAACCTTTTGTTCCTACTCTTCCTTCCATATTTAGAAAATTTGTTTACGTTTTATGGAAGTTAAAGGGGATAGGTGCTACTTTGACAAGCGGGGTAGTGGATGCTGTCAATGCAGCTTTCTGAGAAACAAGGACTTGTCCTACATACCTGAGGTATTGTTTAAACCATTCTGACATCCCTCGAATGGTGAAATGGTGGGCATTCCTTGAGCACGATTCCCAGTTTCAAAAGAAGAAAGGGTTTCAGTCATAATCTACTATCTGTAGGTTAAAATTTTAGTTGTAATAGCCTAAGATAATATTACATGTTGAAATAAAGATTTTCCTAGTGTGTTTGTGTATGTTCAAAAATAGTGTACACACAAATATAATAGGGGTTTCTGAAGAATTCTTTAAAAAATAACAAGTACGCCTCTCATATATGTACTTATCCCATTGATCGGGTAACTAAGCTCTGATATCAAATGCAACAACCCTCACTGAAACAGACATAAATTCCGACACAGGAAAGGTCCATTGAAACTTAGACTCATTCCAAAGCTGGTTGTCAGTTGGTATAAATAACAATACAAAGCTATTTATCTACACATACAAAACTCATGGCGGAAGGATTAAATATAATAACAAAAACAGTTTCCATTTCATTTAAAACTCAAATGTCATAAAAATCCATAACACAATATCAATAACAACCGTCGCATATTCGTAGTACAACAATTTCAAAATATAACATCGTTTTCAATGGGCACATTAGAAAATAACATGAATAGATAAATAGATAACTGTCACCAGCTTCCTCCTCGCCTCCGTCTGCAACATCATCTTTCCTAACTTGTGTTGCAATGAGGAGGGAGTAAGAACAATAAATTTCTAGTGAACAAAAAGCTCAAGCCTTACTATTATAGTAGTGAGGCGGTGTAACTTAAATTGGAATATGTATTTCGTATATCAACATTATTCTAAGTATTTCTATCTTTAAGCTCTAAGGCTTTCCTAATCAAATTATGTATCTATTATCCTTTTAGCCTAATAACCTATATCTATCGTCAATAATGTCTTATCAATGTAAGATAATACCCAAGTCACTTAATATTATTCAATGAAAACTAGGTAGACTCTAAACATTTAATACTTTTATTTAAGGCAAGTCCTTGTCATTTAATATGTAACGACCCAGAATTTTTAATAATTTAAATTTGAATATTTAATTTATTTTAAATATTAATAAGTGAATTTATAAGTCAAATAAATTTTTATTTGAATTTTTGGATTTAATTGGATTATTAAATCGATAATTTAATATGTTAAATTATAGAAATAATAATAAATTGAGTTAAATATGATTGAAAATAAATTGGAAAATTTTATTTAATCATACTGGTGTTATAGAAATATTTTAGAACTTTTAAAATCGAATTAAAAGTTAATTTGTGAAAATTGAATATTTTAATATTTAATAATCGACTGTAAAATAGCCAATTTTTGAACAGTCTCAGAATTGAACGAAACCAGTTCCATTGGATCCGTAATAGTTAGTTATTACCGGATTTCAAATTTCGTGTCAATCGGAGTTATCGTTTGATCGTGGCAGCTCGAAACGCATCGATTTGTTTTTAATTTAAATTTGGCGAGTCAAAATAGCCATTTTTCAAAAAGTCTCGGAATTCGACGAAACCAGTTTTATCGGATCCGTAATGTGATATTATTGTAAGGTTTCAAATTTCAAGTCGTTTGGATTTACCGTTTGTCCGGTACAAATTAAAACGCCTAGAAATCGACTTAAATCGGTTTAATTTAAATTGAACGTTTTCAGCCATAACTCGCACATACTTCCGAATTAGCTTCCGAAACCTGTTCCATTGTGTCCGGAACGCGGGATAAACCCTAGGTACGCTGGTTACGGCGTCTAAATCGGAGTTCGGAATTCCCGGGATGAATAGTGTTTACGCTTGCTCGTTCCTTATAAATAACCCCTACCCTTCATTTAGAAAATAAAAAAAAAAAATAAAAACAAACCCTAGCCGCCACCTAGGTATGAACGGCCAGCAGTTCATCTTCTTCCTCCCTCCAAATCTCCTAATCCATCAACAATTACGAGGAAGTGTCAACTAGCAAATTGAAGAGCTCGTCAAGCTCTTTAATATCAACGGTCAAGATCGTATATTACGTGACGGATTGGCGGCAAATCGACCAAGAAGGCAGCAAGTTGCGCACGCATTTCTGTGAGCATGGGGGGGCCGAGCTCTGCAAAGTTCAGGCCGAGTATGGGAGGGGTTGAGCCCTTCGAGATGGCGGTGGTATGATTGGATATCGATGCGTGTGGGTGGTGCAAAGTTTAAACCTAATTTATGTTTGTTGGGTTATGTTGTGCGTGTTTGGTCATCTGGGCATTTGCGTGAGCTTGGGGAAGATGGGGGGGACGGTGGAGATGAGGAGAGGTTGGATCTAATGGCTCATGTTAGTTGTGGGTTATAAATAATTAAGTTATGTTGAATTTAAGCTATTAAAATCGTGTACGAACTTCATAAATTCGTATCTTTTTCATACGAGGTCGAAAAAATGCAAACTCAGTTGCGTTGGAATCGTATGGACGAGCACTACGCGATGGAGTTGGTTTGGAGTCGTTTGGAGTTAGTGAGAATTTTGGGTAAAATTAAACGCGCGTTTAATTTTATTCGAAATAAAAGCTAAAACGGAAATTAAAACCAAGGTGAGAATTTCTCACTCAATCGAATAGATTTCGATTTTATTTTAAATAGTTAGATTTAAAATATTTGAATGCATGTTCGAATGATGACTGTAAATTATTGATTGTTAAAATAGACATTATACGCCGTTAGTAAGCGGATGTTATTTATAAAAACATATACCGCGAATATTTCATAAACAGTGAAATTGGTATTATATATAATATCAATATATATATATTGGCATATGTATATATTGCAGTTGATTGATTTCCCGCATTTATTTGTTTAGCGGATGAGACCCTATTACGCCGTTATTAAGCGGATAATATTTATTAAGAACATGTACCGCGATAATTTCGTACTGGAGCGAAATTGGTATTGTGCTAATGTTTTTGGATGCAGGAAACAGGTTGGAGGGAACCAACTGGATTCCTCAACAGTATTTATTTTATTTCAGATATTTTGATATTTGATGGATTATCATATCGATATATGATATCGTTGTTAGTCGTGATTGACTATTTGGTGTGTAGCATCATTGGACCAAATTTCTGGTATTTTAAAAATATTTTTTAAGAAATTTTTGAAAAGATAAAATATTTTGGAATCGATCCATTTTAAATAAATGAACGTTATAATTCTTAAAGTTATAAAAATTATAATTTTTGAGAAATACGGTTAAAAGCTGATTTTTGAAAAATAGGAATTAATGACTTTATAAAATAGTTTAAACTGGATTTTTGAATTTATTATCAAAAGTTTAAATATAGGATTTATAAAATTTGATTATTTTATAAATCAAAATGGTGAAATTATAAAGGGAATTAAAGACGTTTCAGAATAATAATATAAACTGATTTATATTAAGAGATTTATAAATGGATATTTATAAATTGAAATATAGACATTATAAAACGAGTTTTTATAAGTGTTTGAATTAAGTGAAAATGAATTTCATTAAAGAATGAAATTTATAGAATTATAAACCGTGAAGTTATAAATGAAATTTATAAATAGTAAGATTTATAAATTTGGTGAAATTATTTGAAGAATAGATTGGATAAATCATTAAATCTTATAAGTTATAAGATTTATAGATTGGAAAGTGTTTAAAAGAACGATCTTATAAAATAATCGTTTTATAAGTATTTAACTTATAATTTGGACTTTTGGTTTATAATTAAGATTATAAATCGAATAGGTAAATAAAGAAGATTTATAAAGGAAGTTGTTATGAAATAAATGGAAATGGAATTTATAAACGTTGTTTTATAAATTCGCAAACGACTTATTTTGATAAGTTAATTGTTATAACTTATAAATGGAGTTATATTCACGTTTTTAGACAGTGAATAATCCTTTAAAATAAAATGAATAGAAATGATGAAATTTGTTAATGAAGTATATTCACGTTTTTGAATAGTGAATAATACGTTAAAGAAAATGTATTGAATGTGAATGTTTTAAACAGAATTAAAACGATCTAACGATGTTTTAAAGGTGTTGAGATTCGAAACCATAGATTTCACATTTATTGTTGAAATAGACGTTTTCGAGAAATAAAAGGAAATGGTGGACTATAACACTGTTGTTATAGTAAATGATTTCCGAAAGGAAATGTTTTGTATAGTATTGGGATTTATATATTTATTTTAATTTCGAATCCCTATACTAGTGATTTTGGGTTGTCGTAACGATGTTTTACGTAACATTCGTTTTGGCCCAAATAAATATGTTAAGTGAATGATTTCCTTAAAAAAAATGAAATATATACTTAATTCGATTTAAGTATATTGAATATTTTCTAAGTGTTGAAAATAAAAGGAATTTGTGAATTACTTATGAATAAATAAGTATGGAAATGTTTTCCAATATGAAGTGAATAATTAGAATTTATCTTTTTCTGAAGATAAATTGAAATGAATTATTGAAATCGCATATGCATGGATATCTTGAAAATATAAATTCATTATGGAATTTATATGTGAAAGTGGAACTTGTTAAAAATAAATATTGATTTATTTTTGAAGTGTTGAAATTATATATATCTTGTAAAGATATTTTGGAAAATAAATAATTTGGAAAATTATTTGGAATCTGGTGATGTGTGCATATCCATTGATAGTTCAATAACCGACTATCAATATTTCCCTTTGAATGGGTATTTGATGTGATTTGATTGAATTTGAATGCACACTTATTTTTGAATAAGCGCTCACTATTCGGGTTAACCGGGAAAGGACCATGGGGTCGTATAACCCATTCCGAATATGTGATACGTCGTTATGAATTGCATTTGAAGATCGGTGTTGAAGACCGAGTATTTGTGAAAGCGATAGGATGACCTATCGATTGTCTCTGCACTGGGTAGCTCCTGGTATTGAGATCTCCTAAGTGATGGGAAATTCGATCGGGATTGTGAATACCCGTATTGCAAGGGCTTCGTAAGAAGTGCCTTCGGTTTTGTTCGAGCCTGGAACAAACTTGTATGGATTGTATGCCTGACATTACAATTTGAGATATAAAGCCGATTTCTTTCAAATATATTTCTGTTGGTGGCGGAGAATTTATTCTTTGCTTAACACCCTTCTTTGAGACGTACGAGCTCAAAGGTTATATAGTTGAAGTTATCAGCGATATATCCCATTTTGGTAATGTGACATGCTGAGTGATGCTGAAATGATCATTGTGTTGATTATTTGTGATAGGATCGTTTATTTGATCGTCTATCCTAGTGATCATTGTGTTGATCATTTGTTGACCCAAAGCATGGCTTTTGTATAAAGTATGTTTTTGTGGACGTGACTTCGTCGAGCCTCACATCCCGGAAATGGTCAAAACAGGAAAGATGCAGCAAGGTTACTAGGGGTTGCTGTAGCTCCCCTTAGGGTATGTGCATTTCCTTCTGGAAAAGGGTGGTATCATGGTATGGAGCCCAGATACTTACTCATGTTGAAAACACTTTATGATTGTGTGAATTGGATATCGAGCGCTCGGTTGAAAAGGTCCTAAAGGACCGGGGAATGGCGTGCTCGTGTCAGTAGTTACCCAGTTAGGGGTAACCCGGCCTTGTGTTGGCAGAGATCCGGTTTGGTTTTCGGGGATGTCTTTCCAGAGGCATTCTCAGTGGCAATGGGAAGTTCCTTGGCCTGACCATTTGTTGGAAATCCAATTCCCAATACGAAACTTGTACGGTATTAGTTGTAGAACCTGCTATTCACTTATGGTGGTCACCACTATTTGGATGGTAGCTATAGTAGGCATAGTTCGAAATGTCTATGCTGGCTAAGATTTATATTCTACTTTCGAAATGAATTTTTTCTACACTATACACTAATAATAATATCAAATGTTATTTTAAATGCGTATCAAGCATCTTTGACTATCATAAGGAGAAATCTCCTCCGATTCTGCGTTTGCATTGTGTGTGTGTGCCGGAGGCCTTATGGTAGTCTCATTTTTAAAAGCATTGCGAATTGAATTAAAAATATTCCTCTATTTTGATTTTAAAGATAAATAAACTGTTTTGAGTTCTCACACCAGTCACATGACTGACTCGGAGTTTATTGTTTTCCTTCCTAAACTCTGGGTGCCCACCAATTTCCACACGGGCAGTTAAGAGTTAGGTTTATCAGGATATTCTGGATATTCAGGAGTTGCTGGAGGCAAGATGGATGGCATGGCATATTATTTATATAGTATTTCTTTTTCCGCTGCACTGTTTGTTGTTGTATGATGTTGTACACTCTGATGATATAATGAAATGTAATGAAATGAAATGTAATAACTGATATAGTTCTTTGTTTAAAGATTATTCATTGATTATTATATGTTGTTCCGCTGCGAATTGTGAGATTCTGATGTTGTTCTGTTGTTTTCTTCTGTCCCGTTCTATTTTTAAAATTCTTCTATCTTCTATTTTTCAAATTCTTCGTTTTCTTCTCTGTTTTCTAAAAATTGTCTATCTTCTTTTCCCTCTATTTTTCTTTTTCTTTCTTCTTTTTCTCTCTTCTTTCTTTTCTTTCTTTTTTAAAACCCATAACATCTCGGGTCTTCGGCCTTCGATTTCTCGGCAGTCGATAAAGTGAGTGTCGATGTCGAATTTTCGAAGAACGAAAATCCGAAGCGTTACATTTGGTATCAGAGCTCTGATGGTTAAGCGACAACCATGGTTCTGTTGGGTATTAATTCATTAGAGATAGAGTCAGCAGTACTCTAGAATGAGTTTGAGTGTAATAATAGCTATGAGAGCGTATTTGTTAGTGAATATGAAATCGTTTTATATTGTGATGATTGGTTTGTTGAGTGGTATATAGATTCTGGTTAATATGAGTAATTAACGTTGTTGATAGGGATCTCTAAACACTTGTACAGAACAATTCGACACAGTATTGTTTTAAATTGAGTAAATGAAATAATTTTACCTCGATTATATTTTTATATATAAAGGAATAATTTTTCAGAATTATTAAAGTGTATATATAAGTTGATTGTTAGGTTGTTTGAATAATCTAAATAAAAGAATAATTGTATAAGCAAATGAATTATAAGAATTGAATTATAATTAAAGTGTTTACAATTGTGAAATAAACTTATATATATAAGAAGTGATTTAAAGTTAAATGGAATATAACTTAAGAGATATTGAATTAAGTTGATTTTGGTATCGAAGTAAATAATCAAGTGGATTAAATGAATATGAACTTGAGTTATGTAATAGAATTCAACTTTGTAATTGAATTGAAATTGAATGAATTGAATGATAATGAATTGAATGTAATTTAAGTTGATAAGAAATAATGAATGAAAATGTTAATTCATTAAAATCTAATTTTATTAGAAGTTGAATAAATTGGAATGGAAATCAATTTAATGTTAAACCAAATTGAATGAATATAAGTGAAAAGAATTTGGTTGTAATTAATATAAATTGGTTGTTATATGATTGTTATATGATTGTATAAAAGTCATTAAGAGTTAATGAAATTGAAAACTATGAAATTGAATTCAAATTAGAAGTAAATAAATTTGAATAGAATTGAATGTGAATGGGATTTAATTAGTGAATGTTAACAAATTGAAACTAATTAGAATTGAGAATGAATGTTAGTAAATCCAATGTAAACAAATCAAATGTGATTTAAAGTGAAAACCAATTCATTGAATATTAATGAGAATATGAATGAAAATTCATTTGATTATGGATGGTAGTTGGTTGATGTTTGCATTTGTTGTTTAGTTGCATTTGATATGTGACATATATAGTTATTATGTTGCTATATGTTGTATATTGATACTATGGTTTATATGCATGGTTCTCATGTTGTTTGTTGAGTTTAGTAGGTGCGGATCGCGTTGCTTCGCATTTGGAGCTCGCTTTTGCGCTATATTAGCCGTATATGCTCGCTAATAAAATATAAGGTACATATCTCGGATTAAATACAGTACTTTTACACTTTTTCCCTTCGGGATGCCTCATTACTTGATGAGATGTATATTTGTGATATATATACTGTCATTTTTTTTTCGGATCGAGCCGCGCAAAGGAGACTATGGCGAATTTTTTCGAAAATTTAAGGCGTTAGAAAAATTTTGAGAAAATTTGGAAAATTTTGAAAACTTAACTTTGATTTTGGAGTTGAAAGTTAAACAATAGTAGTTGTTTTTGAAAAAATAACTAAGTATGATTTGGAAAACTTAGTAAAGATTTGAAAGAAGTTTAATTATAAATTTTGAAAAGTTAATAGATTCTGTAACCTTTCTTACTTGTAATTTCGAGGACGAAATTCTTTTAAGGGGGAAAGATTGTAACGACCCAGAATTTTTAATAATTTAAATTTGAATATTTAATTTATTTTAAATATTAATAAGTGAATTTATAAGTCAAATAAATTTTTATTTGAATTTTTGGATTTAATTGGATTATTAAATCGATAATTTAATATGTTAAATGATAGAAATAATAATAAATTGAGTTAAATATGATTGAAAATAAATTGGAAAATTTTATTTAATCATACTGGTGTTATATAAATATTTTAGAACTTTTAAAATCGAATTAAAAGTTAATTTGTGAAAATTGAATATTTTAATATTTAATAATCGACTGTAAAATAGCCAATTTTTGAACAGTCTCAGAATTGAACGAAACCAGTTCCATTGGATCCGTAATAGTTAGTTATTACCGGATTTCAAATTTCGTGTCAATCGGAGTTATCGTTTGATCGTGGCAGCTCGAAACGCATCGATTTGTTTTTAATTTAAATTTGGCGAGTCAAAATAGCCATTTTTCAAAAAGTCTCGGAATTCGACGAAACCAGTTTCATCGGATCCGTAATGTAATATTATTGTAAGGTTTCAAATTTCAAGTCGTTTGGATTTACCGTTTGTCCGGTACAAATTAAAACGCCTAGAAATCGACTTAAATCGGTTTAATTTAAATTGAACGTTTTCAGCCATAACTCGCACATACTTCCGAATTAGCTTCCGAAACCTGTTCCATTGTGTCCGGAACGCGGGATAAACCCTAGGTACGCTGGTTACGGCGTCTAAATCGGAGTTCGGAATTCCCGGGATGAATAGTGTTTACGCTTGCTCGTTCCTTATAAATAACCCCTACCCTTCATTTAGAAAAAAAAAAAAATAAAAAAAAAAAAACAAACCCTAGCCGCCACCTAGGTATGAACGGCCAGCAGTTCATCTTCTTCCTCCCTCCAAATCTCCTAATCCATCAACAATTACGAGGAAGTGTCAACTAGCAAATTGAAGAGCTCGTCAAGCTCTTTAATATCAACGGTCAAGATCGTATATTACGTGACGGATTGGCGGCAAATCGACCAAGAAGGCAGCAAGTTGCGCACGCATTTCTGTGAGCATGGGGGGGCCGAGCTCTGCAAAGTTCAGGCCGAGTATGGGAGGGGTTGAGCCCTTCGAGATGGCGGTGGTATGATTGGATATCGATGCGTGTGGGTGGTGCAAAGTTTAAACCTAATTTATGTTTGTTGGGTTATGTTGTGCGTGTTTGGTCATCTGGGCATTTGCGTGAGCTTGGGGAAGATGGGGGGGACGGTGGAGATGAGGAGAGGTTGGATCTAATGGCTCATGTTAGTTGTGGGTTATAAATAATTAAGTTATGTTGAATTTAAGCTATTAAAATCGTGTACGAACTTCATAAATTCGTATCTTTTTCATACGAGGTCGAAAAAATGCAAACTCAGTTGCGTTGGAATCGTATGGACGAGCACTACGCGATGGAGTTGGTTTGGAGTCGTTTGGAGTTAGTGAGAATTTTGGGTAAAATTAAACGCGCGTTTAATTTTATTCGAAATAAAAGCTAAAACGGAAATTAAAACCAAGGTGAGAATTTCTCACTCAATCGAATAGATTTCGATTTTATTTTAAATAGTTAGATTTAAAATATTTGAATGCATGTTCGAATGATGACTGTAAATTATTGATTGTTAAAATAGACATTATACGCCGTTAGTAAGCGGATGTTATTTATAAAAACATATACCGCGAATATTTCATAAACAGTGAAATTGGTATTATATATAATATCAATATATATATATTGGCATATGTATATATTGCAGTTGATTGATTTCCCGCATTTATTTGTTTAGCGGATGAGACCCTATTACGCCGTTATTAAGCGGATAATATTTATTAAGAACATGTACCGCGATAATTTCGTACTGGAGCGAAATTGGTATTGTGCTAATGTTTTTGGATGCAGGAAACAGGTTGGAGGGATCCAACTGGATTCCTCAACAGTATTTATTTTATTTCAGATATTTTGATATTTGATGGATTATCATATCGATATATGATATCGTTGTTAGTCGTGATTGACTATTTGGTGTGTAGCATCATTGGACCAAATTTCTGGTATTTTAAAAATATTTTTTAAGAAATTTTTGAAAAGATAAAATATTTTGGAATTGATCCATTTTAAATAAATGAACGTTATAATTCTTAAAGTTATAAAAATTATAATTTTTGAGAAATACGGTTAAAAGCTGATTTTTGAAAAATAGGAATTAATGACTTTATAAAATAGTTTAAACTCGATTTTTGAATTTATTATCAAAAGTTTAAATATAGGATTTATAAAATTTGATTATTTTATAAATCAAAATGGTGAAATTATAAAGGGAATTAAAGATGTTTCAGAATAATAATATAAACTGATTTATATTAAGAGATTTATAAATGGATATTTATAAATTGAAATATAGACATTATAAAACGAGTTTTTATAAGTGTTTGAATTAAGTGAAAATGAATTTCATTAAAGAATGAAATTTATAGAATTATAAACCGTGAAGTTATAAATGAAATTTATAAATAGTAAGATTTATAAATTTGGTGAAATTATTTGAAGAATAGATTGGATAAATCATTAAATCTTATAAGTTATAAGATTTATAGATTGGAAAGTGTTTAAAAGAACGATCTTATAAAATAATCGTTTTATAAGTATTTAACTTATAATTTGGACTTTTGGTTTATAATTAAGATTATAAATCGAATAGGTAAATAAAGAAGATTTATAAAGGAAGTTGTTATGAAATAAATGGAAATGGAATTTATAAACGTTGTTTTATAAATTCGCAAACGACTTATTTTGATAAGTTAATTGTTATAACTTATAAATGGAGTTATATTCACGTTTTTAGACAGTGAATAATCCTTTAAAATAAAATGAATAGAAATGATGAAATTTGTTAATGAAGTATATTCACGTTTTTGAATAGTGAATAATACGTTAAAGAAAATGTATTGAATGTGAATGTTTTAAACAGAATTAAAACGATCTAACGATGTTTTAAAGGTGTTGAGATTCGAAACCATAGATTTCAACATTTATTGTTGAAATAGACGTTTTCGAGAAATAAAAGGAAATGGTGGACTATAACACTGTTGTTATAGTAAATGATTTCCGAAAGGAAATGTTTTGTATAGTATTGGGATTTATATATTTATTTTAATTTCGAATCCCTATACTAGTGATTTTGGGTTGTCGTAACGATGTTTTACGTAACATTCGTTTTGGCCCAAATAAATATGTTAAGTGAATGATTTCCTTAAAAAAAATGAAATATATACTTAATTCGATTTAAGTATATTGAATATTTTCTAAGTGTTGAAAATAAAAGGAATTTGTGAATTACTTATGAATAAATAAGTATGGAAATGTTTTCCAATATGAAGTGAATAATTAGAATTTATCTTTTTCTGAAGATAAATTGAAATGAATTATTGAAATCGCATATGCATGGATATCTTGAAAATATAAATTCATTATGGAATTTATATGTGAAAGTGGAACTTGTTAAAAATAAATATTGATTTATTTTTGAAGTGTTGAAATTATATATATCTTGTAAAGATATTTTGGAAAATAAATAATTTGGAAAATTATTTGGAATCTGGTGATGTGTGCATATCCATTGATAGTTCAATAACCGACTATCAATATTTCCCTTTGAATGGGTATTTGATGTGATTTGATTGAATTTGAATGCACACTTATTTTTGAATAAGCGCTCACTATTCGGGTTAACCGGGAAAGGACCATGGGGTCGTATAACCCATTCCGAATATGTGATACGTCGTTATGAATTGCATTTGAAGATCGGTGTTGAAGACCGAGTATTTGTGAAAGCGATAGGATGACCTATCGATTGTCTCTGCACTGGGTAGCTCCTGGTATTGAGATCTCCTAAGTGATGGGAAATTCGATCGGGATTGTGAATACCCGTATTGCAAGGGCTTCGTAAGAAGTGCCTTCGGTTTTGTTCGAGCCTGGAACAAACTTGTATGGATTGTATGCCTGACATTACAATTTGAGATATAAAGCCGATTTCTTTCAAATATATTTCTGTTGGTGGCGGAGAATTTATTCTTTGCTTAACACCCTTCTTTGAGACGTACGAGCTCAAAGGTTATATAGTTGAAGTTATCAGCGATATATCCCATTTTGGTAATGTGACATGCTGAGTGATGCTGAAATGATCATTGTGTTGATTATTTGTGATAGGATCGTTTATTTGATCGTCTATCCTAGTGATCATTGTGTTGATCATTTGTTGACCCAAAGCATGGCTTTTGTATAAAGTATGTTTTTGTGGACGTGACTTCGTCGAGCCTCACATCCCGGAAATGGTCAAAACAGGAAAGATGCAGCAAGGTTACTAGGGGTTGCTGTAGCTCCCCTTAGGGTATGTGCATTTCCTTCTGGAAAAGGGTGGTATCATGGTATGGAGCCCAGATACTTACTCATGTTGAAAACACTTTATGATTGTGTGAATTGGATATCGAGCGCTCGGTTGAAAAGGTCCTAAAGGACCGGGGAATGGCGTGCTCGTGTCAGTAGTTACCCAGTTAGGGGTAACCCGGCCTTGTGTTGGCAGAGATCCGGTTTGGTTCTCGGGGATGTCTTTCCAGAGGCATTCTCAGTGGCAATGGGAAGTTCCTTGGCCTGACCATTTGTTGGAAATCCAATTCCCAATACGAAACTTGTACGGTATTAGTTGTAGAACCTGCTATTCACTTATGGTGGTCACCACTGTTTGGATGGTAGCTATAGTAGGCATAGTTCGAAATGTCTATGCTGGCTAAGATTTATATTCTACTTTCGAAATGAATTTTTTCTACACTATACACTAATAATAATATCAAATGTTATTTTAAATGCGTATCAAGCATCTTTGACTATCATAAGGAGAAATCTCCTCCGATTCTGCGTTTGCATTGTGTGTGTGTGCGGGAGGCCTTATGGTAGTCTCATTTTTAAAAGCATTGCGAATTGAATTAAAAATATTCCTCTATTTTTATTTTAAAGATAAATAAACTATTTTGAGTTCTCACACCAGTCACATGACTGACTCGGAGTTTATTGTTTTCCTTCCTAAACTCTGGGTGCCCACCAATTTCCACACGGGCAGTTAAGAGTTAGGTTTATCAGGATATTCTGGATATTCAGGAGTTGCTGGAGGCAAGATGGATGGCATGGCATATTATTTATATAGTATTTCTTTTTCCGCTGCACTGTTTGTTGTTGTATGATGTTGTACACTCTGATGATATAATGAAATGTAATGAAATGAAATGTAATAACTGATATAGTTCTTTGTTTAAAGATTATTCATTGATTATTATATGTTGTTCCGCTGCGAATTGTGAGATTCTGATGTTGTTCTGTTGTTTTCTTCTGTCCCGTTCTATTTTTAAAATTCTTCTATCTTCTATTTTTCAAATTCTTCGTTTTCTTCTCTGTTTTCTAAAAATTGTCTATCTTCTTTTCCCTCTATTTTTCTTTTTCTTTCTTCTTTTTCTCTCTTCTTTCTTTTCTTTCTTTTTTAAAACCCATAACATCTCGGGTCTTCGGCCTTCGATTTCTCGGCAGTCGATAAAGTGAGTGTCGATGTCGAATTTTCGAAGAACGAAAATCCGAAGCGTTACATTTGGTATCAGAGCTCTGATGGTTAAGCGACAACCATGGTTCTGTTGGGTATTAATTCATTAGAGATAGAGTCAGCAGTACTCTAGAATGAGTTTGAGTGTAATAATAGCTATGAGAGCGTATTTGTTAGTGAATATGAAATCGTTTTATATTGTGATGATTGGTTTGTTGAGTGGTATATAGATTCTGGTTAATATGAGTAATTAACGTTGTTGATAGGGATCTCTAAACACTTGTACAGAACAATTCGACACAGTATTGTTTTAAATTGAGTAAATGAAATAATTTTACCTCGATTATATTTTTATATATAAAGGAATAATTTTTCAGAATTATTAAAGTGTATATATAAGTTGATTGTTAGGTTGTTTGAATAATCTAAATAAAAGAATAATTGTATAAGCAAATGAATTATAAGAATTGAATTATAATTAAAGTGTTTACAATTGTGAAATAAACTTATATATATAAGAAGTGATTTAAAGTTAAATGGAATATAACTTAAGAGATATTGAATTAAGTTGATTTTGGTATCGAAGTAAATAATCAAGTGGATTAAATGAATATGAACTTGAGTTATGTAATAGAATTCAACTTTGTAATTGAATTGAAATTGAATGAATTGAATGATAATGAATTGAATGTAATTTAAGTTGATAAGAAATAATGAATGAAAATGTTAATTCATTAAAATCTAATTTTATTAGAAGTTGAATAAATTGGAATGGAAATCAATTTAATGTTAAACCAAATTGAATGAATATAAGTGAAAAGAATTTGGTTGTAATTAATATAAATTGGTTGTTATATGATTGTTATATGATTGTATAAAAGTCATTAAGAGTTAATGAAATTGAAAACTATGAAATTGAATTCAAATTAGAAGTAAATAAATTTGAATAGAATTGAATGTGAATGGGATTTAATTAGTGAATGTTAACAAATTGAAACTAATTAGAATTGAGAATGAATGTTAGTAAATCCAATGTAAACAAATCAAATGTGATTTAAAGTGAAAACCAATTCATTGAATATTAATGAGAATATGAATGAAAATTCATTTGATTATGGATGGTAGTTGGTTGATGTTTGCATTTGTTGTTTAGTTGCATTTGATATGTGACATATATAGTTATTATGTTGCTATATGTTGTATATTGATACTATGGTTTATATGCATGGTTCTCATGTTGTTTGTTGAGTTTAGTAGGTGCGGATCGCGTTGCTTCGCATTTGGAGCTCGCTTTTGCGCTATATTAGCCGTATATGCTCGCTAATAAAATATAAGGTACATATCTCGGATTAAATACAGTACTTTTACACTTTTTCCCTTCGGGATGCCTCATTACTTGATGAGATGTATATTTGTGATATATATACTGTCATTTTTTTTTCGGATCGAGCCGCGCAAAGGAGACTATGGCGAATTTTTTCGAAAATTTAAGGCGTTAGAAAAATTTTGAGAAAATTTGGAAAATTTTGAAAACTTAACTTTGATTTTGGAGTTGAAAGTTAAACAATAGTAGTTGTTTTTGAAAAAATAACTAAGTATGATTTGGAAAACTTAGTAAAGATTTGAAAGAAGTTTAATTATAAATTTTGAAAAGTTAATAGATTCTGTAACCTTTCTTACTTGTAATTTCGAGGACGAAATTCTTTTAAGGGGGAAAGATTGTAACGACCCAGAATTTTTAATAATTTAAATTTGAATATTTAATTTATTTTAAATATTAATAAGTGAATTTATAAGTCAAATAAATTTTTATTTGAATTTTTGGATTTAATTGGATTATTAAATCGATAATTTAATATGTTAAATTATAGAAATAATAATAAATTGAGTTAAATATGATTGAAAATAAATTGGAAAATTTTATTTAATCATACTGGTGTTATATAAATATTTTAGAACTTTTAAAATCGAATTAAAAGTTAATTTGTGAAAATTGAATATTTTAATATTTAATAATCGACTGTAAAATAGCCAATTTTTGAACAGTCTCAGAATTGAACGAAACCAGTTCCATTGGATCCGTAATAGTTAGTTATTACCGGATTTCAAATTTCGTGTCAATCGGAGTTATCGTTTGATCGTGGCAGCTCGAAACGCATCGATTTGTTTTTAATTTAAATTTGGCGAGTCAAAATAGCCATTTTTCAAAAAGTCTCGGAATTCGACGAAACCAGTTTCATCGGATCCGTAATGTAATATTATTGTAAGGTTTCAAATTTCAAGTCGTTTGGATTTACCGTTTGTCCGGTACAAATTAAAACGCCTAGAAATCGACTTAAATCGGTTTAATTTAAATTGAACGTTTTCAGCCATAACTCGCACATACTTCCGAATTAGCTTCCGAAACCTGTTCCATTGTGTCCGGAACGCGGGATAAACCCTAGGTACGCTGGTTACGGCGTCTAAATCGGAGTTCGGAATTCCCGGGATGAATAGTGTTTACGCTTGCTCGTTCCTTATAAATAACCCCTACCCTTCATTTAGAAAAAAAAAAAAATAAAAAAAAAAAAAACAAACCCTAGCCGCCACCTAGGTATGAACGGCCAGCAGTTCATCTTCTTCCTCCCTCCAAATCTCCTAATCCATCAACAATTACGAGGAAGTGTCAACTAGCAAATTGAAGAGCTCGTCAAGCTCTTTAATATCAACGGTCAAGATCGTATATTACGTGACGGATTGGCGGCAAATCGACCAAGAAGGCAGCAAGTTGCGCACGCATTTCTGTGAGCATGGGGGGGCCGAGCTCTGCAAAGTTCAGGCCGAGTATGGGAGGGGTTGAGCCCTTCGAGATGGCGGTGGTATGATTGGATATCGATGCGTGTGGGTGGTGCAAAGTTTAAACCTAATTTATGTTTGTTGGGTTATGTTGTGCGTGTTTGGTCATCTGGGCATTTGCGTGAGCTTGGGGAAGATGGGGGGGACGGTGGAGATGAGGAGAGGTTGGATCTAATGGCTCATGTTAGTTGTGGGTTATAAATAATTAAGTTATGTTGAATTTAAGCTATTAAAATCGTGTACGAACTTCATAAATTCGTATCTTTTTCATACGAGGTCGAAAAAATGCAAACTCAGTTGCGTTGGAATCGTATGGACGAGCACTACGCGATGGAGTTGGTTTGGAGTCGTTTGGAGTTAGTGAGAATTTTGGGTAAAATTAAACGCGCGTTTAATTTTATTCGAAATAAAAGCTAAAACGGAAATTAAAACCAAGGTGAGAATTTCTCACTCAATCGAATAGATTTCGATTTTATTTTAAATAGTTAGATTTAAAATATTTGAATGCATGTTCGAATGATGACTGTAAATTATTGATTGTTAAAATAGACATTATACGCCGTTAGTAAGCGGATGTTATTTATAAAAACATATACCGCGAATATTTCATAAACAGTGAAATTGGTATTATATATAATATCAATATATATATATTGGCATATGTATATATTGCAGTTGATTGATTTCCCGCATTTATTTGTTTAGCGGATGAGACCCTATTACGCCGTTATTAAGCGGATAATATTTATTAAGAACATGTACCGCGATAATTTCGTACTGGAGCGAAATTGGTATTGTGCTAATGTTTTTGGATGCAGGAAACAGGTTGGAGGGATCCAACTGGATTCCTCAACAGTATTTATTTTATTTCAGATATTTTGATATTTGATGGATTATCATATCGATATATGATATCGTTGTTAGTCGTGATTGACTATTTGGTGTGTAGCATCATTGGACCAAATTTCTGGTATTTTAAAAATATTTTTTAAGAAATTTTTGAAAAGATAAAATATTTTGGAATTGATCCATTTTAAATAAATGAACGTTATAATTCTTAAAGTTATAAAAATTATAATTTTTGAGAAATACGGTTAAAAGCTGATTTTTGAAAAATAGGAATTAATGACTTTATAAAATAGTTTAAACTCGATTTTTGAATTTATTATCAAAAGTTTAAATATAGGATTTATAAAATTTGATTATTTTATAAATCAAAATGGTGAAATTATAAAGGGAATTAAAGATGTTTCAGAATAATAATATAAACTGATTTATATTAAGAGATTTATAAATGGATATTTATAAATTGAAATATAGACATTATAAAACGAGTTTTTATAAGTGTTTGAATTAAGTGAAAATGAATTTCATTAAAGAATGAAATTTATAGAATTATAAACCGTGAAGTTATAAATGAAATTTATAAATAGTAAGATTTATAAATTTGGTGAAATTATTTGAAGAATAGATTGGATAAATCATTAAATCTTATAAGTTATAAGATTTATAGATTGGAAAGTGTTTAAAAGAACGATCTTATAAAATAATCGTTTTATAAGTATTTAACTTATAATTTGGACTTTTGGTTTATAATTAAGATTATAAATCGAATAGGTAAATAAAGAAGATTTATAAAGGAAGTTGTTATGAAATAAATGGAAATGGAATTTATAAACGTTGTTTTATAAATTCGCAAACGACTTATTTTGATAAGTTAATTGTTATAACTTATAAATGGAGTTATATTCACGTTTTTAGACAGTGAATAATCCTTTAAAATAAAATGAATAGAAATGATGAAATTTGTTAATGAAGTATATTCACGTTTTTGAATAGTGAATAATACGTTAAAGAAAATGTATTGAATGTGAATGTTTTAAACAGAATTAAAACGATCTAACGATGTTTTAAAGGTGTTGAGATTCGAAACCATAGATTTCAACATTTATTGTTGAAATAGACGTTTTCGAGAAATAAAAGGAAATGGTGGACTATAACACTGTTGTTATAGTAAATGATTTCCGAAAGGAAATGTTTTGTATAGTATTGGGATTTATATATTTATTTTAATTTCGAATCCCTATACTAGTGATTTTGGGTTGTCGTAACGATGTTTTACGTAACATTCGTTTTGGCCCAAATAAATATGTTAAGTGAATGATTTCCTTAAAAAAAATGAAATATATACTTAATTCGATTTAAGTATATTGAATATTTTCTAAGTGTTGAAAATAAAAGGAATTTGTGAATTACTTATGAATAAATAAGTATGGAAATGTTTTCCAATATGAAGTGAATAATTAGAATTTATCTTTTTCTGAAGATAAATTGAAATGAATTATTGAAATCGCATATGCATGGATATCTTGAAAATATAAATTCATTATGGAATTTATATGTGAAAGTGGAACTTGTTAAAAATAAATATTGATTTATTTTTGAAGTGTTGAAATTATATATATCTTGTAAAGATATTTTGGAAAATAAATAATTTGGAAAATTATTTGGAATCTGGTGATGTGTGCATATCCATTGATAGTTCAATAACCGACTATCAATATTTCCCTTTGAATGGGTATTTGATGTGATTTGATTGAATTTGAATGCACACTTATTTTTGAATAAGCGCTCACTATTCGGGTTAACCGGGAAAGGACCATGGGGTCGTATAACCCATTCCGAATATGTGATACGTCGTTATGAATTGCATTTGAAGATCGGTGTTGAAGACCGAGTATTTGTGAAAGCGATAGGATGACCTATCGATTGTCTCTGCACTGGGTAGCTCCTGGTATTGAGATCTCCTAAGTGATGGGAAATTCGATCGGGATTGTGAATACCCGTATTGCAAGGGCTTCGTAAGAAGTGCCTTCGGTTTTGTTCGAGCCTGGAACAAACTTGTATGGATTGTATGCCTGACATTACAATTTGAGATATAAAGCCGATTTCTTTCAAATATATTTCTGTTGGTGGCGGAGAATTTATTCTTTGCTTAACACCCTTCTTTGAGACGTACGAGCTCAAAGGTTATATAGTTGAAGTTATCAGCGATATATCCCATTTTGGTAATGTGACATGCTGAGTGATGCTGAAATGATCATTGTGTTGATTATTTGTGATAGGATCGTTTATTTGATCGTCTATCCTAGTGATCATTGTGTTGATCATTTGTTGACCCAAAGCATGGCTTTTGTATAAAGTATGTTTTTGTGGACGTGACTTCGTCGAGCCTCACATCCCGGAAATGGTCAAAACAGGAAAGATGCAGCAAGGTTATTAGGGGTTGCTGTAGCTCCCCTTAGGGTATGTGCATTTCCTTCTGGAAAAGGGTGGTATCATGGTATGGAGCCCAGATACTTACTCATGTTGAAAACACTTTATGATTGTGTGAATTGGATATCGAGCGCTCGGTTGAAAAGGTCCTAAAGGACCGGGGAATGGCGTGCTCGTGTCAGTAGTTACCCAGTTAGGGGTAACCCGGCCTTGTGTTGGCAGAGATCCGGTTTGGTTCTCGGGGATGTCTTTCCAGAGGCATTCTCAGTGGCAATGGGAAGTTCCTTGGCCTGACCATTTGTTGGAAATCCAATTCCCAATACGAAACTTGTACGGTATTAGTTGTAGAACCTGCTATTCACTTATGGTGGTCACCACTGTTTGGATGGTAGCTATAGTAGGCATAGTTCGAAATGTCTATGCTGGCTAAGATTTATATTCTACTTTCGAAATGAATTTTTTCTACACTATACACTAATAATAATATCAAATGTTATTTTAAATGCGTATCAAGCATCTTTGACTATCATAAGGAGAAATCTCCTCCGATTCTGCGTTTGCATTGTGTGTGTGTGCGGGAGGCCTTATGGTAGTCTCATTTTTAAAAGCATTGCGAATTGAATTAAAAATATTCCTCTATTTTTATTTTAAAGATAAATAAACTGTTTTGAGTTCTCACACCAGTCACATGACTGACTCGGAGTTTATTGTTTTCCTTCCTAAACTCTGGGTGCCCACCAATTTCCACACGGGCAGTTAAGAGTTAGGTTTATCAGGATATTCTGGATATTCAGGAGTTGCTGGAGGCAAGATGGATGGCATGGCATATTATTTATATAGTATTTCTTTTTCCGCTGCACTGTTTGTTGTTGTATGATGTTGTACACTCTGATGATATAATGAAATGTAATGAAATGAAATGTAATAACTGATATAGTTCTTTGTTTAAAGATTATTCATTGATTATTATATGTTGTTCCGCTGCGAATTGTGAGATTCTGATGTTGTTCTGTTGTTTTCTTCTGTCCCGTTCTATTTTTAAAATTCTTCTATCTTCTATTTTTCAAATTCTTCGTTTTCTTCTCTGTTTTCTAAAAATTGTCTATCTTCTTTTCCCTCTATTTTTCTTTTTCTTTCTTCTTTTTCTCTCTTCTTTCTTTTCTTTCTTTTTTAAAACCCATAACATCTCGGGTCTTCGGCCTTCGATTTCTCGGCAGTTGATAAAGTGAGTGTCGATGTCGAATTTTCGAAGAACGAAAATCCGAAGCGTTACATAATACCTATTCCAAGGCGGACTCCTTACTGGTACTTATCTAGCTGACACTGCGTGAAATCTCTTCAACTACTTAATACTTCATATCAAAGCGGGTCCTTTCCCGAGATATCCTCTATCGTCCCTAATAACCCTAACCATTTACTACATCCTACATAGTGAAGAGGAAGGCCCCAAAAAACCACTTACTACCATAGCAGGTCCTTCGTATTATGACTCATACCCCACAACAACATCTCACATTAGTCCGGCTATTAGTAGGTACTGGTAGCCAGGTTAACTTGGTAGATTTATTCTATAGAATTTAGGACTAACCTCGCATCATTCATTGTTACTTATTATAGGCGATGTTTAACATCGAACCTAAAGTCACGCTGCTAGTATCCAGATTAACTGGGCAGACTTCTGTGTGCTTTTGACTGACCTACATCCCTATAACTTAATCATAATTTATAACTCTCTACATATATTATCACACATCTCACCGCATTCAATATTTAGGCCTTATAAAAAGGTCTTCTTATTTCGTCTCTATAGTTAATTTCATTCCTAAGAAGAAAAATTCAGTAATTAACAACCTATTAAATACACAACTAATACGTTATAATTATACATCATTTACGATAATATACACATGCACACACATGCACTTATTAAATTCTAAGCGTGCGAAGTTTACATCGTAAACTAGTGTCTAAATGTCAAATCTTCAAAATTATATAGGTTCCATTTCCTCATTAACACATATACCATAAATAAAATATCCAAAAATCAAATCAACACACTTGTATAGAAATAAAATCCAAACCCGCTTATTTTATATTAAAACAACAGAATAAATCAACAACAGAAACTTACAATTTACATATGTTTACGCTCTGTTCAACTTCTTTTTAAATGAAATTAGACAAAGGGAATTTATATTTAAATTATGGAAATAGGCAGTGCAAACAACGAATAAGAACATAAGAACATACCCTACACACAATTTCCTAATCAAAACCCTTAATCAAATCCAATGAAAAATAAAAGAAGTGGAATAGAAGGTAAAGCGTTAAAATCACAAAACATACACAAATTCAATTATTAAACCATAAAATAATTAAGATTCCAACCTAAGAAATGACATTCTATGCAGCGAACAGCATTTTCAACCCGCAAATGTCGACACCAATACATCCACGGTATTCACTTATTGAGCACCCAAGTGCCGGAAAGGAAGAACATTTGGGTAAAGAAAAAGAAAAAAAGAAAAAGAATAGGAAAAAGGAGAACAAAAGCATCAGAATCTCACAAGCGGAATGATAACATATAATATCAAAAAATAATACACAGAGCTACTCTAATATACATAGTATTTTAGAGTTACTAATCAAAGTACTATCATAAGCCAAGATAGTTCTAACAGCATGTCCACGAAATTGCGGATACACATACATAAAGTAATGCATTAGAAATAAGAATACTACGATAGGTAAACATCCAGCTCCTCTCTAAGAGCTCAATGAACATCAACAAAAACCTGCTTTTCTCAAACTACACAAAAGAGCACACATGAAAATAAGGAAAAAATAAAACCATGGGTCGAACATAAATCTGGTATGAGAAACTCAAGAAATATATAATTAACATATAACAGTACTTTTGAGACCGCATGGAATGCCATAACGGTTATCCCCTTAAAAGAACCACCATCTAATAAGTACATAAGATGATATAATAGATAATGTCTAGGGTGAAGAGTATAAATAGAAGAAAATCCGTTGAGGCTTACATTGGTTACACCACAATAATATTTATACATATTCATACAAAACCGCAAAGGAACGTTTGCATTATGGATTTTCCATAAAGACTTCTCTAGTAAAACTCAAAAGTAAATTACGACTGATCTCCTAAGACAAGGATCGAAAACTACCTTTCAAGCATCGTATATCTTTAGATAAAATATACCATAAGGTAAACTCAATATGACCAACATTTGAACGCTTTAGTGAACAATGTGAAACAGGTAACAACAAATCCTCGCATGCAACATATCAATAAGCATACTCTAGATATGGAGTTAATATGCCATATGGGTTAGCTAAACCTAGGATCGTGCATCCTACTTTATCTGTATTCATGTACAGATGATGAAGTCACATTTAGCATCTCAACATACAAGCCGTCATCACTCGAACATATTACGAATTCCCAAATGGATTCCAGCATCTCGAAAAGATTCGCATCCAAGAGATAGATCATGTATCTTGGTTTTGAAGTTGTTTTTGATAAGTCGAACACTTAGTGATCTTGATCTCCTTAAGAATGAATCGATGAATTTCCAATTAACTCAATTCTAGTTCTTTAGAATATAAGTGAAAGCCAGAGACATTTCATACGAATGCTCCTCCCTGGGGGTTCTAAAACCTTATGAAGTCGCAAAGCTTTTTAATACTCTTAAGTTAATTTGATCATATTAAACAACAATGAAACAATCGCATATGAAAACCCAGTCTCGTATACTTATAACATTTTCAAACTTTTCAACTTCTACTATCCCTCACCCAAGAGGGAAGTCAGTAAGTTAGAGCATTATCGCTCCATCCTTACTCGAACATCAATCTTGACTCTCACAGATAGAGTCAAGTCTACTTCCTTGGCTTTTAGTGCTAAGCACACAACTAAATGTTTTTCATATGCAAGTAATCACACAAAGCACAATTAACACACACACACACAAAGCACGAACAAGTCATATAAACGACTTTTAATCTCCTTTTTATTTTATTAATATTTCGTTAATTAAAACTTCTTTTATTAGTACAACTCCTATTTATCTAATAAAACTTCTTTCATTTAATTTAAAATTTCACCATTTATTTAAAACCTCATTCTTTAGTTAAAACTTTTTTTAATTAAAAAACATCTCCCTTTAATTAAAACTTCTTTTAGTTAAACATTTTCACTAATTAAACATGCCTTTATTAGTTGAAAACCTTTTAGTGATTAAGACACAACACCAAAATCATATTTTAACAGCATTTGAAAAACGCTTAACGAAATTGTTAAAAAGCTATATAACGACATGCAGTCGTAGAGACCAAAATTTTAATAGCAAAAAATAAACGTTGTTAATAACTCTATTAGACAACGTTCATTTCCTATTGTTAATAATTTTCTACAGCGTTTTCTTTTGTTGTTTTAAAATTTTGATAGCATTAATATTTTACTGAAAAATTGTTTATGGTATTATTTTAAACTTTCATCAACTTATATAAGTGTTATTAACTAGTTACAGCATTTAAAATTTGTTATCTAAAGTGTTTCACATTTGTGTTTGACCTTTTGAACGGAAACCTAAAAGAATTACTAATTTTGCACAACGTTTATAATTGCTGTCAAAAATGTTTATTGTGATTTACATCAGCAGTTGATAAATGCTGTTATTATATTTCATATCATTTTGTTAAGCTATCGTAGCTATATGCACTCTTTTCAGAGAACTTACAACACAGTTTAAATGCTGTCATTTGTTCCTACAATTTTTATAGTACTCATATCATGTTGTATTATTACAACATTTACACACATATATCGTTAAATTGAGTTATGTTTTATCATATCTTAATCAAATAATATACATAACGTATACATATCAAACTAAAAACTATCATATAAAAACATAACTATTAATCATTTCCATCAATTAAGTTGAACACGATATTCATAATCAAAGTTTGCATAAATTCATAAACTAAGATAATATCCATAAACCAACTTCATAAAACATCCATAGACAAAGGCACAATATCTAGAAAGCAAGTTTGCAAAAAATATTAATACAAAATGTGCAACCAAAAAGTTTTCATTGCTTACTACGCCAAAATGAGTTTCAAAAACCTATAAAATGTATCATTTTTTACATTTTTTGCATCAAAATCTTCACTTACCTATAACGATGAAATTTAAAAGTTAGTGATCAAATATGAAAATAATATATTTAACCTATAACTACTTAAAATTTATGACACAAAAAGCTTATCAGATTTTATAAAATTCAACAAGTAAACACTTACAATGTTCCATGGAATATTTCAAAGTAAAAGTTGTTACATAGGAGCTATGTCTTCTGATATTTTTTCTGATACTGATATTGCATTATTGTATTGGGTAAGCATAATCAAATGCAAAAGTGTTGCTGAGGCAAACCTAATTATGATTTTGATCAACTATTGCTTGCCTTGGCTTCAAGTCCCACGCTTGCTTGGCCATCCACTACTAACATTTACCACGTCGTAAGATGCATTAGTTCTGCCAAAATCATTTTGTTAGCTCGCAACAATTTTGTATAGCAACTCATTCCCTCTTCAGTTGAATAACAACCCGCCAGCTTTGGCCACGTCTACTACTACTACCTGCAATTATCTTCTACCTGTACTCATGCTCTTGTCATTCTGCTCACTATCTTTTGATATAATAGTTAGCCGTTCCGTTCAAAATTATTCAAGGAAACAAACTAGATAGGTATAAGTAATGAATAAAATTCATCATACTAAGTTAGTTCATAGAATTCATCATTCTATAGTAAATAAACTAGATAGTATAGGAACTGCATTAGCAAGAGTGGAAAGGGCTTCAGATTGCTGAAGTGAATTAAATTGTGATACCTCTTGAGCATTTGTGTTCAAGAAATGAATGGTATGTGAATTTTGAGATAGAGAAATGTTAACCTCGTCACTTGGCAGGGACAGACCCAAACCAAGTTTAGAATGCACATTTGAACAATAACAGCCTGATTATGCACAGATCTCACTAAAACAACAGTACTTAAAGCTTGCGGTTGCACTTGGTATGCATGAGAGATATTCACAGGCTGTGCTAGAGGATGGCACATGGTTATGCATCAGTGTCAGCCTGAATCTGAACGACTGTGCATAAGTTCGAGTGGAGCATGATTCGCCAAAACTAAGCTGGAGAGAATCAGAAACATCAGAAGACAAAGCACTAGGCATGATAACATTTGAGTGGTGAGGCAAATCTTGTCTGGATATAACATGCACATGCACTAAAGCTTTAACTATATAGAACATCTGGTGGAGAATGTACATGTACAACATGTACGTGCACTATCATTTGAATTTACATCAAATTTCAAAAATACAGAAATAGCAAAATTTTACAAAGCTTGGCAGCCATGGATGCCTTTACAAATCTGTTGAATAATCCAATATACAACCTTGATCAGTTTGAGGGGCCTTCAAATTCCTCTCCACCAAACTCTCCTCCACCTTCGCCGATTCCAATGCCGCCGCAGCCGCCGCCGCCACTTTCTGATAAAATAACCTCTGCCATTGATGAAGAAGACTTTCAAATTGTTCAAAGAAGAAAATCTAAACTGTTGAATAAAGGTGCTGCCAATGCAGAAATCACCCATCAGAATATCCTGAAACAAGTGAATCAATCTGGACAGCATTCCAGAAATGTAAATCAGGGGCCATATAATTCAAGAAACATTGTGAATGAAAGAATCTCATCAAGAAATGTTGCAAGAAACAGTCAGAAAGAGATGTATGCAGAAAATCATGTCAGAAATTCAAGAATTTATTCAAGAAACCCTCAATAGGGAGAATTCAATATCTCAAATAAACACTTACCAGAGTAAGCCTTCTTCATGGGCAGAGATGATCAAAAAATGAGGTTCAAACACTGAATTTGACCTTAAGTATGCCGCTCCTCTCTCCATCAATGAAAAGAAGATAGTGGCGGTGAGTGCGGAGTTCAGCAAAAGGGCGGAGAGTAAATGGAACTTCTCAGTTTTTGCCTATGTTTTCGGCAATAGACCCGCTTATCATCATTTCAAGGCTGTAATTGCCAAATCCTGCAAACCCATGGGTAATTTTGACATTTATACTCGAAACAATGGTTTCTTCTTAATCAGATTTTCCAGTGCTTCTGATTGTGACAATGCTATTAATGGGGGGCCATTTTTCATAAATGGACAACCGATTATTATGAAAAAATGGAGCAGTAAAATCAATCTCAACTGGGATCTACTTTCCTCTATGCCTATTTGGATCAAACTGCCCGCGTTAAATCTTAGACTATGGGATAGTGAGATTTTAAGTGCAATTTCTAGCGTTGTTGGCACTCTCCTTAAATTGGATGAACATATTGCAAAAGAAACTAGGCTTTCTTTTGCTAGAATACTTGTGGAAATAAATGCAGATTCTGATTTGCCAAATGAGGCTACTATATCATTGCATGATGGTGAAAACTTGGTTCAAAATATTGAATATGAATGGATTCCCCCTAGATGTAAAACATGTTCATGCTTTGGTCATTATTTGGAAAATTGTGATTCGAAATTCGTTTGGAAAGAAAAACAAAGTATGCAAGGAAAAGCTACTATTAACCCCAGCATCTTTCTAGAACAAAAAAATGAGCTTGCTAATACAGCAGCTCTTCTTTACAACAAGGAAAATATTCCTCGTCATCATGAAGACAATGTTGGTCAGATTGTCATCTTTGAGGATTCATCTAATATGCAAGAATCAATTTCAAGAAAAGACTTTCAAGAAAGCAGCAAAGGACAAACAAAAATTGATAATGAGGATGTTATCTCTTCTAAATCATCATAAGCAACAAGAAAAATCAATGAAATCATTTTTGTGCCTCAAATATCAAACATAGAAGATTCGACTATACAAGCAAAAGTTATAAAAAAATCTATCAGTAGAGGAGTCCTCAGTTGCAGAAGCAATGAATCTGGTTGATAGTTATGTCATTAACAACTTACTTAGTAAAGAACCTTCAAAAAATCACATCAGCTATTTAGCTACTCACTTATCTACAATTACCAAAAATCCAGTCTCTGATCTTAGCATTCAAAAAGCTATCAGTTTAGTCTCAAATTCACCTTCTACCTCAAGGAAAAATAAAAAAGAAGTGAAAGAAAAAAGAAAAAGAAAAACGAAAAGCATAAAAGAAATTATAGATAATGAAAGTCTAGAAGAAACAGAAGATAGTGAATTTAAAAGGAAATATATTATACAAAATTCCAAGTGGGAAGATCAACTGAAAGCACTAAATAAAACCTCATACAAAAAGAAAGAAAGGAGGGTTGAGTCTTTTGAAGAAGAGGGGTCAGTCACAGTGCATAAGCTGTTTCTGCTATTGTATCCTTTGGTGTATCCTTTTAGTTTTTATTTGAATATTTTATCTCTCTGATAATTATATGACGATTATTTCTTAGAATGTTAGAGGGCTTAATTCCCCTATTAGAAATTACACTTGTTTAATCTTCTATTGACAACAAATCCTAGCATTGTTGGTTTAATAGAACATAAATTAGATAATTCAAAAATCACTGATTTCAGTTAAAATATTTGAATAACTGGAGTATTATAAATAATAATCAAATGGGAGGTTATGGTAGAATTATGGTCATATGGGCCATAAAATTTGGGACATTTATCAACATTTTATAAATTTTCAATTTATACATTGTAAATGCACAAATAAAGGTGGTTTACAAATTGAAATTACTTTTGTTTGTGCTCCTAACAGTGAAGTTGAAAGAGATTCTCTCTGGAATAACCTTGAAATTATTAATGCAAACATGAGAAATCCATGGATTATTATGGGTGATTTTAACACTGTTATGCATGGTTTTGAAAAAAGAGGGGGAATTCCTATACCCTTCAAAAAATTAGAAAAACTCATTAATTTTTTTATTAAAACTGGTCTTTATGAGCCAACTATTTTTGGAAATAAATATACTTGGAAATCTGGAATTTTTAGATATATTCATCGTAAATTAGACAGAATTTTAATTAACCAAAAATTCACAAAAATTTTCAAAGATTTCAAATGCCTTACTCTCCCCCAAGCCACCAGTGATCATACTCCTATCCAAATATATCTTGATTGTAATAATAATAATTCTAAGAGGAATAGCCCTTTTAGGTTTGTGAATGGCTGGGTTTATGAGAACAATTATAGAGAGATTGTTAAATTTGTCTTTCTACAAAAGTAGTGAGCACTGCCCAATACAGATTTAGTAAACTGTTACAAATTACTAAAGGCAAATTAAAACAATAAAGACATAAAACTCTAAGGGAAGAATGTGAATTAAGACAGAATGCTTTGGATAATGATTGCTCATACAGTGATAATATCAACAAATTTTTCAATGCCCAAAATAATCTAGCTAAATCTCTCCATGTGCAATCTATAAATTTAAGGCAGAAAGCTAAAATTGACTGGTTAAATCATGGGGATGAAGCCAGTAAAGTCTTTTACGCTAAAATGTTTAATAGAAAATATAGAAATGATATTGGAAAAATCATTGATATTAATGGTAATACTATAAATAATATGTCTTATATAGATAAAGAAGCTACCAATTATTTCAATATTCTTTATAATTATAATTCCTCGCCTAATGATTTTCCAAATACCGAGCCTAAATTCAAATTAAATGGTAACAGTCAAGAAATCCTTTTGGCCCCAATAAGAATTGAGGATATCAAAAATAACATTTTTAACTTAAATAATGATAAAAGCCTAGGCCCTGATGGCTTTGGTGCTAAATTTTATAAAACACACTGGGATGAGATTAAAGATCTCTTATTTGACTTAATTTCTGAATTTTTTAGGACTGGGAAACTTTTAAAAAATCTAAATCATATTTTCATTACATTAGTTCCAAAAATTCCCATTCCTAATAGTTTAGAAGATATAGGCCTATAGCCTACTGTAACTTTAATACAAGATTATTTCTAGTATTCTTAGTAGTAGGATAAAAATCTTTTTAAAACATTTAATTTCTGAAAACCAGAGTGCATTCATTCCAGGTAGGCTCATAGTTGAAAACACATTGTTAGCACATGAATTAATTAGGAACTTAAACCATAATGGAAAAAAAACATATGTGTGTTAAAATAGATTTGCATAAAGCTTTTGACAAAATTAATAGACAATTTATTATACACATGATGAAACAAATGGGATTTTGTAATGAATTTTGTGCTCTTATCTATGAATATATTAGTAAAGTGTCTTACTCTATTTTTGTTAATGGTTCTCCTAATGGCTTTATACATAGCAACAGAGGTATTAGACAAGGAGACCCATTGTCTCCATATCTATTTAATGTTGCTATGGAGTATTTCATAATTCTTATGGAAACAGAACTAATAAAAGGAAATATAAAACCCATTAATAGAACCAAGCCATAGATTACCCATTTTCTATATGCTGATGATTTACTTATTTTCTTAAATGCAGACACACAAAGTGCAAAATCTAATACAAACATCTTTGCCAAATTAGAAAATCATGCTGGCCTGAAAGTTAATGATTTCAAAAGAAAAATCTATTTTAGTAAAGGCTGTGCTAATAAATTGGACATTTTAAACATCTAAAAATTTAAAGAGAGTAATCTTCCAGTCAAGTATATGGGATTACCGCTCAGTGCTAATCAAGTCAATGATCAAGACTGCACAAGATTATTGGATATAATACAGGCTAGATTTGAAGGGTGAGCTAGCAAACTATTGACAACTGCAGGTAGAATTGAGCTTACTCACACTGTCATCATTGCAATTATTATGTATTGGATCCAAGCACACAATATCCCAGCTGTAACGACCCGCAAATCCGTACCCCTTGAGTTAACACTATTCTACCTAAATCAGCTCAAGTTGTACAGAAATACGAACCATTTGGGTTAAAGAAGAAGAGGTAGAAGAAGAAAATAGAAAACAACAACAGAATCTAACCATCGCAGCGGAATAAAATATAATAGATAATAAATAATATTTACTCAAAAATCAAATATCTATGTTTATATATTACATCATCAGAGTACATCAATCACATCTCAACATCAATAACATACAACTGGATACACAACTACTCTACACAGTGAATATATATAAAACAAGTACGGAAGTACGTATCATCATCCAGCTCGTCTCCTGAGCTCCACAGCATCATATCCTGTACCCTATAATACTCGGTCTGACCCGAGCATTATAGTTAAATAATACCCGAGTCAGTCTGGAATACCAGCGTGAGAAAATCACGCTCAATTGATTATTAAAGTTTCAAAAATCCTTTGAAAAATCAAAAGCATCTCGTAAGACCATGCCACAAATAAACATGCCGGGTTTTTACCTTACAATAGCTAAAACAATTTTTATAGAAATCCTCTGATATTATAATAGGGTCTATATACAAATACTTATTAAAATAGCCGAAATTGTTACATTATTAAATTCCAGCTACTAGCCACAGAGTGGGTAATACAAACAAAACTCGTATAAGGCTCGTAGGGAGAATGGATTTCCAACTAATGACTAGGCACTGGTGTACCACCTGTAACAGTACATGGCCTAGATCACAGTACCGAGGAGTACGCCCGCTCCCCTGCAGCACAAGATCGGGACTACCCCTTACTGGATAATCTCGAGGGAGATCACCCCGCGGTTGGGATCAGCAACCGCCCTCTAAGACGAAATAAAAGGGACATCTAGACAGGGATGACCTCACCCTGCTTGGGTGCTACCCACCTAGCCTTGCTGCATAACCCCTGATTTTCAGTCATTCCCATTTGATGAGGCTTGAGACTAAGCATTACCTTTTTAGAACATATCCCATAGAATGCCCATCGTCCACCTGACGATGTTCCGAAAGCATTCATTCATACAAGTCCGTCCCGGGTTCGAACGGAACCGAAGGCACTATTCCTACTATATCCATTTTGGAAATATCCTTAGGATTAGTAGCGACTAGCCCTTGCACTTCACTGCTCCAACTTCGAATCCAAAATCGTTTTCCACGAAACGTACAAACCGGATCAAAGTGGTTTTCGAGAAATAAATCTCGATCCCGGTCTCTTCGAAATGATCAGCTCATTTGGCCAAATATTGATAGTCGGTGATTTAACCATCAATTAATATTCACAAACAACCATCCAACAATAAATAATTTTCCAAATTATTTATTAACCTCAAAAATATCTTCACAAGATATATTTCTATTTTCAACCTTTTGAAAACAGTTTCAAACCATCACTCTTTCCAGAATAAACTTCCCAAATATTTTCTATCTCTACTGAAATCACCAAGCACAAAACTAGATTTTTAAAATAATTTAAAACGCTTTACTTTGAAATGTACTTTAAGAACATTTAAGTTAAAAACTACTTCAATAATTTATTTAAAATACATACTATATGAATATTTGAAAATAAGGTTACTTAATAAAATATAAAACTAGATTTTCACTTTTAAAACAAATACTAAGTCACTCTTTAAATAATTATTGTTATAATAGATTAAAAGGAAATACTTACTTTAGAATTTAAATATTAGAAATAATAAATTTTCCAAAACTTGCTTTTTAAAACAACTTTAAAACTTTTAACTTATATTTAAAAATGTACTTTGAAAACGTACTTGGTTATTTAGGGAGAATTTCCAATCTCAATCACTTAAATCAATTTTCCAAATCGATTCCCAATTTATTCTGCTAGAATTAAATATCTTTACTTACTCAATTAATTTTAAAATTCATTAATTATGGGCTTTATTATTAATGCTATTAATTTCTATTTGATTTTAAATCTTTTAACTGAAATATACAAATTTCAAATCTTATCCCAATTTCTTCTCTATTCTTTTCAATAATTTAAATCTTAAATTTTAAATAAATGTTTTGTTCTTTTAAAATAATAATACTGAAGTTTTAAATTAATTAATCTTCTGATTATTCAAAATTTCTCTTACTATACTCAAGATTTATTTACTAGAATTTTAAAGGCACTTTATTTCATTTCCGATTCATTCTTAAATTTATTCAAATTTCGATAATTATTTTACTTACAAATTCACTTCTTTTATGTTCTTTCCAAAATCCAATTTTTATATTTTTGGTAACTCATTATACCCAATTATATCCAATCAAACCATAGCATTCAACATTCTAATATAATTCATCATAGAATATCAAATAATCACAACAGAGGATATTAAATAATTTAAATAAATGTTGAGGGATCCAGTTGGATCCCTCCAACCTATTTTTCCCTGCATCCACAGACGTTAGCACAACATAAGATACCAATTCCAAAATATACCATACTATAGCACATCAATCAATTCAATCATTCAAACAATTATTTAAATTTAATCATTTAAATTTGAATTTAACTGAGTGAGATTAACTCGCCTTTCCTTTTTTGTTTGCAGTCCATTACCGTTTCGACTCGTTTTCATGATATTTTAGCTTGAATAAACATTGGATTCATTTTGTTAATATTCGAATAAATCGAACAAATAATTTCTGTTTGCAAATTTAATTTAATTAATAAATAATTTTATTTAAACTAATTTTCGTTTAATAAATTAGTTTTAGAAACTAAAATAAATTAAATATGTTAATAGAACAAACTAGTCACCTTACTAATTTATTTTTAATATAGACCAGTAAATTTAAAATTTCTGCCTCCTCAAATTTTAAATAAATTTTTTTCCCAGTTTTTCTGTATTTTCTTTTCACCCTAATTATAAATTAAGTTAACTGCCAGTTAAAATTTTTATTATGTATATAAATTTCCTTTAACGATAGCAAAAATCTATTTTACTGTGAAATAAAATTTGTGGGTTATATGTTTGTTCTCTGACCTATATAAAATTTAATAAAAGAAAACAAATACCTCAGCTTCCTCACCGAATTCCGAAGCGAAACCCTAGCCTCACCACGTCGTCGTGTCGCCTACCACTCCACGTCGACCCAAGCTCCCCTAGTCTCGAGCAACGAGGCGATCTGGAATCGATTGTCGAGCCACCCAATCGCGCGCAATCTCGATCGACACCCACAACCATTCCATAACTCAAATCGCGATCCCAAATCCCACCGCGACCAACTGCACCATCACCAAACGCTACATTCCGATCGAACATCACATCATCTCGACTACGTTCGCACCTCACTGCACTAAGCTCCTGACCCATAATTCGCCGAGCTTCTCTTACGCGTGCGTGAACATGCCTGCGCTTCAAGAGTTGCCGTGAGCCTCGATTCGATTAGGAAATGACCGTGATTAGCACTGGTTCAAATTGATTTATAACGAGATAGGAGGCGGCCATGATTTATTTTCTTTCTGGACGATTTCAATTTGAATTAAGGTGAAATGAAGAGGAGAGGATTGCGTGAGAAATTAAACGAAATTGAGGGGTGACAAGAGGAGACAAGACGCGATGTTTTTCAGAGTATAGGTTGGGTTATCTCAGATAATAGTTCAGCCTAGTTTTAAGTTAGGGTTGCAGGTGTGATTTTTGATTTGATTTATATATATATATATATATATATATATATATATATATATTGAATTTTCGATATAAATTTCATCACGTTTACTTATCGTATGCTCACACAACAACTCTGATTCCTACGAAATTTGAAATCCGATAATAGTACAATATTACGGATCCAATGGAACTGGTTTCGTCGAATTCCGAGACTGTGCCTCGAAAGGCTATTTTTAAATTCAATTTAAACGATAAAATTTCAAAACTGAACAAATCACTGTTAAATTCAATTTTAACGCTTCTATTATCTTAAATGTTATCAATAAAAAATTTATAATCCTTTAAATTATTTTCGACAGGCTTAAAACTCCAGATTTAACATTTTACCCAATTTCAACTTATTTAATTCGATAATTTGATTATCAAATAAACTGTGATATTCATAATTCAAATTAAAATTACTCTATTGAATATTTAAAATCAATTAAATATTCCAACTTCAAATGCCTAAAAATTCCGGGTCGTCACATTCCTCCCCCTTAAAAGAATTTCATCCCAGAAATTACTAATTAGGAAGAATGGTCCATTACCCATTTATTCTTTTCTCCAAATCCAAACAGTTTTATCAATTTGCCATACATATCTTTTATTAAAGACCTACTATCATTCTTACTAACTTCCTAAATTTCCCCATAGTTTTCAAACTATACTATTTGCTCAATCAATCAAGTTTCAATTTAAGACCAAATTTTGAATTATCAAAATTTTCTCAAAATTTTTCTATCTCCCTAAATTTCCGAAAAATTTCGCCAGCGTCTCCTTTGCGCGGCTAGCTCGATACAACTACAAAAGGCCTCTACGGGCTCCCAAATTCCAAAAGAAAACAAAACGCCAAGTGGCTATATCCAAAAACCCAATCAAATTTTCACAGAAATTTAAACACGTACCTTTTTGGTCGGGAAATTCTAATTTAGTATTTGAAACCAAAACCAATTTTCCTTTCTTTTTCATACCTGCATATCCTTCATAACAATAATATCCAATCACAATTTCCCAAAACATTTTATCACTTTCTTACAAAATGTCAATATTTATTTACTCTAATATTATCTTAGAATATATTTGTAATATCAATTTCCAATTTAAGAATTCACCATTTCCTTTCTTAAGTTTAGTATAAGCATTTCATATGCTTCTTTATTTATTTTCACCTTACCACTTTAGTTTATATCTATTTCTATTCAAATTGGTTCTCCCATTCCATATGAATTCAATTTATTCTTGATTCTGAATATAAAATTTTATTTTCCATTCATAACTGATTCATATTATTATTATAATTAGTTTCATTTACTAATTTATTTCAATTTCCAGTTAGAAATCGTTTGTCGTTAACTAAAATTTTTCCCAAAAATTTTCGAAAAATAAAATTTCTAACTCCTAAAATTTCTGAATTTTTTTGCAGAGTCTCCTTTGTACGGAGGAGCTTTTGCAATTTGACAAAAGATATATATATACACACACACACACACATCGACCCACATGGTCGGAAAAACCAAAAACAGTTCATATTTCCTATTTTTATTGCGTAGGCGTACCTTATTTAGCATTTATAAGCAAGCGACTTATTTATTTTAGCATTTAGCGCGATCCAATCCAGCCAAACGGCTTCCCGGTACCTGTACTTACTCAATTTAAATATGTAAGTGCCAAATATATGCAATTTAATAACATTTTACTTATATTCAAATAGCTAACACATAGATTTCATAAGTAATGCATGTGATATACATTCATAAGTACATATGCAAGGTTTCGACGCTAGTTTTAAATTGTTTGCATTCAAATCACATACCATTCCATTCAATTCATTTTTAAATGAAACGAATTCATATTCATTCCAATTGACTCAAAAAATCAATTTATCAAACTGCTATTGATTCATATAATTTTTTTTAATTCCGTTTATGTCGAACGACCAATTTACTAATGCAATTCTACAATATTAATGTGAATAAATGATTACTTAAGCTTACAACTATTTAAATTGATTCCAACTCAATTTACACTTAATCCCATCCCATTTTAATTTATTCACAATCTTTCCATTGCATTTTCTTTCATTTCCAAAAAGTTTGATTCCAAACTATTTTTATTATACACGACATAATCTCATGCTTCTATTAACTTTAAACTTAAGTTAATTTACTTCAATTCACCACCATTTCATAACTTAAGTTCATTCTCGTTTTAATTTATTCATACTCGAATTGGATTTATTTTCATCTCACGTCATTTTTATTTTAATCCAATTCCATACAACTTCAATTCATATTTAATTCACTTACAATTTTAATTTGAATTTCAATTTATAACTCAAGCTTCATTTCCAAACTCTATTACCTATTCAAAATCTTTGATTTGATTTTCCTTTGATCAAATCCCAACCATTTCTCTAATTTATTCGATTAGTTTATTCTTTTATCCATTTTAAATTTTAATTTACATTAACAATTCATTGTTGAATTTATAAATAATAAGGCCATTCAATTTATGCTTGAATTGGATTTGTTTATATTTCACACGATATCCATTTTAATCCAATTCAAACTTTCATTCGACAACACTTCCAATTATAATCCTATACTTGATTTTCTTTTTCATTTATCTTGTAAATCATTTTATTTGATTTCCTTGAGTTCAATCTTATTTTATGTCCAAGTTTGGATTTTTATCTCAGAGTACAATATTTTTATTCCGGCTTATTTATTCTTTTTTAAATTTTATAAGCTACTCACTTTTAATATTCATACTTCATCATTTATTTACAACCAACCACATTCACATCGTACCTTTAACTACGGATTATATATATTTTTTCAATGCTTTTCAATTCTTTTATAAGCTTCCGAAGTTTATTTATTCTAATTCAATACTTACTTAGTTCACATTTATTTATTTAAGTAAGAATTTTGTTCCATTCAATAATATCTATAGCTTGACTGAATTTATTTCAACATAAATTTTATTTAGCTTAGCCCCGGTCACACCATTCTTTTGAATTTTGTTAAGCAAGGATTCAATTCCATTAAATATCATTCATGACACAGCCGACTTTTGATTCAATTCAATCCACATTTAACTAAATTTTATTTTTCTCAATATATGTGAGTTCAAAACTTATTTATTTACTTAAAAGATTATATTGCTCATTTGAGTCATTTCATTTTACAACCAAATTCCAGATTATATATATAACACTTACTAGCTTAAGGTACAATTTCCATTTCACAATTATAATCATTTTACCTTTCAGCTTTATATCCAATTTCAATTTCAATTTTATTTAACTTATCTCTAGTTAAATTCAAATATATTTCGTTTACCTTCATTCACTTAAGTTCAATTTTAATTCCCGGATTAGAATTTTCAATTCCTTCTTATTAATATCAACATTACTTTATAAGTTCAATAGTTGATCCATTTATTCATTCACAAATCCATTTTCAACCGATAAATTTTATTTCCGAACATTTATTATTTTTAGTCCATTTGAACTTATTCTGCACCTTATTTTATACATTTAAATCAAGCATCATCCAATATTGAATTTCAATTCATTCGCATACCATAGTAACTAATCAGCTACTTATAAATTTTTAGTCTTAAAACTTGTTTATTAAATTCAACTTAACTATATTTTTTTTCCAAATTTAAGTTTCCAAATTTATTCTTTAAGCATTTCAGTTTATTTCCAGAGTTTTAAACTATTGCTTAAACATCCTAAAATTCTTTAAACCGATGCCAGAGTTTTCAATAATCACATAAGTTTTTTTTTTCAAAATCCCTTTTGAAATTATTTATATCCAAAATCCTTTGATAAATTCAATTTATCTCCTTAAATTTCAATACCCACCCAGTTTTGCAAACAATTTCAATGCAAAACAATTTGGTAGCAATTTCTCTCTTGGAAACTCGAAAATGAACATTGATGATGTTGCAGTCATCATCGAAGTTATTTTCCAGCGACCGTAAGAGTTCAATGCTTTTATCACCTTTAAAACCCTTCAAATATTTTAATTTCCAAATATCTCTAGACTTCAAATCCGATTCAAAAATATTTCTCAATATATATTATCTTCCTAACTTTTGAGAATCATTTTCAACTTCAAAGAAATTTAAATTTTCAAATTTTCGAATTCCAACTCCTTTAAATTTATATTAAAACATTACTTTGGAATTTCATCTTATTTTAATTATTAATCATGCTATAATTCATATTTATAGCTTACATTTACAAGTTTCATTTGTATACAAATTGGTTTCTTAGTTTTTAATTATGGCTTCAATTCCTTAATCAATTATGAATCACATTTACAAATCCCATTAATTTATTAACTTATTCCCTAATCTTGGTTATTATTCCAACTTCTTATTTAAATTTTACACATTAATAATAATAATTTAATGTTATCATTCCTAACAACCAAGCATCCATATATAACTATAATAATTTATGAAAAATCATTTCCTTTATATACAAAAATAATTTGGGTAAAATTATTTCATTTACCCTATTTAAAACAATTCCGTGTCGGTTTATCTTGTTTAAGAGTTTAGAAATCCCTATCGATGACATGGCGTCCCATGTATCGACCAGAATCCATAAACACTCAACCGATAAATCAACACAATATAAAACAATTTTATATTCACTAACAAATACGTGCTCATATCTATTAATACTCTCAAACTCATTCTAGAGTACTATGGACTCTATTTAATGAGTAATTCCCCACCAGAGCCAAGGTTATCACCAACCTAAGCTCTGATACCAAGTGTAACGACCCGCAAATCTGTACCCCTTGAGTTAACACTATACTACCTAAATCAACTCAAGTTGTACAGAAATACGAACCATTTGGGTTAAAGAAGAAGAGGTAGAAGAAGAAAATAGAAAACAACAACAGAATCTAACCATTGCAGTGGAATAAAATATAATAAATAATAAATAATCTTTACTCAAAAGTCAAATATCTCTGTTTATATATTACATCATCAGAGTACATCAACCACAGCTCAACATCAATAACATACAACTGGATACACAGCTACTCTACACAGCGGAATATATATAAAACAAGTACGGAAGTACGTATCGTCATCCAGCTCGTCTCCTGAGCTCCACAGCATCATATCCTGTATCCTATAATACTCGGTCTGACCCGAGCATTATAGTTAAATAATACCCGGGTCAGTCTGGAATACCAGTGTGAGAAAATCACACTCAATTGATTATTAAAGTTTCAAAAATCCTTTGAAAAAAACAAAAGCATCTAGTAAGACCACGCCACAAATAAACATGTCGGGTTTTTACCTTACGATAGCTAAAACAATTTTTATAGATATCCTCTGATATTATAACAGGGTCTATATACAAATACTTATTAAAATAGCCAAAATTGTTACATTATTAAATTCCAGCTACTAGCCACAGAGTGGGTAATACAAAAAAAACTCGTACAAGGCTCGTAGGGAGAATGGATTTCCAACTAATGACTAGGCACTGGGTTACCACCTGTGACAGTACGTGGCCTAGATCACAGTACCTAGGAGTACGCCCGCTCCCCTGCAACACAAGACCGGGACTACCCCTTACTAGATAGTCCCGAGTGAGATCACCCCGCGGTTGGGATCAGCAACCGCCCACTAAGCCGAAATAAAAAGGATATCTAGACAGGGATGACCTCACCCTGCTTGGGTGCTATCCACCTAGACTTGCTGCATAACCCCTAATTTTCAGTCATTCCCATTTGATGAGGCTTGAGGCTAAGCGTTACCTTTTTAGAACATATCCCTTAGAATGCCCATCGTCCACCTGACGATGTTCCGAAAGCATTCATCCATACAAGTCCGTCCCGGGTTCGAATGGAACCGAAGGCACTATTCCTACTACATCCATTTAGGAAATATCCTCAGGATTAGTAGTGACTAGCCCTTGCACTTCACTACTCCAACTTCGAATCCAAAATCGTTTTCCACAAAATGTACAAACCGGATCGAAGTGGTTTTCGAGAAATAAATCTCGATCCCGGTCTCTTCGAAACGATCAGCGCATTTGGCCAAATATTGATAGTCGGTGATTGAACTATCAATTAATATTCACAAACGACCATCCAACAATAAATAATTTTCCAAATTATTTATTAACCTAAAAATATCTTCACAAGATATATTTCTGTTTTCAACCTTTTGAAAATAGTTTCAAACCATCATTCTTTTCAGAATAAGCTTTCCAAATATTTTCTATCTCCGCAGAAATCACCAAGCACAAAACTAGATTTTTAAAATAATTTAAAAACTTTACCTTGAAATGTACTTTAAAAACATTGAAGTTAAAAACTACTTCAATAATTTATTAAAAATACATATTATATGAATATTTGTAAATAAGGTTACTTAATAAAATATAAAACTAGATTTTCACTTTTAAAACAAATACTAAGTCACTCTTTAAATAATTATTGCTATAATAGATTAAAAGGAAATACTTACTTTAGAATTTAAATATTAGAAATAATAAATTTTCCAAAACTTGCTTTTTAAAACAATTTTAAAACTTTTAACTTATATTTAAAAACGTACTTTGAAAACGTACTTGGTTATTCATGGAGAATTTCCAATCTCAATCACTTAAATCAATTTTCCAAATTGATTCCCAATTTATTCTACTTGAATTAAATCTCTTTACTTACTCAATACATTTCAAAATTCATTAATTATGGGCTTTGTTATTAATGTTATTAAATTCTGTTTGATTTTAAATCTTTTAACTGAAATATACAAATTTCAGATCTTATCCCAATTTCTTCATTATTCTTTTCAATAATTTTAATCTTAAATTTTAAATAAATGTTTTGTTCTTTTAAAATAATAATACTGAAGTTTAAAATTCATTAATCTTATGATTATTCAAAATTTCCCTTACTATACTCAAGATTTATTTATTAGAATTTTAAAGGCATTTTATTTGTTTTCCAATTCATTCTTAAATTTATTCAAATTTCTATAATTATTTTACTTACAAATTCACTTCTTTTATGTTCTTTCCAAAATCCAATTTATATATTTTGGGTAACTCATTATACCGATTTATATCCAATCAAACCATAGCATTCAATATTCTAATATAATTCATCATAGAATATCAAATAATCACAACAGAGGATATTAAATAATTTAAATAAATGTTGAGGGATCCAGTTGGATCCCTCCAACCTATTTTTCCTTGCATCCACGGACGTTAGCACAACATAAGATACCAATTCCAAAATATACCGTACTATAGCACATCAATCAATTCAATCATTCAAACAATTATTTAAATTTAACTGAGTGAGATTAACTCACCTTTGCTTTTTTGTGTGCAGCCCATTACCGTCTCGACTCGTTTTCATGACTTTTTACCTTAAATAAACATTGGATTCATTTTGTTAATATTCGAATAAATCGTACAAATAATTTCCGTTTGCTAAATTTAATTTAATTAATAAATAATTTTATTTAAGCTAATTTTCGTTTAATAAATTAGTTTTAGAAACTAAAATAAATTAAATATGTTAATAGAACAAACTAATCACCTTAGTAATTTATTTTTAACATAGACCAGTAAATTTAAAATTTCTGCCTCCTCAAATTTTACATTTTTTTCCCAGTTTTTCTGTATTTTCTTTTCACCCTAATTATAAATTAAGTTAACTGCTAGTTAAAAATTTTATTATGTATATAAATTTCCTTTAATGATAGCAAAAATCTATTTTAGTGTGAAATAAAATTTCTGGGTTATATGTTTATTCTCTGACCTATATAAAATTTAATAAAAGAAAACAAATACCTCAGCTTCCTCACTGAATTCCGAAGCGAAACCATAGCCTCACCACGTCACCGTGTCGCCTGCCGCTCCACGTCGAGCCAAGCTCCCCTAATCTCGAGCAACGAGGCGATCTGGAATCGATTGCCGAGCCACCCAGTCGCGCGCAACCTCGATCGACACCTATAACCATTCCATAACTTAAATCGCGATCTCAAATCCCACCGCGACCAACTGCACCAAATGCTACATCCCGATCGAACATCACATCATCTCGACTATGTTCGCACCTCACTGCACTAGGCTCCTGACCCACAATTCGCCGAGCTTCTCTTACGCGTGAACGAACATGCCTGCGCTTCAAGAGTTACCGTGTGCCTCGATTCGATTAGGAAATGACCGCGATTAGCACTGGTTTGAATTGATTTATAACGAGATAGGAGGCGGCCATGATTTATTTTCTTTTTGGACGATTTCAATTTGATTTAAGGTGAAATGAAGAGGAGAGGATTGCATGAGATATTAAACGAAATTGAGGGAAGACAAGAGGAGACAAGACGCGATGTTTTTCAGAGTATATGGTGGCTTATCTCAGATAATAGTTCGGCCTAGTTTTAAGTTAGGGTTGCAGGTGTGATTTTTGATTTGATTTTTTTTATTTTTTTATATATATTGAATTTTTGATATAAATTTCAACACGTTTACTTATCATATGCTCACATAACAACTCCGATTGCTACGAAATTTGAAATCCGATAATAGTAAAATATTGCGGATCCAATGGAACTGGTTTCGTCGAATTCCGAGACTGTGCCTCGGAAGGCTATTTTTAAATTCAATTTAAACGATAAAATTTCAAAACTGAACAAATCACTGTTAAATTCAATTTTAACGCTTCTACTATCTTAAATGTTATCAATAAATTTTTTATAAGCCTTCAAATTATTTTCGACAGGATTAAAAATCCAGATTTAACATTTTACCCAATTTCAACTTATTTAATTCGATAATTTGATTATCAAATAAATTTTGATATTCGTAATTCAAATTAAAATTACTCTATTGAATATTTAAAATCAATTAAATTCCAACTTCAAATGCCTAAAAATTCTGGGTCGTCGCACCAGCAAAATCTATTCACAAAATTGGAAAATTTTGTGCAAATTTCATTTGAAATGGAAAGCATCATAAAATTGCTTGGGACAGAATTTGTAAATCAAGGAAAGCTGGAGGCTTAGGCATAATGAATATCAATGACCTAAGAGAAGTTTGCAATCTCAAATTATTTTGGAGTTTTGTTAATGGAAATTCACTTTGGGCAAAACGGATGAAAGCAAAGTATCTCAAAAACAAGAATTTTTGGACAATTGGTATTGAAAATCACCATTCTTTTGTTTGGAAAAACATTCTCAAAAGCAGGGACACTGAAATTAATCTTCTGGAAAGAAAATTTAAAAATGGTGATCAAACAGACCTATGGTTTGACCCATGGATTTTTGGAAAATCCTTAGTTAGTCTTGTGGGGTGGAATAATTTATATATATTTGGCGAAGTCACTGGAAAAGGTAGTACCATCATCCAAAATGGTAGGTGGAATGCAATGGCACATCCAGCTACATCTATTTTTAAGTCTGCCATTCAAAATATCTCTATAGACTTAAACCTCCAAAGTGATAAATGGGAATGGAAATTATCTTCAAAAGGTACTTTCTCTTTCAAAAAAACATTGGAGTTTATAAAAGGCTATGAAACAGAGGTTGATTGGCACAATGTTATATGGAGTAAATAAAACTGTCCAAAAAAGTCTCACTGTGCCTATTTTGCAATTATTAATAGGCTTCCCGCTAGAGACAGATGTCTGAAGTGGAATAAAAAAAGGGAAACATTATGTCTTATTTGTAAAAATGAGACAGAGAATATTGATCATCTGTTTTTCGATTACATTTGTTCAAAGCATATCTGGTTCATTGCCAAAACAAATCTCAAAATCAATCAAAATCAAGCTGTTCAAAACATCAGAGAAAGCATCGGTTATATCCAACAAAACTTCAAAGAAAAATCCAACAAATGCAAAAAAGCAAACATTATACTCACTGCATCCATTTTTCATATCTGGAAAGAAAGAAATCAAAGGCTACACTCTCAAAAGGAAATGGAAAGCATTCAACTGTGGAAAAAAATTGAATTGGACAGTCAAATCCTTCTCAATAAACATAGAAATCAAAGAGCTCAATCAGAGAATCCAAACTGGAAAATGGATAAATATGAAGAGTATCTAGAATCTTTCTTACAGTGTGGGAAAACCATTAATGATTCTCCCAACATAGGTCTGCTTCATCACAAAGAAAGCAATAGGATGGAAAAGCCCATGACTAATATTGTATCCACCAGAGATCCTCTCAATACTGGAAGGGGCGGCTTTCACCAACACAACAGGAATTTTTCCTATAACACAAAGGGAAGTTATCTTAATACTAAAACATATTGTACTAAAGTTAACAAGTATTTGAATTCTAATTATTTTTATCAATTACCTGATAGGGGCAAAAGCTACCGCGCATCCAATATTGGAGATTCGGCAGATAGTAATCTACATATGGACAAATATTGGCAACTGATCATCAATAATCAGATAGTGGATGAAAACTATTTCCGAAGTAACATCAACAGTCAGATTTATCACTTATCTGAATGGGAGAAAGGGGAAAGCAGCTTCAATAATTGCAACATTCAAAAGGAGCTGATCCTTATCAACCTCAAAAGTAGCTGCAACAACCAAAAAAAGCCGGCTTTTTTCAAGTCCGATGATCCTCGTATTCATCAAGACAAGAATCAGAGTTATACGAAGTATTTTGCCCAAAGTCATACCGTCGACAGCAGTATTATTTACCATGGCGATAAAGTTACTAATTTTAAAACTCTGCTATAGATACCTCAGATGTAAAGGCTGAAGCTGTTCTAACCAGCAAAGCTGGCTATTACAAGGAAGATGAAGCAAAAACTGCTCATACAAGTCAATTTCACCTAATTCTCAAGCTCGCAAATCAGCGCCGCAAAGGCAGGAAGGATTGGAAGCCTCCCTGAATTACTTTTCTCTTTCTTATTGAGTCTCGAATGGCTAAAAGCCTAAAGAAGAAGCTTTCGCCATTCTTTTTTTCTTCTCGTTTCTTTTGTTTTGTGGAGGCGCTGTTTGATTAGGGTTTGTGTTTCATTGTTTTGATGGTGTTGTATTCGGGTTTTTTTACCCTTTACTCTTTATTTGGGCTGGGCCCTTTTTTACAAAGTTTCAAAAAAACATGTACGTGCACTAAAGTCATGGCAGCTATGCTAGGAGTTAGGTTCATTTTTCCTACAGTGAGTTAATTTAACATTGATGTTTGTTTCAAAATTGAATAAATAAAGAAGTACTATTATATAAAATATCCTACATGTAAATGATTTAACTACATCCAGTAAATGCTGGTGAGAAGAAAGAACTAAATTGAAGTAGTGGATATGATATTAATGGGCCAAGACAACGCTAAAAGCAGACCTGCACAGAAAAGAAACAACGATATTACTTAACAATGCACAATTGTATCGCAAAGTCCATTTCCAGGTTTGCTAATTTGAGTTTAGACCTTTTCAAAAGTGGTGTTCGGTTATGTTCCTCTTTTAGGATGAACTGAAAATTTGTTGGTATCTCCCAATAGCCCATGCTATCTATCATGCATGTCATGTGCTTAAGTAGGCTTGGAATGATCGATCGATTAGGATTTTATCCCTTATGTAGAAGATTTTACTTATTTAAAATGAAAGAATAACGAGTATTGTCTGAAATATCCACTCTATGTTAATTTTTATAGGTCTCGATAATCTTATCTTTTTCTAGGTTGCCCCATAATGTAAGAGGAATCATTCAAAGTTAACATTGTATAGTTATCCTAGCACTGATATACAGAGTATCCATGTAGCATAAAAGATTATGTAATCGTGTTAACATTAAATTTGGAAAAAAAGAATTATTTTTTGTTCTAAAGAGCCAATTCATTTCCAGTAAAGACAAAATATTGGACACTTAATTACTTATTGTAATTACCTAGGACAAAGAGTGGTCATTGCTTATAGTACATATGCATTAAAAGCAAGCATCACCGGTAGGGACTACACCAATGGAAATTTGAAAACCTAGCTAGCTACATAATATTGGAAGGAAGAAAGGACTCCTATTATGTTTCATTTTTCATAAGCTTTCGTAATCACTCTCCATGACAAAGCTATCTTTTATGCCATAGATATACCATATTTAAAACTAATGTCCTAAAATCAAAATAAACATATTTTAATTAATCAATTTATGTTAATGGAAAATAGGGTATTTGTTAGATTTGTTGTATCTTAGGACCATATAAAAAATCCAACATATATGTCACTATCAAAATCATGCAGTATCTTTAAAAAATAGATGTCTCTTGGATAATGGAAAATGCAGGACAATAAAAAAGATCACCATGGTCTTTTGGACAATGGAAAGCACATCTTAATAGACAACATCTCATACATACATCAATAAGTCATATACATAATGCATATCGTACACTAGTCTATTCACCATATCATGAATCTGCTGATCGTGTGATATAAATCCCTACATGTAGTACAAGATAACTATTGTAACAACAGGATATCCTATTGTTTGTACCATGAATGTATGCAATTGAATCGCTGGTGTTTAACACTCATAAATAACATACATGGGAATCATTGACATTGAATACTGCCAATATGGGCAATATACAATGAAGATTCAATGGTTCAAATTCAAAAGAAAAATAACAAGCAATGTATTTTATGTAGTTGGTTACATTTTAACAACTATTCATCCCTTGCTATTTTTTCCAAGCAACTTACTATGGCATAACATGATAAACATTTCTAGGATACCCATTGTTTATTTAATTATAAGTATTTTTATTGAAAATTTTAATATATCGACATAAATGAAACTCAATCACCTCTTTAGACTTTCTTTTCCTGATGTCATATTTGGAGCTCAACTCGGTCCTAAGTGTAAGTAGTACATTAAAAAAGGCTATCATCCTAGTCTAGCATATACATAATGTACTCAACATGCTCAAAACATTATACAACATTATCTACCCAATTATATCGAAATATACTTGTTTATATATATACATACTATATTCATATACATCTACAGAAAAATTAATGTAAATCATTTACGGGCACCAAGCATTAAAGTAACAACGCATGTAAATGGGTCACCATAAGAAAATTTGAGTGTGAGACCAATGTTTGCAATCTTACTTTTCAAGCTTCACTTTAAAATTGCTGATTGAAATACGATCTCTACCTATTCACGGTCAGAAATTTCTTGATTTTCCTTTTCCTATTATGCTCTTGTTTCTTTAATTCTTCATACAGGCTTATAAATAGTACAGCGTAGCTAGTATTCTCAAAATGGACATTGAAAGAATAACAAAATGTATATTTTGAGTTCGCCGATCAAAAATAATTGAAGCAAAAACAACATGGACTCCAAAAAGCTGAAAATTCCTTATTAGAATTTTAGAGAAGGAACACTAAACTTAGAAAAGTCGAACCTTCCAAAAAAACTACATAACAAGCTGCTTATTTTACAATTGTATATTTAAGAAATTTAAATATAGCATCGTTAGTCGGATCAAGGTCTGAAATGCTACTTTTTGTAAACAGTCGAATTTGGACTCAAGACTACTTTCATTGATTTCAAAATGGCTTTTACTACCTTTTTGAGTATAAACACGGATACGTTTGGAGTTTATTAGGATTTTGGTATTTTGTTTGGGCTTTGGGTTGTATTCTAGCCCACTAACCTAATAAGAGAACCCAAACCCCTTACCAGATACATCCCACTCCTCTCCTCTTCATTCATTTCATTTCTAAATTTCCTAATACCCTCAAGCCCTAAAAGAAAAAATGGGGGAAAAGAAAAGAAATCAAAATTCCTAAGCCCTCGATTCTTAGGAAATTCAAATTCAAGTTCTAGAAATCAAGGAAAAGCTTAGGTAAGCATCATCTTCATCTTCTTCATCTTAATTCCTCTCTGATTTTCAAAAAAATTCTATAACCTAATTTAGAAAATATTTGTCTATGATCATAGATTGGAGCTTCTAGAGTTGAAGTTGAAGAAAGGTTGATATTTCCCTTGTTAGCGAGCTTCTCATTCATTGTTTTTAGATTTAAATGTCAGTTCTTGAACTCACATCTATGTATATATCTTTGATAGTTGTTAGGTATGAATTCCTAACATCTATTTCATGTTCAATTGCTTTTGAATTGAATTGGTTTCACGTATTTTGCAATTTTTGGCATTTTGAAGTCAAAATCGATGAAAATCCTTATATGGATGTTTGGACATGTTGTTCGGAATACATTGATGAGTCTATAGGGCTTGGTTGTCGCTTGACATAAATGTGTAGCCATCGTCGCTCATTCGATCACTTCCGATATGATTTTTCCATTAACGGCCTAGGCTAAATCTTCCCTTGAGCTTCAGCTCAGACGTTTGAAGCTACGGAATAAAAATTCCAGTCTTTCGGCTCAGACGTTTGAGTTTGTACCCCAGATGTCTGGGCGATCTAGAAGAAAGTTCCAGTCTTTCGGCTCAGACGTCTTGGAAAACGACCAGACACTTGGAGCTGCTAATTTCAGCCAAATCACCTATTTTTGAGGGTGTTTCCATTTATATCGATTTTTGTTGATCCGGTAGATTATTGTCATTTATTATCGACTTTGATAACTTCTGTTTTGGATTTTTTGGAATATCCATTTGACGGAATTGGAATCGATTTTTGGGTTTTGATTCATGTCGTTGAAAGTGAATTTTTGGTGATTGACTGTTTCTACAATAATTTCTGTGATATGTCACCTTGAAATGCAAAGGTTTCTATACTAGTAGTAAACACTAAAACTCTTTCACAAAAACGATTCCAACACTTTTCTTTAATACAAAGCTCGTTTTTAAAACCGTTTTCCAATCTACTAGTATACACAAACTTTTACCTCATTCGTAAGAGAAATCTAATTAAACGACTTAGCAAAACAAGTGGTATGAAACGCTTGCGTTTTCTTTATCGGTTAATTCTTGGACTTGTTCGATTGAAATCTTATGACAATTTTCGAGTGGAAGTCTACAATCAATTCGTAAATATTTAAGTTAAGCTAGTGGTTATGGGACATGAAGCTAAACTCATTTATTTACTAGCGTAGTGTAATTTACACTTCATCAGTGATGATCATTTTATGGTTTAGACTAGCGATATGCGATGTCTCTTTGTCTATGTGGGGGATTATACCCCGATTTATGGAGCTTCACCTCATTTTGTGGGGCTAACGACTCATGGTCTTTTGACCACTCATGGAGCAATCGGCTCAACGAGTCTATGCATGGGGCATATGTTTTTAGGTGCATCAATGTTTGGCTCAATAAGTATGTGTATGGGGCGTATCTTTTTAGGTACGTCGATGTTCGACTGTGTATGGGGCGTATCTTTTTAGTAACGTCGATGTTCGGCTCATTCGTCTATAAGGGGGACTGTACCCCGTATTTTTATGGATTAGCAACCTATGGGATAGTGTCCCGTTTTTGATAGGCCTTCCTCTTTATGTTTTTCGGATACCTAATTATTGATTTCTGCAATTTATGTTTCACCGATTTTTGTGATTTATATTGATAAGCTTTACCAATATTTATGGTTTGGTGAATAAAATAAAGAATATGACATTCTTTCTAGTTTATGAGAAAATTTGAGATATTATATGATTTTTTTATTATCATATATATATTTGTCATATCTCTTATCTTATCTCATTTTATATGATATTTATAGCTAGACTGATCCGTTTATTATTTTTTTCTTAAATAATACTCGGGTCAGACCGAGGTGTTTCAGGTGCTTCTACTTGACTTCTTATCAAGGTCCGTCATCTAACTTTTAGCTACTACTTTAGCTTAGTAGCTTTTTTTATTATACATTCGAGATAGAGACTCACTGATGTATACATATTCTTTTGTCTAGCACTTGTACCTATTCTTCTGTGATGTAGTGGATCATGCATGACCACTACTTTGATGTTCACTACTATATGTTATATTCATTTCTGTTTCCGCCTTAGCGATGTGAATATCCATGACTAATTTATGTTATGCTTATTTTATATTTGTTTCTGAAGACCACACAGCCACTGTGTAGTAGCTTTGAGTTTGTATTGGTATGACGGATTTCCTCTTGAATGAAATGCATGATGTACTATCTAACATACCAGTACTCACACAAAGCAATTACACAGATGGTCACTCCTCAACAGCCTTATTCTTCGTGCCAGTCGACGGCATTACCCGGTAGTGTTCTTGGCTAGTGTAAGTATAGAGGTGGGGCATCACGGCTTGGTATCAAAGCCAAACTTCGAAACAATATAGAATAATCTAGCAAGGATCATTGTCCTAAGTCTTTCGTAGGAATCGTGCCTTAGGATTTAATTCGAGTCTTAGAACTTGTTCTATCCTATTTTCTTTTATGATGACTTGTTATATTAATCAAGTACGTTTGATATTCATTCTAAGAATAACCTTTTTTCTCTTCTTTCTTCTTTCTTTCTTTCTTAAAGAAGAGAAATGGTTAGATCTGACCGTCCCAATGCCGGTCAATCCAGTGCTACTCCTCAGTATGGTGTATTCATGTCTGCCAAACAACTTTTGGATCTAGTAAAGAATGCTCAAGCTACCGAACCTATTCCAGAGGCTACTCACCCTAAATCCGGGTTTGCACGCTTGTGCGATGATTATACCAATTTAGGTGGAAAGCCATTCAAGGGTTCCGAAAGCGTTATATAAGTCCAAACTTGGCTTAGAACATGCGATCGCATCTTTTCTCACATGAATCTTGTAGATCTACAATGAGTCCAAGTGGCTTCTAGTATGCTCCAATAGAGAGCATTAGATTGGTATGAGCTTTTGATTTTGAAAATTGTTGAAGCGGATCTTACTTGGGTGTAATTCCAGGAAAGGTTCGAGTTGAAGTTTGTGCCGAAAGCTGAAAAAGTAACTCTAGCTCGACGTTTTATTGACCTTGTTCAAGATGAATCTTCTGTGACAGACTATGTCGCATCTTTTGAGTACCTCTCTAAATATGGGGTCGAGTACATTAATACCCCATTGAAGAAAAATCAGAGTTATGTCTATGGGTTAAGTAAGAATCTCAAAAAGCCTTAACTTTTGAAACTAGAAGCTTCTTTCGATAGCTTGTTGATATTGCTCTTCGACTTGAAGAGGCCGATAAAGAAAGTGATGTTGAAGTTGTGGGCGTTAAATATAACTTCAACATCAACAAGAAGAGGAATATTAAGTTCAAGCCTAATCTTAACAAGAAAGGGAAGCAAGCAACTTCTGTAGCAAAGACTCTTACCTCTAATCATGGAGAATGCTACAATTATGGTTCTAATGACCAATATGAAAATAGTTGTCCGAAACCTCTTTATTGCCGCTATTACAAAAGTTCGGGTCATCATATATCTTCATGTCCCAAACTTCAAAGCAAGAAAGAGGGAAAGCTAAATGTTGTGCAAGTCCCTTGTAACACTTCTCTCAGTCATGGTATTTCTCATTTTATCCTTGATAGCATTATTATGTTTCGTGATCATCCTATTCGAGTTCTTTTTGACATGGGTGCATCCCACTCTCTTATATCAAAAGAACTTGTTGATACTTTTCTTTATATGTTATGGCTTTGATGATTTCATTGAGAATTGCGAATTCGGTTGGTGGATCTGTAACACTCGGTTTATTTTGTATAGATGTCAAGATTATTTTATGTGATTATGCTTTCCGAGATGATTTGCATGTTATGCGTTACTTAGGTTTTGGAATGATTTTGGGAATGGATTGGCTTAATCGTTATGAAGCCCACATCCTATGTCCCGAGAGGAATATACATCTTCGACATTCTCAATCTGTTAAGCAAATTTCTATTGTTCTTAATGATTCAGATTCTAATTATATTCTCTAAATCCACATGATGACAATAATGATGATGAGGAAGATGTTATTTCCCTCATTCACGTTGTTCGTGAATTTCCCAACATACTTGAGCCCATTTTAGGATTACCACCTAAGCGAACAATTGAGTTCAGAATTAATTTAATTCCCGGAGCTCTACCTATCACACGTCCTCCTATCGTATGTCCGCTAAGGAAAATGAGGAGATGCATAAGCAATTATCTAAATTGGAAGCAAAGTAATTTATTCGTTCTAGTTCCTCTCCTTGGGGAGCTTCAACTATCTTTGTGAAGAAATCTGATGGTACACTTAGGCTTTGCGTTGACTATCGCAAGCTTACGATCTCACCATCAAGAATAAATATCCCTTACCTCGGATTGATGATCTATTCAATCAACTTTGCGGTGCTAGAGTCTTTTCATAGTTAGACTTAGCAACCGGTTTTAATAGTTTCGTATTGCGGAGGATAGCATTCCTTTGACATCGTTCCGTACTCATTATGGATCATAAGAATGGCTTGTTATGTCATTTGGTTTAACGAATGCTCTAGCTTATTTCGTTGACCTTATGAATCGAGTTTTCAAAGACTTCCTCGATCAATTTGTTCTGTTCTTTATAGATGATATTCTTGTTTATTCTAAAACCGAGGAAGAGCATGAAAAACATCTTTTGATTGTGTTGGAAACTCTTAGGAGCAATCAATTGAAAGAAAAAATTTCTAAGAGCCACTTTCGAAAATCTCGTATGAAATTTTTAGGACATATTATTTCTGAATCCGGAATTTCTTTGGATCCTTCAAAGACTGAAGCAATTCAAAATTGGAAGAGAATGGAAAGGGTGATGGAAATTCGTTGCTTTCTTGGATTGGCAGGCTATTACCCTCGGTTCATAAAATACTTTTCTAAAATTTCCATGCCTCTTACTAGTTTGACAAAGAAGGGAGTTAAATACATTTGGTCAGACAAATGTGAAGCTGCTTTTCAGAAATTAAAATATCTCCTTTCTGATGCTTCTATTCTTATAATTCCCGAAGGGAACCATGACTTTATTGTTTATACCGATGCTAATCGTGTTGGTTTAGGAGCCATTCTCATGCAAAGGGATGTGTTATCGCTTATGCTTCTAGGCAATTAAAGCCCACCGAGACTAGACGTACCGCTCATGATCTAGAACTCGCAGCCATTATTTTCGCTCTTTGAATTTGGCGTTATTATCTTTTGGGACATAAATTTGTTCTCTAAATCGATCATAAATTTTGAAGTGTTTATTTTCCCAAAAGTAACTTAATTTGCATCAATAACGTTGGCTCGAGTTCCTTGCATCTTATGATCTTGATATTCAATATATTACCAGAAAGGGAAATCGTGTTGTCGATGTCCTTAGTCGTAAGCAACAAGCGATTGTTTCTTTGATGATATCCGAACGGAATGAACTCAAGACTTTGTCTACTTGTGAAATTTGAGATCGTGAGTCCAATTCATGTTCATCTCTTTTTTCATGTAGCCTTGAGGCTCATCCTTCGCTTTTAGACCGCATCCTTGAAACTCAAAAGCCAGAACCTGAATTGGCTCTTCTTAGCCAAAGTTGTATGGATATAGCTGATATTAATGATTTGAAAGACTTTGAAATCGATGCTCGTGGAGGCATTCGAAAATTTAATAGACTTGTTATGCCAAATATTAGTAATCTTAGTAAAGACATTTTAGAATATTCTCATCGTTCTAAATTTACCATTCATCCCGGTAGTAGTAAATGTACGCGGATATGAAGCAACTTTATTTTTGGGATGGAATGAAATCTAATATTGCTAATTTCATTAAGCGTTGCATGACTTGCCAACTCGTTAAGCCAAGCATCAAAGGTTCGGTGGGTTATTGCAACCTTTGGACATTCCAATTTGGAAATGGGATCAAATATCCATGGACTTTATTGACAGTCTTCCCTGCTCTCATTCGAGGCATGACAGTTTATAGGTGATAGTAGATGGACTTACAAAATCTGCCCATTTTCTTCACGTTTGGTCCACCTGGACCGTAACTCTTTTGGATAAACTCTATGTCAAAGAAATTGTTAAATTGCATGGAGTTTCAACTTCTATTGTTAGTGATCGTGATCCATTATTTCTAGTGGATTTTGGAATGGTCTTCAAAAAGCTTTAGGAACGAAGCTTAATCTTAGCACCGCTTATTATCCTCAGTCCGGTGGACAAACCAAGCGTGTGAATCAAACTCTGAAGATCTTCTTCGGGCATGTGTTCTTGATTTTGGTGGAAGCTAGGAATGTCATATTTGTCTTGTTGAGTTTTCTTACAATAATAGCTTCCAATCTAGTATTGGGATGGCACCTTCCGAGGCACTCTACGGAAGGCCATGCTGATCTCCTTCGTGTTGGCTTGAAGCAGGTGAGAAGCTGGTTTTAGGTCTAGATTTTATTCGTGATTCCATAGAAAAGATTGTCATTATTGTTATAGGATGATAGAAGCTCAAAGTAGACAAAAATCTTATGCCGATAACCGAAGAAGGAATTTGGAATTTTCTATGGGATATTTCGTGTTTATTCGTGTTTCACCTAAGAAGGGTGTTGTTCGTTTCAGTCGATTGGGAAAATTAGCACCTCGATTTATTGGTCCATTTCCCATCGCCGAACGCATTGGTTCCATGGCTTATCATCTTTTATCACCAGCTCAATTTTCTGCTATTCATGATGTGTTCCATGTTTCTCAACTATGGAAATGCCTTAGGGATTCCGATTCTATTCTTGAGCTCGGTGTTATTGACGAAACCGAGGTTTCACCTAATTTGACGTATGAGCAACATCCTATTCGTATAATTGCTGTAGAGGTTAAATGCCTTTGAAATAAAGATGTTCCACTTTGAAAGTTCAATGGTCCTCAAATCCTAAGGATTGTTCTTAGGAATCAAGAGAATTCATCGAGCGAACACATCCGGACTTATTCTCTCATGCTATTTAAGGTGAACTTCTCATTTCAAAATTTCCTTTTGTGTTATTACGCCTTAGTATGCTTGTTACTCTTTATTTTCTACTTAAGTATTGCGAGGACGCAATTTCTTTATGGAGGGAAGTCTATAACAACCCGCATATTTTACGATTGTATATTTAAATGTCGAAATTTAAATATAGCATCGTTAGTCGGATTAAGGTCTGAAACCCTACTTTTTGTAAACAGTCGAATTTGGACTGGAGACTACTTTCATTGAGATCAAAATGGCGTTTACATCCTTTTTGAGTATAAACATCGATATTTTTGGAGTTTATTAGGATTTTGGTATTTTGTTTGGGCTTTGGGTTGTATTCTAGCCCACTAACCCAATAAGAGAACCCAAACCCCTTACTATATACATCTCACTCCACTCCACTCTTCTCCTCTTTATTCATTTTATTTTTAAATTTCCTAACACCTCAAGCCCTAAAAGAAAAAATGGGGGAAATAAAAGAAATCAAAATTCCTAAGCCCTAGATTCTTATGAAATTCAAATTCAATTTCTAGAAATCAAGCAGAAGCTTAGGTAAGCATCCTCTTCATCTTCTTCATCTTAATTCCTCTCTAATTTTTAGAAATTTCCTATAACCTAATTTAGAAAAAATTTGTCTATGATCATAGATTAGAGCTTTTAGATTTGAAGTTGAAGAGAGGTTGATCTTCCCTTTGTTTTAGAGCTTTTCATTCATTGCTTTTTGGTTTAAAGGTGAGTTCTTAAACTCACATCTATGTCTATACCTTTGATAGTTGTTAGGTATGAATTCCTAACATCTATTTCATATCCAATTGCTTTTGAATTGAACTGGCTTGACGAATTTTGCAAATTTTGGCATTTTGAAGTCAAAATGTATGAAAATCCTTATATGGATGTTTGGACATGTTGTTCGGAGTGCATTGATGAGTCAATAGGGCTGGGTTGTCGCTTGGCATAAATGTCTAGCCATCGTCGCACATTTGATCGCTTCTGATATGATTTGGCCATCAATGGCCTAGGCTAAATCTTGCCCTGAGCTTTAGCTCAGACGTCTAGTAATAAGCAGAGACGTCTAAAGCTGCGGAATAAAAATTCCAGTCTTTTAGCTCAGACGTCTGAGTTTGTTCCCCGGATGTTTGGGCGATCTGGAAGAAAATCCCAACCTTTCAGCTCAGACATCTGGGAAAACCACCAGACGTTTGGAGCTATTAGTTTCAGCCAAATTGCCTGTTTTTGAGGGGGTTTCCATTTATATCGATTTTTGTGGATCCAGTAGGTTGTTGTCATTTATTATCGACTTTGATGACTACTTTTCTGCATTTTTGGAATATCCATTTGATGGATTTGGAATCAATTTTCTTGGTTTTGATTCATGTCGTTAAAGGTGAATTTTTGGTGATTGATTATTCTGTGATTTGTCACCTTAAAATACAAAGGTTTCTATACTAGTGGTAAATACTAAAACTCGTTCACAAAAACGATTCCAACAATATTTTTAATACGAAGCTCGTTTTTAAAACCGTTTCCAATCTATTAGTATATACAAACCTTTACCTCATTCGTATGAGTAATCTAATTAAATGACTTAGCAAAACAAGTGGTATGAAACGCTTGAGTTTTCTTTGTTGGTTAATTCTTAGACTTGTTTGATTGAAATCTTGTGACAATTTTCGAGTGGAAATCTATAATCTGTTCGCAAATATTTAAGTTAAGCCAGTGGTTATGGGACATGAAGCTAAACTCATTTATTTACTAGCTTAGTGTAATTTACACTTCATATTGATCAGTGATGATCATTTTTATGGTTTAGAATAGCGATATGCGATGTCTCTTTGTCCATGTGGGGGACTATACCCCGATTTATTAAGCGTCATCTCATTTTGTGGGCTAACGACCCATGGTCTTTTCACAGTTCGTGGAGCAATCGCCTCAACGAGTCTATGCATGAGGCGTATCTTTTTATGTGCATCAATGTTTAGCTCAATAAGTATGTACATGGGGCATATCTTTTTAGGTGTGTCGATGTTCGACTATGCATGGGGCGTATCTTTTTAGGTACGTCGATGTTTAGCTCATTCGTCCCTAAGGGGGGACTATACTCCGTATTTTTATAGGTCAGTGACCCATGGGATAGTGTCCCTTTTATGATAGGCATCCCCCTTTATGTTATCTGGATTTCTAATTATTGATTTCTGCAATTTGTGTTGCACCAATTTTTGTGATTTATATTGATAAGCTTTATCTATATTTGTGGTTTGGTGAATAAAATAAAGAATATGACATTCTTTTTGGTGTATGAGAAAATTTGAGATATTATATGATTTTTATTGTTATCATATATATTTTTCATATCTCATTTTGCATGATATTTATAGCTAGACCGATCCGTTTATTATTTTTCTTCATAAATAATACTCGAGTCAGACCGAGGCACTTCAGGTGCTTCTACTTGACTTCTTATCAGGGTCTGTCATCTAAATTTTGGCTAACTACTTTAGCTTAGTAGTTTTTGTTATTATACAATCGAAATAGAGACTCCTTGATGTATACATACTCTTTTGTCTAGCACTTATACCTATCCTTTTGTGATGTAGTGGATCTTGTATGACCACTACTTTGATGTTCACTTCTATGTGTAATATTCATATCTGTTTCCACATTAGTGATATGAATATCTGTGACTGATTTATATTATGCTTATTTTATATTTGTTTCGAAAGACCACGTAGCCACTGTGTAGTAGCTTTGAGTTTGTATTGGTATGACGAATTTCCTCTTGAATGAAATGCATGATATACTATCTGACATATCGTTACTCGCACAAAGCAATTACATAGATGGTCGCACCTCAACAGCCTTATTCTTCGTGCTAGTCAACGACATTACCCCGTAGTGTCCTTAGCTAGTGTGAGTATGGAGGTGGGGCATCACAGATTATGTCATGGATTCAAGGTTCTAATTTGAGAAAAAGATTTGAGTCCAAGTTGTTCATTATAGCCAAACCAACAATGATTGACTCGGTGAATGCAAACTCTCTGATGCAAGCACCAGAGCATAGCAGAGAAACTATGAGGATCTCTTTTGTGCTGGCATTAAGTGTAATATAGAGGCTCTTTTTTTAGGGATTTGAACAATGGAATCGCTGAAGATTTAGGCTCTGTTTTTTTAAATGTTGAATTCTGAATTCTGATGGTTGTACTCTAATGTCTAAATGTTGAATGCAGAACTCTAAATAATCACTTGTTTTTTGCATTTAGCATTCAGAACAAATAACATTCAGCAGTTAGAACAAAAAATAAACACTATAAAAGTTCTGAATTATTTGTCTGAATTGATGACTATATTCAGAACACCAAAAAAAAAACATATTCAAAGTTCTGAGTTTTAAATCGGAACTTGGATCAAGAACATTTTATTAAAAGTAAACGCAGCCTTAGTTTTAGAGATGTAGGAATGGATGATTTGAGATTTAGTTGTTATCGTAAGAGGAAGGGGAAAATATGTTTTAAGCGATAAATTGAGGGAGCTTTTGTTGGCTTTAGAAATTTACTAGACAGAGACATTAATACATCATTTTGTTCTGATGTCTTTAGCATTTTCGTTCTGGTGTTTCGATATGTACATTCACGAAATGATCGACAACTGTAATTAGCATCCAAATGTTGTGCAATATTGTCGTTAAAAGCCAACTTTTCTTCTAATTACTTAAATTTCTTAATTAAATTTTACTTATTTAATTTAACTTCTTACAAATTAAAACTTAACTTTTTTAATTAATCTTATATATTAAACTTATATATATATATATATATATATATTTAATTTTCCTTTATAAAACATACATACTTGTGTTCTACTATCGATTTATACAATTCATTTATACTATTTTTTATACTTAAAAAGTATTCATGCTTATCTCAAATGGTGTAAGTATATTCACAAATCATAGATAATGTAATTTACTTTAAAATATAAACAAAGATGTTAAAAAAAATGTTACTTAAACATCATTACTATAAACTTCTTCGCTTTTATACATTAAACTTTTACATTCCTATCTTTATATAAAAAGATTTCATATTTGTTGTTATCTTTACAACTTTATTATTAAAGATCTAAGTATTTTCTTAAGGCTTAAAGACAAGTTTTATTCAAACATTGTCACAACAAATCCACTTAACCATTCCATTAAAACTTGCTTTTCAAAATTTTAATTTCATTTGAGGTTTAAAGGCAAATTACTCAAATAATGTCTACTACAACCCAAATTCTTTTACTTATAGTTATCTTTAAAATATTTATTATTAAATATTTACTTATATTCCAAAGTATAGTTAGAATAAGGGTTAAAAATAAATGTTGCTCAAACAATGTTTACTACCACCCAAAATCATATTTATACTTACCTTTAACTTTAAAACATATATTTCAAAGATCAAAGCATATCCACATTATTAATTAAGGTAACACACTTTAATTTCACAAAATCATTTATTTTAGCTTAAGTGTTAAAATCCAAACTTCTTAATTTATATTTATAAAATACTTTACATACTCTTTAAAATTTACACACACACATATTAATATATATATATATATATATATATATACCATTAAAATACTTATAATTATGTTTTATAAACTTATAGAAAATATCGTGTAAAAATAGTAAGCTTTGAAACTTAAAAAAAGTCAAAAACACACATGTTTTACTTATAAACGTTAATTTTGAGAATTCATTATTAAATATACCTTCTAACTTAAACTACTTTTGAAATAAACTTGTATATGTTATAAAATAATTCTAAAAGGAATTAGGAGAGATTCTTAATTTTAAACATGATTATTCAACTTTTAAAAAAAACAAGTTATTTTAACGAACTGCTCATATAGCAACCTTTTTGCTTCAAACTTTCTTTACTTTGTTTGACTAGTTTTAAACCTTTTCAAAAGTTGAAAATTTTACATTATAAACTAATTATAATTTTCTTATTAAAAAAAATACCTCTAAGGATATCTTTCTCAATGTTGTTTAAAATTTCCTAAACAATATCTTTTACAAATGCTCATATCGCGGCTATTTCTCTATAGCTTTTGCCATTTTGATCTACAATTTCTACCACTTTCCAAACCAATTATTCACTGTCCAAAGAACTTATAAAAGTGTAGATAACAAACAAAACATGTTAGAGAAAAATATGTTCATAAATCACCAAATAACACAAGTTAAAATTAAGGGATTTCAAAGTGCTTTCATAGCGACTTTCTCATTTCAAACATTCACATACACCGTTTTATAGCACATACATATATCCGAACATGTATACATCAATTCATGGCTTCGTTACAAGTTTTAAGAGAATATAAGAGAAGTCATTTTCTTTCAAAAGCAAGAGGATTCCAAAAGGTTATAGCTTGCATTTGTTTTGCACTTATAAAATTTATATATTTGCAATCAAACATTTATGACGCAATATATACTTCATGGATGGTGCGATACCTCTCCTAAAACTAAGCTAACAGCCATCTCAAAGATTTAGAACCTAAGAACAACTTTCTGCCATCATCAAAAGCCCAAATATGCCACCTTTTGCTCCAAAAACACAAGCACAAGCCTCGTACTCCCCATGAATGCTCACAGCCTAGGTTGCTCCCTTCCTTTCTTTATCATTCTTTGACTTTTTGGATGCTAATCCATGTTCTAATGATGATATAAGATATTTTTCAAGATTGAAAGAGAAAGGAATTGGTTTGAATGTTTTTCTAGAAGTTAGAGAGAAGAAAGAAGTGAAGAACATTGATTTTTCTTTAGTGAATTAGCAAACCAAAAATGAAGACTATATGTGTTTATATAAAGTTGAGAAAGGTGGAAAATGGCCTTTGATTCCCCTCCTAGAAAAGCCCTAAATGAAGCTTCCTTCCACCTTCTTTCCTTGAGACATGCCTAAAAACAAGCCTTCTTTTGTCCACCAATTGCTCCACCTTTTATGCCATAAAACATGCCTTACCATCATGTTCTTTTTGTCCTCTTGATTTACTTATGTTTTAGTAAATTTTTGATTATGAAAAGAGATGTGTTAATAGTTATTAATGTCTTCACGTGTTACTATACAAATTCCAAAATATTTATACAACCTTTAATGAATAAAAGTTGATTTTCAATAAAAATATTTTTCGATCACATTTTCAATATTACTTTAAAATATATATTTTTGTAAACAAATTTCTTATCATTAGTTATTATTTAAAGGGGGTTAATAAGGTTATAAAATCATATTTATTCACATTAGGTCCAAGATACAAATATTTAAATAATTCAGATATTTAAATCTGAAGTGTTCGAAATTCCAGATCGTTACATTCTCCCCACTTAGAATATTTCATCCTCTAAATTCCAACACAAGCAACTTAAGCAATAATCACAAACTAATACTTAACAAAATTCAAAATTACTAGCAAACAAATCTTATTGTTTACCCAAGTTCAGAATCTTCTTAATGCACAAGGTTGGTAAATAAACCACTAAGCGTACCTTTTTCTCAACAATCTTGGGTTACTACCTAGTCGATTATTCATACTACACACAATTAGAAAAGTCCTTTTCCAAACTCCCCATAAGCCAACAAACATTACGTATAATCATACGTAGGCCCATATAATGTATATGGACCATCCATATGCAAGATCAAATTTGATCACTTACTCGATTTCATAGATATACTTCTCAACTGGTATATCTCACTTGACCTCTCTAGTGCGGACTCCGATCAAGTTCCTTGATCAGAAATCTCTATTCTCCTTACATAGCCACATACTATGATAGAAAACTACAGAACCATATCAAGAATCTGTATCAAGTGTTCGCCATCGAGAATTTGGAGAAAATCCTTGTTTGGGCTAGTGTAAACCACCTCAAAATAATGTACTCGAATCCTAGATCAAGAACTGTCGTGCGAATAAAATAATCGATATATAACTTGCAGACTTTATTCCATTAGTTTCTTAGCTACACCAATTACTTTTCAGTTCACATTTATTTTTACAAATAATATTTCTCACTTAATACTAAAATCATTTATAAAACATCTTTGAAAACATTACTTAGGTTTATAAATATTTTATAAAGACTTATCTTTATTTAAAACATTTTATTGAAACAAAATTTCATTGTACAACATTTTCGAACTTACGTTTATTACTTATATAGCACTCCACTACATCCTAAAAGTATATACAAACATTCATGTTTACAGTTTAAAATTTGTTTAAATTTTACTGCCTTATCAAATTTAATGGTTATAAAAATTCAACTTTTATTTCAATACCATATTTCTTTAAAAAAAACTTTAGAACTAAACGCCGAAGTTCATTTCAAATAATTTGAAATAATACATACATACATATATATATATATATATATTCTTTTGTATATCAAATCATACTATTCAAGATTAAACCAAAATCATTTTCAAAACTATTTTCCTAACAATTTTCTTTAAAATCCATAGAAAATATACATACAAATCAAGTAATAACAAAATGATATAAGGAACTGGGTCCTACCAAATAGTATCATATATTCCATTTACTGAGAAGGGTAAACTTAAGAGAAGTGCTTACTATCCGAACACATCTTTAGCCCATGTTTGGTCACTTTGGGGCCACTCGAACAAGCTATCATGAAAATACTTTATTCCCGAACCAACTTATCGATTCTGAGAGCAACCTTGAACTCCAAAAATCTAAAACTCTTTTAAAACATTTATCTTTTAATATACTTTCAACTAATTCAATAATTTTTCTCTCCAAAACTTTAAAAGCCCATTTCAAAAACTTTAGGATTTTAAGTTCGCAAATTCTTTATTCATATCCTTTTAGTTTATAAATCATATTTTTAAACCAAATATTTATAATAATGCCACTTTCTTATATGAAATCATTTCATGAATATTTATTTTCAGAAATGACTTATCTTTCTTTTATATTATAATAAACAACTTTTATTAAGGTTAACTTTTAACCCAACATTGTCATCAAACGCCTTGTAGTCAATTTGTGAAACTTAATTCACAAGGTGTTGGTTCCAATTTTCCCACAATTATCATCTATACAATTAATGTGTTAAAAGGTAAATTACTTATAAACCGGTTAAGTAGAAAACAACAATCAATAAACAATAACCAATGCTCATAAATTGGCCGAGCATGATTAAGCAAATAAATGGAGGATAAATGGACATCATTAATCCCTATATAAATCAACTATACCATCAATATATACTTATTATATAACTAACATATAACAAATAAATATATGCTCTAATATATATATATATATATATATATATAATACACCCAAATCATGATAGGGAATTCCATTACCCTATCTCTAAATGAGTTATACTCAACCTAAGTTAAGGTTCTCACTTAACCTTAAGCTTTGGTACCACACTGTAATGAACAGCCATTTTGGACCCTGAATTTTGGCACTAATACATCCACGGTAGTCACATGCCGAGCACCTATGCTCCAAAAATAAAAAACATTAGGGTAAATAAATTGAAAAAAGAAAAAGAACAAGAAAGAGGAGAACAAAAATATCAAAATCTCACAGGTAGAATGATAACATATAGTATCAAAAGATAATACACAGAGCTATTCTAATATATATAGTATTTTAGAGTTACTAACAAGGGTACTATCATCGGCCTGGACATTTATAGCATGTCCTTACAATTGCTATATATATATACATAAACTAATGCAATGGAAATAAGAATACTACGATAGGTAAACATCCAACTACTTTCCAAAAGCTTAATGAACATCGATGAAAATATGCTTTTCTCAGGAAAAGCATCCATGGCAATAAGAGAAAAAATGAAACCATGGGTTAGACATAAGTCTAGCGCAAGAAACTCAATAAATATATAGCCATCATATAATAGTACTTTAAGACTGCATGGAATGCCATAATCGTTATCCCCTCAAAAGAACCACCATCTAATATGTACATATGGTGATATAATAGATAATGTCCTGGGTGAAGGAGATAAATAAAATAATAGCTGTTGGGGCTTACATTGGTCACCACACAACAATATTTATGCATATACAAACAAAATCGCAAAGGCGCGTTCGCATTATGGATTTTCTACAAAGACCTCCCAAGTAAAAATCATAAGTAAACTGCGACCAATCTCTTATGACAAGGATCTGAAACTACCTTCCAAACGTTGTATATCTCTAGGCAAAATATATCATAAGTAAACACAACTGGCCCAACATTTGAATGGTTTCATAAATAATGTGAACCAAGTATCAATGTAATGACCCGCTATTTTCAACCATTCGCATCTTCACATGTCGGACTTGAATAGCTCAAAATACCGAATTGTTAATTTAAATTTGGCAATACTCAGAATATGTAGTAAATAAATCACAGATCAAAGACATAGAGTAATATAATGCAGTAGAAGAAAGAGATAGTAGTTCATGAAGCTACTATATATATACATCAGAGTTAAACAAGACACAACAGAAATCTCAATATGATAATCAAGTACAAAGCTGAATACATCACTGGAATCAACTGAATAATTGGAATAAACTGAACAAATGAAAGAGAAATAAATAGCTGGATCTTCAAGCAAAGCTCCAACACTGAAGGTGAGCCTTGAATGCTATATCACTCAGTCTGACCCAAGCGTAAAGCAAAACACAAACACTCGAGTCAGGACATACATACTTATAAAATATAAACCAACTCAAGTGAACTGTAATAGAAAGGTACAGGCAACTTAAAGAATGCTTGCGACCGCCCATCCTCTTAGGATCCGTTAAACTATTTACTATGTAGTAATATTTCGCTATTATAATAATGTCTATAGTAAAATAAACTTACTTTTAAATAGCGTTAAGGGGTTACCCATATAACCCTTAATACATAATAGTACCAGTAGTCCATCCAGTATCAGCGCATCTCCAGATCGGGAGACTACCCTAAATACTCCACAGGCTACGAGAGAAAACCAAAGTCGAACAAGGCGCGCTAGGGTAGGTGACACGGCACAACAAGGCAATGCCGTTGTAGATACACCAGTTACGCATCCGGGCTGGTGGTGACACGTAGCGCGCATCTACTGCCCACCTCGAGCCACACCCCTAAAAATCAAAGGGCCCCAATCAACAATAAAGTAATAGAATGGTATCGAAGGAGTGTGTTCGATAAGAAGGGCTACCTCACTGGCCCGAGAATCACTCATGTTTTAGCTACCTTATGCCAACTCATGGGAGTCGGGTCCACGTATATACCTCAAAGGAATGCTTCCACCATCGTACTTCATTCTGAAATCTCCACACGATTGTTAAAGTGGTTTTCGGTATTGGCAGAGAATATGACAACTACCGACCCGGTCTCTTTAACAACCAAACGTTATTATAACCCATGGTTATTTCATTTTCAAATGGTTTTTATTTCATATCAAACATATTCATTTCAAAACCATATAAACCCAGTATCATTATTCTTTAGAAAAGTAATATTCATTTTCAAAGTTGTAACACTCCCAAAATTTGTACATTCAATTATAACATATTTAAATCATAATAATTTAGAAACCATAGCACTTTAAAAATGCAATCTCTATAATCATAGCATTTCAAAAACATTACATTTTAGAAATAATAGCATTTCGAAAACATAACCTTAAGACATTAGCATTTTGGAAAAGTAATACTTAAGAAAATCATAGCATTTTGGAAATGTAACCTTAAGGAATCATAACATTTTTGGAATGTAATACTTTCCACTTTAACATTATATATAATCAAAGTATTTATATACTTATAATTTTTAACATGGTCATTTTATCATAGCCTTATAGTTAAATAAACTTTGTTACTGTAATATCCAATTTAAAGCTGAAATTCTTATGCTAAGTTAAAAGTACATTATTAACTTACAATTATTATTACAATAAAGAAACTTTATTATTTTAATCATTTAAAAAATGCCATTTACATTAATTAAACTTACATATCAAATGTACATTATCAACTTACATTTTATTATTACAGTAAGGAACATTTATCATTTTAATCAATTTAAAGTACACTATTACATTAAACTAAAACTTACATGTCAAATGTACGTTTTAACTTACATTTATTAAATAAAGAGCATTTATCATTTTAATCAATATTAAATGAATTAAAACTTACATTATCAAATGTACATTTTAATTTACATTTTTATTACAATAAAGAGCATTTATTATTTCAATCAATATTGCACTAATTAAAACTTACATTATCAAATGTACGTTAATTTACATTTCTATTACAGTAAACAGCATTTATCATTTTAATCAACATTGCACTAATTTTAGCTTACATGTCACATGTATGTTTTTAACTTACATTTTTATTACAATAAAGAGCATTTATCATTTTAATCAATATTACACTAACTAAAATTTACATTATCAAATTTACGTTTTAATTACAGTATAGAGCATTTATCATTTTAACCAATATTACATTAATTAAAACTTTACATGTTTCTTTCATTGATTAAAACTTTACATGTTTCTTGCATTAATTAAAACTTTACATGTTTCTTTCATTAATTAAAACTTTTCATTTTTCTTGCATTAATTAAAACTTTACATGTTTCTTTCATTTTTATTATTATAGTAAAGAACATTTATCATATTAATTAATTAAAATATTAATTAAACTTACATCTCAGATGTATGTTTTAACTTACATTTTTCCATTTTAAAGTCATAGCTATTTATCTTACAAAACATAACATTTCACAAAAGAATATTTTATCATAGTTAATATAACAATCAAATTTTCTTCATAGATCTATTCATTTAGACATCAATTAACTATGATTTTCTAGTTAAATAAATTTTATTACAAATTGTTCAATTAAAACTGTATTCCATTCTACCAGGTCAAATTACATTATTTATTATACAAAACATGTCCATTTCATAAAGTAAAATTCATAACAATTTCTAGGTTAGATTTACAACTTCCATATTAGGTGGAACTCAATTATTAAGTTATTTACCATCAATAAAGATCTTTAATTCAACCTAAAACCAATTATTAACTTATAAATTTTAACTTACAGAAAAACCAATAAACCTTTATAATTTAAAGCATTATATCAAATTTTAAGTTAAACTTTCATATACTTATAAACTCAAAATTACTTAATAATCATTTAGGAAAATATTATTTAAAAATACTTAATAAATTTTTAGGAAAATATTATTTAAAAATATAACCATGGGCCTGTATAATATTTTCTAACCTAGGTCAAGTGATACGGATATATATCATTTCAATCCATCATTTAAAAAGAAAAATCCGAGTTCTATCATTTCAAACCCGTAATCCCGAGTAAAATAAATACAATAAAAATCACTCGAGCCTATCATTTCAGCCCATAGTGATTTTCCTTATCCTAAAGTCCGTTCGGGTATGTATCATTTCAACCCGTAGTGATAGGAAACTTGCAGTGTGATAAACATGAAATAAAATAACAATAAAGCATATAATATCATAACAGATGATGTAACAGGTATATAAACAACATTTAATATCATATAAGCACATCACAGGCAGGTATGAACATAGCATAATAATTTATACGATTCACTTGTTATCATTTTACAATCATATAAGTATGTAATGTCTATAGTGAATAACTTACCTTTTTAAAGCTAGAATCAGATTCAAAGCATACAACTGAAACTCGAAAAGGCACGACAAGGCAAGATCAAGATTTTTAGTAGATGAACAGTCAGATCCAAATCTTGTATGCAAACAAATATCACAAACATAAGTATGTGATTCAATACAAAAGAATATAGATTAAAACAATGAAGAGATACGAATTCAACTGATAACCTTGCTTCTATCAACCAATGGGCTTGTCCATGATGCAAATTGGCTAGACCATATCATGTTGTGCTTGGCCTTGTCTAGTTCGAAGCAACATAGGCTCGGACATGAAGTCATAAGGCATGACCATGGTTAGGCAAAGCAAAGGAGATGGTGCTTCAATGGTATGGCCGAGGTAACAAAGGAGGAAATGGATGTAAGTGATGATCTAGGCTATGCTTTCCATTGTTTGGTGATGTTGATTTGGTCTATGGTCATCATGGCAAGGAGATGGTGGTGATGAGAAGGAGATGAGGTCGGCTATAGGGAATGAACATGGTGGAGCCGAGCCTATGCATGGAGAAATCATAAGGGGAGAAAAAGAAAATGGAAAGAAGGAAGAAGGAGAAGCCATGGATCTAGAGCTTTATTATTATTTTTCTCACGCAAATAATTTTGAGATGAGAAGCTTTTAACATGATTTGCAAATATGATATGGCGGCTAGGGTTTGGGGAAAAATGAACGGCTATGGTAAGAAATAAAGAGGCTAGGCAATAAAAGGCAAGAGTTTGAATGGTTGGAAAATAAAAGGGCGATACTATAAAACAATTAACTTGATGGATTTAATTAATTTTTTTCCTTTTATGCACGAAATGAAAAAAGGAGTTAGAGGAACAATATGTACGTGATTGATAGGAGAAAATCATGGCTATGAATGTGGGAAGTAATTGGATATGCACATGTAAAGGCAAAGGAGAAGACAACAAATAAAAACAAGTAACCTATGTCTCTTGAAATTTCTAAGCTATTATTAAAATAAAACAATCAAAAATCAAATGTAGATATCAAAGTTTATACAAATAAGAATAGAAAATAAAATTAGAGAAATGAACATAGAAAAATAAAAATGAAATATAAAAATCATTGCAGGTAAACACTGTATTTTATCTAATTTAAAAAGTATACAACGGAATTTTACGAAACGGAAAGCAGAATTAGTATTAAAATAAAATACATTTTCAAAGAAAAAGATTAAAATTTAAAATTTTCAAATGTAGTCAAACTTTGACTTTCAGTTGACCAAAATATAATATTTACAGAATAATGGTTAATTTATTGTATTTGGAAAACAAATTACAATAAATTCCAAACTTACATGGGAAAATTCCAGAAATTCAATTTTTATTGATTTTAAAATCAAAGTTTTTAAATTAAAATTAAATTAAAAATATTTACAAAATTATGGGTTGTTACACTCTTCCCCACTTAAAACTTTTTGTCCTCGAAAAGGAACGAAGCAAGGAAATAGAGAAAACAAGATAAAAGGAGATAGGATTAAGACAAGAGGAAAAGAATAACCCCGAAAGAAAAAGAGATTGGAAAACAAATTAAGATAATAAATTTAAAACTATGAAAATTTCAACTTAAATTAATTATTCATTTCATCTATTTGATTTCACCTAAGTAAAATAAATTTTAACTATTTCTAATTTCATTATCTTATCATCCAATTTCTTAAATTAACAATGTCTAAAATCAAAAATTTGAAAATCATTTATTGTACCTGTAATTTATTCGATAAACTTAATTCTTCTTTATTCCAAATTATTATTAGATTTATTCCACTTAATATATATCTAATCACATGTTACATTTATTGTAACTATTCCAATTTATTTATAAATTCCTTTAACACTATTTATATTGTATTTTATTCAATTAACTTCTCATTCCATTTACCACTTATTCATCTTTTATAACTAAAATTTAAGTATATAACATTTATTATGAACACTCAAATTTTATTTATAAAATCATTTTTATATTGTATATTATCCAATTATATTGTTAACTTTTAATAATTTAGGTAAATCATATTGGAATGCAAAAGAATATTATACAAATAAAATTTTCTTAATTCAATTATTTGCTTAAATATTTATTCATAACTTTGATTTCATTTTATAATTGACATCATCCTTTAAGACAAAGTTTAAGAATTAGATATCCGATTAACTTCAAACTATTTTAGAGATAAATAATTATATATACATAATATATATCAAATAGAATTTGAAATCATAATCACATGTATTATAAATTAAGTCATATTCTAGAAACCCAAATAAATTTAATTCTCCAAAGAAAGACTGTAGCAAAACTACAGAATGGTCTCTCCACTTTGAAACTTGAAAATGAAAGTCGATGATGCTGCAGTCATCACCGAAATTATTTTCCAGCGACAAAGAGAAGAGCACTGATTTACAAATTAAAATTATTTGAAACAATTTCTAGTTGAAATACTTTAAATAATACACCCTTTAAAACTTTAAACACAAAGTTTGAAATCATCGAAAATTAATTTCTTAGTTCCTTGTTTTAAATTCATTTAAATTTCCAAATTAATTTATAGCCATGCTTATAGTTCAATTATTTATATATGATACAAGAGTTAATGGTTACAAGCTACATACAAAGTCAAATATTATTTTCAACTTGGTAAACGAAATAAATTTTGTATAAGTATATTGGATATATATAAAACATTTAAATATTAGTTTACAAATACACTGATAAATTTTCCAAAAATAAGGGTAGAGATTCAAATTTGATTAACTCAATCAAAGAAAATTTTGATTTGAAGATAAGTTGGAAACAAAAGTTGAGAGGATTAACTAACAGAATAAAGGAAACGGATAAGCCTATATAAATCACGGGTAACCTTAACCGGGTCAACCGTGATTTCAAAAATTAGATCAAGTGTGGAATTCTAAGGCAAATCTACATTCGATCTCAAGAGGTAGAATTCGGGACCATAAGAGATACTAGCATCTAAACCGAGGATATATAATTCTCCGGTGAATCAATGCTATTATAAAGGAGTTTCACCCCTTTACAAATCAAATTCGAATATTGGCGAGACCACCAATTCATTGTAAAGATCATCTAAAGTGGAGTTATGGGATACCCCAAAATTAAAAGAAGATGAATAGTAAGGGACAAGAATGGATTTCGGAACCGAAGGAACGTTCCAAAATTCAAAGGAAATATAGTCAAAGAGAAAGCGATTCAAGCTCGAATGAAAGTCATTCTGTAATAAATTTACCATATATGCTAAGCTTTGCCTAGAGCCAAAGCTTTGATACCAACTGTAACGAATCGCTATTTTCAACCATTCGCATCCTCACAGTCGAACTTGAATAGCTCAAAATACCGAATTGTTAATTTAAATTTGGCAATACTCAGAATATGCAGTAAATAAATCACAGATCATAGACACAGAGTAATATAATGCAGCGGAAGAAAGAGATATTAGTTCATGAAGCTACTATATATATACATCAGAGTTAAATAAGATACAATAGAAGTCTCAATATGATAATCAAATACAAAGCTGAATACATCATTGGAATCAACTGAATAATTGGAATCAACTGAACAAATGAAAGAGAAATAGATAGATGGATCTTCAAGCAAAGCACCAACTCCGAAGGTGAGCCTTGAATGCTATATCACTCAGTCTGACCCGACCGTAAAGAAAAACACAAAACACTCGAGTCAGGACATACATACTTATACAATGTAAACCAACTCAAGTGAACTGTAATAGAAAGGTACAAGTAACTTAAAGGATGCTTGGGACCGCCCATCCCTAAGGATCCGTTAAACTATTTACTATGCAACAATATTTCGCTATTATATAATGTCTATGGTAAAATAAACTTAGTTTTAAATAGCGTTAAGGGGTTACCCATATAGCCCTTAACACGTAATAATCTCAATAGTCCATCCAGTATCAACGCATCTCCAGATCGAGAGACTACCCTCAATACTCCACGGGCTACGGGAGAAAATCAAACTCGTACAAGGCGTGCTAAGGTAGGTGACACGGCACAACAAGGCAATGCCAGGGTAAATATACCAATTACACATCCAGGCTGGTGGTGACGCGTAGCGCGCATCTACCGCCCACCTCGAGCCACACACTCAAAAATCAAAGGCCCAATCAATCAAAAAGTTTTAGAATGGCATCGAAGGAGTGTGTCCGTTAAGAGGGGATACCCCACTGGCCCGAGAATCGCTCCTGTTTTAGCCACCTTATGCCAACTCACGGGAGTCGGGCCATGTATATATCTCAAAGGAATGCCACCGCCATCCTACTTCATTCTGGAATCTCCCCCGCGTACACGGTTGTTAAAGTGGTTTTCGGTGTTAGCAGAGAGTATGACAACTTCTCATCCCGGTCTCTTTAACAACCAAACGTTATTATAACTCGTGGCTATTTCATTTTCAAATGGTTTATATTTCATATCAAACATATTCATTTCAAAACCACATAAACCTAGTATCATTATTCTTTTGAAAAGTAATATTCATTTCAAAGTTGTAACACTCCCAAAATTTATACATTCAATTATAACATATTAAAATCATAATAATTTAGAAACCATAGCACTTTAAAAATGCAACCTCTATAATCAAAGCATTTCGAAAACATTACATTTTAGAAATAATAGCATTTCAAAAACATAACCTTAAGACATCATAGAATTTTGGAAAAGTAATATTTAAGAAAATTATAGCATTTTGGAAATGTAACCTTAAGGAATCATAGCATTTTTGGAATGTAACCACTTTAACATTTTATATAATCAAAGTATTTATATACTTACAAATTTTAACATGTTATTTTATCATAGCCTTATAGTTAAATAAACTTTGTTACTGTAATATCCAATTTAAAGATGAAATTCTTATGTTAAGTTAAAAGTACATTATTAACTTACATTTATTATTACAATAAAAAAACATTATTACTTTAATCATTTAAAATATGCTATTTACATTAATTAAACTTACATATCAAATGTACATTATCAACTTACATTTTATTATTACAGTATGGAAAATTTATCATTTTAATCAATTTAAAATACACCATTACATTAAATTAAAACTTACATGTCAAATGTATATTTTAACTTATATTTATTACAATAAAGAGCATTTATCATTTTGATAAATATTACACTAATCAAAGCTTACGTTATCAAATGTATGTTTTAATTTACATTTTTATTACAATAAAGAGCATTTATTATTTGAATCAACATTACACTAATTAAAACTTACATTATCAAATCAACGTTAATTTACAATTCTGTTACAGTAAAGAGCATTTATCATTTTAATCAATATTACTCTAATTAAAGCTTACATGTCACATGTATGTTTTTAACTTACATTTTTATTACAATAAAGAGCATTTATCATTTTAATCAATATTACACTAATTAAAACTTACATTATCAAATGTACGTTTTAATTTACGTTTTTATTACAGTAAAGAGCATTTATCATTTTAACCAATATTACATTAATTAAAAATTTACATGTTTCTTTCATTAATTAAAACTTTACATGTCTCTTGCATTAATTAAAACTTTACATGTTTCTTTCATTAATTAAAACATTACATGTTTGTTGCATTAATTAAAACTTTGCATGTTTCTTTCGCTTTTATTATTATAGTAAAGAACATTTATCATATCAATCAATTAAAATATTAATTAAACTTATATCTCACATGTATGTTTTAACTTATATTTTTTCATTTTAAAGTCATAGCTATTTATCTTCCAAAACGTAACATTTCACAAAAGAATATTTTATCATAGTTAATATAACAATCAAATTTTCTTCATAGATCTGTTCATTTAGACATCAATTAACTATGATTTTGTAGTTAAATAAAATTTATTACAAATTTTCTAATTAAAAATGTATTCCATTTTACCAATTCAAAATACATTATTTATTTTACAAAACATGTCCATATCATAAAGTAAAATTCACAACAATTTCTAGGTTAGACTTACAACTTAGGTCGAACTCAATTATTAAGTTATTTGTCATCAATAAAGATCTTTAAATCAACTTAAAACCAGTTATTAACTTATAAATTTTAACTTAAAGAAAAACCAATATACCTTTATAATTTAAAGCATTATATCAAATTTTAAGTTAAACTTTCATATACTTATAAACTCAAAATTACTTGATAATCATTTAGGAAAATATTATTTAAAAATACTTAATAAATTTTTAGGAAAATACTATTTAAAAATATAACCATGGGCATGTATAATATTTTCTAACATAGGTTAAGTGATACAGATATATATCATTTCAATCCATCATTTAAAAAGAAAAATCCGAGTTCTATCATTTCAAACCCGTAATCCCGAGTAAAATAAATACAATAAAAATCAATAAAAATCACATGAGCCTATCATTTCAGCCCATAGTGATTTTCCTTATCCTAAAGTCCGTTCGAGTACGTATTATTTCAACCCATAGTGATAGGAAACTTGCAGTGTGATAAACAGGAAATAAAATAACAGTAAAGCATATAATATCATAACAGATGATGTAACAGGTATATAAACAACATTTAATATCATATAAAGATATCACAAGCAGGTTTGAACATAGCATAGTTATTTATACAATTCACTTGTCATCATTTTACAATCATATAAGTATGTAATGTCTATAGTGAATAACTTACCTTTTTAAAGCTAGAATCAGATTCAAAGCATACAACTGAAACTCGAAAAGGCACGACAAGGCAAGATCAAGATTTTTAGTAGATGAACAGTCAGATCCAAATCTTGTATGCAAAAAATATCACAAGCATAAGTATGTAATTCAATACAAAAGAATATAAATTAAACAATGAAAAGATATGAACTTAAGTGACATAACCTTGCTGCTATCAACCAATAGGCTCGCCCATGAAGCAAATTGGATAGACCACATCATGTTGTGCTCGGCCTTGTCTAGTTTGAAGCAACATAGGCTTGTCCATGAAGTAATAAGGCGCGGCCATGGTTAGGCAAAGCAAAGGAGATGGTGCTTGAGTGGTGTGGCCGAGGTAATAATGGAGGAAATGGATGTAAGTGACGACCTAGGCTATGCTTTCCATTGTTTGGTGATGTTGCTTTAGTCTATGGTCCTCATAACAAGGAGATGGTGGCGATGAGAAGGAAATGAGGTCGGCTATAGGGCATGAACATGGTGGAGCCGAGCCTATGCATGGAGAAATCACAAGAGAAGAATAAGAAAATGGAAAGAAGGAAGAAGGAGAAGCCGTGGATCTAGAGCATTATTATTTTTTCTCACGCAAATAACATTGAGATGAGAAGCTTTTCACGTGATTTGCAAATATGATATGGTGGCTAGGGTTTGGGAAAAAATGAACGGCTATGGTAAGTAATAAAGAGGCTAGGCAATAAAAGGCAAGAGCTTGAATGGTTTGGAAAATAAAAGGGCAATACTATAAAACAATTAACTTGATGGATTTAATTATTATTTTTTCCTTTGTATGCACGAAATGAAAAGAGGAATTTGAGGAACAATTTGTATGTGATTGATAGGAGAAAATCACGCCTATGAATGTGGGAAGTAATTGGGTATGCACATGGAAAGATAAAGGAAAAGGAAAAGGCAACAAATAAAAACAAATAACCTATATCTCTTGAAATTTCTAAGCTATTATTAAAATAAAACCAATCAAAAATCAAATGAATATATCAAATTTAATATAAATAAAAAAATTAAAAAAATTAGAGAAATAAACATAGAAAAATAAAAATGAAATATAAAAATCATTGCAGGTAAACACTGTATTTTATCTAATTTAGAAAGTATACAACGTAATTTTACGAAACGAAAAGCAGAATTAATATTAAAATAAATTACATTTTTAAAGAAAAATATCGGAATTTAAAATTTAAAATTTTCAACTATGGCCAAACTTTGACTTTCGGTTGACCAAATTATAAGATTTATAGAAAAATGGTTAATTTATTGCATTTGGAAAATAAATTACAATAAATTCCAAACTTACAAGGGAAAATTCTAGAAATTCAATTTTTAATGATTTTAAAATCAAAGTTTTTCAATAAAATTAAATTAAAAATATTTACAAAATTATGGGTTGTTACAATCAACAACTCCCTGTGTACAACATACCGATAAGCATACTCTAGATATAGAGTTGATATACCCCAATGGACCCCGGATCGTGCATCCTACTCTATCTTTAGTCATGTAGTGATGGTGAAATCACATTCAGCATCTCAACACACAAGCCATCATCACATGAACATATCCCGAATCCCCAAATAGATTATACCATCTCGAACATATCCACTTCCAAGAGATATAACTTGTACCGGTCTTGAAGTGGTTTTCGATAAGTAGAACACTTATTGATCCAGGTCTCCACAAGACTGAATCAATGAATTTATGGTTAATTTAGTTCCAGTTCTTTAAAATTTAAGTGAAAGCTAGAGACGTTTCATACGGATGCTCCTCCCTAGGGGTTCTCAAAGCATATGAAGCCGTGATGCTTTTTGATATTTCTTAAGTTAGTTTGATCGTATTAAGCAACAATGAAAAGACACATATGAGAACCAAGTCTCGTATACTTATCATGTTTCCATCATTTTTAACTTCTACTATACCTCTGTCAAGAGGGAAGTCGGTAAATTGGAGCACTATCACTCCATCCTCACTCGAACATCAATCTTGACTCTCATAGATAGAATCAAGTCTACTTCATTGACTTTTAATGCTAAGCACACGACTAAATGTTTCACATATGCAAGTAATCACATAATGCATAATTAACACACACAAAGCATAATCAAGTCATATGAATGATTTTTAATCTTCTTTTTATTTAATTAATATTTCATTTAAAACTTCTTTTACTAGTAAAACTCCTTTTTATATAATAAAACTTTTCTCATTTAATTTAAAACTTTATCATTTAATAAAAGCTTCATTCTTTAATTAAAACTTATTTTAATTTAAAAATATCTCCTTTTAATTAAAACTTCTTTTAATTAAACATCTTTCATTAATTAAACACACCTTTTATTAAATTTGGACAATTTAAATAGGAGAAGACAGTCAAATGTGAGAAACAAATTGGAAAGAGAATCAATTAATATCATATATTAATTGATTTGAGGAATCAATCAAATAAAGATATATGTGGAAACAAACACAAATATGCTAGATTTGTGTTGAAATCAAATCAAGCGAATCCGAAAATATTTCATCCTTATCTCCAAGATAATCTTCATTCTTACTCCTAAAATATGAAGGCTTTTGATCATCTTTTGTCATCACAAGACAACAAGAGAGTTCTTCACAAAATATCTTCAATAAGATCCCTATTTATATATCTATTATAGGGTGAGAAATTTATATTGAGTGAATTGTTTTCTTCTCATTGTACTCCCTCTTGAAGTGAAGAAGTAACAAAGGTTGTTGGGTTCGTGGATGTAGGCATAGTCGAACCTCGTTATATCGGTGTGTTCTTTCCATTTCTGTCTTCTATCTATAATTTGTGCTCTTTGATTTTTCTTTTTATTCTCTTTATTGGATTGGAATTGTTGGTCGACAGACTAGATCATTAGGCGTTTTGCTTCCGCTACCCAAAACTATGATTTTTTTCACAACGGTTTGGTGTCAGAGCCTGTTGTTCTGTTTCAAGACTATTTAAGCTGTCTAATTCTACAAAGAATAGCACTAGTAGAAGCTCTACCATTTACGGAGTGTCTAGATTTGATGGAAAGAGAGATTTTGGCACATAGAAGATGAAGATGGAAGTGGTTTTGAAGAAAGAGAGGACTTTTATGGTTGTCTCAGATCCAAACAAATTGAAGAAATTAACACCCGAAAAGATTGAGGAATTGGGAGAGGATACTCTTACTACTATCCAACTTAGCCTTTCTGATGAAACACTTAGAGAGTTTTCTCATGTGAAAACTGCTAAGGAACTATGAGATGCTCTTTAGAAAAAGTTCTACGACAAGTCTCTCGCTAACCGCATCATCCTACAACAACTACTTTACTCGTTCAAGATGAAGCCTGGAACCGATGTATTAGGTCACGTGGATGCCCTAAACACACTTGTTATGAATCTTCGAGTAGCTGAAGTAAAAATTGAGGATGAAGTGCAAGCTGTCATTCTTTTATGTTGTTTTCCTGCAAAGTATAACACTTTTGTTAACTCTATGATCTATGGACACTCTTCTATTTTCTTGGAATATGTGAAGAAAAATTTGCAAAACAAGATATTTAGGGGAAAGTTAGAAAACATGAGCATGGAGAATGATTTCGAAGGCTTAATTGCGCGAAGGGGAAGAAGTAAGAGTAGATCCAAATATGGTGGAGATAGAGCCAAGTCAAGATCTCAGTCAAAGGGAGCTGTGAAGGGAGTTTATCATTATTATAGAAGACCTGGACATTATATTGCAAGTTACCCCAAGTTGGAAAAAAAAAGCCGTTACCCAAAAGGCTTCAACTACTACAGCAGAAACATCAGATTCAGAGAGTGATCCTGGCATTTTTACAGCTTCTGCCTCTTCTATAAAGAGTATTGTGTGGATTATTGTCCTTGGAGCATCCTATCATATGATATCTGATAGGCACTCTTTTTTCACTTATCGTCGGTTTGATGGGGGAGAGGTTCTCATGGGAAATAATGCTGCTTATTGCATGATTGGTATTGGAATGGTGAAGACCAGGACGTTTGATAGTGTTGTTCGTACTTTGTGTGATGTTAGGAATGTGCCTGATTTGAGGCGTAGTTTGATCTCCGTTGGAGCATTTTGCAACCTTGGCTTGAATTGTATAATAGAAACAGGAAATTATTGTCAAGGACAAAATTTCACAGCTTTTTAGCCTCAAGGACAGACCTTCAATATTTTATCCTGAAGGACAACTTTCTGTAGGTATCAGTTTTTAGTTATTGATAGCAGTTTTTAGGCATCAGTTTGTAGTTATCGTTAGCAGTTTTTAGGTATCAGTTTTTAGCTCGGTATCAGTTTCGTTGTGCTTATGAGTAATTTTGAAAAATGTTTGTACTTATGAATAATTTTTAGAAGAATGTTTGTCCTAGTGGTAAAAATATTGAGGTCGTGTCCTTGAGGCAAAAAATATAAAAAAAAATTGTCCTTTAAATTAATTCCCCCTAATAGAAAAGGATTCATTAAAAATTACAAATGGCTCGGTGATAGTGATGAAAGGGGTAAAAGCTGGAAATCTATATTTGCTGAAGGGTGCCACTGTTGTTGCATAGTCTTCTTTGATTGTTCATTATGTTGATTCCAATTCTACCATTTTGTGGCATTTTCGTATGGGAAACATTGAAGAGCACGATTTGGAAGTATTGAGAAAGCGAGATTCGATTGACAGTATTCATCATTCAAAATTGCTTTTATGAAGGATGCAAACTTGGAAAGTAGAAGAAGGTTTCTTTTGGCATTGCAGAGCATAAGTCTAAAGATGTTTTAGACTATGTTCACACTGATGTTTGGGGCTCCGCACCATGTCTATCTTTTGCAGGTATTGTGTTTCATCTGTGATGATTTTTATAGAAAGGTATGGGTTTACTTTATGAAGTCCAAGGATGAAACTTTTAAAAGGTTTCAAAGTTGGAAATCTCTTATTGAGAAGCGGTCTGGAAAGAAAGTAAAGATTCTTCGTTCAAATAATGGTGATGAATTCACTTCTCAACAGTTCACCAAATTTTGTGAGTCTGAGGGAATCAAAAGGCACCACACCACACTAGGGGACCCTTAGTCAAATGGAGTTTCAAAGAGGATGAATCAGACTTTGTTATAATGAACTCATTGCTTACGTCTGACTACTAGGTTAAAGAAGAGATTTGGGAAGAATCATTATATATGGTGGTTTTCCTCATTAACTGTACACCTTCTACTGCCAAAATATAAAGATTCCTAAAGAGGTATGGAAGGGAGAGCCTGTCTTATATTCCTTTCTCAGAGTGTTTGGTTGTCTAGCTTATGTGCATGAGAGCAAAGGGAAGGTGGATCCAAGATCGTGCAAGTGTATTTTTCTTGGCTATAGGAGAGGAATTAAGGGTTATAGGTTGTGGTGTCCTACTACCCAGAAGATTGTTAATAGCTGGCATGTTACATTTGATGAAAAGGCTATGTTGGAAGTGGAGCCTTCTTCTTCACTTAATGGTGATATTGAGAGGACAAATTCAGAGTACCAGACACAAAGTAGATCATCAGACTCCCATACAAGTAAAAATGGTGTTTCCGATGACACAGTGGTTGTTGAGGAGAGGATAGAGGATCAATCTCAAGATGGAGCTCAAATTCAAACTCGAACAATCAAAGAGAGGAAAATACCTAGATCGCTTGATGATTTCGTAGGATTAAGCATTAAAGACATTGACTTCGATGACATGGCAACCTATGCATTAAGCATATTTCATGATGAGCCCAGGGACTATCGGGATGCCATTAGTTCAGTCGATAGTTCCAGTTGGTCAGTAGCTATAGAGGAGGAAGTTGAGTCTTTGCATAAAAATCACACTTGGGATTTAGTGTCCCTTCCTTTTGGCAAGAGATCAATTGGATGTAAGTAGATCTATAAGGTGAAAGACGGCGGCACTGGTGACTTGAGGTACAAGACGAGATTAATGGCGAAGGGTTATGTTCAGAGGAAAGATGTGGAGTTCCATGATATTTTTTTCCAATTGTTAGACACACTCCATTCTCATTCTTTTGGCATTGGTCGCCCACTTCGATATGGAGTTGGAATAATTAGATGTCAAGACCGCATTCTTGTATTTGACATCGAGGAGGACATTTACCTAAAGCAGCCAGAGGGGTTCATTGATAGTAGCAGACGCAGTCATGTTTGAAAGCTTAACAAATCTCTGTATGGTTTAAAACAGTCTCCTAAATAATGATATAAGAAATTTGATAAGTTCATGATCTCGCGTGGTTACTCTAGAAGCTTTAAGGACCAATGTGTCTATTTTAAGAAGTGTAATGAAGACATCATCTATTTATTGTTTTATGTTGATGATATGTTGATAGCTTCTAAATGCATGACTAGGATTTCAGTGTTGAAGATGAAGCTCAACAAGGAATTTGATATAAAGGATTTTTGAATGCACCGAGAATTTTAGGAATGGAGATTCAAAAGGATAGAAAGCAAATAGTTTTGAGGCTAACTCAAACTTAGTATATCGAGGAAGTCTTAGCTCGATTCGGAATGGAGAAAGCTAAACCAACGGCAAATCCATTAGGCTCTTAATTTTAACTGTCCAGAGATTTATGTCGTACATTGGATGAAGGCAAAAGGGATATAGCTAATATTCTTTACATTAGTGCAGTTGAAAACCTTATATATGCTATTGTATGCACAAGGCTTGATTTAGCTCATGTGGTTGGTGTTGTTTGCAGATACATGTCTAACCAGACAAGACTCAACTGGCAAGTTGTAAAGTGGATTCTACAATATTTGAGAGGCACTTCTGATATTGACTTGTTATTTGGAGGTAGGGACATAACTTTGAGGGGTTATTGTGATTCAGATTATTCTAGGAATAGAGATGGTAGGAAATCGATTTCGGGCTAGTTTATAACCTTGGCATAGGCTCGATTTCTTGGAGATCCAAGCTACAGTCCATTGCAGCTTTATCAAGCACTGAGGTAGAGCTTATTTCTACTATGGAAGCGACTAAGGAAGGATTGTATTTGGTGCAGCTTTTGGAGGATTTATCAATGATACAGAAGACGGTGGAGTTGTTTTCAAATAGTCATAGCGCCATTCATCTTGTTGAGAGTCAAGCCTACGGCACAGGGATAAAGCACATTGACATTAGGAGTTTCTTTCTCATGCTTGAAGAAGAGAGAAATACGATAAAGCTATCAAAGACACACACAAAAGACAATCCAATTGATATGTTGACAAAGTCGGTTACAAAGGACAAGTTTGAGCATTGCCCAAACTTGATTAGTGTGGTACGAGATACTTAGCGTCATGGGGCACTGACCCAACAACCAATTTTGTTGATTGATGAATATATTTAAATCGAGGTAGAGTGTTAAATTTGGACGATTTAAATCTGTTCCAAATCTATTAGAGAGAAGATATTAATTTATTCATGTGATCGGTCAAATATGGAAAAAAAATTGAAAGAGAATCAATTAATATCATAATAGATATTAATTGATTTGAGCAATCAAATAAAGATATATATATGGATTGTGTTAAAATCAAATCAAGCGAATCTGGAAATATTTCATCCTTAACTCCAAGGCAATCTTCATTCTTGCTCCTATAAATATGAAGATTTTTGCTCATCTTTTATCATCACAAGACAACAAGATAATTCTGCACAAAATATATTTAATAAGATCCATATTTATGTATCTATTGTAGTGTGAGAAATTTATATTGAGTGACTTTTTTCTCTCATTGTACTTCCTATTGAAGTGAAGAAGTAACAAAGGTTTTTGGGTCTGAGAACGTAGGCATAGCCTAACCTCGTTATATCGGTGTATTCTTTCTTTTTATGTCTTCTATCTTTAATTTATGCTATTTTATTTTTCTTTTTATTCTCCTTATTGGATTGGAATTGTTGAGATTGTCAACAGACTAGATCATTGGATGTTCTGCTTCCGCTGCCTAAAACTTTGGTTTTTTCACCACACCTTTATTAGTTAAAAACCTTTTATTAATTAAGACTTAACTTTCTTAATTAAACTTCTCTTATTTAATTTAACTTCTTGTAAATTAAACTTAACTTATTTAGTTAATCTTCTTTATTAAACTTGTATTTGTATGTTTGTGTGTATATATAACTTCCCTTTATAAAAGATATATACTTGTATTTCACTAATCGATTGTAATATTCATTTATACTCTTTTCTATACTTCAAAAGAATTCATATACTCACCTTAAATGACATATGTATATTCATAAATGATTGACAATATTTACTTACTTTAAAATATAATCAAAGAGGTTAAAAACAAATGTTACTTAAACATCGTTCCTACAAGTCTCTTCTCTTTTATAAGTTAATCTTTTACTTTTCTATCTTTATATAAAAAGATTTCACACTTTTTATTATCTTTAAAACTTTATTATTAAAAATCTAAATATTTTCTTAAGGTTTAAAGGCAAGTGGTATTTAAACATTATCACAGTAAACAAATTCATGTAACACCTAACCATTCCATTAATCGCTTTTTAAAGATTTAATTTTATTCAATAGTTAGAGGCAATTGTTACTCAAACAATGTTTATTGCAACCCAAATCCTTTTACTAGTAGTTATCTTTTGAATATTCATTATTATATATCCACTTATACTCCAAAGTATAACTAAAAATAAGGGTTAAAATCATATGTTTCTCAAACGATATTACTACTACCCAAACCATATTTATACTTATTATTAACTTTTAAATTCTTTTTTAAAGATTAAAGCATATCCATACTTATCAATTAAGGTAATGCACTTTTAATTAATTTCGTAAAACCATTTATTTTAACTTAAGTGTTAAAATCTAATCTTCCTTTATTATATTTATAAAATACTCCACTTACTCTATAAAACTTATGTATTTATATATATGATACCTTTAAAATACTTATAATTATGTTTTAGAAACTTATAGAAAATCCACGTAAAAATGGTAAGTTTTCGAAATTTAACAAAAACAAAAAATACATACGTTTTACTTAAAAACCTTAACTTTGAAAATTCATAACAAAATATTAAAAACATATTTTAACTTGGAACTACTTTTAAAATAATCTATTCATGTTAGAGAGTACTTCTAAATAGTATTAGGAAAAATACTTAAATTTAAACATGATTGTTCAGCTTTTAAAGAAAACAAGTTATTTTAACGAACTATTCATATAGCAACCTTTTGACTTCAAACTTTGTTTGACTAGTTTTAAACCTTTTTTAAACTTGATATTTTTACATTATTATGTAGTTATATTTTAATTATTAAAAACCACAAAGAAAACCTTAAAGATATCTTTATAAATTTTGTTTAAAATTTTCAAAATAATATCTTTTACAAAGTGCTAGCGACTAGTTCGCTATATATTTTGCCACTTTGATCTATAAATTCAGTCACTTTTAAAACCAATTCTTTGTTGTCAAAAAAAAAAACTTATAAAAGTGCAAAAAGCAACTAAAACAAGTTATATGAAGATATCCTCATAAATCACCAAATAACACAAGTTAAAGTTAAGGGATCTCAAAGTGCTTTCATAGCGACTTTCTCGCTTCAAACAGTCACATACACACTTTTACATCATATATAACATATGCAAACATTTATACACGAAGTCATGGCTATGTTACAAGTTTTAGAGGGAATATAAGAGAATTTATAATAAATATATGTTGCCATGTGCTTTCAAAAGAAAGAGGTCCAAAAAGTAATATCTTGCATTTTCTTTACACTTTGAAATTTATATTTTTACAATCAAATATTTATAACACAATACATATTTCATGGATGATGAGATAACTCATCTAAAAACAAACCTAACAACTATCACATAGCTCTATAACCTAAGAACAACTTTCTACCATCACCCAAAGTCCAAAACTACCATCTTTTCCCCAAAAAACACAAGCACAAGCCTCCTACCCCATGAATGCTCACGACTCAGGTTGCTTCCCCCACTCTTTTTCTCCATCATTTATTGACTTCTTGTATGTTAAACCATGTTATAACGATGATATAAGATATATTTCAAAGTTTGAAAGAGAAAGGAGTTGGTTTGATATGTTTTTCTAGAAAGTTGGAGAGGAGAAAGTTTTGAAGAACATTGATTTTTCTTTAGTGAATTAGCAAACCAAAAGTGATGACTACGTGTGTTTATGTAGAGTTGAGAGAATAGGAAAATGACCTTTGCAACCCCTCCTAGAAAAAACGTAAAGGAAGCTTCCTCCAACCTTCCTTTCCATGAGACAAGCTTTTGTTAGCTCCTCCGTTTGCTCCACCTTTCATGCCTTAAAACATACCTTACCATCGTATCCATTTTGCCCCCTTAATTTACTTATGTTTTGATTAATTTTGATTATGAAAAAAGATGTGTTAATACCTGTTAGTGTCTTCATATGTAACTATACAAGTTCCAAAATATTTCTACAATCTTTAATGAGTAAAAAATTGATTTTCAATAAAATGTTTTTCGGTCATATTTTCAATATTACTTTAAAGTGTATGTGTTTGAAAATAAATTTATATAATGGATTTATTATCATTATTTATTATTTAAAAGGGGTTAATAAGGTCATAAAATCATATATATTCACATTGAATCCAAGATACAAATATTTAAATAATTCGGATATTTAAATATGAAGTGTTCAAAATTTCGGCCGGATGGTTATATTTCATTTTGGGGGAATTTTGGGATTTTAATGTGGTGTTTTTGTAAACTAAAATTCCCCAAGACATATATCAAATTCAAACTACACGATTCAATTACTAAAATATAAAGACTATGATTTCCACTCACAACAGGTCCTGAGCTCTTCCGCTTTTTGGATTTGCCACACCTTCAATAATCCCTCTCAGATATCTCCTATGGATATATGCAACAAGAGAATCGTGTGTGTGTATATATGTTACGGTCCAAATTTCAGCGTTCAAAAATTAACATCCGTACTCCACTTGTACTTGAATGCCGCAGATTCAAACGTTGAAATCCGAGTCATGCCGGAGCTTATAACACATCAAGTACAACACAGCGGAAGAAATGAATAGCATATATCAATACACAACATTGATACAATATCTGATACAAAAATCTCCAATATAGTCTTCAAGAAAGAACTCCATCTTCAAAACACCAATCCAGCAATAGCTCGAACTCCCTAACACGATGCACAAAGATAAGCAAGTCTCGTCCGCATGCGATTGCCAAATCCTAGGCTGAAAGCTATCGAATCTACACCTACTATTCGATTATCTGAGAAACCCAACTCGAGACTGTCCGTGTGGGAAAATAGTGGGCACCCAGAGTTTAGGAAAGGAACAATAAACTCTAGGTCAGTCGTGGGACTGGTATGAGCAAAAAAAAACATTTGGTCTTTTAAAACAAGCAAAGAATTTAAATTTGAAAAATTTGCAATGTTTTTGAAAAATGAAACTACCATAAGGCCTTGCACCACACACACAATGCAAACGCCGAATTGGTGGAGATTTCTCCTTATGATAGTCAAATATGCTTGATACAGGAAAATTTCTTTGATATTATTACTAGTGCATAGTGTAAAAAAAATACATTTCGGAAGTATAATATAAATCTTAGCCAGCATAGACATTCCGAACTATGCCTACTATAGCTACCATCTAAACAGTGGAGCGCCACCATAAGTAAATGGCAGGTTCTACAACTAAAACCGTACAAGGCGCGTATTGGATGAATGGATTTCCAACAAATGGTCAGGCTAAGGACTTCCTACTGTCCATGGGTACGCCTCTGGCGGGACCTCCCGAGAACCTAACCGGATCTCTGCCAACACAAGGCTGGGTTACCTCTGTAACTAGGTAACTACTACTCAAGCTTGCCATCCCTCGGTCCTTTAGGACCTTTATCCGAGGTACCTCTAATCCAAAAACCACAAAGCAATCACAAAGTAATAGATCTGCAGTATCCACATGAGTGAAGTATCTGGGCTCCATACCATGATACCATCCTTTCCAGAAGGGAATGACACACCCTAAAGGGCGCGACCCTCATAACCTTGCCGCATCTTTCCCGTTTCGACCATTTCCGGGGTGTGAGGTCCTGATCCAGTCTTGTCCACAAAGCTACGCTTTATACAAAAGCCATGCTTTGATCACAAATGATCATCAACACACAGCAGCACTTAGCATGCCACACTACCAAATTGGGAATATATCACTGATAAATATCAACTACATAACCTCTGAGCTCGTACGTCTCAGAGAAGGGTGTTAAGCTAAGAGAATAAATTCTCCCCCACCAAGCAGAAATGTATTTGATAGAGATCAGTTTAATATCTCAAAGTGTAGTGTCAGACATACAACCATACAAGTCTGTTCCGGGTTTGAACAGAACCGAAGGCACTTCCGAAGAAGCCCTTGCAAATCCGGGTATCCACAATCCCGATCGGACTTCCCATCACTTAGGGAGAACTCTATACCGGAGCAACTTAGTGCAGAGTCAATCGACAGGTTATCCTATCATTCTCGAAGACACCCGGTCTACAACACCGGTCTTCAAATGCAATCTATGACGTCGTATCACTATTCGGAATGGGTTATATGACATAAGGTCCTCTCTCGGCTAAACCGAATAGTGAGCGCAACATTTAAAAATATATAGATATGGGATTTCAGTTAAGTCACAACTTATAAATCCAAAGCGTTTCTTTCAAATGGTTAAACAAATTACCATTTCAAATCTTTTAACAAAAAGATTTATTTGACAAAGTTCACCCAGTTTCACAAAGATCCATTTATAGATTTTCAAAATAATTTCCATTTCAATTGGATTAACTCATTAACTCTTTAAATTAAAGATTTAACTTATAGCTTTCAAAACATGTTTTCAAAGATTTATTCCTAACTTGGAAAACTATTTCTATTTTAAACTTGAAGTCCTTTTAACACAAATTGGACGTTCATTTCTTATGTGAAAGCTTTCATTATTTGCAAACGAATAGTTTTCATTTCGGAAAAATCCGATTATATTCATACGAGTTAAAAACTTTGGGTTAATTTCAAATTCCCAAAACTACACCTTTAAAATGGTTTAAAAACCCATGTAAACCTTTTTGTAAGTTGAATAGCCTTTTTAAACCATAGTTTCCAAATTACAGAATTCAATTCCAAATATTGAACTCAAACTTAAATTAAATTATTTAAGTTCAAAACTCAATCAAGTTATTTAAAAATAACTTTTATTTTTGAATTTCATTTTCAAAAGTTTTCAATTCTAATTCCAAAACTATTTTGGATTCAAAAATTCAATCTTTAAAACTATTTTTAAATCTGTGAATTAACCCATTTCCACGTGCATTCCATATTTGTGTGTGTATAAGTGTGGTCCAGGGGTTTTACACAATAAAAGTGCCACATCATCAATCAGCACAGATTCAAATACAAAAATATATTTAATAAGCGGTATAAACTATAACGTTTATATTTGATAAGCGGTATAAACTATAACGCTTATCTTCTATTTACAGAACACAGATATATATCACAGAAAATAGATAACATCAAACACAACTCAAATCAAAATAGAGCATCACAATCAGGGATATCAAACAGTTCAATCATCCAATATAATCCAAACATCTATAAGTAAGATCGGTAATTGTCTGATTAATTCAAATCAGATTATCTCCTTATGACTTACTAATCTTGGTTAACTAACGTTAATAAATTACAAATCATTTTGATTAATTATTATTTAATCATTTATTAATTAACCACTTATTAATAATTTAATTAATCTTTAATCAAAATTAATCAACCTTTAATCTTTAAATAACTAACCTTTAATTACTTAATTAACCATTTAATTAATTTTCTTTAATTTATTAATTAACCCTTAATTAATTAATTACCATTAAATTAATTATCCTTAGTTAATTACGATAAGTAAATATCCCTAATCTTAAATCAATGTTAATTACTTGATTAGTACACCTTTAAATATTAATTAATTACTTTTAATTAAGTAATTATCTTTAAGCAATTAATTACCTATAATTGTTCTCATTAATTTAATATTCATTTATTAATTATATTAATCGATAAATTCTTAATTATAAATTAATTTACCTTATATTAATAATTAATTATCTTTAATTTGTTACAATGATAAATTAATTAATCCTAAGTTGATAATCATTCCTTAATTACTTTCATTAATTAATTAACAGTTGATTATTTAATTAACCCGATCCATGTAATTATTTTACCTTAATTCTTAATGGATTAGTAAAATTTAACAAATCACTTTCATTAAACAAATAACCCTTTAATTTAATTATAGTGATAATTAATCACCTATCCCAATAATTAATCATTAGATTCTATTTGAAAGCATTAAAAATAAGATACATAGTGTGTGTGTACATATATCATTTAAAAAAAACAATCAACTTTTAATGTTTAACTTAAAAATTAAATTTGGTAGCTTTGTTAAAAACTCATTTAATTTTCTTTTTAACTTCTAAAATATGACGAATAAATTTGAAAACTTGATTAATTTCATCATTACCCAAACTTGCTTTAAACATTTAATAGTTTAAACCTTGTTAAATATTTAACTAAAAAAATAAAAAAGAAACTTGCTATATCCACACTTCCCCAACCACACATTCATCTACCCGAGCCAAACCAACGAATTCACGAACTCGAATTCGAGTTCTTCCCAGAACAAGCCGAGTAGAATCAAATTTCTCAAAACTTAAGTTTTCTAACTGTTAACCTAGTATATCAAAAACTTACTCGAGTTGAAACTCGGGATATCTTCACGTTTTCTCGAGAGTAACCCCGAGCCATAGTTACCTTCGTCCCCACCTTTCTTCTTCTTTCTCCTAAATTTCTTGATACACGAAACACATGCGCGCACGATGCACACAATTCTGGCCATCTTTGGTTGCCGCCGATGCCATCCCCACCTCATCGTCGACCGCCTCTACCAACCTCGACCATCCATATCCGGTGACCACGTCAGAAACGAAATTTTGTAACTCGACCCTCTTCCTGGATTTGAACCACCATCAGAAAAACTCGTCTCCACACCACGTCAAGCCACCAGAATCGGCGCAAGCCTGGTCGTAGCTTCGCCACACACCAAACCTTCCATCCCCTCATGACTGATCGCCTGAAACACTTCGACGGCGACGCAACGATATGATTTCCCAACTCGACCAAATTAACAGTTAAAACCCTAAATCCATATCATCCCAATGCCCTGATCATTAATAAATTCGATTTGTATTTTTTTATTGATCCTTGATGCTCTAGCTAACTTTACCAATGATCACGATCTTCACTTCAACGTGGATCATCGGGGATTGACAGAAATAGGTTTTCTGATCATCATACAACTGCTTGCAATTTACTCATTTGAAAAAACAAGATTTAGTTATCAAAATTCATCAATTCATAACCCTTATCAGATTTGAAAGTCCATTTATAAAATTAAAAACATTGATTTTTCTGAAATTAATGGATTTTACTGTAAATCCTTTTCTTTTTAAATATCTGCGAATTATTGTTACTTAGGACCATTTTTGAAATTTTCATTTTGATGTTATGATCAATTTACTTCTGATGTCCAAGCTTAATGCTTACTGGAAAGGAAGATAAATTTTTATTTTTGTTTAGTAACCTGATCCCTAACAAAGAGATACCTCTGTATAAATATTCACACAGATATTTAATCAACAGTATATGTATATAGTCAAACATACATGCAAACAACTTCAACATCATATCAGAATCAAATTCAAAAGGGGTAGTTTGCTCACATTTTTTTCCTAAAGGCAGCAGGTTTCAAAAAGACAGAGCTTTGCCTGTAAAAAATTTCCTTTAATTTCTTTGATCTGCAAAAGTTTATTAATACAAAATTTTGTTAAATTTTCTGTTGTATTTGTTTACTTACTCAATAATAACAAACAAAAGAATCTATTTACTTACAATTTTGAATTTGTTTAAAGCTTCAAACTTATTTTATTTCCCAGGCTGCAGACTTCAATTTGCATTTGCTTTCCAATTGAATTTGCATTTTGATTTTGTTTCAATTGTTTTAAACTTATGCTTTATTGCTGATTAACAACACTAAATTCAAAGCCTTAAGAAAATTTACTTACCTTTATTTAATTCCAGAGAGAACTGCACTGCTCTAATCTATTTCAGGTTGAAGCTTTAGCATTCTTGAAATTATTTTGACTATAATTTTATTTTCTGGTTTCCTTTTGTTTTCCAGATCTTTGAAATGATTTAGTTTGTTTGTGATCTGATCTTCTTTTTTATTTTCTTTCTCAGATTCTTATTGTTGAAGAAGATTTTTCAAGTTTTTACTTTTAACTTGAATTGAAGATAATAATCGGCCTTTTGCTGATTTCTTTTTTTTCTGTTTATTTTTTTCCTTGGGTTTTGAGATTTGAGATACCCAAATCTTTGTTTACTGTATATACAGATTTGGTTGAGCTGTTTAATAATGGCATATGGGGAACTGAAAAGTTTGTATTGTTTGCACCAAAATTGGGCAACACCCTTCGAAAGTTTTTGAAGAGATAACAAATGAAGAAATCAAATTGAAAATGAGGATTATCTAACAAAAACTCCAAGTCACAGAAAAGTAAATTGCATGGAAGACAATAATTTAGAGTGGTTCGGCGATTTGCCTACATCCACTATGAAGTTTTATCACTTTATTTCTTAATACCTGAAGATTACAAGTGTTCTAAAGCGAAGTACAGCAGATAATAGGCTTAAATTCGAAATCAGCGGCAGTGATGAAGATATGGAGTGATTCTGGCAGCGTCCGGGCGTGCTTTATCTCTAGAAATTCTCCGATCCCCTTTCTGAATGACCAGGGGCTCTATTTATAGGTGTAGGAGGCTGATATTTCGCCTAAAATCCGGAGAGACCGCTTCTGGCACGTGAGGTGGCCCACACGCCCGGATTCTGGAAATCCGGGCCCACTTTAGGATCGATTCGAATTCGGGTTCGAATCGATCAAGAAAGCATCCAATCGAGGTGAAATTTGGTGTGGACATTCTTCAGCGTGTACGTAAGCTCCTGTGAAAATTTCATAGCATTTGGACTTGTAGATCTCGGGTTATTATCGATTCAAGGTTGCATTTTCGGTTGATGTGTCTCGTTCGAATCGATCTCCTTCGAATCGATTAGGGTCGAATCAATGGCTTGCGCGTGCGTATGGTGACGTGGCGCGAGCTTCTCGGGTTGATCCATCTTTTTCTCCGAGTTTACTGGGTCGAATCCATGGTTTTAGACGCTTCGACTTAGTGGATTCGAGGGAATGGGTTCGAGGAGATGTTCGTTCGAATCGATTGAGGTATCCCATAGCTGATCGATGCGAAGCTTCCTCAACAGGATGGATTCGAAGCAAGTCATGGGATGGAGTCAAAGTATGGTGGCTTCGTGGATTCGAAGTGCTTCGTTTTGAGGGTTCCGAACTACTATGGCCTCATCGATTCGAGGTACTTTAGCTTTATGGATTCGAAGAGCATCTCCACCTATGGGTTCGAAGATCTTCATCCTAAAGGATACGAAGTGAAGTAGTCCCATGGATTCGAAGTAAGAGGAAGCCGATGGATTTGAACTCATGCTCTTCTGATGGATTCGAACTTAGGGTTATTTCCTCCAACTTGAATCGATCTTAACTTGAGCGTATGAACTCGGATTGATTTGAAATTTGAGATGATGACTTTTATGATCTTCCTTGTCATGTCCTATCAATTGTAGCCCAATCTGGACTCGGACAAAATCCAGCGATATCCATAGTGAAGCATAGTATGACCAATCTTTGAGACGAACTGTCCTCTGTTTTCAATCGATCTTTTGGTATCACGGCTTTGCCAAAAAGCGGGATAACATTTGCCCCCCAAAGTACGTCTTGTGGAACATGACATGCTTTGAAAAGCTACGATTCCTCTCTTAACAATCATTGCTCTTTTGTCGAAGGTTGTAACCTTTCTTTGATATGATTGATTGTTGCAGGATAGTGCATGGCTGCTGGTTGTTGTAATTGTAACCAGATGAGTATTCGATCCCTGTGAATGTTTAAAATCGAATGTTAGTCTGACATATATGCACATATGTGTTACCTTGACTTTAGTTAACGTTGCATGTTTGCAAGTTGTTGTCGGTTCAGTTTGTTATCGAATTCTGTATCGGTCCTCTCCTGAATCGATTTATAATTCGAGTTAAAACATCGTCTTGATGTTTGTCAATGGTCATCCTTTTGTATCGATCCTCTCCTGAATCGATGAGAAAGGTTGACAAATAAATTTTTCATATCGAAGTGACGCGTCCATTTTTATCGATGGTTTCCGATGGATTCGAAATGGTCTTTCGAATCGTTAGACTTTGAAACGTTGCGAGGCGATGGTTGTGAAACTGGTACATCGAATCGATGGGATATAATGATTTCAATTCATTTTTTGTTAATTGCCTCGAATCGATGAAGCTTGGTATCGATTATGTCTTGATGGATTCGAAGTGTGATGGATTCGAATGTGATCGTTTGAATCGATTGGTATTTGACCGGTAGCAATCGGTCAGGTCGACCAGGAGGCGAAGTGTCACGTTTCCTCCTTAGGATTCATATAAATACGTGAGGCTGGGCTCATTTTCATCTTTTTACTTTTTATTGTTGCTCTTTCCTTTCCTTCGTATCGTCCCCCCAGACTCGAGAGAGACGCTTCTACGAATCGATCAAAACCTTCAATTTTTCATTCGTAATCACAATAAACTAGGTAATTAATGGATTAAGCCAAGTTGAGAACGATAGAACTGGAAATCTTCGCCATCATCCTCAATTTTTTCTTCCGAAAATTTTGGAAGGTTGTGAGATCTGAATGAAATGGGTCGAATCGATGGACGGAGCGAGACAAAGTGCTGAAGTTTTCTCGGAGGGGCAGAGATCTTGAGAGATTGCGTTTCCTCCTCGCCACATATCGATCCTGCATTGAGTAGTTCGATTCGATCCCGAGTACGGGGCTTCGAATCGGAGCTTGCGAGGGGAAGTGGTTCGTATCGATCGATTCGAACTGATGACTTCACCATCGATTCGAAGGTATCAAATTCGATCGATACGAAGTCGTTTTCCTGATGGGCTCGAAGTGTTTCTTTAGTTCGAAGTGCATCGAGTCGAACCTTATCGATTCGAACCACATCGAGTCGACCTGTATCGATCCGAGGTGATCGATTCGACCGCCTTCAGTTAAAAGAATACGATATTTATGACTTACTCCAACTCCTGAACTACGATCGATCTCGAACCGAAATTTTTTCAACCTAATGAATCTTAGCATACTTGATTCCGACGAGCTTCTGCCTTGCATATTTGAACTTGACTGTAGGACTGCATATTTGACTGACTTTTGAAGCTCGTCGATGGAACTGTGGCCTAACCAAAAATATAACGGATTTATGCTTGAATCGATCAGTAGCATCTGAATGACGTGGATGTGACGGTCAGCGATGACGGTCATTTCCAGTCTCGATTTTCAGGGTTTTTGTCGTTCGAACATCTTGTTGTTTGTAAATTTTCTCTAACTCTTGTTGAATTCTTCTAAGTAATGCACGACACTACACTGCACCGCACACACTTTACATTGGGAGGGAACGGGTTTTCTATGTGCTTAATGTTGCTTTTTGATGAGTTAGTTAGTTATGGAATCTTCGAGCTCTCAACAACAAGAAGTACAGAGTTCGCCTCCTCCAGAAATACTTGAAATCCCTGACATTCCTCCTGAAGTAGTTGGTCTGGCTCCGGACGAAGTGCCGGAAGCCATATTTATCGAGGATCTTATCGACTCCATTCCGTCCAGTATTTCTGAAGCCTTACTGGGCCGGATTTGCTTGAAGCATAACTTATCCCCGGACAACGTTTTGCTACCGGGCGTTGACGACAGACCTCACAATCCGCCCGAAGGGTATACTGCTTTCTACCGTCACGCCTGTGTGGCTGGAACTCTCCCTCCATTTAACCAATATATCAGGGAGATGCTTTCATTCTTAGGAATTTCTCCCTCACAGCTTCATCCTAACGGACACGCATTGCTGAACAGTGTTTTCGTCCTATTTATGGACCATCTCTTTCGCCCGCCAAGGCCGACCGAGATTAGACACATATTTAACTTCAAGAGCAGGGGCGATAGCCCATCTTTCACCTTTTTGGAAGCAGTTAGAAACTGCCAGATTATGACGGGAGCCTGGACTAGACTCAGTTATTTTAAAAATGAATGGTTTTTTGTTCGATGCCCCCCAGGGTTTGCTAGGCGATGGCTGTCCAGACGTAAGTGTTGTGGGCCTTCCTTAAATAGTCATTGTCAACACTTGTACTAATATCATGTTCTTCTTGCAGCTATCATCTCAAGGCCCGATGGTGGTCATTACAAAGGCATTGTCTGAAGTTTACAAGAGGTCCCGAGTGATTTGCGGCACATCGACTCGGTGTTAACTGATGATAACTTAAGGATGTTGGGTTTAATAGAGATGAACCAGAGCATTGTTATCGAGGGGTTGGCGAAACCGGCTTCGAAGACAAAGAAGAAAATGGTGAAAAGAAAACCCGACATAGTAATAAGAGAAACGAGCGACGATGAAAGGACGCCCACAGATACCAAGCTAGCGGCTGATCTTTCCCGAATAGAAGAGAAGCGGAAATGCAAGGTTGTTGTCCCTAATTTTAAGATACGGAAGTCTGTAGTCGTATCTCGTTTGATCCCCGGAATTACTATCTCTAACGCTGCTCCTTGTCAATCAGGAAATGCTTTTATAGGACTGGATGACATTCCCATCCCGGAGTACGTATCTCTCCACCACGAGTCCGGGTTGGATGAACTCCGGGAAGCGTTAGAAATAAGCGAGCCTTTACCCGTTTGTGCAGTCGACACTTCTGGTTGGTCGGGGGTTTTGCACATTTGCATACACTTTCATAACACTACACGACTTCCGCATAGATCGTATTGTTTTCACCTGGTGTTTAACTGAGTTGCTTCTCTTTTTCAGGTGTTATGTCTGGCCGTCAATCTACATTAGACAAACTCTGAAGAGTGCATCATCCTTCGTCTTACTATGAATCTCGACGTGGGGACTCCGATCGCGATCGCGAACGGAGGTATCATGGACAAGAATATTATGCAAGGGACCATCCCCGCAGTTACTCTAGTCAAGAGCGCTCGAACAGAGATCGGAGATACCGTTCCTCTTCTCGTTCTCCTCCGCCACCCCGAAGCCATATTCAGGTATCTGAACCTCCGCGATAGCAACCATCTTCACAGGTTTCGAGGCCTGAGTCACATCTTTATAGAACTGAGGTTGTTACGACCATAGTTGCGGAAGTGGCCCCTATTGAACCATCTGGTGAAGGGGCTATCAGACTTGCTCAATTGAAGAAAGACTTCCCGGAAATTTGCTTCGACGCTTGTATTTTCCCTCCTAATCTTAAAAGAATTCCCGAAGACGCAGTGACCACAGCACTTACTTATACCCGCGACTTCTATGCTCAGTACAAGGAATGGTATAAGGTGGCCGTTAAAGCTTCAAAAGTAGCCTTTGATCGGGCCAAAATTATTGAGAAACTGGAAGCCGACTTGGCTCAGAAGAACCGTATTGTCGATATACTTCAATCTGAGGCAGAGTCCTCCCGTAGGGCCGAAGTTGAGTCGCTAAAAAGGTTGATAAGACATTAGTTGAGATGGCAAAGATGCAACAGTCACATTGCACTTTAGTAGAAGACTTGGGCCATTGATACAAAAATGTTGAGGCCGAGCGGGATGCGGCAGTTAAAGAACTGGAGGAGTTAAAGGCTAAGTTTGCTGATATAAGCAAGGAAAAAGACGATGCTAATACGGCCGCACAAGAAGCGTGTGAGCAAGCTGTGTCTCTTCGGGCTGAGCGCGATGCAGCAGTCGCAAGGGTTAAGGAGGTGGAAACGGAAGTGGAGGAGAAAGTCCAGGCGGAGAGGTTCAAGGTGGAGGCTGAATTTGACGAACTCCTGGATACATATAATGCCAACGTGTTAGAGCATAGAAATCTTGCCTGGCTAGGGGATTACTCTATGCTTCTCTACAGTGCCTGGAAAAAATTAGTGGAGAACAAGAGCATGTCTTGTCCGGATGGAGTATTAGACGAGTTTGAGCTCGAGTCACGTCTTCTTAGCGAGGAAGAGAGGAGAATTCTTCATGAGGCGATAATCTCCGTCGAGAAAGAAAAACTCGGCATCCAGCAAACGGAGATCGGCGAAGGTTCGGGTGTCGCGCATCATAGTGAGAACATCGAAGTTCCTATCCCGACTTCGTCCGAAGTTATCGCCGCGGTTGACCCACAAGTCATTCCTGCTTATAATCCGGATCAACCGGGGTTATCTCCTGGCAAGACTGCTATATCCGAACCTGTTCAAGCTTCGAGGCAAGGCAAGGAAGGTACTTCGATTATTTCACTTGTGTTTTTAATCAACGATTTCTGAGAGAATTTACTGGACTAACTACTTTTGCTCTTCTTTGTTTAGTGACTGAAAGTGTCGTTCCCGTGCCCCTAGTTCCTCCGGTCCTATATCCTATGCATGGAGTTATTGTCACCGAAGCGATTTCAACTGCTGCTATGGCCGGTGACATTGGAGAGGGGACCTCGATGTCATTCGATGCTCAAATGATTGAGGAGCTACTTGGTCATTCTCTTGACCCTATTCCTGATCCTTCATTCGTGATAAGTGGAGCTGCTCCAGTTTTCAGTTCTGTCATGACGACCACCAGCGTATCCGGCGCAGCTCAGTTGTCTCGAGGAGAAGAGATTTTAGCTGAGATAAGCGTTGAGATGGACACGATGACAACGGTCGGTGGTTTTGGAAGCGGCACTGCCCCCTCAAGTTTTTCTTCTCTAGTGGTGATCTCTCCCGGTGGCACGGTGACCGTCTCGAGCGTTGCTGAACAGACTCCTGTCACAGCTCCCATGCCTTCAGTTCGTCCTTCCAAAAGGATCTCTGTCCCCTCCAGCTCTGAGGAAGATGTTGATATTATGCCAGATCCGGAGGATGTACCAAAGAAGGGCAAGAAATCTCGTAGGAAGCCGGGTAGTGGGTCCAGCGGCTCGACTCCAAAGAAAAAGCCTCGAAAGAAGAAGGATTGAGCTTCTTGACTTGTCATGTAGTTGTAAATAGCAATTTTTCTTTTACTTCTTCTTTCGTTCTTTTAGAGCCGTGTATAAGTGTGGATTCGGCCTCCACTTAATCGAGATTTTTTGATTTGCCATGTAATCAAACCTCTTTTTGTTAGTTGATGGAATGGGAAATTGTTCTTTTCTTTTACTTAAGTATTTGCAGTGTTTGGCTTTCAATCCAGTGTACTTGTGGTGTTTTTTACCGTCAAGTAGAGTCCGTTTTTTATTTGCCAAGTCTGAAAAACTCAATTACATGTTGTGATTGATGAATGAGTTGAACTCCGGGCATTGTACTGCTTCGGTTAGCGATTAACACTTAAGCTTTTTTGCCCCCCAGTTTTGGGGAACAACATTTGTATTTCGGTGGTTGATCACACTTATTGCAAATCTTAAGCACATGTCCACATTTTAGGGACTTAGGATAATTTGAGATCGATAATCAGGTTCGCACTCTGGGAATTTGAGAGTTATCGATGTTTGTGACACGGTTCGCGCTCCGGGAACCTGTAATTGATGTTTACACTCTACTTCATGCTCTGGGAACCTGGAGTTAAAATTGATATTTTGGTTCGCTCTCCGAGAACTTTGACTTGGTATTTGCGCTCCAATTCACACTCTCGGAATTTGGAGATAGCATGTATGTTTGGGCTCGCATTCTGGGAACCTGTAATTTATGTTTATACTCCAATTCGCACTCTGGGAAGTTGGAGTCCATTCGCACTCTGGAAACGAGTTGTTGGATGTTCATACTCCAATTCGCACTCTAGGAATTTAGAGTCCGTTCGCACTCTGGGAACGAGTTATTAGATGTTTATACTCCAATTCGCACTCTGGGAATTTGGAGTCCGTTCGCACTCTGGGAACGAGTTGTTGGATGTTTATACTCTAATTCTCACTCTGGGAATTTGGAGTCCATTCGCACTGTGGGAACGAGTTATTAGATGTTTTATACTCCAATTCGCACTCTGGGAATTTGGAGTTCGTTCGCACTTTGGGAACGAGTTGTTGGATGTTTATACTCCAATTCTCACTTTGGGAATTTGGAGTCCGTTCGCACTCTGGGAACGAGTTGTTGGATGTTTATGCTCCAATTTGCACTCTGGGAATTTGGAGTTAGTAAAGGATTGTCGTGTATCAATCCTTGTAAATGCTGGTGTAGTGTTCTGTCCCCGAGCTCGGGTTTCACTTAGTGAGTGATCGGTCGTATCACAGTCACTCCCTATTTGAATAAATCCCACCGCATGATGGAACTTACCTCTCCATGCATCGTGATATTATACGTCATTTTCAGCGAATCGCAACTTTGGCTCGAAGAGATGACATTTTATTGCTGAAATGAAAGAAACATGGCTAAATCAGTTGCCTTATTACAAGTTCAAACTTTGAAATGAAAAAATAAAATGCAAAGGAAGAAATTGACTAAAAATAAATAAATAAAGCCTGTCATGTGCAGTAGCGACGGATACTTTCGCTATTCCAATCTCTCGGTAAAGTAAGACCGTCAATGGTCGACAACTTGAACGTGCCATCTCCGAGCTTTTGTGAAATCACATACGGCCCTTCCCAATTTGGCTTCATGTGCGAAGGGACCGGATAAATTCTCTTGAGTACGAGATCGCCAGGTTTAAAGGTTCGCGGTCGGACCTTGGCATTGTATATTCGAGCGACTCGATCCCGATATGCGGCTGCCCTCAAATCAGCTTCTTCACGCTTCTCATCGAGTAGATCTAGAGATTCAGCAAGTAATATGGCATTCGTTTTCGGATCATAATATGTCTCACGATGAGAGTGAACTTCCACTTCGACTGGATAACGGCCTCAGAGCCATAAGATAGAGAAAATGGAGTGTGTCCGGTTGTAGTTTTGTGAGTCGTTCGGTAAGCCCATAGAGCCATAGGCAGTTCGTCAACCCACTTGCCCCCGGCTTTCTCCAGTTGTTTCTTCGAAATAGACTTGATAACCTTATTGACGGCTTCAACTTGACCATTTGCTTAAGGGTGTGCTACTGCAGAGAATTTCTTATGGATGTGAAATCGTTGACAGAAGTTCTTGAATTCAGCACTATCGAATTGGGCTCCATTATCGATGATAATAGTATGCAGGATACCAAACCGGCAGATGATGTTGCGTACCACGAAGTTGATTACTTTCTTTGTCGTAACCGTTGTAAGAGGTTCAGCTTCAGCCCATTTGGTGAAGTAATCAACTGTGACGATGGCGTACTTCGCGCCACCTTTAGCTAAAGGCAATGCACCAATTATATCAACTCCCCATATTGCAAATGGCCATGGACTGACCATTTGGTTTATCTCAGTAGGTAGGGCTCTAGGAATCCGAGCGTGTTTTTGGCATTTATCACATTTTTTGGCATAGTCCATAGCATCGCGATTTACGGTAGGCCAATAATATCCATATCGGAGTATCTTCTTGGCAAGTGCTTGCCCCCTAGTGCGATCGCCACATTCTCCTTCGTGCACATCGTGTAATATTCGTTTGACTTCGTCGTGTGCGATACACCGGAGAAGAGGAACAGAATATCCCCTTCGATACATAACTCCATTCTGAATGACAAATCGTGAAGCTTTTCGAAGAATTTGTCTTTTCTCACTTCGACGCTCGGGTAATATACCACGCTCAATGTAATCTTGGTAGGGGGTCATCCACGATTCCCTTCTAGAAGTAGCTTCAAATGTGAAATCATTCCATGTTCGATCAATGCTCGGAGAGGATAAAGTTTCGACAGGAACGAGTCCCAAGTGTTGAGCTTCGCCTGTACTTACCAACTTTGCTAACGAATCGGCTTTCTGATTGTGCTCTCGGAGTACGTAGAAAATGGTATAATAATCGAAATGATCAAGCATCTCCCGGACTCGGGCTAGGTAAGCGGCTAGTCTTCGATCTTTGGCCTGGTATTCACCCCGAACTTGGCATACTACCAACTGGGAATCACAGTGAATTTCCACAGCGATAATTCTTAGGTTACGGGCTAACTTCAACCCAGTAAGCAAGGCTTCATATTCAGCTTCATTGTTGGTTGCACGGAAATCAAACTTTAAGGCGTAGCATATGGATCGTCCCTCGGGGGTTTCAAGCACTACCCCTGCGCCCGAGCACCGATCGTTGGACGCACCATCAGTATACAGCTTCCATATGTATTCGGAAGATTTGCTAGTTTCAGGTAAGTCTTCAGGAACAGTGAATTCGGCAATGAAATCCGCTAGGACTTGGCCGTGTATGGCTCTTCTCGGGGTATATGTGATGTCGAATTGACTCACTTCAATGTTCCATTTCAGTAACCTGCCATACGTCTCAGGTCGTGTGAGGACTTGTCGTAACGGTTGATCGGTGTACACGGTGATGGGATGGGCCTGAAAATACGGACGGAGCTTACTTGAGGCGATGACTAGGCAATATGCCAATTTTTCTAACTTTGGATAATTTATTTCGGCTCCGGTTAATCGTTTACTAACATAGTAGACCGGTTTTTGCACTCGGTCTTCCTCCCGAACTAACGCAGCACTGATTGCGTTTTCAAATACCGCCAGGTAGAGGTACAACTGTTCATGGTCAACAGGTTTTGAAAGAATCGGCGGTGTGGAAAGATGCTGAATTAGTGATTGAAATGCACCCTCGCATTCCGTAGTCCATTCGAAGTTTCGTTTCCCTTTTCGGATCAGATCGAAGAAGGGTATGCACTTGTCAGTTGATTTCGAGATGAACCTGCTCAGTGCTGCAACCTTCCCATTAAGACTCTGAACCTGCTTTATGGTCCTTGGAGTTAGAAGATTCCTGATCGCCCAGATCTTTTTGGGGTTGGCCTCTATTCCTCGGGCGTTGACGATGAACCCGAGGAATTTTCCGGATGCGACTACAAAATGACATTTCAGCGGATTAAGCTTCATCCCGTATCTCCGGAGGACATTGAACATTGACTCTAAGTCTTTGACGTGATCAGTGGAGTATCGTAATTTTACCAACATGTCATCTACATAAACTTCCATAGTTTTTCCGATCTGGTCGGCAAACATTCGGTTGACTAAGCGTTGGTAAGTTGCTCCGGCATTCTTTAACCCAAAAGGCATGACCTTGTAGTAGTATAGTCCCAGGTCAGTTACAAAGCTCGTATGTTCTTGGTCGGGCACATGCATGGGTATCTGATTGTAACCAGAATAAGCGTCCATGAAAGATAGTGATTCGTGTCCAGCCGTTGAATCCACAAGTTGATCGATTCGAGGAAGTGGAAAGCTGTCTTTTGGACAAGCCTTATTTAAGTCAGAGTAATCAATGCACGTTCTCCATTTCCCATTCGGTTTTCGGACCAGTACAGGGTTGGACACCCACTCCGTGTACAAAGCATCCCGGATAAACCCATTCGCCTTTAGCTTATCAACTTCTTCTTTGAGGGCGGCAGATCTCTCTGGATCCATACCGCGTCTCTTTTGTTTGACCGGGATATACCGTGGGTCAATATTTAAGGTGTGGCTCGCGATGTCCGGCGAGATTCCACACATATCAGAGTGTGTCCAAGCGAATACGTCTAGATTTTCTTAGAGAAATTCGACCAATTCCTGTTGTGCTTATGGGTTTAGCTGAGACCCAATTTTTAACATTTGAATCGTCATCATCATCAATTGGAACATCAATCGTTAGCTCGGCTGGGGAAGCCTAACTTTCTTTAGATTCATCATTATCTTTAGTGTCTCTTGGGTCAAGATCCTTCTGGAATTGGTCGTGGTGCCCGGGCCGAGGCACTAATTGTCAATCGTCGGCGAAACGGATGCAGAGAGATTCCTCCACGCCCTTTCCTTTCTCCTTTCGCTGCGCTTCTCGCAGTTCGGCAACATAGCAGGCTCTCCCAGCAGCCTGATATCCTTGAATGACCCCAATCCCACGATCAATAGGGAATTTCAAAGTTAAGCACCATGGGGCAATTGCTGCCCTGAATTCGGCAAGGGTCGGTCGGCCCAAAAAAGCGTTGTATGGAGAGTGGATATCTAAGACAACAAATTGTAACATTCGGACTCTTCGGCGTTCTCTGACTCCCAACTCCACTGGCAACTCTACCACTCCAGTGGGTATGTTAGCACTTCCATCGAAGCCATGGATTTTAGATTGACAATGCTTTAAATCTTTGGCTTCCATCTTCATTTGATCATATTCTCTCTTAAACAAGATATTTACTGAACTCCCACTGTCCACCAGGATCCTCTTCATCCAAGCAGGACCAACCTGGGCAGATATGACTAGTGGGTCTATAGTTGGTGCTTCGCCCTTATCAGCATCTCGGTTTCTAAATATGATGTCATCTGCCATCGTCCTCTGTTGTTTGGCCGGAGCCCCTTCGTCAAGCGTACTGCAACTCTCGAAATCCACATGCCTGATCGAATTGGCATATGATTCCATTTCCCTCCAGCTTCGGTCCGCTGGATGAGGACCACCACTAACTGTATTTATAACCAACCTCCCGCCAGTACGAGCGGGCTCCTCCTGTCTCTCTTGGTTCTGTGCACGATTTTGGTTTGACGGGCCCACACCACCAGCCTGTGGTGCCCGCACGAATTGATCTAACTTCCTTTCCCTGATCAATTTTTCAATAAGATCTTGCAAATGTCTGCAATCATTGGTATTGTGTCCGTAACTTTCGTGGAATCTATAGAACTTTCCTGTTTGAATCTGTCTCTCCGACGACGGCTTCGGAGTCGGCTTCTTATACTGCATTGCATTACAAGTCTGTGGATATACGTTCTCCAGTGACGTATTCAGTGGTGTATAGCTTTCAAACATTTGTGCCCTACGCCGCGGGCCACGATTCTGATCTTGCTTCTTATTTCTATTATCATCGTTCCTCGGCTGGGTTTGCTTGTTTTGAATATTCAATTGTACTTTTCCAGAGCTCTCCCCTGACTGTTTAACTGCCACATTGCTTTGAATTCCTTCATTGCCGGGTCTCGCATCGTCCTGCTTCCTAGATTGTTTCGCATCCTCACGCCTTAAGAATTGAGCGGCTTTGGAGTAGAAACGATCCAACGATGCGGGAGGCTTCCCAGCCAGCCAATTTCCAAATTCAAAGTCGGGGTCAATCCCCTTAATCAAGGCCATCAAGATTGAATTATCATTGGGGTTAGTGATCTCCGCACAAGCGGCATTGAATCTTTCCAAATATCGCCTGAGTGTCTCTCCTGGGGATTGAGTGACACTAGATAAAGTATTTACGTCTTTAGGCCTGGAAATGTGCATACGAAACTGTTCAACAAACTTAGTACCCAATTGGTCAAATGAAGAGATAGATCGTGGTGGTAATCGTGTAAACCACATCGTCGCAATTCCCCCTAAAGAAATGGGAAAACTACGGCATTTTACTGCATCGTCAGCTCTTGCAACAGTCATCGACCATTCGTATTTCAGAATATGTTGATTAGGGTCGGAACTTCCTTCATACATAGGCAGAGTCGGCATCCTGAATCGCCAAGGAGGTTCAGCATATAATATGTCATCAGTGAATGGAGTATGACTTCGAGAGATTCCCCAATCGTCATTTGTTAAGCCCTGACTTTCGCGGATCATTTGGTGTACCATAGCTGAGAGATCAGGTGTTGCTATATTCGGAGGATGGCGAGCCAAAGTGTGGTCGGGTTCCATAGTGCGAGGTAGGATCGGGCGCTGTCGACGATCCGTATCTCGCCTCCTTGGCTCGATGTCTTCTGGGACATATGGTCCTGGAACATGTTCCCGCTGGTGGTAGTTCTGATTGGAGTGATTTCGGGTATCAACTCCTATGTCAACTGCGGTGGCGGTGGCTTGGTTATCCATAGTATGTTGCGGAACAGTGCCTCCTCGGGAGGAGGGTCCTGTATGAAAACTGGCAGAGGGGCCAACTCTTATCTGCCCAACAGTTAATGCTTGCTGGTGACCAACAGCATGTGCATGACTTCCGTCTAGCCTGGGACGAGTAGATCTGCCGATGTAATCAGACGAGGCAGAGCTTTCAGTGGAAGAATGAGGTGCGTGGTCCCTTTTGGATCTTCTATGCCTTTGGCGGTTTAGTTGATTAGTCAACTCAACATTGGCACGTAATTGTTCAGTCAGTTGTTGCCGACTTTGGGTTAGCTCCTGGAGTAATGTCTGGAACTCTTGTCGAGTGACCGGACCTGATGGATCTGAATGCCCGGTATCATCTTGATTGGGTGGAGGTAGTTGCGGGGGATTTTTTCTATCTCGGCCTTCTTGGCCAGCGGCAGTAGAAGTGGTTCTCGTGCTAACCATCTTGAGGTGTAGAATCCTTTCCTAGATTTTGGTAAATCTGAATAGTATGGAAGAAGTCTGAAATTGAAGTCTAGATCTCTCTCTTAGATTTATGCAATCCGGTATCAATGACAGATCCAATGAGCAGGAGAAAACCTGGGTTTTCTCAGTGAAAGCACCAAAGTGTTTGCATCAAAATTGGGCAACACCCTTCGGAAGTTTTTGAAGAGATAATAAATGAAGAAATCAAATTGAAAATGAGGATTATCTAACAAAAACTTCAAGTCACAGAAAAGTAAATTGCACGGAAGATAATAATTTAGAGTGGTTCGGCGATTTGCCTACGTCCACTATGAAGTTTTATCACTTTATTGCTTAATACTTGAAGATTACAAGTGTTCTAGAGCGAAGTACAGCAGATAATAGGCTTAAATTCGAAATCAGCGGCAGTGATGACGATATGGAGTGATTCTGGCAGCGTCCGGGCGTGCTTTATCTCTAGAAATTCTCCGATCCCCTTTCTGAATGACCAGGGGATCTATTTATAGGTGTAGGAGGTTGATATTTCGCCTAAAATTCGGGGAGACCGCTTTGGCACGTGATGGGGCCCACACGCCCGGATTCTGGAAATCCGGTCCCACTTTGAGATCGATTCGAACTCGGGTTCGAATCGATCAAGAAAGCATCCAATCGAGGTGAAATTTGGTATGGACATTCTTCAGCGTGTACGTAAGCTCCTGTGAAAATTTCATAGCATTTGGACTTGTAGATCTCGAGTTATGATCGATTCAAGATTGCATTTTCGGTTGATGTGTCTCGTTCGAATCGATCTCCTTTGAATCGATTAGGGTCGAATTGATGGCTTGCGCGTGCGAATGGTGACGTGGCGCGAGCTTCTCGGGTTGATCCATCTTTTTCTTCGAGTTTACTGGGTCGAATCCATGGTTTTAGACGCTTCGACTTAGTGGATTCGAGGGAATGAGTTCGAGGAGATGTTCGTTCGAATCGATTGAGGTATCCCATAGCTGATCGATGCGAAGCTTCCTCAACAGGATGGATTCGAAGCAAGTCATGGGATGGAGTCGAAGTATGGTGGCTTCGTGGATTCGAAGTGCTTCGTTTTGAGGGTTTCGAACTGCTAAGGCCTCATCGATTCGAGGTACTTTAGCTTTATGGATTCGAAGAGCATCTCCACCTATGGGTTCAAAGATCTTCATCCTGAAGGATACGAAGTGAAGTAGTCCCATGGATTCGAAGTAAGAGGAAGCCGATGGATTCGAACTCATGCTCTTCTGATGGATTCGAACTTAGGGTTATTTCCTCCAACTTGAATCGATCTTAACTTCAGCGTATGAACTCGGATTGACTTGAAATTTGAGATGATGACTTTTATGATCTTCCTTGTCATGTCCTATCAATTGTAGTCCAATCTAGACTCGGACAAAATCCAGCGATATCCATAGTGAAGCGTAGTATGACCAATCTTTGAGACGAACTGTCTTCTGTTTTCAATCAATCTTTTGGTATCACGGCTTTGCCAAAAAGCGGGATAACATTTATAATTTTTAAATTCCATTATTTTATTCAATTAAAAATTTGAATGCCATGTGTAAAAAATTGATTATGAAACCTGAATGCATGTTGATTGCCTTTACTTCCTTATGTAAGTTTACATTTGTAAGTTTCAAAGATAAAAGAAACTTTTTATATAAAATTTTATATCATATTCATTCTATAAGTAAATGTACTTTTTTATATTTATATTTACACAAACAAAATTTTATCCCAAATAATTTTTACCTTTAATTTTTGTTCAACATGTTTATACAATTATATATTTGTACAATTTACATTCATACACATTTTTTTATTACTTACTTTTGTACAACTTCTAAAAGAAAAGAAGGATTTAAAAATTTTGATTTTATATTAACAATTAATCACTTTTATTTATATAATAGAATTTAATTACAAAATAATATTTTGAAAATTAATATTCCAAATTTAATATTTAGGAAACAAACTATCATTAGCTCTTTTTAAAGCTTTTAAATTCTATTTTATTTTTAATACATTTTATTTTGAAATTCAATATTTATTTGTAAAATACTTATTCTTATATTTAAATCAAATTTCCTATTTATTCCCAATATTCATTTTTTTTTCTAAATTCAATAATTATTTGTAAGCTACTTATGCTTGAATTCCAAATTAAATTTCTATTTATAATCAAAAAATTATTTATTTATTCTAGAAAGTTTCTAATTAATTCACAATTTATCTTCAAAAAATGAATTTAATTGCCAAATTAACTTGGTGAATTTTCAGGAGTGTTACAATACACACACACACACATTAGATTTAGAAATTGAAGGAGTGGAAGAGAATAGAATTAGAAATAGAGTTATAAACATATAGAATTTGTTTTCTGAAACCCTAAAGAACCTTTTTTGAATCTGAAGAGAGAGACTGACAGAGCTTCACTGGGCTCCCAAAATAATTTGAATGAAGGTGTGGGACTAGTCTCTTATTTAATTATGTGGTTAGAATGTACCAAAACCGTCGGATTTAGGTTATTGTTTAAAATAACAAAAATCCAAAGGTTCAAATTATTAAAACCCTAACTGCCACTGGCTTCCACCGATCGACTGCTAGCGGTTAACCGGCCCAAGATAGAGGTCGACCGTTTATTTGTTTCCGGGAACCATTTATTTGCCATTATTTTTATTTCTTATATTCCTTAATTATCTCTTAACGTTGACGTTGATTTTTAACGATTACGTAAACTCTAAGTCTAATCGTTGTTAACTTTCAAATTACTAATCTAGGAATTATTTATTTATCTAAATTTGAATTTTGTTTAAATTATTTCGAATCCGAAGACTTCAAACGTCCATAACTTATCTGTCCGAGCTTCATTGTCAACATATTATATGTGAAAATTAATTAGAAAATCACTACGAACACAACGGCATAACTGTCATGGCCAAATTTGACTTTTGCAAAATTACCTTTTAGCTTTATCTTATTTAATTATTTTATTTAATTTGTTTCTTATTAATTTTGGTGGGGTGTTACGGAACCAGCCAAGCAATCTAAACATGATCGAAGACAAACCACAGATGATGCACAACACAAAGCAAAGGAAGACTGGTCACGTGTTTTTATCGAGGGAAACAAGAGATCGAAGTCAGAAGCTCAAATTTTCTACAAGTGACAAATCGACAAGGAGTTGTTATGCCCGGTACCGAGTTGACCCAATGAACATGGCCACGATCTTCTTCCCCAACATCCACCTGAACGAGGAGAACTGTGTGTAGCAAATATTGGAGCTTATTTAGCTGAAATATGTTTATAAATAGATGGAGAGGGGCACTATTTCGAGATTATTTGGGTTGTTTTTCTAAATTTTTTGATTTTACTCCGTAACTCTGATGAAGTTCAATATCCATAGCACTGGTATATACGTTCGTGCTACCCAAAAAGCTAGTCAACAGAATAGGCACAATCAGTTTATTACTCATACTTTTCTTGTCCTTTGAAAACTCTTCTTCCCATCGCTTCTACTCAACAACTCTACGACATAACTCTTGGCATATCAATTTCATTTAAGCATAAAAGAATATAGTGGTTTGAAATGCGGCCAGATTATGTTTTAATTCTGTTGTATCCCAAATACAAGTGCCTTATCCAGTTCATGCAACTTTTCTGAGCCTGATAGTATCAATTAGCATTATATTGAGCCTGGACGGTAATCCGCAATTTGCTGTAATCTTTTATAACCTCCCAGTCAGTCTAAATTTCATGACAAACATTTGTTTTGCTTATTCAAAAGTTAACACACACGTTTTAGTTTGACGGATTGAATCAGTTTGAGCGTTGCATGTTCAACTGCGCTATACATCTAAATTTGATGGGAATATTAACAAATCAATGCTCTGTCCTTTTTCCCCCTTTCTAATAGCTATTTTTAATCATTTTCTAATCAAATTGGCATATCTGGTGCAGATGCCGCATAGCATATTCTTGCATCTATCATTCATATAATGATAATATGCCAAAAAGGGCTACGTTTGTAGATTTAGTTACATTATTTCGAATCAGGCAAATATGTTAAATGAATATGTTTGTGCAACTTCCAGTCCAAAAAGACAAGGATAATCCCTAAGCGCACTAGTACATACTGCCAAGGCAAGACTACCCTTACGCAGCTACGCTCATATACTACATAGTCTCTGTAACCAAACACAACCGAAAATATAAATATTGGCTGCAATATATGTGTGTGTGTGTGTGTATAAGAATTAAAATGGTAACAAAATTGGAAGTCATGGCAATCTTCCTTCGTCTGTTATTTCAGATGATGAGCATCAAGGGCGGTGACATAGACTGCACAGAAAAGCAATATGGACCCGGTAGTGACGAGGGAAGCATAGTTCAAGGTCTGAACAAATTATTATACTATTCACCAAATTTTTGCAACAGTAGGAGTTACTATTATGTTACAAGAGAATTCGTGTACGTGCATGCAGAATGTATCATAGAATGCACAAAACTGCAGTGTTATCAGTGTCTGTATGATCGTAAGAAAGAAAAGCGCTGCTTGAGGAATGTGAAGGGTCTGCAGGAGGAACCACATTTGAGAGTATGTGCCTGATGCGCTATAAGAGTCAGACTTTCATGTCGCAATACAGTGACACCCAATTACTGGCTGGGGTCTGCCAGGTCCGTTAGTCTGATTTTCTGAAGATTTGATCATCCTATTAAGGCTTGGTGTAGATTATGCTTGCATTTGTGCATTGAAAATAACCTACTCTTCGTATAAGTCCTATTGTTGATTTTGTTCTGTTTTTGTTATGATTTATACGTCCATTTGTTGATTTTTACTTTGTTTTTTGTTATATATAATTAAAACAAACAATTGTCAAGGTTGTAATGGGATATACAGATAAAATCCACCTACTTGGACGAACTAGGCACTTACAATTAAGCCCCAACTATGTTACTTTGAGTGTTGGCAATAAGACCCATTCTCTTGGTCCAATATAAATTAAATGGAATGAACCAATGATCTTTTTGTCAATGTGGATTGACTTGACTCGGTGCTTGCGTATATTTTCAAGCACGTTATAGTTGTGTTTACTACAAGATAAACAGACTATTGGGTGTGTAGCTCATACTTAAAGCGAGTTCCACGTGAATGACCCTGAATTTTTTTAATCCAAGTTTACTTTGAAATTATTGTTTATGTATTACTTTACAGTAGACTTTGACCTTAATTATGCAGTCTACATGCATGCGGAAAAAATAATGTTTGCATTGCGTACAAAAAATTCAGCATGTCAAGACAAAAATAATGCAAGGAGATAGCATGTTCAATCGCAAAATATTTTACCTTGTTGAAAATAATATTTATAATAGCGACGGAAAAAAATGTAGGATGTTGAATTATTTTAAAAAAAAACAGATGGGTATGGACTGGAAACTGCAATGGACATACTTTTAAGACTAAAAATTATAGCCATTGGACTATGCCCATTAAAATAAATAAGTATGATCGTTGAAATATGGCGGTTGGAATGGACGGTTTAACCGTCGCAATGATATATGGTTGTTGGAGTGGACATTTATAGTCGTTGGACTGGACAATTGCGACTATTGGAATATGACCGCTAGAATGGAATATGGATGCTAGAATGGACAATTATGACCGTTGCAATAGACAGTTATAACTATTAAAATATGATCGCTGAAGTGAAAGATTATGGTCATTGAAATGAATGGATAAGATCGTTTTTAACAAGCATGACTATTCATTTGAATAGAAAGACCAAACCAAGTTCATTTTTAGTCATGAATTAGTTTTTTCTTCGTCTTTTCTTCGTTTTTGATCTTCACTTTTTGCATCACCAAGACTTTAAAATATATAGTGTTCTTGGAAGAATCAAGGACGTAAAAATTTTGAATTCAGTTACACTGTTAAAACTTAGAAGGCATCATTGAATCCTAAAGGTCAATAACTCGTCTGTTGAAACTGGACCAACCCGCAGCGGAAGTAATCGGTGAATTTCTAATTTTTTTTTAAAATTAAATCATTATTTTATCTAAATTCGTAATATAATTTTATATTATGTAACTAATGTTATATTATACATATGCGTGTATCAAACACACACGTAGATATGTGTGCGTGTATGTGTATGTATCTGTGTGTGCGCATGCGCACGCATGTGTAACATAGCAAACCGTGAAAGTTATAACGTGCTCATGTATATATAAGTGTTGGGATTTACACTGCAACGAACATGATAGCGCTTTCAGTATACAAATATATTATCCAAATGTAAATTATATATTAAATTTATGTATACAACATATTATATGTATGTATTATATATGTATGTATGTATATATTTTATTTTAAATAATCTTATAAACACACACGCACATGAAATTTTAACATTGAATAAATATATACTTCTATATAAATAAGTATGTTTAGAACATTTATAAAATTATGTTAAAGAAATTTTTTACTGTAAAACTGAAAACAATATGCATAAGTTTTTATATTTTAACATATATATTTTAAGTACATATATTTACATTTATGTATGTAATATAATAATAGATATATTATATAAATTTTAAAATATTCAATATATACACTACTAGAAAATGCTTAAAAAGCGACGGTTCCCGAAGGCTTATGTGACGCCACACCTCTATACCCACGCTAGTCAAAGACACTACAGGGTAATGCCGTCAACTAACACGGAGAATAAGGCTGGTTGGGAGCGACCATCTATAGCCTTGCTCTAATTATCTATTGAATACATCGACAAATAAACATACCAAGCAGGTCGACATACCCAATGAATACTTAAAACAAAACCATAGGTGGTTGAAGGATCTATTAGAACAGAATATAACAACTCAAATGTAATATACATCACAGAACAGTAAATCGTCATATACACATATACAGATACATAACAGAGTTTACAAAACAATACAGGTCAAGTGGTATAGCAGACCACAATATACAGACGAGTCAATAGAATACATATCAGAGTTACAAATAAAAGGGACTACACAAAAAGCTATGACAAAACGAAGCTAGCGGAGTAGTCCATGCGGAAGCAAAATAGGCTAAGTCCAAATGTACCTAATCTGAAACATCTCGGTCTGACCCGAGTATAAAATACACGGGTCAGTCTAGCTAAACAAATCAGTTAGATAAACTGAACAGCAATAAACCTGCAAGGTTACAAGGCATAACGAATATCTCTAAAGGAGATAACACGATCATCTAACAAAAGATGAAGCATATGATAACAAGCCTCATATCATCGGCAACTCAAATAAAACAAAGGATAGGAATATCCCAAAACAAGCCATAAGGCAAATAACAAATACCAATAAGGTATACAAGTTCCACAAGGTAAACGCTACGCATCATGCGGCTCAAAAAGACCAACACCGAAGGGCGATACCTAGGGAATATACATATGAATGAAACATCAGAAAATTTGCTTGAGCTCAGTACTGTACAAACAAGGATCCATGAGCCCGAAGACTCCAAACCCAATATCACCCATGCGGCTCATAACGACCAACATCGGAAGCGATACTAAAGAGCAACCCAATATCACCCATGCGGCTCATAACGACCAACATCGGAAGCGATACAATAGGGCAACAAACCCGAAGGCACAAACCCGAAGATACAAACCCGAAGGCAACATACCCGAAGGCAACATACCCGAAGGCAACATACCCGAAGGCAACAAACCGTAGTGGTGAAGGTCAGAGACCCAGTACTGGACACCACTAACTGGCGGAATGTGTCACAACTCTCGAAAAGTAATCCGAAAGTGTTAACGTATGTCCCATAACCACTCGTTCGTAACGATTTACTATTCGTCAACCACTTTCACACTCAAAGCAGTACAAAGTTTACCTCATATCATCGATAAACCAAACCCGAAGGTCAAAACGATCAATCGAATAGGTCGGGGTCAAATCGGGAAGACAAACGCACAGATTCATGGTCCGTGTTTTACCTAACCATTTAATCTTCTTTCCACTTCGCTCGGAGAGCGAAATTGTGTTTGTGCATCATAAATAGAATTTATAATTTGGAGAAGGGAGCTTTTAATACGATTTAGAGAGATTATTTATAAAAACCGTGAATGAAGTCAAGAATAAGTTATCAAAGTCAAAGATGCAATTACAACTACTTGAATCGATAAAATTTGGAAAACCAATCAAATGTGCAAAAATAGGCAAAACAGGCAAAAGATGAGCAGGTCGGTCGACCGGCTACATGGCTCGGTCGGCTGGCCAGATGCAGAAAATAAAAAAAAGCTCGGGATAGCAGGTCGGTCGACCGGCCCAGAGGTTCGGTCGGACGAACTGCAATTTTCTGCAGTTCCTGCCCTTTTTCAATGAAATGCAAATTCTTCCAAAATGCGACCGTTCGAGCAATGGACCTAAGGAGCCTTAGCCAATAGATACCCCAGCTCCATTAGCTCTTCGATTCGCCACCAAAAACATGTTCAAATATCAAAGTTAGGATCTTTAAAGAATTGAACCCAAACACTAAAAATTTGGATATTCACCAATTCAATCCAAACCAAAAGCAAGTGCATATGAACAAGGTGTTAGGAATTCATACCCAACATCAATGAGATCAAGAGAAGTAGATGTGAGTTCAAAACTCACCTTTTAACCCAAACGAAGAAGAAGAAGCTCAATAACAAGGAGAAGACCAACCAAACTCTACTTCAACTCAACAAGCTTCAATCTAAGAATAAACACATATTTCCCAATTTAGGTTTAGGAAATTTTCTGAAATTGAAGAGGAGATGAGTTGGAGAATATGAAGAAGAGCTTACCAATGGCTTCTCTTTGATTTTGGAGCAAGAAATCAAGTTGGAAGTTGAAACTAGGGCTTGCAAATTCTATTTCCTCTTCCCTTCCACCATTTTCAGTTTTTTTTTTTTTTTGCTTGAGTTTAGAAAAGTGGAATGAGAGAATGGAAAGAGATGGGCTGAGCTAGGGTATTTAGTTAAGCTAGTGGGCTGAACCCAAACCCAAAACCCAATAGAAAAAGTAGCAAAATTTGACTTACTCCAAACATATTAAAGATTATACTCAAAAAGATTGCAAACGCCATTTTGGAACCAATGGAGGTGGTTTCGAGTTCCAATTCGGCCATTTGCAAAAAGTAACATTTCGGACCCAGAAAATCCGACTAACGACACTATATTTAAATAAAGAATTTAAATATAAAATCGTTAAATATGCGGGTTGTTACAGATCTCCCCTCTTTACAAAATTGCGTCCCCGCAATTCCTAGAGACGATATTTGTAACAACTACATACATACATCAATCAAAAGAAAAGGAAATAAGCTTGAGATGAAAAGATATACTCACCGTTTGCAAGCTAAGATAGAAAACCCGGATAAGATCGCTCGATAAACTCTCTGGTTTTCCAAGTACAGTCACTGGGATTAGCGGACCACTGAACTTTAACGAGCGGCACGTCCTTGTTTCGAAGGTCTCGCACCTCCGTGTCAAGTACGCGAATACGTTGATGTACAATAGATAAGTCCGGTGAGACCTCAAGCTCTTGCAAATCAGGAGAAGTAATAACAGAATCCGACTCCCGAAGACACTTCCGAAGTTGCGAGACGTGAAACACGTCGTGAATACCAGATAAATGAGCTGGAACTGAATCTCTATAAGCCACAGGGGCAATACGTTCAGTAATAGAAAATGGTCCTATATAACGAGGAGCCAATTTCTCAGTCGTACTGAAACGCATAACCCCTTTCAAAGGAGAGAAAAAAATAAAAACAAGATCACCAATCGAGAATTCGAGAGGCTTCCTACGGTTGTCCGCGTAGGATTTCTGGCGGCTCTGTGCCTCTTTCATTTCAACCGAATAAGATCAATCTTCTCGGAAGAATCACGAACAAAATCTGGGCCAAGAATAAGCTTTTCCCCAGATTCTAACCAACAAGAAGGTGATCGACATGGCCTTCCGTATAAGGTTTCGAAAGGAGCCATATCGATACTAGATTGAAAACTATTGTTATAGGAGAACTCTACAAGAGGTAGATGATCCTCCCAACTCCCACCAAAATCAAAAATACAAATACGAAGAAGATCTTCCAAGATACGATTCACCCGTTCAGTCTGTCCGTCAGACTGTGGATGATAAGCTGTACTAAAATTAAGCTTTGTCCCCAAAGCTTGCTGAAGACTCTTCCAAAAATGACTTGTGAATAAAGGATCACGGTCACTCACAATAGAACTAGGAACACCGTGAAGTCTCACGATTTCCTTGACATATAACTTAGTCAAATGCGAAGCAGTCCTATTAGACTTAATAGGGACAAAATGAGCAGACTTAGTGAGGCGATCAACAATAACCCAAATCCTAGAATGGCCTGATCTCGAGCGAGGTAGACCGTCAATGAAATCCATAGAAATCTGATCCCATTTTCACAATGGAATCTCTAGAGGTTGAAGAAGACCAGAAGGACGCTGATGTTCGGCCTTAATATGCTTACAAGTTATGCAATTACTCACATAACTCGCTACATTGCGCTTCGTGCCTTCCCAATAATAAAGGTGATGCATATCGGCATACATCTTTGCTACTATCGGGATGAATGGTATACTTAGAATGGTGACAATCATCAAGAATGTAATGCCTAAGCGCAAGATCGGAAGGCACAAAAAGACGGTTCTTCTTACGAAGACACCCATGAGAATCAATGCTAAAATCCCGCAACGCCTCATCACAAGATTTAGACTCACAAAGCTGAATAAGATGCAACAAATCAGGATCACGCCGCTGAGCATCGGCAATACGATCCAATAAAATAGGTCGAGCTCCCAAACTAAATAATAGAATAGGAGAATTAGAAGATGAACCTCGATCACGAATTTCACAAAAAGATAGAGTCTCGAGAACATCCCATTCGGCAAGCATCATAGAAATAACAGCCGAATGTTTGCGACTAAGCGCATCTGCAACACGATTACCCTTACCAGGGGTATACTGGATATCAAAGTCATAGGAGGCAAGAAACTCGAGCCAACGCTGTTGTCTCATATTGAGTTCCTTCTGAGTGAACAAATACTTCAAAGATTTATGATCGGTATAGAGAATGAAGCGCTCGCCTAATAAGTAGTGTCGCCAAATCTTCAAGGCGAAGACAACGGCGGCTAACTCAAGATCATGAGTGGCATGGCGAACTTCATTCGGACGCAGTTGCCTAGAAGCATACGCAACTACCCGATCCTTCTGCATAAGAACAGCACCGAGACCACTACCATAAGCATCGGTGTAGACAACAAGATCATGATTCCCTTCGGAAACCACAAGAATAGGAGCATTAGTGAGAAGTTCCTTCAATGTCAGAAAGGAAGCTTCACACTTGTAGGACCAAATATAAAGAATGCCTTTCCGAGTAAGGCTGGTGAGAGGAAGCACAACACGGGAAAAGTCCTTAATGAACCGACGGTAATAACCCACCAATCCAAGGAAACTACGAATCTCATGAACATTCTCGGGCCTCTTCCAATTCTGGATGGCTTCGATCTTTGAGGGATCGACAGAAATGCCATCGGAAGATACAATATGGCCTAAGAACTTAACCTTATTCTCCCAAAAGTGGCACTTGGAGAATTTGGCTCTAAACTGATGATGACGAAGAGTACTCAAGACAATTTTCAAGTGATTAGCATGCTCAGCTTCAGACTTAGAATAAATAAGGATATCATCAATGAACACAAGGACGAATTTATCGAGATATTCCCGGAATACTCGATTCATGAGATCAACAAAGAAAGCAGGAGCGTTCATCAAGCCGAACGGCATAACGAGCCACTCGAAAGAACCATATCGAGTGCGGAAAGCTGTAAGAGGTATGCTATCCTCCGCGACTCGTAACTGATGAAAACCTGTGGCAAGGTCAAGCTGAGAAAAGACCTTAGCACCACTCAATAGATCGAACATATCATCGATCCTAGGCAATGGATACCTATTTTTGACGGTTAACTCGTTAAGCTTGCGATAGTCAATGCAAAGCCTAAGAGTTCCATCGAATTTCTTCACGAAGACGACCGCGGATCCCCACGGAGAAAAACTAGACTGAATCAACTGCTTGGACTCAAGCTCAAAAAGCTGTTTCTTGAGTTCCTCATTTTCCTTTTAGACATCCTCATAGGAGGACGACTAACTGGCTGTGCATCTGGAATGAGATCAATGCGGAAATCAATTGCCCGCTTGGGTGGCAAACCCGATACAGGCTCAAATACATCAGGAAAGTCACAAGCAATAGGAATACGAGATATATCATCATCATCTCGCGAGTCAAGAGAATATAAAGTCATCACGGAATTATCCACATCCCGAAGAACAAGTGATAGCTGAGTAAACGAATCCGGATGTCGAAGATATACAATTCTCTCCGAACAAATAATCCTGGCATCATATCTCACTAGCCAGTCCATACCCAGAATCATATCAAATCCCAGACAAGAAATAACGTGCAGATTCGCACGAAAAGAAAAGCCACATAAAACAATATCAACATCATCACAAAGCATACTAAGGGTCGCGGATCCCCCAATAGGATTCGCAATCCTTAAAGAAGTAACCATACAAGAAAAATCCAAGGATAAATCATCAACGAGCTTCTTCGATACAAAGGAATGTGAAGCACCCGTATCGAAAAGAACTCGAATACTATGATCATGAAATAAAACAGAACCTTCCAAAATAGATGGAGACATACCTCTTGGCTGAGAAGGACCTTCAGAAGCCTTAGCAGCATAAAGCCTGCTAGACTTGGCACCAGCCGGAACAGTAGGGCAAGCTGAAACATGATGACCTTCCTTCTTGCAATAAAGGCAGAAGAGAGGCTTAGGACAAGCTCGAATAATATGATCAGGAGAACCACAATTAAAACACTTTCGCACGAAAGGTGTTCCAGAAGACTGAGGCTGAGAGCTAGAACCACCAGTCTTCTTCTTCTTAGAAGGAAAAGACCTGGACTTCTGAATTGGAATCGGCCTCTTGTTGGGGTTCTTAGAAACCTCAACATCAACATCACTATCACACTCCTTCTCGACAGCTTCGAGATGAAGTGCCAAATCAAATAATTCTTCAAAAGAAAGCTTAAGCTGGAGCAACAAAGACTTCTTAAGATATTTCTTAAGACCAGAAACAAACTTCAAATTCTTCTTATAAGAAGTGCTAATGAATTCAAGACCATACTTAGATAAAGCCTCAAATTATGCAACATACTCAGAAACAGAAGATTTCCCTTGCTTCAACTCAAGGAAGCGACGGGTCAATAAAACTTTTTCAGATTCAGGAACGAACTTGAGTTCAAATCGCTCCCGAAACTGAGTCCAAGAAAGAGTAGACTCATCAATTTCGGCTACAAGAAGCTCATACCAATCAAGGGCACGTTCTTGCAATAAGCTAGAAGTTACAAGAACTCTATCATGGTCAGAGAGATCCATACGAGAGAAGATACGCTCGCATGTGCGAAACCAAGCTTGGACTTCAAGAACGGATTCAGAGCCTTTAAACGGCTTTCCTCCAAGACGAGCAAAATCACTGCACTGACGTGCAAAGGCAGACTTGCGAGGTGGAGACACTCAAGGAGGAACTGGAGGCTGAGTGCTCCTAAACAACTCCAAAAACTGATCGGCAGACATATAAACGCCATCCAGATGTGAGCCACTAGATTGCCCAACATCCGAACGTCGTCCCCTGCCTCTTCCAGCCATACGCTGAAAGTAAGATAAGAACAAGATTATTCACAAGGTAGATATTGCAATATGGAATACTACGAAATAAAATGCATTCCTAGACGTATTCCCAATTTCTATCTAACCTTGATGGAATAAAGAGACACAATGATTCAAAGATTTGTATCACTTATCACACTCCGATGTATTGTAATATGTGCTCTAATTTGTGTTTATCATACTTTATTCTGAACTCAGCTCTGATACCACGCTGTGACGCCCCACCTCTATACCCACGCTAGCCAAGGACACTACAGGGTAATGCCGTCAACTAACACGGAGAATAAGGCTGGTTGGGCGCGACCATCTATAGACTTGCTCTAATTATCTATTGAATACATCGACAATAAACATACCAAGCAGGTCGACATACCCAATGAATACTTAAAACAAACCATAGATGATTGAAGGATCTATCAGAACAGAATATAACAACTCAAATGTAATATACATCACAGAACAGTAAATCATCATATACACATATACAGATATATAACAGAGTTTACAAAACAATACAAGTCAAGTGGTATAGCAGACCACAATATACAGACGAGTCAATAGAATACATATCAGAGTTACAAATAAAAGGGACTACACAAAAAGCTATGACAAAAAGAAGCTAGCGGAGTAGTCCATGCAGAAGCAAAATAGGCTAAGTCCAAATGTACCTAACATGAAACATCTCGGTATGACCCGAGTATAAAATACACGGGTCAGTCTAGCTAAACAAATCAGTTAGATAAACTGAACAACAATAAACCTGCAAGGTTACAAGGCATAACGAATATCTCTAAAGGAGATAACACGATCCTCTAACAAAAGATGAAGCATATGATAACAAGCCTCATATCATCGGCAACTCAAATAAAACAAAGGATAGGAATATCCCAAAACAAGCCACAAGGCAAATAACAAATACCAATAAGGTATACAAGTTCCACAAGGTAAACGCTACGCATTATGCGGCTCAAAAAGACCAACACCGAAGGGCGATACCTAGGGAATATACATATGAATGAAACATCAGAAAATTTGCTCGAGCTCAGTACTGTACAAACAAGGATCCATGAGCCCGAAGACTCCAAACCCAATATCACACATGCGGCTCATAACGACCAACATCGGAAGCGATACTAAAGGGCAACCCAATATCACCCATGCGGCTCATAACGACCAACATCGGAAGCGATACTAAAGGGCAACCCAATATCATCCATGCGGCTCATAACGACCAACATCGGAAGCGATACTATAGGGCAACAAACCCGAAGGCACAAACCCGAAGGCAACATACCCGAAGGCAACAAACCGTAGTGGTGAAGGTTAGAGACCCAGTACTGGACACCACTAACTGGCGGAATGTGTCACAACTCTCGAAAAGGAATCCGAAAAGTGTTAACGTATGTCCCATAACCACTCGTTCGCACTAAACGGTTTACTATCCGTCAGCCACTTTCACACTCAAAGCAGTACTAAGTTTACCTCATATCATCGATAAACCAAACCCGAAGGTCAAAACGATCAATCGAATAGGTCGGGGACTAATCGGGAAGACAAACGCATAGATTCATGGTCCATGTTTTACCTTACCCTTTAATCTTCCTTCCACTTCGCTCGGAGTGCGAAATTGTGTGTGTGCATCATAAATAGAATATATAATTTGGAGAAGGGAGCTTTTAATACGATTTAGAGAGATTATTTATAAAAACCGTGAATGAAGTCAAGAATAAGTTATCAAAGTCAAAGATGCAATTACAACTACTTGAATCGATAAAATTTGGAAAACCAATCAAATGTGCAAAAATAGGCAAAACAGGCAAAACATGAGCAGGTCGGTCGACCGGCTACAGGGCTCGGTCGGCTGGCCAGATGCAGAAAATATAAAAAAGCTCGGGATAGCAGGTCGGTCGACCGGCCCAGAGGTTCGGTCGGCCGAACTGCAATTTTCTGCAGTTCCTGCCCTTTTTCAATGAAATGCAAATTCTTCCAAAATGCGACCGTTCGAGCAATGGACCTAAGGAGCCTTAGCCAATAGATACCCCTGCTCCATTAGCTCTTCGATTCGCCACCAAAAACATATTCAAATATCAAAGTTAGGATCTTTAAAGAATTGAACCCAAACACTAAAAATTTGGATATTCACCAATTCAATCCAAACCAAAAGCAAGTGCATATGAACAAGGTGTTAGGAATTCATACCCAACATCAATGAGATCAAGAGAAGTAGATGTGATTTCAAAACTCACCTTTTAACCCAAATGAAGAAGAAGAAGCTCAATAACAAGGAGAAGACCAACCAAACTCTACTTCAACTCAACAAGCTTCAATCTAAGAATAAACACATATTTCCCAATTTAGGTTTAGGAAATTTTCTGAAATTGAAGAGGAGATGAGTTGGAGAAGATGAAGAAGAGCTTACCAATGGATTCTCTTTGATTTTGGAGCAAGAAATCAAGTTGGAAGTTGAAACTAGGGCTTGCAAATTTTATTTCCTCTTCCCTTCCACCATTTTCATTTTTTTTTGCTTGAGTTTAGAAAAGTGGAATGAGAGAATGGAAAGAGATGGGCTGAGCTAGGGTATTTAGTTAAGCTAGTGGGCTGAACCCAAACCCAAAACCCAATAGAAAAGGTAGCAAAATTTGACTTGCTCCAAACATATCAAAGATTATACTCAAAAAGATCGCTAACGGCATTTTGGAACCAATGGAGGTGGTTTCGAGTTCCAATTCGGCCATTTGCAAAAAGTAACATTTCGGACCCAAAAAATCTGACTAACGACGCTATATTTAAATAAAGCATTTAAATATAAAATCATTAAATATGCGGGTTGTTACAGCTTTTTCCGACGGCTTGCGACAGGCCGTTGGCGGCCGTCGAAAGCCGTCGAAAAATCGTGAATTACAGGCTCCAGTCGAGCCTTTCTTCCTCATTTCAGCATACCCTAATTTTAATTTCCAAAATCCCAAATCACTTCCCAAGCCTCCAATCACTAATTCCGTGTTTTTGCATCCTCCCCGGCTACGAATTCAACCTCTCTTGCTTTCTAGTTAGCTCAGGTATAATCTTTTATTTTCGCGAAAAATTCAATTTTTACCCTATTTCTAGATTTGCATAAGATCATAAATTAGGGCTACATGGTGATTGAAATTATTTCCAATAGTGTGATAATAGTTTTTAGCATTCCATGATATACCTATTTCATCTTTTATCGTGAAATTGTGAAAAACATGTATAATTTGTATTTGTTCGTGTATATGTAAATCGTTGTATATGCGTTGATTCTACGATTGTATATGTGTGTAGCCTTGCTATCATTGTATTGTGTTAGTTGGAATAAGATAAAATGAATGAACGAGCTAGGAGTATTATATTGTGCACGTATTGACTAATGCAAAAAAAATGAGTGAGTCTAAATTATAATTGTGTGTATTTAAAAATGACAAAAATGTTACACCAGCCTTAAGTTGATGTAATACGTCGAATAAATGTGTTAAATTAACATATATTTTTGTAAATATTAACAGTTAGTAAAATTGTATTTTTTCGTAAAATACGCACATTTAACGTCCCTTAGAGAGTTTTTTGCCCCGTCTGACGAGTGTTGTAAATGATCGTTATATAAATAGTTTTTTTTTTCAAAAAACGACCATTTATATTCATCCGGTACACTGTTTGTTGGATTTGTCGCTGTATTGGACAAGTTATGAACACAGTAAGCATTTATATTTTGTATACTACTTCATCTCAAACGGTTCATAAAATTTCGGCCTAACTTTTCTTTTTTGTTTTCTACGTACACGCATTTGTGTACAATGCAGGAAACAAAAGGGAAATGCTGCCGAAATTTTGTTGAATCATTTGAGATGAAGTAATATACGAAATGTAAATGCTTGTAATGGGAAGTAGGATGTCTAACCATTGGAAAAATATCTTTTTGTACAAAATTTTGTATCGATACGTTAAAAAATAAAATGTGTCATATTTGAAAATATTTTTTAATTTGTGAAATAGTGCTTTAAATTCAAATATTATACAACCATGAAAATAATCTTTTTCAAACTTGTATTCTTGAAAATAAATATTAAATTTTGAACTTGTGACTCATTTTCTCAAATAGGAAAAATGATTGATTATTTTGTTAAACGGAGTAGATGAATGTATCAAAGAAAAGGATTGAGAGACTCAATAAAAAAGATTTTTATAATGGTATAAACGTATTTATTGAATTCGCTTTAAGTAATAACGGAAACGATCCAGAAATTCGTTGTCCGTGTAGTAGGTGTAGACATTTGAAGTATTTGTTACCAGATATTGTGAAAGTTCATTTGTGCCAAAACAGTTTCGTACCCGAGTATTATGTTTGGGATCGGCATGGAGAAGTTGTAGCTAATACTTTTGTATAGTCTGAAAGTGTCGTTAACGAAGTAGTTACGACGACCCATATAGAAAATATGGTCGAAGATGCAACACAATCAATGTTTCTTATGGTTGAAGTTAACGACAATGATGGAAATGTTGAAGAATCAAATATTACAGCAAATTTTTTTTATGATTTACTAGATGCTACTAAGAAACCTATTTGTGATGGTTGTAAAAGTGGCACCCAACTGTCAGTAATCGTAGAATACATTGCGATGAAGTCAAAATACAACATCACTGAAGTTGGATTTACGGCTTTGTATAAGCTGCAAAAAGACATATGCCGTCCGATAATCTAATGTGTGAAAAATCACTATGAAGTTAAAAAACTTATGTCGGCTTTTGGTTTACCTTATCAGAAAATAGATACATGTTTAAAAGGCTACATATTGTTTTCGAAAGATGACGCAAACCTTAGAAATTGTAAAATTTGTAATCAGGAGAGATACAAACCTAGAAAAAAGAAGGGGAAGGAAGTTTCATACAAGCGTATGCATTACTTACCGATCACTTCAAGGCTTCAAAGATTATATGAATCTTCTGTAATTGCATCTAATATGAGATGATATAGTGTGAGAATGGAGGAAGAGGGTATGTTGACACATCCGGCCGATGGAGAAGCATGGAAGCATTTCGATAAAACATATCCAAATTCTGTAGCGGAGAGTCGAAATGTTAGATTAGGATTATGTATAGATGGTTTTTCACCATTTTCTCAATTTGGTTCTAAATATTCATCCTGGCCCATTATCGTCACACCGTACAATTTACCTTCATGGATGTGTATGAAAACGCAATATATGTTTCTTACTATTGTCGTTCCTGGCCCCGATGATCCGACACAAGGAATCGATGTATATTTACAGCAGTTGATTGAGGAGTTAAAAATATTGTGGAATGAAGGAGTAGAAACAGAAGATGTGTCCAAGAAGAAAAATTTTCGTATGTTTGTGTCTTTGTTGTAGACTATAAGGGATTTTGCTGCCTATGCAATGCTTTCAAGATGGAGTACTGCCGGTCGTCTAACATGTCCATATTGCATAGATGAAACACGAGCGTTTTCTTTACCTCATGGTAAGAAGATTTCATGGTTTGACTGTCATCGATATTTTCTCCATGTAAATCATCCCTTCAGAGGAGACAAGAAAAACTTTTTAGCTAATAAAGTAGAAAATAGACAACCACCAACGATATGGTCAAGCGAAAACATATATGAACTTGTTAGAGACTATCCCAAGTTATATGAAACCGGAGTGCAAACAGAAATTGAAGGCAAATTGATTGTTCATAACAAGTGCAAACAAAGTATTTTTTGGGAGTTTCCATATTGGAAACTTCTTCTGCTTCGCCATAATATAGACCAGATGCACAATGAGAAAAATGTATTTGATAATGTTTTTAACACAATTTTGAATGTGAAAAGGAAGATGAAGAATGATTTGAAATCAAGACGCGATATAGAAGAATTATGCAAACGTCCTGAGCTTCATATGAAACCAAATGACAGTAAAAAACCTAAAGCATGTTACGAATTAGATAATAATCAAGTTAAAGTTGTGTTAAAATGGGTGGAAGGGTTAAGATTTCCTGATGGGATATCATCAAATCTTCGTAGATGTGTTGACTTTAAAAATGATAGATTGAGCGGAATGAAAAGCCACGACTGTCACATAATGATGGAAAATTTATTACCCGTTATATTCAAAGAACTACTGCCGTTAAAAGTTTCAAAGGTAGTAACCGAGCTTATTATGTTTTACAAAGAGCTTTGTTCGACTACTTTAAAAGTGCAACGTTTACGTAAACTTGAAGTAGATATTCCTATATTGCTCTGCAAATTAGAGAAAATATTTCTGCCAGGTTTTTTTTAATGTAATGGAACATTTACCTATTCATCTCCCATCTGAAGCACGACTTCGAGATCCTGTCCAATATGGATGGATGTATCCATTTGACAAGTATGTAATATGTTATTACGTAATTCAATTGCATTTGAAAGATGAAGTTAATGTAAACTAATTTTGCATAGATATCTAAATCATCTGAAGAAAAAAGTGAGGCAAAAAGTACGAGCTGAAGGTTCGATATGTAAATCTTACATCGAAGAAGAAGCTTCGTCCTTTCTCTATCACTATTTCAGTGACCATGTGAATATATCATTTGAAAGTGTTCCTCGTAATGACGAAGGCGACGAACAAGAGTCCTCTCAAGCAATGTTATCTATTTTTAGACAACATGGTCGGCCTTCTGGAAAATGTGCAGAAATATGGCTAGACGATAGAGATCTTCATGTAGCACACACTTATATTCTTCTAAATTGTGCCGAGGTTGCACCGTTTGTTAGGTCTGAAATAATAATTTGTTTTTTATTCTTTTCTATAATGCATGCGCATGTATAACCTAATGTAATTATTTTTTTATATATACGGTGTTTATGAACGTGAACATCCGAATAGAGATCTCAGTATAGAATTTTCCGATTGGTTTTCAAATTACGTTTATGAGCCAGGAAATTTGTTGTTGACAAAGGGTTGAAACATCTTGCGATGGGACCAAAAAGAGTGGTCAAGTCATATCCAATATATTTCGTCAATGGATATAAATTTAACATCAAAGAATACGGTGCAGAAAAATAACAAATAATGCTGGTGTATTTGTTAAAGGTAGTGACGATCCATAAAATCACATAAATGATTTTTATGGCGTTCTAACACAAATTTTGCAACTGAAATATTTCTCACGATCCGCGGAGGAGGTGTTTCTATTTAGATGCAATTGGTTTAGCAATGTTCCAGGTTTTAGAATTAATGTGCACAAGGATTATAATCTTATCGAAAAAAAGCATACATCGCAATATCACAAGTATAATCTTTTTGTACTAGCCAAACAAGCATTGCAAGTGTATTACGCTTCTTATCCGTCTTTGAAAAGAGATAGAGCAGATTGGTCCATATTTTTTAAAACAAAGGCCAGATATACATTCGATGGGAAGAATATTCCAGACGAACAAGCTTATCAGGTAGATCTTGAGGAAAATAACGAAATAATAATTACAGACGATCATACAGATTTTGGTCCTTTGATCGATAAATCGAATGTTTTGGTAGAAGAGTTTGACAGTGCAGAGGAAAATATCGTAGAAAACGAGACCGAATCTGAATCAGAAGACGGTGATGATTGATAAAAATCCGAATTCGATTTTTTTGCAGTTGATGTAACTATGTTGAATTCTTGATGTATTATGAAACTGATGTAACTATGAAACCAAATCTGTACGTTTACCATTGTTTACATGCTTTATGTCATTTCCATTTATCATTATTTAGCAATTATTATTATAAATACAATGTAATCTGCGTATCGTCGGAACATGAGACCCATTATGAATCATGTATAACGCACTTCCATTTCTATTTCAATTTCAGTCGTTAATTTAGTAGCTTATACCGTTGATGTATTCATTTATGTATGAAATATATTTCACTATCATGTTATTATTCTCTTTTGAAATGATGTATATATATTACAGGTTTACGTAATGTCATCTAGAGGTAGAGGCTCTTCCCGATCAGGAGGCGATGGCAGTTTCCATCGCAAGCACCACAGCGTCCTTTCATTTATTTAGTACCTAGAGCAGAGGGGTAAGAATTAAATTTTATTCAACATCTTATTTTTTTGATATACGTACGTGCTTATCTGTATCATATTTGAAAACAGGGGGTTCGACCTACTTCCCTCGAAGGTCGTGTTGGATGTTTCTAGAGCATCTTACTGGAGTAGGATGAGTGCTTGTTGGCCGAAGTGGGATAACGTCCCTCTCCACATAGTAAAGTGTATTTGGCAGGATGTCCTAGTAAGTATATTTTTCTGTTTTTCATTTTTAATTCATTTTTGTTATTTTTTTTTACTGTTTATCGTTTACAGTCTAATATTCTTTTTGCTTTTTATCGTGAAACACATGCTGAGATAGACATTCGAACGGATGATATGAAGTTGGCACGAGAATATTGGATGAAGAAGATGCACAAAAACTATAGGTACTCGATATCCGAAATAAAGAAATCAGGTAAGAAACCACGTTGGATGGGGGAGAGCGTATGGCAAGCATGGTTGGAATACTGGGAAACTGACACAGCGAAGGCAAGTATACTAATTTTTTAAATTATTTGACTGGTAGTAAATATCAAAAAATACATGATCGATAAATAATGTATCAACTTTTGAATGTACAGGCAGAGTCGGAAAGAAACTATGCAAATAGAAATAAAAATCACGTCACTCATCGCGGAGGGTCGAAGTCATTTCAGCAGTATCGGCAGGAGTTGGTAAATTTACTGAATGCATTTTTTAAATAGTTTGTGCTATATAATTTTAAATGTACAATAATTGTATGTAAAAATCAATTTCAGGAAGCTGAGGCGCATGGTCCCGTGGGCTATATGGATGTGTTTACTCGTACGCATGTTGTTGAACATGTAAATCCGGGTGGGACAGTTTCGTATACATGGCACAATGATAAATCCAGCAAGAGCCATGTAAGCATATTTCATTTTATGCAGTATTAGTAATAATTGTTCTACTTGTTAAAATATAATGAAATAAGATATGGTGATATTAATGTGTTAATGAAGGAAAAGTTTATGGAGCAGCGCCAGAAACTCCTTGTTGATATGGGTCGAGATCAGCTGACGACGGATGAGGAGGATGCTATTTTTGAGTCAGTTATGGATCATCGAAGCATGGCAGATGATACGGATTTGGCAATCAAGTGGTAAGTAAATAATATATTAGCAATCAAGGAGTAATTTCAAATTTATTGCTCTCATCCTTCCCTAGTTAATTTACTTATGTTAAAATGTTCTAAAGTTATATTAATTCAAAATATAAATCAACAATCTTATCACTATAGTTATTTGGTGTTACCATAATCTAAAATGTTATCAACATGCACATACACTTACATAAACATCATAAACTAAATTAAATAACATTATCATGCTACTAATCATTCACATACCTACACATACACTTACAGAGATCACACTGCTAAATTAAATATTTATTACAGGCCAACAATCAGAGACTGGGTAGGCAGACTAGAGCTCAGATCGATCTAGCAGAGATCGAAGATTTGCGAGCTAGAGTGGCGTAGTTGGAGGAGCAGAACCGTCGGCAGGCCATAGAGACGACACAGTTGCTAGACCAGCGTATCGCCGAGTACATGCAGTAGTATGGGGCCGCTTCCCTTCCTCTGTTGGCTCAGGTTCTGGAGGAGATTGATTGATTTCTTTGGTCGGTAAGTTTTTTTTTCTGTTTTGTACGATTTGGTAGATGGTAAAGGTATTTGTTGGTTTTGTGTACTATGTTATGCTACATTTAAAATTATGTGGATGTTGGGGATGTCGTGGATGTATGTATTGATAGAACATTTGGTGTTGTGGATATTATTATGCATTGTACATTAGTTTGGGTGATGATGATTTGTATTGACGTAATTTTATGTACTTTTTTGTTTGGTGATTTGTGTATACAGCTTGGTTTTTGATATTTGATTGGAATATATATATTTATTGGATTCTTCGGTATTGGTGGAATAGTATTTGTATGGGAAACGTGGATGGAAGGTTGTATTGCAGCAGAAATAAAAAAAGTTTCAGCAAATTTCCGATGGATTCCGACGGCAGGCAAGTATGGGATTTCCGACGGCTTCTGACGCTTTCAGGTCATTTTTACCAACGGATTCCGACGGCCTCTAACAACAGTCGGAAGCCGTCGGAATATGTCGAAAGCCGTCGAAAATATGGGCGGCGAGATACGTCGGAAGCCGTCGAAAACAATGCTCCCCGACGCCGTAATTTCCAACGGCTTTTTTTGACGGCTATCGATGGCTTCCGACGGCCATCGACGGTTTCCTACCGTCGAAAAAAGGCATTCCCCTTGTAGTGATATATATCTGTGTATATATATGCCTGATAATGTGCTTGACATAAAATTTAACTTTTTTAAAATTTAAATATATATTTAAAATTAATATCCGTACAGATAATAATTAAAAACTAAGGGTTTTTAGGCTCAAGAAAAAAGTTGGAGAAAAATTTAGTTTTAGGAAGGAGAAGTTTTCTTTTTAGCCTGAATGACACTTTGTAGTGTAAATCACAAAATGATAGTTGTAACTATCATTTTCAATTTACACTAAAAAATGTCCTTCAAACTAAAATACAATCTTGCTGTCCCTGAATCTAATTTTTTTTGCAACTTGTTCCTTGTATCTATTTTCCTATAAAAATTAAATAGATTATATTTTGAAACATAATTTTGAATTTCAATACTTTAGAAGAATCTAAGTGATAATCTGTTATTTTAATATTTAATATATAATTTTATAATCTAAAAACAATTTTAAGTTTTAATTGTAAATTTTGGTCGAATTTAAAATAATAAATTTTTTTATATTTTGTACTGAAATCATATTAGATGATAATTTAACATTATAAATTACAAAACATATTTTATAATCCATAAGTATATAGATATAACTAATTTAAATTGTTAATTAATTTAGATAATATTGTAGGATCGATTTCACCCTAGAGGGGGGGTGAATAGGGTGATAGTGTAAATTATAAAAATTAATCGTGGAAGCTTATCAATTAATTTAAATTCAGATCACAGAATAGCAGCACAGATATATCAGAATATAAATAACAGAACAGAACAACACAGAATTTACCCAGCTTCGGCAAAACCCTGCCTACGTGCTGCCCCCAAGATTTCTACTAGAAATTAGATAGTCCCTCGCTTACACACGTAAACTCGCTATACCCGCTATTGACTAATCTAACTCTACGCTCAAAACCCTGACCACAACTCAATCACCGAGTTGCGAATTCCCAAACTACACACCGTAGTTTGTCCCCTAGTCACACGACTAGAAAATTAAAAAAAAACGGTTTAAAAGAAAAATATAATTTAAAAACAATTTAAAACACAATAACCCTTATTTAAATTTAAACCCTTAAAGTAAGCCCAAATTAATACAGGCCGGCCCCTTATTCATTTCTTCAACCTGTTCCTTTTGTTTTGTGAAAGTATGGCCGATCCTCTTTGTTCCTCTTTGCGAATTAGGGCTTCTGGTAATTTGCTTTTGCTCCTTGCGATTTAAACTAGGGTTGTGCAAAATTGAAGCGCCGCTCAATCTCGTTCGATAGTAGGCTTCGATGCTTTTGATTTGCTTACGGCTTCTTCAATTTTGGATCGAATTCGTTCTGCTTTTTCGGTATGTATTTTCCTCCTTTTGCTTTGCTGGTTGATTCTTGAAATCGATGAGATAAATGCCGATTATGATTAGGGTTTTTATAGGATTTGATTTCCTATTTTTGCGTTCGACTGATTGCTTCAAAAATTCTTGCTTTGCCGTTCGATTACACTTTGATGCTGAGAATTGATCTGACTTTGTCAATTTCGTATTTCTAGTAGCTTGATTCACACGGCTTTGAATTGCCTTGCTTATCACGGTTTTGATTTTGACTGGTTCACAATTGGCTTCGGCCTTTGAATTTGTGTTGATTGACTATGTTCTCTGTGTTGCTTCTGGCTTGACACACCTGTAGCATGGTCGATTTGCTTGGCCACCAACTGTTTCGGATCTGCACTGATGAATTTTGTTTATCCACTGTTGCCTTTGACTTTACACGGCATTGATTTTCTGGCACTGTTTTAATTCATTGTGATTTTTATATCACTGCTTGATATTCATTTGCATCTATATTGTCAATATCAATATCTGCTTCATTCTGATTTCATACATGTTGATGCTTGTGTATATTACTGCTATATATATGCGTTGTGCTTGCCTGTTGCACTCACTTACTTGCTGTCGTAGACGTTTTGAACTGCATACTTCTTGTTGCAGTCTTGTACAATGCTCGGCCATGTTAGTTTCATATGCATATTTGTGCATATTGACCATTGGTCTCTGTTGCATTCTTTGATGGTTCATTGGTGTTTGTACACTTTTGTTGCAGTGGTTCCATATCTCTGGTGCACTATGCCGTAGCCTTGGTCTTTGTTGGTTTTGTTGTGCACTTGTACTTCTGGTTGGTCTGCATCTTATGATTGCCACTGAAACTAACTTGTATCTTGGTCCTGAACATTGCTGTGTCCATATGGTATTCAGTACTGTGGCATTGCTGCATATTGATGCCTCTGTTTGCATTTGGTGTTTTGGTTTGAACTTGCAGAGTTTTACTGCCATAAGTCGTGCATGTGTGTTTATTTGTGTCCACTGATGCTTCGAGTCTGCAACTTGATTGATGCTGTACATATTGCCGTTATGCAGTAATCGAGTTTCACTTGCATTGCCGAGTTATTCTGATGCATCCTTCATGTATTCCCCTGATAATCATGTGCCACTGCATCACACTGTTGCAAGTGTTTCTGTTGAGCATGATTTGTCATCTCTGGTATTTCATGTTGGCCATGTTCTTCACTGTTTATATTGTTTGCATTGTTGTTTGTCTCTATGCTTGATGTCTACATGCATGTGGTCTTGCTGCAGTTTGGTCTCATATTCATTCTTTGATCATGTTGGCTATTTGGTCGAGTTCATTTGAGTCAGTGGAGTTGTTTCATTGTATATATCACTGGTTCATTCCATTGTTTCATGCATGTGACATTGGTGCATTGTCGTGAGTACTTTGTAGTTGCTTCTGTGCCTTCGGTCATGTTGCCTTGTGTTGAATCCCGTTTCAAAAATCGGATTTGACCTTGTGCTTGTGTCGTGATTTTCAATGTTATTGCACGTGAGTTGAACCCGGTTTATCATTTGGGTTTGACCTGTGCTCGCCTGTCCCTGTAAATCAATCAAGTGTATATATCGGGGTGCACGGCCTTGTGGCATATATAGTAATACACTGTGTATGTCACAAGTTGTTCGTGTATGATGAATCCAAATTTAAATTATGACGAACAACCCAAATAACTGAGGCAAATCATATATTCAAAAATTATCTTTTATTTTTGAATTGCAAAAATATTTCTTTTTCAATTTTACTGCGTTAGTTTATATTTTTGCAGATTGCTCAGATGCTCGATTCAAACTGGTATGCAGTTGAAGATAAATACGAGTGTGAGTGATATGTAGTAAGGTGCTGATGTAAAATAGTGATGTAATTGAATTTGTATCAAAGTTGTATAGTGAATAGTGAGAGCTTGAATTTGTATACTATTCAAAATTGTAATAAATATTTGTTTGAATAAAATATTCGTTTGAATTCAAATTCCGTGTTATTTATTTTATTCAGCAAATATTTATTTAATCTGTGAAAAATAAAATAGTATATTATCAAATACATTTAAACAAATGTATATATGTTTATTATCATCAAACAAAAATCATATAAGCGCATATTCAACAATCTCCCCCTTTTGATGATAACAAACATATATTTAAGATTTTGAATATGTTAAATGTATTTGATCATTGATACATCCTAATTGCTCCCCCTATTTAAATGCTTTCTCTCTATACAATGCTCCCCCTACATATATGCATACAAATAAAAATATGCAAATGATCCTAGATGCAAATAGAAAATTATTTGACCTTTGCTTGATTTTATTTGACAAAATCTTAACTTTTCTCTCCCCCTTTTGTTATCAGCAAAAGAATAATAGTGTTAGAGAAAAATAGAGATAAAGTAAATGATATCAATCCAACATTGAAAACTCAATTGAATATAAATATTAAATTTCAATAAGAAATCAAACAAAAATCATAAATATTTTGTTAGGCGCATATTCCACTTTTAGAATGATGGAAATGATGTCATCATATAAAACTATACAGTTGTGTCTATTTGCGGTATATTTATATCAGGAATTTGAATATCTACTAACCATGCATAACCGTTAGGACTTTTAAATGAGATTAGTAGTATTCCAATTTTATTTTAAAAAAAAATGAATTCAAGTATCTTCTAACCACACATAACCGTGGGGACTTTTAAATGGGATTAGAATCAACTTGTTTATTTTAAGAAAAAAATAATAATCAACTTTTGATATGCGTTCCATACATGCATAACCATAAGGACTTTTAAATGAGCATGGAAGCACATAACAAATTCTAAGTAATTCACCCATGCATAACCGTGAGGACTTTTAAATGAGAGTGAATACTTTGGTATTTATTTATTTTATTTTATTTTTTTTATTTTTTTTATTTTTATTTTTTTTTAAAAAAATGTGAAAATGAAAAACGAACGATTCCTGTTAAAGTACTACATATCGACAAACTATATAGAATTTTGATGAGTGATGGTTGATAGAAATATGATAGGTATAGAGATGGTCATGGAATTTTTACCGACAAAAAGTTTTATAACTCTTGTTTACATTTCTAAAGAAATTTTCTAATTATACTTTCTCGAGTTATAATATATAATCAATATCAACACTCATCACTTTTTCAATCACTATTTTTCTTTTCGATAATCATTTGGGAGTCAGATTAGTCATAATAGTCATTTAAAATCAAATTCAAAAATAATTATGAAATTAATTTTTCAAAAATGAATAATCTGAAAATATGGTCAAAAATGATTTTCTTTCCTTTTTGGAATTATTATGCCTGCTTTAATCTCTTACAGATCTCTCCTTTAGAAATATACAACAAGAGAATTATATACGAATAAGATTTAGAAATTTAGGGAATAAAGGAGAAAAGGATTAAGAATTAAATAATAAACATCTATATTTTTTTACTTGAAACCCTCGAGTGTTTTCTGAATCTTTGAGGATAGAAATTGATAGAGCTTTGCTTGTTTACCAAAATAATTTATGACTAAAAGTGAGAGGGCTAGGCCCTTATTTATAGTGGTTAGAAAGCATCAGAACCGTCGGATTGAGCGTAAGCCACTTCGGATAGTTGATCGTGAGACAAAGCAACTCAGAAAGAAGTCAGTAAATCTCGTCAAAGTCCAATGGAGTGCTGATGAGCGAGATTGCACATGGGAGATAGAGGATAGTATTCGGTATTCAAACCCCGAATTACTAATTTCAGGTGTAATTCGAATTTCTCAAAAATCTGTCTTGACTTCTCTGCTTATTTCATTCTTTCTTCACTCGTCTCGTTCCTTTTCGAGGACGAAAAGTTTTGAGTGGGGGAGATTGTAACGACCCTGAATTCCCGATCCAATTTAAATTTTAAATTCATCGTTTTAATATAAAAAATTTAAAATTTATAAACGATCTCAATTTGCATCCAAACTTTATTTGTAAGATATGTCTAGTTGGATATGAGTATAGAAAAAGTTTCGTCGTGAAATATTACAGTAAACTCCGTTCGCGTTTCACTGTATATCAGTCCATATAAAGCTACGTAAAATTTATCTTTAAAATCCAAATATTTTTACACAGTTATGTTGGAAAAATTACTTTGATCAAGATTACGTAATTCGTTTCATCAAAAACTATCATCGCCTGTCCCGTTTAAATTGTTTTGCAAAACGTACAATTTAAGCAGCGTAAACGTGAATTTTATAAAACCATCATATCGCAATAATCTGTATACCGTTAGAATCGTCTCGTCGCACTAATCATAACGGTATATTTATTTGCGCGAATCGAAGTCCGGCATAATCCGTCGCGTTGATTAAACGGTTCCGGACGGACCGGTTAAACAAATTACAGCCCAAGTTCTTCAGCCCGTTTACAAAAAAAAAATATGAAATAAAATGATAGCTGTGATGTATTTATGGAGTTAGTTGGAAGCTAGGAGTTGCATGGGAAATATGTATGGCGTTTCGTAACTCAAGAGAAAATTATTTACTGTATTAGAAATTTAAAAGTAAGGAAGGAAACGCTTCTTATATTTCACTCTTTCAACTGTTCCTCCTTGCCTCACTTCAAGAGCATCTGGTAATACACCTTTACTCCTTCCTTCTTCCTCATCTTTTCTTTCTAAAAAAATGTATGCAAACCTCTGCTGCCCTGTCACCGCCGACTAACCCCTTGAATCCCGCGCGTCACCTATATCTTGCCACCCCAACCCGCTCCAGATTCAAACACAAACCTTTGCAGCAATCATCAAACCCGCGCGTGTATTACAATCTATTCTCTTTGGTTGTGCGTATCATAGCAAGTTGAGGGGAGGAGCAACTGTAAAGTGTAGAGCCGGTTTTGTTTATAAAAAAAAGAAAAAGAAAAAAAGGGGGCGTGAGTTGGAGATGCATGCAGTAGATGGAGGATGCATGCAGTGTAGTGTCTCTGTGAAGTGTATTGTGTGTGTTGTGCTTTGTGTGTGTGCTGAGTGTGGCGTGCGTGAGTTTGGGAGGAGGTAGCAACAGGTTGAGAGGGGGGGAAGCAAAGAAGAATGGCCTCGGCTAGAAGAAAAAAAAAAGTGCGTGCGTATCAAAGTGGTGCTGTGTGTGTATTGTATGCAAAGGAAGTGGGAAAGCATATGTGTAGCTTGCTGTAGGAAGGGCGGGGGATGCGTGAGTTAATAAAAAAAAGAGATGCATGCATGAAGGGAACATGGGTGCTTGCTGTAAAGATATATATATAAGTTGATGTGGAAGAGGTGCATAATGAAACTGTGCACGCGTCTCGTGAGTGGGAAAAAATGTGTGTATGCATGTTGCGTATGTGTGGGTGCACGGGTAGCGTGCAGGTGTCAGGCGGTCTCGAAAAAAAAAGGAAAAAGAAAAAAAAATGAAACATTGATTAACAAATAGCGTTAGATTTTGCAGATGAGTATTTACGCAAATATGTAAGTTAGGTTCCTATTGGTTGCCAAAATAGTAACTAATTTTTCTTTGCTTGTTGTTGCAGCAACTGTCTGAGTTCTCTCACAGCAGCATCAATCTCTCAACCTTCGTTCTTTCCTCCGTTATCGGTAAGCGCAGTTATATAATTTTATAATTATATATGACGTTCATTGAATTATATCGTCTCTTTTATCGATATTGCAGTGTTCGTTGTTTGTGTGTACCGACTTCTATTCGTGCTTATTCTTGCTTTGGGTCCACTTCTTTATCCACGAAAGGTGAAATAAATTTTCACGACATATATTCTTATGCTAGTTTGGTTGATAACTGATTGCTATGTGATAATTAAATTGAATGTTGATTGCTATTGTTAAGTGATAAAATATGCATGTTGAAAGTGATATAGGATATTTAACAATATTAAGTGAACTATTTATGTTGAATGTTGATTAACTTGATCCCTTATATGTTGAATATGGACTAGTTGAATATGACCTTTTAATTGTTAAGATTAATTAACATGTATAATTTGATTAATTTCACTTTGGACCATTGAACGTATATCGGATTAATTGTTGTAGTGTAAATTTGAAATTGAATTGAACGACTAGTGAAAAACCGAAATGTAATAATCTTTAATCTACATGAAATGATAGTGTAGATTCTAGAAATAATTATATTAATTTACATAAATAACAAATGTAAATTAATACGATTATTTCGGGATTTTTTAATAAAATTGTTAAATTGTTGTGAATGGATACTATTGCTTGTTTATTTACTTTGACACCATCCCAGCTATCACACTGCAAGTTCCCTTTGTATGTTTTGATTTTGAATTGAGATGGAATCGGGTTGAAATGATAAATACCCAAATAACTTTGACTTAGGGTAGAAAATTAAATTAAAACCGATTGGTCAATGTTTTGATTTAAAATAAAATAAAGTTTTATTTGACTAATAATAAGGTTTTGAATAAAAATTGGAATTTAAATTCGAATGAATTGTAAATGTAAATATTTAAGTTTGAAACAAATATGAACGTCGTAATTGACAAAAGAATATTGATTAAAATTTAATTATGTAATATGTAAATTAGAATTGATTGATAATCAAGTTTGAAATTACTAAAAAATTAAGTTTTGAAATTTTGATAATTAAGTTTTGGAATTGTTAATAATTAAGTTTGAAATGATTAATAATTAAGATTTGAAATTATTGATAATTTGAATAGATTGAATTATTTAATGATCAGAATAAATTGAATTAGATTTGCTTATTAAGAAAATCAAATTTTGAATAAGGGAAACTAATTTCTTTAATTGAGTTTTGAAGTTGGTAACGAAGGTAGTAAATGAATGAATTGAATTTCTTTAATAAGAAATAGAATGCGTTTATCAAATAAATGAAAGGTTTGAAAGTTAAGGAATTGGATTTGACAAATTTTAATTTTAATTTAATTTGTAAACTTTGATAATGAAGTTGAACTTAAGAAAGTAATGTAATGAATTGGAAATTTAATTGAATTTGTTTAATGATAAATTAATTTAATGAATATCGAATGAAATCGATAATTGGGTTTAAATCGATTTGATCGATAAATGATTTTGGAATGAACTTATACATGAAATTAAATGAATATTTGAATTTTTTAAAATGAACTTTGAAATTGAATTATAGAAGTTTGAAATGAAATTTTGGAACTTGATTTAGAATGACTAACGAAATGTTGAATTACAAATTCTAATTGAAATTGAAATTGAATTGGTTTTGAAATATATTAAGCGACCAATCGGTAAATTTATTTACGAAGGTTATTAAAGGAATCGAAATCGGTTAGGGACATACTCACTGTTTAAACCGAAAACCACTTTAATAACTATACGCGGAGTGTGGTCCAGAATAAAGTGGTTGGATAGACATACGCGATGACTGAAGAAAGAGAACGATAATGGATAGCCTTGACACCTGTGTCAAATTGGAAATGACTAAAACGGGAGCCGTGCCAGGCCAAATGGGGTTAGCTACCTCGAGCGAACACACTTCTTCGTAAACTACTCATTTACTTTTGTGATTGATTGGTGCGCACCCTTGAATTTGGAGTGTTGTATCGCGGTGTTGCGATCGTTGCGGCGATGCGTTCTCACCAGTCCGGATCAGGCAAACGGTAGTTTCACTACCTTGGGTATTGCCTCATGTGCCTTGTCATATTTGTATTCCCATATACGCGACCACTACGAATTTGTTTTGTATTATACTTATGGAGTACTCCCTTATATCCCACTAGTTTACGGTGGAGTTTACAGTGCTCTATAGTCTATAATGCTTTATGAAATGTGTTAAGGGGAACAATGGTAACGCCTTAACACTATTTTGATATTTTACTTTACTCTTAGACATTATCTATGTATCGTACACTATTATGTATAAATAGTTTAACGGATCCTTAAAGATGTTATTCCATTCATCTTTGAGTTATTGTTATTTGAACTTGAACCATATTATCTGTATAAGAATATATGTCCTGATTCGAGTGTTTGTTTGTGCATATGTTCGGATCAGACTGAGGATTGCTGTTGCTGTTCTACTTGGAGCTGAAGACCGAAGACTATCATTATCTTATCTTATCAGTATTGCTCTTTCTATTTCAGACTATTGGACATCTATGTTGTTCTATTTTATTTTATCTAAGACATTGTTGTATTTATGGGTAGCTTCATGAACTACTCCTATGACTATGTTGTATTTCCGCTGCACTATTCTGTGGTATTTTATTTCTGTGATTCTGTGATGATTCTCATTTATATATCTATACTCCATCAATGATTCGTGTTTTATACCATTTAAGTTGACATGTGTGGTTTTTCGTCAATTTAAATGGTCCAAATACACGGGTTGTTACATTAAAATAATATAATCCAGAACGTTCATGGTGTAGAAAGAAACCCTAGCCGCCATACAACAACTATCGACCATTATAATCCAACAGTCGACCGCTACCGGCCGACTGATCATGGGTAACGGTCGACCGGTTGCCCTATTTGAGAATGATATTTTATTATCGTTTGATTTTATTTATTCATTTCCTGAATTAACTTCTAATGTTAACGTTAATTTTAATGGTTCCTTAACTCCAAGTCTAATTGCTGTCATTTTTTTAATTTCAAATTTTACCATTAATTATTTATTTGAATTTGAATTCAAAAACTTCAAACACCATTGAATTTTCCGTTTGAGCTCCATTTTCAAAATTTATATACAAAAATTGATTAAAAAATCGCCATGAATGCAACAACACAACTTTCATGGCCAAATTTCGATATTCACATAATTTTCATTTTTAGCCTTATTATTAATTTATTGATTAATCCTTTTATATTAGTTAATTTCTTATCAATTTTTTTTGACGTCTTTCATTTTTCTCCCTTAAAAGGATTTCGTCCCTGAAATTCCTAAGGGACGGACGGTGTAATGCACACTAAGCATCCATGTTATACAACCAATGTAACGACCTGGAATTTTATCGCTTTAATTCGTGAATATTTAATTTATTTTAAATATTGAATTAATGGTTTAATAATCCAATAACCCGCTTTTATTTTATAATTAATTAAGAAAAAGTTACTTTGCCTTTGTTTTCATTTTAAAACAACTTTTTCAATGTTTAAGTGAAGTTAAATATCTTGGAAAAACTATTCAGAATAATAATAATAAGTATAATAATAACTAAAAATAATAATATATACGTTTGAAATTTTGATTTGAAAATGGATTTGATAGCGTATGTGCAGATATGGAGAATGATACATGGATCCTTTTATGGACCATTGTATTTTTATATTGTTAACATTTTGATTTAAAATTTAGAAAGGATGGCTAAGTTGACAAAATAGGTAAGGGTATTAGTGATAATTCCCATCTCACTTCTTTTATAAAATGAAGCTCATTTTCATGTTTGTTCCTTATTCTCATTTCTATGCTTTTCTAATTTCCTTTCTTTATGCCTCACCTAATCTAAAGAAAAAATAGATAAAAATATGGATTTGAATCAAGTTATAACATGGATTTTGAATGGAGTTGTTAGAAAAAGAATTTGGATCTCATCTACTTGCATTTTTTAACTAACTAGAGAAAGGTGAGAATCACAAATTCTTTATTTATACATTTGGTAAACTATGCATGTGTGAACCTTCATTGAAAGTATGTTGGAAATATTTTATTAATAGCTTGACTTCAAATGATGATAGTTTGTTTAAATAATTTTTTTAAACAAAAAGGAAAAATGCTTACTTGTTATAAACATAGAAGATCACATGGACATAGGCATAATTTTCACTTATAGATTCAAATCTTCTTCTCTGTTCTTAGTTGCAAACTGAAACATACACCTTCTCAAGTTCTAAAAATAAATATTTTTTAAACTACTAAATATTAGTTTGACCGTTAACTCCATAGATGTTCACTTGGGTATATATTAATTTTTGAAAATGTCTGTTCGATGGTTCATCAGCTATAGCAGTAGAAAATAGGTCTTTACAATAAGTATGCTAAAAGTGATGTTTTTAATAATCATAATTCGATGAACAAGCTGTAGTACTATCGTGTTCGCCTCATCGATTCAGGATTTTTGATGGTATTCGGGGAATTTTAGGCTTGGGATAAGTTAATCGAAACTGGGTGAAGTGGGGTTTACCAACGAATTTGTTGACAATGGGTGGAATGGTCAGGGCTGGAGCAGCCTTGGGACTTGGTGAAGGTCTTTGCGAAGTCGCGATATCTTCGACGGAGTGTGGAGCTCGGTCAAGCTTGATATAGGGTTTTGGGTTTGGGTGAGGTTTTAGCTAGAACGTGGCGAAGTAGGAGGCACTTCGGGAAGTCAAGTGGCTCGAGGTTTAGTGGTGAAGTTGCGGTCAAGTCTCGCGAGTAGAACGGCGTCGACGTCAAGGGCAGGAGGTGAGTGGAAGCATGGTGAGAGGTAGAAAACATGGGGAAGTGTGGTTTTGGGTTACTGGAACACAAGTTTTCATTAGGATTGGAGGGTTCAATTTTGATATGAAGCAAGGTAGGAGGCAATGCGGTGGTCGATGGAAAAAGGGCGACGAGCTGCGCTTGGGTGTGTGTCTCGCGATGGCGATCAGTGGTGGTACCGAGAGTGCACGTGCACGAGTGTGCATGTGTATATGGCTCCTAGTAGTTAACGTTTTCATTTGGAGGCTAAATGTATTTTTGAATTTGTGAAGTTGACTTTTGGAAGAAGTAGATTGTTTTGGAGTTGTTGGTCTAGGCCCTGGACCGGGTTTGAGGGGTAGAGTATTTTTGATAATTAATTTTTTTTAACTAAAATAAATTTTTAAAACTTTGAATTTAAATAACGCATTTAAATTAGATCTTTTTACCTACGGTTTTCGGCGTTAAAATATTATTTTCTAGTGGATCATGTTTTTTAAGGTTATTTGATATAATTCTCAAAGAGTAAAATATCCATAATTTAATAGGCATAGAAACAATAACGTCGATCTTACACTAACATCCTGGTAGCAGAATAAAACACCGTTCTTCTATATTTATATTGAATGCATCTTATGAGACATCTATTGGGTAGAATAAATCCACCTTCTGTTGTTTTACTAAATTGGACGTTCATTTATATGTTAGTTTCCTTGGACAAACTATGAGTTATCTGTCGTTTGTTGATTTGAAAATTATTTACATATTTGTTGTTATATAAATATCAGTAATCTGATCTAAATTGTTAAACAGGAAATAATGGTAACATATTAAGTGGCATTGGGGTCGCTAAGCCTCTTCCTAATTTTGAAAAAAGAAATGGATTTAAATTTTAACCGTATATAATTTCAAAATAAAGTGTTTTCTAGAAATTAAAAAGGTTAAGTTAATATTATTTGAATTCTAATATTGTAAAGTTAATATTTTTAAATAATGGTGCTTAAAGTTAATTAATTAATTATATATTTTTAGAGGTTTTAAAGGATAATTAGTTATCTATTTACTTAAAGATTCAAAAGTTAATAAATTATTTATTTATAAAATGTTTAAAATCGATAAGTTATTCATTTAATAATATATTAGTTAATTAAGTAATTATATAACACTAATTAATCTTTTTGCTGAAAATGGTTTAAGTTAAATAATTTATTCAATTTAATTTAAGTAAATTTAGAAATTTAATTTAATAATAATTTTTTTTATAAAAGACGTTTAATTTTTATAACTTTCTTTATAAAGAGTATTCTTTTAAATTGATGGGTCTGATAAAGTTATAAATTTTAAAAGAGGCCTTGGATTTTGGAAAATAGGATTTGGGTATAAACAATTGTTTGTATTAATTGGATCACTTAAAATTTTAAGATTTATGAATCTAATAAAGGGTACTTCCTAATTTTGGTGGTAGGAAAGTCTTTTTCCCTACTTTACAGCGAAGGATTAGTGATTTGGAATCATAAAATTAGTTTATCAAAAGGATAGTATTTTGATCCAATTTATAGGATTTTGAAAATATGAAATATTTTCTTAAATTATTTTGTGAATATTCTTATACTCTGGTATAAGAATATAAATTTTCCAAATATAAAAGTAAAGGGTTTGAGAATATACTATACTAGTGAGATAAGTATATGAATATTTTTGGTAAATAATTAAAGTCATAGATTAATGAAGAGTAATTAAATTAAGGGTTAGTGGATCCCATATGGAACTGAATCTACGATGAATGATTTGTTTGATAGTTAAATAACCGGCTATCAAATCTTCGCCAAATATAAATATGGAAATATATAAGGGAAACATGTGCGCTATATGGCACAATGATCTTCGATGATGTTGTATTGTGCTTATAAATTTCGTTTTGTTCTCCTAGGACAAATGATAGGGAGATCCATCCACATAAACTGTTAAGGGGTGATCCCCGCTTTTATCTTGTTTGTTTATTTTCAAAAGAACCGAAGTTGAATTTACCTAAAACCGTCGAATGTTGGTTTGAAGAGACCGGAATCATATAAGTATAAATTGTCTAAAACCACTTCGGTTCGGCTTAAGCGTTCGAATTGAAGACATCTTGAAGCTAATGGAATCAAAGACGAAGCTCTTAGAAGTGCAAGGTCTACTTGCAACTAATCTCAAGGGCGATTCTAAAATGGATACAGTAGAAGTAGTGCCTTTGGTTTGTCTTTATCTTGAACAACGTGTATGGATGAATGTCGGCACTACATTGCTGTCGTAAGGGCAGTGTTAGCGTTTCAAGTGGGAATTGCTAAAAGAGGAAAAGGGTAATTGTGACCTCACAAGCCTCATAACCCAGTAAGGACTAAAACAGGGGATATGCAGTAGAGCTATGTGATTCGCTATCATTAGGATCATCGTCCCTCGATCTAGAGTCAATATTTACAGTTTTGGTATGCGGGCGAGAGTGATGCCATGGCCTGGTACATCTATTTGCAGCCTTGATGCCCGGGGGAAGACGTAATCTGAACTATCATTTTAAAGGGGCAGCCGGCTTTATGTAGCAGAGATGCAAGAAGTTCTTGTTAACCTCGGTATATTTTATCTAGAGGTGCACTATGTCGGGTGATGCCATAGTAGAATAAAATTGATGGTAATCCAATCTCCAATATGTGCCTTTACGGACTTAGTTGTGCCCAAATACGTCGAAACGTGAGAAGCTAACATTTCAACTATTTTCTATATTTATTTCCCATCCACACACTATTATAATATCAATGAATTTTATAATAAAAATGGTTTGATTATCATAAGGTAAAAACCAGTCCGTGTTTATGTGCGGTGTGGTGTTACGAGATAACTTTATTTCAAACGGTTTTATAACGTTAAGTAGTCTATTTGATTGTGTTTCTCACGCTGGTTTTACCAGACTGATCCAGGTGTTGTTTTCTTAAAATGCTCGGGTAGCCTGAATATGTTTTCTAGATTTAACTACATAATTGGAGCTTTCAGGAGACGAGTTGGATGCCTCCAAGACTTACTTCCGTACTTTCTTTTATCTTCTACTGTTCGTTCGTTATTGTCGTAGTTAGCAACAATTATAAGGATATGTTTTATAACTGTCCAGGACAGATGTTGTGTTAGTGTTGTACTCTGATTTATTTATGTAAATTAAAGTCTCTTTCTTTTTATAAAGACTTGTTTAGTATTATATATTACTTGGCATGGTTATATAAGATTCTATTCTATCTTTTCTTTCATTCACCCCAGTGACCTATCTTTCAGACAATAATTGATCGGCACACAATTACCAAGGATGTACTAAGTGTCGTCTTTAGTAGTAAGAAAGGCAGATCGTTGCACGTGGTATCGGAGCTTAGGTTAAGAAAACACTTAGGCCTTGGTGGGGTAAAACTCATTGGAGATAAGGTAAGTGACACCCTAAAATGAGTTGAGTACATATAAGAGTGCATATTTGTTAGTGCTATAAAATGTTTTATATTGTGTTGGTTTATCTGTTGAGTGGCGTATGAATTCTGGTCGAGATGTGGGACACTACGGTGCCGATATAGGTTTCTAAACACTTAAACAAGGCAAATCGACATGGTATTGTTTTTGAAATTTGGTAAATGAAATAGGTTTACCTAGGATTACATTTTATATATAAAGAAATAATTTTCAAATGATAATTACAGTTATTTTAATTATAAATTGTTTGTTAGAAAATGTTGATATTTATTTAACTTTATTTGTTTGCTTGTGTTCAGTTAGTTTATGATCGTTCATTAGTTGATTTAATTTAAATATTAGACATACACACCTTGTGAATTCAGTTTCACGATTTGACTTTAAGGCATTCGGTGATAAAGTTGGATTTAAAATTAAATTTTAATAAAGTTGTTTATTAAAACCTAAAAAAAAGATAAAAAATTAAGAAATTATTTTATAAAAAAAGTGAAATTATATAAGTATGATTTATATATATGGTTCATAAATGAAATGGATTTAAACTGAGAATTCGAGAACTTAAATCCCATTGTTTTCGGAAATTGTTTTTCAAAGTTTGGAGAAAATAATTTTAGTATTATATGATAGTATTTGTGTATAGAAACACTTTTAAAAAGGATTTTTAAAGGAAATGAAAAGCACGGAACTCACCTGTGTCGTTGGAAAATAACCCTAGTAATGACTACAGCATCATAGGTATTCATTTTTGAGTTTCTAAAATAAGGAGTTTCTACCATTATAGTAGATTGACTACAGAGTTCTTTAGTTAAAAAAATTAGTTAAATTCCATGGGTATATTTGATATAAAAACAAGATATGTATATTATTATTTCAAAATGATTTAAAATAAAACCCGAGCATTTAGTTCTTAAGTCTCCCTTAAGAAAATATTAAATTAGATAGTGTTATTTTTATGGAATGTTTTCATAAATAATTTTTAACAGAAAAAGAATTAGTATTGGTAAAAGCCAATAAAATAAGTATGTAAGTTGACCGTGGATCCTTTCTCTTGTTCACATAGTTCTTGATCTAAGATTCTAGAGCATGACTTCGAGGTGTTTCGCACTGTACCGAATAAAGATCTATCACTCAATTCTCAAAGGCGAAAACTTGGTGAGAGTTCTTGATTTGGAACCAAGGTTGTCTATCGTAGTATATGCCTATGTAAGAAGGACGAAGAGTTCTAATCAAGAGGCCTGATCAGAGTCCATACTAGAGAACTGGTTGGGCAATACCATTTTGGAAATAAAAGATATACATTCAAATAGGTGATCAAGTCAGAATGATCTACGCACCTTACACGGACTTATGAATAGTGTTAAATATTCATGTGATTAGTTTGGTTCTTTCTAGGATTGGGGTTATGTTCAATTTCAGAGTCGAAATTCTTTTAATAAAGGAAGAATGTAATGATCCATAATTTTATCGCTTTAATTTTTGAATATTTAATTTATTTTAAATATTAAATTAATGGTTTAATGATCCAAAACCCTCTTTAGTTATAATTAATTATAAAAAAGTTATTTTGCCTTTATTTTCACTTTAAAACAAATTTTTAAATGTTTAAGTTAAGTTATATATTTTGGAAAAATAATTAATAATAATAATAAGTATTGATAAAAATAGTTATATATAAATTCAAATTTTTGTTTTGAAAATGGATTTGACGGTTTATGTGTTGATACAGAGAATGGTACATGGATCCTCTTATGTACCATTATATTTTTATATTGTTGACATTTTGATTTAAAATTTGGAAAGGATTGCTAAGTTGACAAAATAGGTAAGGGCATTTGTGACAATTCTCATCTCACTTCTTTTATAAAATGAAGCTCATTTTCATGTTTGTTACTTGTTCTTATTTCTACGCTTTTCTAATTTCCTTTCTTTCTACCCCTCCTAATCTAAAGAAAAAATAGATAAAAATATAGTTTTAAATCAAGTTAAAAAATAGATTTTGGGTGGAGTTGCTAGAAAAAGGGTTTGGATCTCATCTGCTTGCATTTTTCAACTAATTAGGGAGAGGTGAGAATCACACATTCATTATTTAACATTTGGTAAAATATGCATGCATGAACCTTTGTTGAAAGTATGTCAGAAATATTTATTGATAGCTTGATTTCAAATGATGATAGTTTGTTTAAATAATTGTTGTAAACAAAAAGGAAAAATGTTTACTTGCTGTGAACATAGAAGAACTCCTCGACATACGCATAATTTTCACTTACAAGTTCAAATCTTCATCTTGTTCTCAGTTGCAAACTCAGACATACACCTTCCCAAGTTTTAAAAATCAATATCTTTTAAACTACTTGATGTTAGCCTGAGCCATTAACTGCATAGATGTTCATTTAGGTCCATATTAAATTTTGGAAATGTCCATTCGATGATTTGTCGACTGTAGCGGTAGAAAATGTGTTTTATAGTAAGCAAGCTAAAATTGATATTTTTAACACTCATAATTTGACAAAGGAGCTATACTATCGTGTTCATCTCGTCGATTCAGGATTTTTGATTGTGTTTGGGGAATTTTTAGCTTGGAATTTCACCTTGGGATGAGTTGACTGGAATTGGGTGAAATGGGGTTTTCTAGTGAATTTGTTGACGGTGGGTGGAATGGTCGGGGCTAGAGCAGCCTCGGGACTTGGGGAAAGTCTTGACGAAGGCATGGCGTCTTCGGTGAAGTATGGAGCTCGATTGAGCTCATGTAGGGTTCTGGGTTTGAGTGGGGTTATTGCTTGAATGCGGTGATTAAGATGGCGTTTGGGGAAGTCAGGTGGCTCAAGGTTAGTGGTGAAGGTGTGGTCGAGTCTCGTGATTAGAATGATATCGATGGAAGGGGCTGGAGGTGAGTGGAGGCACAGTGAGCGGTGGGAAAACGAGGGGCAGTGTGGTTTGGGGTTAGTGAAACGCGAGTTTTCATTGCGCTTGGAGGGTTAATTTTGATCTGAGGCAAGGTAGTAGATGGCGCAGCGGTCGATGGGAAAAGGGCGGCGAGCGGCGCTTGGGTGTGGGCCTTATGGTGGCAATAGGCGGTGTATTGGAAGTGCATGTGCATGGGTGTGGATGTGTATATGGTTCCTCGTAGTTAACGTTTTGATTTGGAGGATAAATGTATTTTTGAATTAGTGAAGTTGAATTTGGAAGGAAGGAGATTGTTTTGGAGTTGTTTGTTTGGGCCTTGGGACAGCTTTGAGGGGTACGGTGTTTTTGATAATTAAAATGTTTTAATTTAAATAATTTTTTAATCTTTAAATTTAAAACGCGTTTAAATTAGATACGTTTTACCCACGGTTTCGATAATAAATTTGTATTTCTTAGAAGATCACATTTGTAGGGTTATTTGACAGATTTCTCAGAGAGTAAAATATCTATAATTTAATAGGCATAGAACCAATAACGTCGATCAGTAATTATATTTTTATCACTAATATCCTAGTAGCAAAATAAAATACCATTCTGGTGTATTTATATTGAATGGATTTTATGAGACATTTATTGGGCATAATAAATCCCCATTCTGCTGTTTTACTAAATTGGACATTCGTTTATATGTCAGTTAGCTTGGACAAATAATAAGTTATCCATCGTTTGTTGATTTGAATTTTATTTACATATTTGTTGCTTTTGTAAATATCAGTGATCTGATCTGAATTGTTAATCTGAAAATAAAGGTAACTTGTTAAGTATGATTGAGGTGCTAAGCCTCTTCCCAATTTTGGAAAAGGAAATGGATTTAAATTTTAACCTTATATTATTTCGAAGTAAAGTATTTTCTAGAAATTAAAAAGGTTAAATTAATATTATTTGTATCCTAATATTGTAAATTTAATATTTTTAAATAATGGTGTTTAAAGTTAATTAATTACTTTTATTTTGAAGGGATTTTAAAGGATAATTAATTATCTATTTACTTAAAAGTATAAAAGTTAATAAATTGTTTATTTATAAACTTTTTAAAATTGATAAATTTTTTATTAAGTAAATTTTTTCCAAATACTCATCATACAAGTATAGAAAATAAAACAAAAATGGCGTCCATTCTGGTTCCAGGCGATTAATTTTCCTCCTCCTTCGCGTCCATTCTCTGTTCCCCTTCATGCCCTCTTCCCTATCTCGTCTCCTGTCCCCCTCATCCACGCGCTCTGGTCGTGTGTACAGTGCAATGGCTGATGCTGTTGGTGCTAGCCCTGACCTGCTTTCGCCCCATGTTTTCCCGCCCCTCTCTGTTAACACTCTGACTCCATCGATACCTTTTACTCGATCCTGCTTACGTGAAGATTTCGTGAGCGCATCCGTTCCATCCCCCTTGGAATTTGCTGCGTCACTCCCTAATTCAGCTATGAATGTCGAATCTCATCCCAGTCGCTTTAAAGGTATTCTTGCCTCGGGATCGCTGGTATCGCAATCCACCCTAGCTGTAACGTGTGACGCATCTGCGGAGGCATTTGGTTTAGCGGATAAGTTATCTGCTTCGTCAACTCCAGGTGAGCCCTTATTTCTCCCTCCGATTGGAACTACTGAGTGTGTCAACCGAAGTATTGGTTGTGTATTGGGTTCTTGTGTTAAGGATACTAGATCTAAGAGCAGTGTGGAACTATCGGTTCCATCTTTGTCTTCGTTGGCTTGCGACATTTCTGTGGTTAGCTGTGGCACACCTCATGCTCGACAAAATGCTAGTTTGGATTTCCCCTTGAGTAACAGTCCTACATTAATACACTCCGCGTTGGTTAGTTCTGGTGTAATTGTTGATGTCACACCTGAGGCTCCTCTGATTAGGCCATCTCTCAATGCTAATGGAAATGATTCTGGCATACCACCTGCTCGACAAAATGCAAATACTAGTTTTGAACCTGTGCTCAATGATGTCATGCCTGGAACTTGTGTGAAAACTGCATCGCACATTGTTTCTAGTGAGGAATGTCGTACTACTGCCCCTAGCACTTCGGTTCCTAGATCGTGGTCTTCCCTCTTTACATCCATGCCCCGAAATGCGGGCGTATATGAACCGGTTGACTTCGAGATTGTTGAGGTTGATGGAGTTATGATCCCGCCCCCCTGTGTTATGCAAGCGGGTATGGATTTTTGGTCTGAATACGTTGTAGGATTCTTTTTGGACCCTAAGCATCGATTCCGTGATGTAGCTGCTGTTTGTCGTAGGGCCTGGAGATTGCAAGGAGGTCTTAGAGTTAAGTTGGTCGATTCCTTGTACTATCTTTTGTTCTCCTCCCCTGAGGATCGTAGACGTGTTCTAGAGTCTGAACCCTCCTTTTTTGACGGCCAACCTTTTATACTTACCCCCTGGTCGCCGACGATAGCAAGTGTTCGTGAGCAAGTTTTTTCGGTCCCTGTTTGGGTTTATTTTTCCCAAATTCCCTCTGCTTTACAGCCGTTGCTTGGCTTGAATTGGCTTGCGTGCAATATTGGAAAATTGAAATGCTTTGATGCTAACACGGTTGCGCGTGACAAGCTAGTTTTCGCCAAAGCCTTGATTGAGATTACTCCCGACAAGCCTCTTCCCACCTCTATACCTGTTCAGCTAGCTGTTGGTCATGTGGCCAATGTTCGTGTACGTTATGGATGGGTCCCTGATATTTGTTCCTCTTGTCATTCCTTCGGTCATACTGATGCTGTATGCGTGCGCTCTGAGGTTCCTGCTGCTGCTCCTAAAATTCCACTGCCCCGTCCTCCCCTTAGGAAATGGGTTCCCAAGGCCTCTCTTGTAGCTGCTGTCTCTGATTCTCCCCCTTCCTTAGTGCCTCCTGTTTCCCCGGATCTTGGTACTGTTCCTCCCGCTCCCCCTTTGGCTCCGATCCTCTATCCGTCTCTCGTTGTTTGGGTCAAGTCTGAGCTCTCTTGGGTTGATTGTCGTACTGATATGAGATACAATCCAGTGGATAACACATATTTTCGATATATATCTGATGATTTACTGGATCTTCGATGTCTTTTCTATTGCATTTCTGGTGATTCCTTGGTACTAGACGAGGACGGTGCATATGCTATGTCGAATTCTGAGATTCTTGCTGACCCTGACTGGGAACGATCTTTTGTCTACTCTTCTTGCAGTGACTGTTATGACCCTTCCCTTGCTGTTCTTTTTCGCCCCTTTATTGGACGTCTGGATGGTGGACCTATGATTTCTTCCAAGGAAGATGAGGGTGCGACTGTTTCTTCCTCAGCTGAGGAGAACTAGCGGTGATATTTATTTATAGTAGATGTGACGTATCTGTCATGCTCCTGTTCTGTATTTGTCTTTACATTTTGTAGTTAAGGTGTCTTTGCCTTACTCCTGTACTTCAACTTTATTACTATTCGTAATAAAAGTGGTCGGTCCACTATAAAACCGTCGGCCATGCCAAAAAAAATTAAGTAAATTTTTAATACTAATTAACATTTTTGCTAAAAATGGTTTAAGTTGATTAATTTATTCAAGTTAGTTTAAGTAAATTTTGAAATGTATTTTAATAATAATTTTGTTTATAAAATGTGTTTAAATTTTATAATTTTTTATAAAGAGTGTTCTTTTTGAAGGGTCTGATAAAGTCATAAAATAGAAAAGAGGCCTTGGATTTTGAAAAATAAGATTTGGATATAAAATTTGATTTATATGAATTGGATTACTTACAAAATTTATGATTTATGAATCGAATAAAAGGCCCTTCTTGATATTGGTATTAGGGAAGTCTTTTTCCCAACTTAACACCAAAGGATTAATGATTTGGATTAATAAAAATTAGTGTTTCAAAAGGATAGTACTTTGATCTAATTAGTAGGATTTTGAAAATAAAAAATCTTTTCTTAAATTGTTTTGTGAATGTTCTTATAATGTGGTATATGAATATAGATTTTCCAAATATAGAAAGTAAAGGGTTTGAGAATATACTTATACTGCTGAGATAAGTATATAAATATTTTTGGTAAATAATTAAAGTGTTTTGATTAATGAATATTAACAAAATTGAGGCTTAGTGGAATCTATATGGAATTTAATCTATTATGAATGATTTGTTTGATAGTTAAATAACTTATTATCAAATTTTGGTTAAATATAACTCTGGAAATATCTAGGTGAAATACGTGAGTTATATGGCACAATCATCTTCGATGATGTTGTACTGTGCATACAAATTTCATTTTGTACTCCTTGGACAAATAATAAGGATATCCGTCCACTTAAATGGTAATTAGTTATCCCCGCTCTTATCTTGTCTTTTTATTTCCAAAAAAACTGAAGTTGAGTTTATCAGAAACTGTCGAATGTTTGTTCGAAGAGACAAGGATCGGATAAGTATAAATTATCTAAAACCACTTCGATCCGGTTTAAGCGGTCGAATTGAAGACATCTTGAAGATAATGGAATCAAAGACGAAGCTCTTTGAAGTACAAGGGCTACTAGCAAGTAATCCTGAGGGTGATTCCAAGGTAGATGTAGTATAAGTAGTGCCTTTGGTTTGTTCTTATCCTAAACAAATTGTACGGATGAATGCTAGCACCGCATTGCTGCTTGGAGGGCAATGTTAGCATTCCAAGTGGGAATTGCTAAGAGAGGAAAAAGATAATTGTGACCTTCGTCTCACTTCAAGATTATGTGAAACATTGTGTCCATAGAAAGTATAGGGGAATGCCTACTATACTAGCCCGTCATCCAAACAATATCAAAAAGTGCCCTTGTCCAAATCCCTCGGGATTTGAACATCTCTATATTGACCAATTACTACTGCTACTAGTATAAGTGTGCCCCTCGTCTCACTTCAGGTTTATGTGAAACACCATACCCGTAGAAAATAATAGGGGAATTCTATTTGGTGCAGGTCCTACTTTAATTCTTTTTTTATTAACTTAGATAAATTATTTAAATAAGCCTTTACTCTTATTCTTACTATCTGTGCTTATTAATTTATTCTAAGTCTTAAAATAAGCCTTAATCTATTCTATTTCTTGTTATAACCTACATTACAATCATTCTTATTACTTAACACAAGGACTAAGTGTGAAAATAAGCTTCTTTTCTTCTTTTCTTCTTTTTAGTTATAATTCTAAGTTATAACTAGGCTAATCTCTTTAATTTGGTCCAATTAATATCATAATTAGGCATAATTTCAGTCCAATTCCATTTATATTACAGTCTTTATAATTTACACCTTATATTTCATTATTTCAAATTTCTTATAATTTAATTACATTTTGTGTTAATTCTATTCTAATACATACGCGAAGAAGGAGGAGGAATAAAAGAATACTGAAAATAGAAGGAAATCCAAGGCGTAAGAAGAAGATGTAAATGACGTATAAATAACAGTAAATAAACTGTAAATAAATGGAAATGCTAGAAATAAACTAAAATTAACTAAAAATAATTCTAAAAACTGTAAATAAATTACTAATAAGGTTACTCCAAATATCGTAGTAAAACTACAACTATTGGAAACCCTATTATTTTAAATTACTTAAAAAAATTGAAAATAACTACAATCGCTTACCTCTGGTCTTTAGCTCTCCCCTTTAGGCCTTCACGGATCCACTTGGGGTTGTTAGATTTTTTTATTTAAAACAATTTCCTCCATGGAAAATTATTCCGCTTAGGGACCTATTCAAACAATTGGAGAAAATCTTAGAATGAGAAAAGGTGTTAAACCTAGGGTTCTATTTATAGGGGTAGAAGTGAATCTCTGAACGTTGGATTTGGGGATTGAATAGGATGCAACCATGTCATAGGCTGAATAGGAGCTATCGGATGCAAGAATGGGATGACCGGATTGAAATAAAGAATGCAAATGACGTGTAAAATCAGCTAAATACATGCTCATCGTTCTAACGAACGCTCGTTCGTTCACCCTAAAAAGACCAGGCAGGTCGATTGGGCGGTCGACCGACCAGTCGACCTGACCTATATTTTTTTTCTGCTTATTTTTTTAATTCATATCTCGTTCATTTTAGCTCGGATTCAGACGTTTTATATATGGAAATTGACCAGAAAATAACCACGGATACAATGATGCAACTCCCATGGCTTAATTATGATAATTTCACAAAGTTATTTTATTATTTAATTAATTATTGAATTACTTATTATGGGTTAAAATGTTTGGTTGTTACATTCTCCCTTCCTTAAAGGATTTCGTCCCCGAAACCTCTAAGGATAGAAGAATGAAATAAAAGTTTTCATCCAATTTCTACAACCAACTACTCAACCATCAACCATCCATCCATTGTCCTTAAGTTTTTCTAATGCGGTTCGTGATAATTATGCAATTAGTGCATTGTCAATGTCCCTAACTAATGCAAAAGATTAGGCGGTCCACTGATTTAGTTGACCTTCTTTTATGCAATCATGTCCGTGCCATATATCCAAATGAATGTAAAAATTTCCTAATGATAGCTGATAATTCTATATGCGTGCTACAAACATTATCCAAATGCAACAACCATGTGAAAATCATCCATTTATAGCAACCATGGAAAATAGAATAAAATACGCACACGTCCATATGCATATACTCTAGTGTCTTAGTTAGGCCGATCCCTAAAGAATAATAGTGCCTAGTTTACCTATATGCGTCCATTAGCATCCACTAGCAAACACTTGCAATCACTGGCATACATTATTCATAACATGTTCTATTAACATGTTTACATCAAATCCTACCATCCATAGGTTAAACCCTAAGTTCTAACCTCCCAAAGGGAATAAAAAAAGAACCTATTCAAAACTAAAGATAGAAATAGAAAATTTGAAATTTACTATCAAAGAGAGATGTGGATAAGAAGTACGCATTTTCTCCTAATCAATTTAATCTTTTTTGAAGTCTTTTTAATCTCTGTAGACTCTATCCAACACAAAAGTGACTTGCGCGGTCTTTCATAAAGAGCTTCGGAAGGTGCCATTCCAATGCTAGCTTGAGAACTACTATCTTATGCGAATTCCACATGCTTTGCCCAAGTTCTTCCAAAATCAGGAATATCCATTCTCAACCGTGCGTGTCTTATAATTTTACTAACTTCATTTTACTATTCTTCTTTAGTCTGCTCACATGAATCAACATTCCTAGGTTCTCACTGGGATCATATATACTCTACTGAAACTCTATTATTACTTCCAAAAGTAATTACTGATGTCTCCTTTGTAGCCTTACCCCTTTTCCATTAAACCCAGGAAATGATTCCTATCTACTTCACCTTTAGGAGTTTGGTTCGGTGTTTATGGTTCCATTTTAAAAATTAAGGTTTTTTAAAATTTTAAAATATCAAATCCCAAAAATTTTGTCTTTAAAAAGTTTTATTTTTGAGTTTATATTAAATTCAAAAATACTTGGTTACTTAACATTATTTCCCAACTTAGAAGGGAAAGCTTTCACATTCTAAGTCCAAAACTTATTCCTCGTTTTCTTTTAAAGACCTTTTCAGTTTTCTATAAAAATTTGAATCCTCAAGTATCTCTTTTACTAAATTTTTCAAACACTTATTTACTTTTTCACCTAACTATTTTCTTTTAGAATATCTTTAAAATATCCTTATGTGTTTTCAAAACATTTCTTATTACACCTAACGATCTCATACCTTAATGTATCGGAAGTGCTCTCTCTTATGGGAAATTACTGATGCTAAAATCTTCTATGAACCTTTTAAAAGAGGACTTCATGTTTATGTGGAATTCCAAGAAATTTATTTTATATTTTTCGAAACCAACTATACAACATACCTTGTACATCTCTTTCACTTATTCCTCATAACTTACATAAAATATTTTTATTGGTTTCATAGAAAATTATACCATTATTCTTTTCATTCCAATAGATTAAAGTATGTTTAAATTATATTTTCTTACAATGGACATCTTTTAATATCTAACTTACACTTTTCTTTTGAGAAAAATCATCTTTAAAACTATTTTAATATATCCATGACCAAAAACATTTTCTTATACTTATTTAAAAAAAGTGTATTCACAAATCACTGTTATTTCTACTCTTAGAAATTATCTTTTAAAAAATACATTTTTATTTGAGTTTAAAATAGATGTTGCGTAATACACTGTTACTACAACCCAAAAATACTAGTATATAAATTCAATTAAAAATAAATAATGATAAACCTCACATATTATGTAAAAACATTTCCTTTGGGAGTCACCAACTATGACGGTAGCGTTATACCCTATGAACCCTTTATTTTCACGAAAACATCTTTTACAACAATAAATGTTACAATCTACGTTTTTGATACTTAATATTTTTTAGGTTTTTATATTTAAAATTTTTGTTTGCTTACAAAGAAAGTAGTGAGCCATATATGTTCTGTAATTCTTCAAAAAGAATTTCACTTTTAATAAAATTTATATCATATAAAAACCAATTTAAATTTCTTACCATATTCCCGAAAACCCAGTATTTGCTTTTAAAAATATTGACAGTTCTTTTTTTCAATTCTAATAAATATTGGATTAGACATAAAATGGATTTTCCTACCTACTATCCTAGGAGTATCCTTCCTAAACCATGGGAATGTCATTTCCTCACTTAAAGTCTTTTTTTCCTATACTCATATTTATTCTAAGGTACTACCTTTAAGTCCACTTATATGAAAAAATTATAATTTCGGCAATTATCGACACGTGGCTTTTCTCCTGTTCTTAACAACTGCATCTATTGTACATCTTTAATCTTTGCCTACCACTCTTTGGATTTTCACAATCCGAACTTAATGTACAAAATCATTTCTCAAACTCTTTCCTATGTGTAGACCTTCTCTATGCCCAAGAAACACTTCCTTATGCCAAAAGTGATAATTCAAGAAATTTGCTTTCAATTGAAGAATGCGAAGTGTACGAAGAACCTCCTCTAGATAAATAGCATGCATCTCCTTACTCTTGGAAAACACCAAAATTTCGTCCATGAATACAACCACAAACTTATTTAGGACTTCTCTAAAGACACGACTTATCAAATCTACGAAGTAGGCTCGGGTATTGGTTAGCCCAAAAAGGCATAACTAACCACTCATAAAATCTGTCTGGAGTCCTAAACGTAGTCTTATCAATGCGGTATCAACGACCCTAAGCAGATGGAATCTCGTGGCTAAATCAAGCTGAGAGAATACTGAAGAGCCAACTAACTAATCAAAAAGGTCATCTATCCTAGGGAGTGGATAACGGTTCTTCTTTGTGAGCTTATCTAATTCCCTATAGTCCATGCAAAGTTGAAGAGAACCATCCGCCTTAGTAGAAAAGATGACTGGTGCTCCTCCAATATGATCCATCTTATGAAACCCTTCTCCAAAAGCTTATGGATTTGCTTGCTCAATTCCTTCCTCTCCCTAGGTGTTATGTGCCTAACAGGTAATGCCACTGGCTTAGCGTTATCCGTCAAGTAAATCATGAAGTCAATCTCTCGCTTAGAGGGTAGTCCCCTAACATCCTCAAAGACATCTTGAAAATCTCTGATGATAGGAACCGATCTAACTCTGATGATGATGAATCGAGGGAATAAAGGAAGCTCAACACAACTGACCCTTGCAGGTCGTAAGAAACCTTGAGAGTCCTACCGCTGCATGTCTCTAGTCTAATGACTCTCCTCTCGCAATCTAATATAACTCCATATGTGGATAGCCAATCCATCCGCAAAATCATCCCATACCCCGAAAATCTTAAAACATAAGCATCACAGTCAAATTCTACACCTAGGATAAAAAATTTCAAACTCCTACAACCATAGACAAGAGTGTCGATCCTCCTATGGGGTTTGAAACAAAGATGGGGTCTACTACTAAAGAAATGTCTAAGGGCGAACAATACACATGAGAACTAAAGATAAAAGAGTGTGACGCTCCAGAATAAAAAAGAGTCCAAATGGGAAAATCGGAAATAGAAATCAAATTTTCCTACCTAGATTTGGTCTGCTGCTAGAGGATGTTGTATCCAAAGTCTGAATCTGTGCTACTGGTACATGCGTACCCAGCCCCGTCTACTGGGGGCAACTCCTACTCTAATGACTAGGTTTCCTGCAACTATAACACCTTCCCCACATCTTCTCTTTCTTGTAGTCTCTTGCGCAATGGCCAATCATTCTACAACTATGGCACTTCACTTTTTTCATGATTCGCTTCTGAGGGCCTTCCCTTTTCTTCTATCCTTCTTGCCTTTCCATCATGGCTTCTTAGAGCTTGTAAGAACCTCCTTAAGCTCTTCTTCCAACTGCCAAGATATAGGATGAACACTCTATCGGTCCTCCAAACCTAACCTCCTAAACTTTTGCTCCAAATTCTTAAAACTAACCCTTGCCTCCTTGGAATCCTCCATGCCAGAAAATGTTCTGCCTCCTATACTAGCGAAGTCCTTGCATAACTAAGAAAAGGGGGCTGATGTAGGTGGATTAAAGGGATTTCCACCTACTAGTGTTGTATTGGGCACTTGCCCTTGCACCTTTGGCACCGTAGCTCTACGGAACTAGTCAGCCATTCTATGCAAAGAAAAGAGAATTTAGGCTCGAAAGAATCGAAAGAAGATTGCACTGAACTTGGGGGGGATTTTTTATAGAAACTCTTTTATACTTAAAAACTATTTCTAAGAGTTCTTTTTTGAAAAATACTTTTTAAAAGAAGTTATTTTGGAAAATACTTTTACTTTTAAAATAAATTTTTTGGAAATCCTGCAACCTTAGGCTCTGTTACTAAGTGAAACACCCGGCATCCCTTAATATACTCAAAGGACACATTAAAGGGCATGATGCATTGTAGATATAACTGAAACTAATAGAGACTAAGATTCACAAGACAAAAATAGGTAAAAATAGCAAAACCTAAAATAATAACTTATTCGAAATAAAAACTTCATAATTGCTTCATAAACCAAATAAGTAAAATACCAAATACAACATACAAGTCTCAGAACCCAATATGTCTCATGAAATAAAAACACGTAGTCTTAACAAAAATTAGAGTATAAATATCCCTCCCAAGTGCCAGTACAAAGAAAGAAAAAACGGAAATAAAAGTAGAGAAATACATTGCAGAATCTTCTTCAAGGAACCTCCTAGCAACTGCCATCTACTGTACTCTCCCTTGAATTCCTAGGTGGGAAAAAGGGAAAATAGAGGAGTGGGTTAGACTAAAAGTCTGGTGAATGACAGTAGCTACTAGAATCTTTAAGGAAAGTAAATGTAATAGACCTTTCAATAGTTCTAGTATATGAAAGGAACTAGGAAAGAAGTAAACTAAAAATAAATACGATTAAACAATTGTTTAATTATTAAGATATGTTTATTTTGATTGTTTGCACTTGTCTTTGATAGCTACTTGATTAGGCTGAATTCCTAATCCTATAATTAGGTTGAAATCCTAATTCTACTCTTTGATCGGCCTACTACTACATAGGCCTTACTACGGACTAGATGTAAATACCAACTATTTTGAACCATTCAAATCGGCAATAAAACCACACATGCCTGACTTGAATAGCTCAAAATACCAAATTGTTAATTTAAATTTGGCAAAACACGGCATAAACAGTAAATAAATAATCACAGATCACATAGACAGAGTAATTAAATGTAGCGGAAGAAAAGAGATAGTAGTTCATGAAGCTACTATGTAAATACATCAGAGTTAAACAAGCTACAACCAAAGTCTCAATATGATAAACCAAGTACAGAGCTGGATACAATACTGGAATCAATTGAATAACTGGAATCAACTGGATAACTGAAATGAAATAGATAGCTGGATCTTTAAGAAAAGCACCAACTCCGAAGGTGAGTTTCAAATGCTGTATCATTCAGTCTGACCCGAGCGTAAAGAAAAACATAAAACCCTCGAGTCAGGACATACATACTTATACAATGTAAACCAACTCAAGTGAACTGTAATATAAGGTACAAGTGACTTAAAGGATGCGTGGGACCGTCCATCCTCTAAGGATCCGTTAAACTATTTACTATGTAGTAATATTTCGCTATTATAATAATGTCTATAGTAAAATAAACTTACTTTTAAATAGCGTTAATGGGTTACCCATATAGCCCTTAACACGTAATAGTCCCAGTAGTCCATCCAGTATCAGCGTATCTCCAAATTGGGAGGCTACCCTAAATACTCTACGGGCTACAGGAGAAAATAAAACTCGTACAATGCGCGCTAGGATAAGTGACATGGCACACAAGGCAATGCCAGGGTAGATATACCAATTACGCACACGGGCTGGTGGTAAGGCATAGCAGCTACTACCGCCCACCTCGATCCACACCCCCAAATCAAAAATCAAAAGTGGCCACCAAATAAATCTCAAAGTTAGAATATAATATCGAAGGGGTGTGTCCGATCAAAGGAATGACCTCACTGGCCCTAGATCGCTCCTGTTTTAGCCACCTTATGCCAACTTATGGGAGTTGGGTCCACGTATATACCTCAAAGGAACACCGTCACCATCCTACTTCATTCTGGAATCTCCACTGCGTACACGGTTATTAAAGTAGTTTTCAGGGCTGGCAGAGAGTATGACAACTTCCGATCCTGGTCTCTTTAACAACCCAATGTTATTATAACCCATGGATATTTATTTCAAAATCATTTATACTTTAAAATCAAAATATCATATCCATTTCAAAAACCAAAGTAATGATATCTCATTTAAATTCCAAAAACAAATCAATATATTATTTAAATAAAACCCAAATGTCAAATCATTGAATATTTCCTTTAATTTATTAAACTTGAAATATTCCTTTAAATCATCTTAAATCAAACCACTTTATAAAGTCATATTCTAAAATCTTCAATTTTAATAAGTTCAAATTTATATATTTAAATACAATTCTTATTTAAATACAATTTCAAATAAATTCATTTCCAAAGCCAAATTACTTTCAAGTTATAGCAACTCTGAAACCAAACACTTTGAAACATATTTATTTAGACCATTTAAATTCAATGTTAATATCTTCTAAACAAGATTCATTTAACCATTTAAATTCAATGTAAAATAATATTCATTTCAAAGTTGTAGCATTTATAAGTCTATTCATTTAATTATAACTTCCCAAAAAATTGTATATTTCAGCTACGCTAAAATTTCAATTTTTAGCCAATTTAACTTATAAAAATCACATTTCACGCTTCAAAAATATTCATTTGGATATCATCTAACTTATGGTTTAATAAAATAAAATTTTATCAATACATATCCAACTTAAACTATAATTCATTAATAAGTCAAAATTTACCCTATTTTACTTAACTTTTATTTTTAACAAATAACTTTACACTTTATTTTAAAATATCCATCCCACAAATGAAATACCCTATCACTAAATTTACTTAACTTTCATTTGAAAACTAAATTTCCAATTATCAAGTTAAGTCATTTTAAGTTGCATTTTTCCATTTAAATCATAATCATTCATTTTACAAAACATAACCATAAATCAAGTATTTTCTCATAGTTAATATAACAATCCAATCCTCATTATAAATCTATTCATCTAGACATCAATTAACTATGATTTCGAATTAAATAAATTTTATTGCTAAGTCCAATCAAAACTGCAGTTCATTTTATCCACTCAAAATATATTATTTACTATACAAACCCTTTTATTTCAAGAAATAACCTTTATTATATTTACTAGGTTAGATTTTAGATTCCAAATTAAATCAAACTTAATTATTAAAATATTGATCATAAATAAAATCTTTAAATTACAATTTAAAGCCAAATAAAGATTTTAAATTACAATCTAAACAAATTATCAACTCATACAATTTTAACTTATAGGAAACCAATATCTCAATATCTCTTTATATTCAAATCTTTAAATCAACTTTTTAATCAAAATTCCATATATTTAAAATTCAAAATACTTAATAATTTTAGAGAACTATTATAAAAATTTATCCATGGGCCTGTATAAAAGTTTCTAACCTAGGTCAAGTGATACGGATATGTATCATTTCAATCCGTAATTTAAAAAGAAAAATCCGGGTTCTATCATTTCAAACCCGCAATCTCAAGTAAAATAAATACAATAAAAATCACTCGAGCCTATCATCATAATGATTTTTCCTTATTCTACAGTCCGTTCGGGTATGTATCATTTCAACCCATAGTGATAGCGAACTTGCGATGTGATAAACAGGATATAAAATAACAGTATAGCATACAATATCATATCAGATGATGTAACAGGTATATAAACAGCAGTTGATATCATATAAACATATCACAGGCAGGTATGAACATAGCATATTAATTTCTACAATTCACTTGCCATCATTTCACAATTGTATAAGTGCGTAATGTCTAGAGTGAATAACTCACCTTTTAAAAGCTAGGATTGAAATTCAAACCCAAATCTAAACTCCGCAAAGCACAAAAAGGCACGACAAAACATGACTATATTCTTTTGAGTGGATGAAGAGTCGGATCCAAGTCTTGTATACAAACAATTACACAAACATAAGTGTAAAATTCAACATACAAGATTGTGAATCAAACGATGAATAATATGGATCAAAGGGACATAATCTTTTGATAAAACAAAGCAAGATGCAAACTTGAGTGAAAAAAGAGCCAAATCCACATCTTGTACATAACAAAATAAAGCAAACAAATATCATAAACATAAGAACATGATTTAATACAAAGAATAGAGATTACGACAATGAAAAGATAGGAAATAAAATAACATAACCTTGATAAATCAAAGCAAGGTGATCAATACATGGCATGGTTTGGTCAAAGTTATGGTGATGTTGTCTTCATGTTGGTCACGGCCTTGGATGGCGGTGGTGGAGATGGTGTAGTGGTCGGCTATAAGGGTGAGGCCGAGCTAGGCATGAAGGAAACAAAAGAAAATCAAAATAAAAGAGGAAAAGAAGGAGGAAGCCATAGCTTTCTGTATTTTTTTTTCTTTTATGCAAATGAGATGAGAAGTTTTTCTATACATGAATTTAATATGGAGTGGCGGCTAGGGTTTACAAATAAAAGTGAATGGCTAAGTAAAGATGAGAAGGCAAGAAAAGAAAAGGCAACAATTAAAGGAGAAAGAAACTTGTATATATTTTATTATTAAATGCAAATGAAAGAGAGGAGTTTTGAAATGAGAAATAAATCTTCTTGTACTTGATTTGTGGAATAATTTCTCGTGGCTAGGGAAAAGAAATACACGGCTAAGCAAGTAAGAAAGAGGCCATGCAAATGAAAAGGCAATAAATTGAAACATGTAACCTATGACTCCTTGATTTTCTCCAACCATTTATAAAAAGATATAAACAAATAAAAATCCAATAAATGATCAAAGTGCAAACTAAAATAAAATAACATAACATAGAAAATAAAAATATAGGAATGAACATAGAAAAATAGAAACTGAAATACAGAAAATAACTGCGTGTAAATCGTCGTGCTTTATCTAATTTAAAAAGTATAAGTTTTAAATTCCCAATAAATCCATATATTTGATTTCTCAATCTTGCTATTGAATCAACTATTAACCTTTCCTTTTATGAGAAATATTAGCATTGGTTTATATACTAATACATTAATAATTTCCCAATTCATCCAAATTTCAATTTACATAGTATTTAATTTCATTTATCTACAATAAATCCATCAATTACGGATTGAATTCCAATTAATTTATTCTCTGCCTTGCTTCAATTCTACTCTTTTTATTAAATCTACTATCACTCTATAAACCTAGTTGTTATTTGTTTATCTTTCATTACATAAATATATATATATATATATTAAAATTTTCATCTTTCTTTTGTAATAATTGTTATTTTCAATTATATTGAATTTGCCAAATATATACAATTATTATAATCAAAACCTCAATCAATTTATTCAACTTGGTTTCATTCCTTTATTTCATCTTATGAATAAAATATACATTTCCATTTATGTCATTACATTCACACTTTACAATTACAGTCCTATCTCACATTAATGAATATTTACCTATATTTAAATGTAATTGATTTCCTACTCTGAATTTAGCAGCCTAAATAAAAGTTGACTTGCATAAATGTCATCACTAACTTTATATTACACTCAAGTTTATTATTTCCACTACTTATATGAATTGCTTATAAAATGTTGAATTCATTTAATTAACATACATATATTTACTTATATTCAATTTTATACCCAAATGTAATAGTTACAACTACATTAATAGACCAATTAAATAGTAACTTACAACCGTTACTATAACCTTTAATTTACATTTCATTTTTAACATTCACTTCATTATAAATTATAAAGTTTTTTTCTTTCTTTCTAGATTTAATTACAAAATCTTATTAAATTAACCAGCTTAATTATCAAAATTTATGGGTCGTTACACTCCCTCCCCTCCCCTCAAAACTTTTCGTCCCCTAAAAGGAAAAAGAAGGGCAAAGAAAGAATTAAGTCAACAATACATCTTATTCAAAAATACTAACTTTATAAATAGATAAATTTTCAAAATTAATTAATTTGAATAAAATATACCAATTTATTTAAAAATTCCTTTAACACCATTTTATATTACAAGTTATTCAATTAACCTTTTATTCTATTTACCTCTACTAATCTTTTTATAACTAAAATTTAAGTGTATAACATTTACTATAGCCACTCAAATTTTATTTATAAAATCACTTTTATATTGTATATTATCCAATTACATCGTTAACTTCTAATAATTTAGGTAAGTTATATTGGAATGCAATAGAATATTATACAAATAATTTTTTTCCCTAATTCAATTATCCAAGCTTACATATTTATTCATAATTTGATTTCCTCTTATAATTGAAATTTTCCTTTAAGATAAAACTTTAGAATTAAATTTCCGATTAACTTCAAACTGTTTTATATACATTATTTCAAATTTCTTATAATTTACTTAAATTTTGTGTTAATTCTTTTCTAATCCATACGCGAAGAAGAAGGAGGAGGAATAAAAGAAAACTTACAATAGAAGGAAATCCAAGGTGTAAGAAAAATATGTAAATAATGCATAAATAATAGTAAATAAACTAAAATGCTATAAATAAACTGTAAATAAATGGAAAAACTAAAAATATACTAAAATTAACTGAAAATAATTCTAAAAACTGTAAATAAATTGCTAAAAAGGTTACTCCAAAAATGGTAGTAAAACAACACTATTGAAAACCCTATTATTTTAGATCACTTAAATAAAAATAAATAATTACAATCACTTACCTCTGGTGCTTAGCTCTTCCCTTTAGGCCTTCACGGATCCATTTGGGGTTGTTAAATATTTTTATTTAAAATGATTTCCTTCTTGGAAAAGTATTCCACTTAGGGTTCTTCCTGAATAGGTGAACCCAATTGGAGAAACTCTTAGAATGAGAAAATGTATTAGGCCTAGGGTTCTATTTATAGGGGTAGAAGTGGATCTCAGGCCGTTGGATTTGGGGATTGAAGAGGATGAAACCACGTCATAGGCTGAATAAGAGCCATCGGATGCAGGAATGGAAGGACCGGATTGAAATAAAGAATGCAAATGAAGTGTAATGTCGGTTAAATACATTCTCATCATTCGAACGAACATTCATTCGCTTCAAAAAGGGCAGGCGGGTTGACCGAGCAGTCGACTTCCTAGGTCGACCGATCGGTTGTCTTGGCCTATATTTTTTTCGGCTTATTTTGTTTAATTCATATCTCGTTCATTTTAGCTCGGATTCTGATGTTCTATATATGGAAATTGACCAAAAGATTACCACGGACACAATTGTGCAACTCCCTTGGCTCTATTCTGATAATTTCATATAATTAATTAACGAATTAATTATCACTGGTTAAAATTTTGTGTTGTTACAGACGAGCAGCTTGAGCCCCTTGATGTAGTTCAGGTTTTGGTATAGGAACATCATGGGCGAACTCTTAACCATGCGCGACGGGCACATTTCTATTGCGGGCTAGAGCAGTCCAAATAGAAGTTTCTAGCACAACAATCTCACAGGCGTCATGCATAATGTTAAAGTGTAGGAATAATAGGATGGATCAGGTCCTATGCACTATTGCTAGGACCACAGAATCATGGTTGAGAGTTTACTAAGGGTCCATCTTAGCCCTAAGTTTATTAAAATCGGGGTAATTTGCCTAATGCTAGTGAGCCTATAACCAGGCCGAACCACATATCGTCGATCAATCCGTAATGGGACATACAATGCTGGCTCCGGTGCCGCCATTGATGTTGTGACTCAATTTCACCAGTTATTTGCATGGTGTATTTTTTTAGTAGTGTGAGAGTTTAAAAAAAAAGGATAAGAAAGTTGAGAGCTTTTTATGGAGTCTCTCTTTCTAGCATCAAACTATTGACTAATTATTAGCCAACCTCAGAATATAGGTTGAAATAAATGTTAACACGGTAACTTGCTAACACAATGTCTAATTAATGGAAAATGAAGAGGTAATGAATGATATTGCATGTAAAGTTAAAAGATGTAGAGTGGTTCGATCAAGAGGATATATGTCCACTATTGTTGTTAATTTTATTGCTTTGATTTGGTTACAAGAGCTAGATTATTAGAGACAATATTGTCTGTAAGAAACTGTACATGTGCATGCATAATTGTATTTATAGTAGTTGAGATTCAATTTGAGCAGCTCAGATTAGTGCATTGCGCCCTGGAAATCCAAGCCGTGCGTTCTAGATGCGGGCTAGTTAGGGTGCAAATGGAATGAGTGGATGTGACAATGGCCAACTGCCAGGTCGTACATAGATGTGCTATTGTCGAAAAGGTTAGGGTGTTAATTTAAACACGTGTGTCGTTGTCCGACTCAATTTGAAGTCGAAAAACGTCTATTCATGTTCGTTTGTTTCTCATTTAGGACACAAATTATAACAAAAAATTCTATATGACATTTTGTAAGTACAAATAGTCCGATGAATTTTCTATTGTTCGTATACCGTCCATCCTTTGTCCGACTCGTACGAAGAGTGTCCGAGCCAAACTCTCGTATGATGAGTATTGATTAATAATGATGCTTTTTTCAAATGAACGGTGGCATTTTATGCTGATATTGTCATGGAACAGTGAAGAGTCGTCGCTTCTTTATGCAAGAGTGATTAGGTGCTTTTGTCAAAGCTCTACCAAGTTAAGAAAAAACAAGATAATCAGAGCGTATCGGTCTTTAAGAAGATGCAGACAGAGGAGTCGGGGGATTTCAAAGGCGAGTGAATGTGAGACCTTTATGTTTTAAACATGATGTCTTGTGATAAGGTTAGATGGTGTGTGTTGCTCGAGACCTTCTATTGACAGCGACAATTTATCGGGCTGTTGTTCCTACTTATATAATGACGAAACACATGTTATGTAGGCTTCTTAATGAGGCCTTTATACATAATATGCTAATGTATGATTTTTGTTTGATGGTAATATATATATATATATATATATATATTCATTTAAATGTATTTGTTATTATACTGTTGTAACGATCCTAATTTTTATGCTAAATTTAAATTGGCAATTAATTCAACTTTTGAATTTAATTGTGAATTAATGGTGAGCAAATTCGAATTATGGGTTGAAATTCAAAAAATATTTATTAATAACAATAGTAGTTCGAGATAATATTGGATTTGAAAATAAATATTTTGAATAAATTGGGTTTGAAAGAAAAACTCAATCTTTTAAAATTTATAGAGATTTGTTTCCAAATATATAACATACATATGTAATATGTATTTTGAAAATATATTTGAATTCAATATGGTAAATTTCTAAAAATTAACCCAATAAATATTTATTTATATATATGAATAAATACTTATTTAAAAATATAATAGTTTGAAATATAAATAGAATTTGATTCAGAATTTAAGAAATTATTCTGTATCTATAACATGAAGATTTGGAAATTATGTTTTGAAATCGATATAAATAAGTTCACAGAAAGTAGTTAAAAGGTTAAAAATCAAATGTATACATATCTTTTGAAATTTTTGAATAAAGCAATTATAAAACTAAATTTAGAATATAATGTATATGTAAAATTGGTTGGTAAATTTATAAAATGAGATTTTAAAGAAATTGTTTCTAATTTTATTTAAACTATGCATTATAATTTAAAAATGAGTTTTGAGTATAATTTCAAATTTTTAAAAGGGTTAATTAAGGATTAAATTTTTTATTCATGACTAACTGAAATTTTCCTTTGAAAATAAATAAAAAAAACATGATTTATAAATAAATTTACATAAGGGTTTAAAAATGTAAACAAAATTAAGTTTAACAAGGATATAAACACAAATTTTAAATAAATTTCAAGAGAAGGTCTAAAACATAAAATTGTTATTTTTAACAAGTGTTAAGGTAAATAACAAATGTTTACAAATGCAATATGAGGATTAACAAGTGGCAACATCCTCTTTCCCTTGGAATTAAATTTTATGAATATAAATTAAAAAGACAACAAAACAAGGCTCCTTCAATTTCTCAACTAGGTCTTCTTCCTTATCAAATCTGAAAGAAAAAAAACTGGTAAACCTGAAACAAAGATCACCTCAGATCAAAAAAATTTGAAAATTAAATCTAAAACCTGGAAGCATGCAACAAAATCTTACAAATTTTCAAATCTGGAAACAAAGATAAACAAATCTGCGTTTTATTAAATCTGGAAATCAAGCCTAAATGCATCTCAAAGCAAGGCATGCAAATTCAAAATCCAGGAATCAAGATCATGATGCAGTTCTAATTTGGTTTTAAAAGCAACAAGATCAAAGCAAACAAAATGATTCAATGTCTTCAACCTGGAGTTTAAAATTAGAGGAGAAGAAAAATCAAAACTTTAGCATTTTAAAAACCTGAAATGGATTCAACTAAGCAAGCAAATCAAAAGAAAGCTGCGTGCAACAAATTTCAAATCTGCAAAATCAAATAAAAACCAGAAAAGCATTTCAGAAATGTGCTCTGCTTCCAAAAACAAAGGTGAGCAAACTCTCTTACATCTTCCTACGTCTTTGATATTATGATCTTTAAATTATGCTATGAATGGTGATATGCATGTTGGTTTGATATATGGGTGTGTTGATATTTGAAGGTATGTCAGGAAACAGGCAAAACCTGGCCTGTGTTCATCCCAGGTTTTGAAAGCTTATGTGAAAATTTAAATTATTAAAACACAAAAAAAAATTTAGCTGTTGTTTGCTGAATGAAAGAATGTTCACATGAGGATAACATCAGTTATAAAATTTTAAATAAGTAAAATTAACAATGATTATTGGAAATTAAAACTTACAGCTAAAAAAAATGCATCTCTGTTTATATAACAGGTTTTGTAAACCTGTTCAAAAGAAAAAAAATCCATACAATTCAGAAGAATCAATATTAGGTTTTGATTTTTCTAAAGGAAACTGGTTTGTACTTACCAAATTCAAATTTAAAAAAAAAATTCAAGATTTTTATTTAAACATATATTCAGATAAGAATGGAATTACAGTAATAATCAATGTTAGGTGGAAAATCAAACGATTTAATTTCGAATTTCAATTATACGAACAGATTCACATTTCGAAATAATGATTTTTGAATATCATTTCAGATTTTTTAATTCATTAAATTTTGAGAAAATCTGAGAAGAACGGGATTGACATTTTCGTCAATCTCTAGTGATCGACGATAATTCTAGGGTTGTGTTTTGTATCAAAGGTAGTTCATAGATTGACGAATCTAGGAAAAATGCTCGTTTGAATTTTAAGCCATCGAGGGTGGTTGAACGTGGCAAACTAGGGTTCAAGGCTCGTTTTGGGATGATGAAGTTGACGAGGTGATTTCGTCGACTAGGGTGGATCGGACCTCACCGCAAGTGGAGGAATAGAAGCTGGAGACCGAGATGGAGCATGGGTCGTGAAGGCATGGATGATCATGGACGAGATCATCGGAGATGTTGGGTTTTTACTGAGCGTATTGGTTCCAGTGTACGATCAGAACTGTTCGATTTCGATTGAGAGCTGTTTTCAGGGTTCTGGGTTGTGGAAACTGTCGACGGTGATGTCGTCGATGTAGGGGTGGTGGCGACGTTGACCTGAGAGTCAACGTCAACCTGTACACATGCACGAGCATTTAATTGGTGTCAGTGGGTTTCGCGTTGGGGAAGAGGAAGTTTATTCGAGTTCGAACTCGAGGAAGGGGTGGAGATATCTTGGGTTTATAACAGGGTAGTTCATGTGAATTTTACAACGAGAAAAAAAAATTAACATAACAAAAAAAAATCTGAAGGAAAGAAATAAGGAAGGGGTGACTCGGGGACATGCTTGGGAGGTGTGGGATGTAGCTCGGGTTCCTGGTCATGACTTCTAAGCTTGGGCCAAGTGTATTTGGAGACGTTTAGCTTGGTTGTAAAATAAATTTATTAAACAGATTTTCAAAAGAAATATTGAAACAAGTTGAAGAAAATGAAGATAAAAGAGTATAGCTTCTCAACTTAAACTGAGTGAGTTTTACTTTTTCTTGAATGTTTTGAAATAATTTTTAATAGTTTAATTAAGAAGTTGATTTATTAAATAAATGGTTTACCTTAAAATAACATTTCAAATCATTAGTTAACTTAAAAGTTTAGGGTTAAATTATATGATAATGATAATTTGTTTTGAAGCATTAATTAATGGGCCTTCTTAAAGTAATTACTTAATTAAAAGTAGTTAACTAATGGTTATAGATGATCAAGTGATTAGGAATGACATCTTATTATAATTAATTAAAGATAATTAATTAAGGTGATTAATTAAGGTAATTAATTTAAGAATAATCAATTAATTAAAGATGAATTAAAATAAAAGAAAGTAATTAAGGGATGTTTATTAATTAAGAATTTGTTTTGTAATTAACTTAAGGTAATCAATTTTGTAACTAATTAAGGAACTAATTACTTAATATAATTAATTGAGTTCGATGGGATTACTTGAATTAATTGGATTAAATTTAATTTATTTAAACACTGAATGATTTGATAATAATTACTTAATGAAATTAATGAATGGTAATTACTTAGTAAAGTAATTAATTGATAAGTACTGGATGTAATTAATGGAAGTAATTAAGAGTAATTATTAATTAAGGAATAATTAATTAGTTATTGAAATTAATTAAGAATAATTAATTAAGGATTAATTAATAATTAAGGGTTAATTAATTGTTGTTATTAATTAAATTTTTTTTATCAAAGTGGATTGAAAATTTATAAATGATTAATTAACCAGGATTAAAATAAAATTATTCATAAGTAATTTATCTGATTTAAATAAATCAGATAATTAATTTATCTCACTCATGGATGTTAGAATTCTATTGAGTGCTTTGAATTGATTGATATCCTTGATTTGTGATAATGTGTGATATGAATTATTTTGTTTTGTGAATTGTGATGTAACTTATTCTGTGATGAAATTAATTATCTGTAATGTAAATTATTATTGGTGATATAAACATCTGTGATTTGTGAATGAAAGAAAAGCGTTACAATTGGTTTGTACCGCTTGTCAAATATAAGCGTTATAGTTTATATCGCTTATCAAATATATTGCTGTATTTGAATCTGTGCTGATTGATGTTGTTGCACTATTGTGTGTAAACCATTGAACCACACTATACACACACAAAATATGGATTTCACGTGGAAATCGGTTAAGTCACGGATTTTTAAAATAAGCTTCGCATTTAAATTTTTAAATTCAAATAGTTTGGAAATAAATTAATTTTAATATGGAAAGCTTTGAAAAGGTGTTTTGAGAATGAAAATTATTTTGAATAACTAATAGAGATTCGGAATTTGAATAATTTGATTTAAATTGGAATTCAATATCCGGAATTGAATTCTGTATTTGGTATTTATGATTTAAAAAGGTATACAAGCTTATTTCGGTTTAAACCATTTTAAAGTGTTGATTTGGGGAATTTGAGTTAACCCAAGGATTTTAACCTGTATAAATGAAATCAGGTTTTCCGAAATAAAACTGTTTATTTTCAAATACTAAAAGCTTTCACATAAGTAATGAATTTCAAATTCGTAAGAAATCTCAAGTTTGAATTGAAATAGTTTTCCAAGTTATGGATGGATCTTTGGAAACGAGTTTTGAAAGTTATAAATGAATCTTTGGGAATTGTTTTGAAAACTATGAAATAAACCTTTTATTTGAAGACCGGATGAGTTAATCCAATTTGAAATGGGATTGTTTTGAAAAGCTATGAATGAATCTTTGTTAAAGATTTGTGTACCTTGTTTTAAAATTGAAAGGGGATCTTTAAGAAAAATCTTTTGTTTAAAAGATTTAAGTGTGGAAATTGTTTAAACCATTAAAGGTTTTTGAAATAAACCTTTTTGAAAGATTGGAAATGGTAAATTGTTTTAACCATTTGAATGAAAGGGTTAGGCTTTAAGCCGTGATTTAACCGAGATCCCATATCCATATGTTTTTACGCGATCACTATTCTGTTTAGCCGAGAGAGGACCTTTGTGTCATATAGCCCATTCCGAATATGTGATACGACGTTATGGATAGCATTTGAAGACCGATGGTGAAGACCGGGTGTTTGCGAGAACGATAGGATGACCTATCGATTGTCTCTGCACTGAGTATCTACGGTATAGAGATTTCCTAAGTAATGGGAAGTCCGATCGGGATTGTGAATACCCGGATTGCAATGGCTTCTTCGGAAGTGCTTCGGTTCTGTTCGAACCCGGAACAGACTTGTATGGATGTGTGTCTGACATTACACTTTGAGATGTAAAACCGGTTTCTATCAAATACATTTCTGTTTGGTGGCGTAGATTTATTCTCTTAGCTTAACACCCTTCTCTGAGACGTACGAGCTCAGAGGTTATGTAGTTGATGGTTACTAGTGATACATTCCCAATTTGGTAATGTGGCATACGAAGTGCTGCCGATCATTTGTTGATCAAAGTAAGGCTTTGTGAAAAGCGTAGCTTTGTGGACGAGACTGCATCAGGACCTCACACCCCGGAAATGGTCAAAACAGGAAAGATGCAGCAAGGTTTCAGGGGTAGTGCCCCTAGGGTATGACCATTCCTTTTGGAAAAGGGTAGTATCATGGTATGGAGCCCAGATACTTACTCGTGTGGACACTGTATATTATTACCGTGTGATGTTGTTGTTGGAGGGGCCTCGGATGAAAGGTCCCAAAGGACCGGGGGTGGCATATCTTAGGTTTTATTCCCTGGGAAGGGGGTAGCTAGCCTTGTGTTGGCAGAGAATGAAGGATAGTTCTCGAGACGTCCCTCCAGAGGCGTACCCATGTGGCAATGGGAAGTTCCTTGGCCTGACCATTTGTTGGAAATCCAAAGAAACAATACGAGCCCAGTACGGTTTTAGTTGTATAACCTGCCATTCACTTATGGTGGTCACCACTGTTTGGATGATAGCTATAGTAGGCATAGTACGAAATGTCTATGCTGGCTAAGATTAATATTATACTTTCGAAATATTTTCCACTATGCACTTATAGTAATAATATCAAAGGATTTTGCGTATTAAGCATTTTTGACTGTCATAAGGAGAAATCTCCTCCAAGTCTGCGTTTGCATTGTGTGTGTGGTGGGAGGCCTTATGGCAGTTTCATTTTCAAAAACCATTGCGGATTTCAATGTTTTAAAATTCTTTTGTTTGTTTTTAAAGATAAACTGTTTTTGTTTGCTCATACCAGTCCCATGACTGACCCGGAGTTTATTGTTCCCTTCTTAAACTCTAGGTGCCCACAATTTTCCACATGGGCAGTCTAGAGTTGGGTTTTTCAGATAGTAGATATAGATATCGAATTCAGTAGTAGCTTTCAGCTTTCACTTTAGTATTCTTTGGAGATCTGGGATATTGGAGTCTATGGATTCATGGACGAGACTTGCTTGTCTTGGTGCAATGTGATGGTGGTTCGAGTTATTTCTGGATTGGTGCTTTGGAGTTGCTATTGCTGTTTTGGAGTTTTGGTTCCGCTGCTAGTTCATTTTGTTTTTCCGCTGTTGTTTATTGTCTCTGATAGACTGTATCATATTGTATCAGTGTTGTTCCATATTTGGATATTGTATTCATCAGAATTGTATATGATATTCATTTCTTTTCCTTCTGCTGTGTTGTTATACTTATTGTGTTACAAGCTCCGGCGAACCGGATTTGAACGATCGAATCTGCGGCATTCGAGAACGATGTAAAAGTATGGATGTCGATTTTCGAACGCGAAAAATCTGTGTCATCACATTTGGTATCAGAGCTGAAGGTTGAAGCTTTAGCTCAGGAGTATAACACATTAAGTAGCTCGTTAGAGATAGGGTGAAGTAAACCCTAGAATGAGTATATCCCTAAGATATCCGTTCGAATGCCTCAGTAAATTCTCATACTATCCATTGATAGTGAGTAGGAGTGCAAGAAGAGGACGAGATAGGGGACAGGGGAATACGACTGCAAATGGTCAATACTCTATAATAGTGGAAACAACTTTCTCTATCAATCTCGTTTGATTCGTCTTTTCAATTCTTTAATGATTCCTGGTAGTTCCAGGAAGAAGCTTTGATAAATTTGCATGGGACACAAACTCCAAATGGATCGGAATTGTTTGCTTGGATGAATTGTTTGCTTTGGTTGCTATGGTTGATAGGTATATTTTGGTTGTTTAAACTAAAAGTTTTGGGATTGTATCCATATATCTGTTTATTACGTTGGGTCCAGGTATATTCTACGAGGGGTTAATTATCCTTTGAACTAACCAATACCTCTGTATATTTCGTAGTTCTGGCGACCGGAGTGTCTTGATTAATTCTTGTATCTATTATTGATATTTTGATTTGGTAAGCCAAATGCAGAATAAATATTCAATTTTATCGGAAAGATAGTTCTCTGTATTTCATCTATCCTTTGTTGTCTCCTTACTATCAAATTTCGAGGACGAAATTTTCTATGGAGGGGATCTGTAACGATCCTGATTTTTATGCTAAATTTAAATTGGTAATTAATTTAATTTTTGAATTTAATTGTGAATTAATGGTGAGTTAATTTGAATTATGGGTTGAAATTCAAATAATATTTATTAATAACAATAATAGTTAGGGATAATATTGGATTTGAAAATAAATATTTTGAATAAATTGCGTTTGAAAGAAAAACTCTATCTTTTAAACTTTATAGAGATTTGTTTCCAATATATAACATACATATGTAATATGTATTTTGAAAATAAATTTGAATTCAATATGGTAAATTTCTAAAAATTAACCCAATAAATATGTATAAATATTTATTTATATATATGAATAAATACTTATTTAAAAATACAATAGTTTGAAATATAAATAGAATTTGATTCAGAATTTAAGAAATTATTCTATATCTATAACATGAAGATTTGGAAATTATGTTTTTAAATCGATATAAATAAATTCACAGAAAGTAGTTAAAAGGTTAAAAATCAAATGTATACATATCTTTTGAAAAATTAATAAGATTTGAATAAAGCAATTATAAAACTAAATTTAGAATATAATGTATATGTAAAATTGGTTGGTAAATTTATAAAATGAGATTTTAAAGAAATTGTTTCTAATTTTATTTAAACTATGCATTATAATTTAAAAATGAGTTTTGAGTATAATTTTAAATTTTTAAAAGGATTAATTAAGAATTAAATTTTTTATTCATGAGTAATTGAAATTTTCCTTTGAAAATAAATAAAAAAACATGATTTATAAATAAATTTACATAAGGGTTTAAAAATGTAAACAAATTTAAGTTTAACAAGGATATAAACACAAATTTTAAATAAATTTCAAGAGAAGGTCTAAAACATAAAATTGTTGTTTTTAACAAGTGTTAAGGTAAATAACAAATGTTTACAAATGTGATATGAGGATTAACAAGTGGCAACATCCTCTTTCCCTTGGAATTAAATTTTATGAATATGAATTAAAAAGACAACAAAACAAGGCTCCTTCAATTTCTCAACTAGGTCTTCTTCCTTATCAAATCTGAAAGAAAAAAAACTGGTAAACCTGAAACAAAGATCACCTCAGATCAAAAAAATTTGAAAATTAAATCTAAAACCTGGAAGCATGCAACAAAATCTTACAAATTTTCAAATCTGGAAACAAAGATAAACAAATCTGCGTTTTATTAAATCTGGAAATCAAGCCTAAATGCATCTCAAAGCAAGGCATGCAAATTCAAAATCCAGGAATCAAGATCATGATGCAGTTCTAATTTGGTTTTAAAAGCAACAAGATCAAAGCAAACAAAATGATTCAATGTCTTCAACTTGGAGTTTAAAATTAGAGGAGAAGAAAAATCAAAACTTTAGCATTTTAAAAACCTGAAATGGATTCAACTAAGCAAGCAAATCAAAAGAAAGCTGCGTGCAACAAATTTCAAATCTGCAAAATCAAATAAAAACCAGAAAAGCATTTCAGAAATGTGCTCTGCTTCCAAAAACAAAGGTGAGCAAACTCTCTTACATCTGCCTATGTCTTTGATATTATGATCTTTAAATTATGATATGAATGGTGATATGCATGTTGGTTTGATATATGGGTGTGTTGATATTTGAAGGTATGTCTTGAAACAGGCAAAACCTGGCCTGTGTTCATCCTAGGTTTTGAAAGCTTATGTGAAAATTTAAATTGTTAAAACACAAAAATATTTTTAGCTGTTGTTTGCTGACTGAAAGAATGTTCACATGAGGATAACATCAGTTATAAAATTTTAAATAAGTAAAATTAACAATGATTATTGGAAATTAAAACTTACAGCTAAAAAAAAATGCATCTCTGTTTATATTCGAGGTTTTGTAAACCTGTTCAAAAGAAAAAAATCCATACAATTCAGAAGAATCAATATCAGGTTTTGATTTTTCTAAAGGAAACTGGTTTGTACTTGTCAAATTCAAATTTTAAAGAAAAATTCAAGATTTTTATTTAAACATATATTCAGAGAAGAATGGAATTACAGTAATAATCAATGTAAAGTGGAAAATCAAACGATTTAATTTCGAATTTCAATTATACGAACAGATTTGCATTTCGAAATAATGATTTTTGAATATCATTTCAAATTTTTTAATTCATTAAATTTTGAGAAAATCTGAGATGAACGGGATTGACATTTTCGTCAGTCTCTGGTGATCGCCGATAATTCTAGGGTTGTGTTTTGTATCAAAGTTAGTTCAGAGATTGATGAATCTAGGAAAAATGATCGTTTGAATTTTAAGCCACTGAGGGTGGTTGAACGTGGCAAACTAGGGTTCAAGGCTCGTTTTGGGACGATGAAGTTGACGAGGTGATTTCGTCGACTAGGGTGGATCAGACCTCACCACAAGTGGAGGAATAGAAGCTAGAGACCGAGATGAAGGTTGGGTCGTGAAGGCATGGATGATCGTGGACGAGATCATCGGAGATGTTGGGTTTTTTCTGAGCGTGTTGGTTCCAGTGTACGATCAAAACTGTTTGATTTCCATTGAGAGCTGTTTTCAGGGTTCTGGTTGTGGAAACTGTCGACGGTGATGTCGTCGATGTGGGGGTGGTGGCGACGTTGACCTGAGAGTCAACGTCAACATGTACACCTGCACGAGCATTTAACTGGTGTCAGTGGGTTTCGCGTTGGGGAAGAGGAAGTTTATTCGAGTTCGAACTCGAAGACGAACTCGAGGAAGGGATGGAGATATCTTGGGTTTATAACAGGGTAGTTCATGTGAATTTTACAACAAGCATAAAAAAAATTAACATAACAAAAAAAATCTGAAGGAAAGAAATGAGGAAGGGGTGACTCGGGGACATGCTCGGGAGGTATGGGATGTAGCTCGGGTTCCTGGTCATGACTTCTAGGCTTGGGCCAAGTGTATTTGGAGACGTTTAGCTTGGTTGTAAAATAAATTTGTTAAACAGATTTTCAAAAGAAATATTGAAACAAGTTTTAGAAAATGAAGACAAAAGAGTATAGCTTCTCAACTTAAACTGAGTGATTTTTATTTTTCTTGAATGTTTTGAAATAATTTTTAATAGTTTAATTAAGAAGTTGATTTATTAAATAAATGGTTTACCTTAAAATAACATTTTAAATTATTAGTTAACTTAAAAGTTTAGGGTTAAATTATATGATAATGATAATTTGTTTTGAAGCATTAATTAATGGGACTTCTTAAAGTAATTACTTAATTAAAAGTAGTTAACTAATGGTTAAAGATGATCAAGTGATTAGGAATGACCTCTTATTATAATTAATTAAAGATAATTAATTAAGGTAATTAATTTAAGAATAATCAATTAATTAAATATGAATTATAATTAAAGAAAGTAATTAAGGGTTGTTTATTAATTAAGAATTTGTTTTGTAATTAACTTAAGGTTAATCAATTTTGTAACTAATTAAGGAACTAATTACTTAATATAATTAATTGAGTGATGGGAATTACTTAGTAAAGTAATTAACTGATAAGTACGGGATGTAATTAATGAAGTAATTAAGAGTAATTGTTAATTAAGGATAATTAATTAGTTATTGAAATTAACTAAGAATAATTAATTAAGGATTAATTAATAATTAAGGGTTAATTGATTGTTGTTATTAATTATTATTTTTTATCAAAGTGGATTGAAAATTTATAAATGATTAATTAACCAGGATTAAAATAAAATTATTCATAAGCAATTTATCTGATTTAAATAAATCAGATAATTAATTTATCTCACTCATGGACGTTAGAATTCTATGGAGTGCTTTGAATTGATTGATATCCTTGATTTGTGATAATGTGTGATATGAATTATTTTGTTTTGTGAATTGTGATGTAACTTATTCTGTGATGAAATTAATTATCTGTAATGTAAATTATTATTGGTGATATATACATCTGTGATTTGTGAATGAAAGATAAGCGTTACAATTGGTTTTTACCACTTGTCAAATATAAGCATTATAGTTTATATCGCTTATCAAATATATTTCTGTATTTGAATCTGTGCTGATTGATGTTGTTGCACTATTGTGTGTAAACCCCTGGACCACACTATACACGCACAAAATATGGATTTCACGTGGAAATCGGTTAAGTCACAGATTTTTAAAATAAGTTTTGAATTTAAATTTTTAAATTCAAATAGTTTTGGAAATAAATTAATTTTAATATGGAAAGCTTTGAAAAGGTGTTTTGAGAATGAAAGTTATTTTGAATAACTAATAGAGATTTGGAATTTGAATAATTCGATTTAAATTGGAATTCAATATCTGGAATTGAATCCTGTATTTGGTATTTATGATTTAAAAAGGTATACAAGCTTATTTCGGTTTAAACCATTTTAAAGTGTTGATTTGGGGAATTTGAATTAACCCAAGGATTTTAACCTGGATAAATGAAATCAGGTTTTCCGAAATAAAACTGTTTATTTTCAAATGCTAAAAGCTTTCACATAAGTAATGAATTTCAAATTCGTAAGAAATCTCAAGTTTGAATTGAAATAGTTTTCCAAGTTATGGATGGATCTTTGGAAACGAGTTTTGAAAGTTATAAATGAATCTTTAGGAATTGTTTTGAAAACTATGAAATAAGTCTTTTATTTAAAGACCGGATGGGTTAATCCAATTTGAAATGGGATTGTTTTGAAAAGCTATGAATGAATCTTTGTTAAAGATTTGTGTACCTTGTTTTAAAATTGAAAGGGGATCTTTAAGAAAAATCTTTTGTTTAAAAGATTTAAGTGTGGAAATTGTTTAAACCATTAAAGGTTTTTGAAATGAATCTTTTTGAAAGATTGGAAATGGTAAATTGTTTTAACCATTTGAATGAAAGGGTTAGGCTTTAAGCCGTGATTTAACCGAGATCCAATATCCCTATGTTTTTAAATATTGCGCTCACTATTCGGTTTAGCCGGGAGAGGACCTTTGTGTCATATAGCCCATTCCTAATATGTGATACGACGTTATGGATAGCATTTGAAGACCGGAGGTGAAGATCGGGTGTTTGCGAGAACGATAGGATAACCTATCGATTGTCTCTGCACTGATTAGCTATGGTATAGAGATTTCCTAAGTGATGGGAAGTCCGATCGGGATTGTGAATACCCGGATTGCAAGGGCTTCTTCGGAAGTGCCTTTGGTCCTGTTCGAACGCGGAACAGACTTGTATGGATGTGTGTCTGACATTACACTTTGAGATGTAAAACCGGTTTCTATCAAATACATTTCTATTTGGTGACGGAGATTTATTCTCTTAGCTTAACACCCTTCTCTGAGATGTACGAGCTCAGAGGTTATGTAGTTGATGGTTACTAGTGATACATTTCCAATTTGGTAATGTGGCATACGAAGTGCTGCTAATAATTTGTTGATCAAAGCAAGGCTTTGTGAAAAGCGTAGCTTTGTGGACGAGACTGCATCAGGACCTCACACCCCGGAAATGGTCGAAACAGGAAAGATGCAGCAAGGTTTTAGGGGTAGAGCCCCTAGGGTATGACCATTCCTTCTGGAAAAGGGTAGTATCATGGTATGGAGCCCAGATACTTACTCGTGTGGACACTGTATATTGATTATCGTGTGATGTTGTTGTTGGAGGGCCCTCGGATGAAAGGTCCCAAAGGACCGGGGGTGGCATATCTTAGGTTTTATTCCCTGGGAAGGGGGTAGCCGGCCTTGTGTTGGCAGAGAACGAAGGATAGTTCTCGGGACGTCCCTCCAGAGGCGTACCCATGTGGCAATGGGAAGTTCCTTGGCCTGACCATTTGTTGGAAAATCCAAAGAAACAACACGCGCCCAGTACGGTTTTAGTTATATAACCTGCCATTCACTTATGGTGGTCACCACTATTTGGATGATAGCTATAGTAGGCATAGTACGAAATGTCTATGCTGGCTAAGATTAATATTATACTTTCAAAATATTTTCCACTATGCACTTATAGTAATAATATCAAAGGATTTTGCATATTAAGCATTTTTGACTGTCATAAGGAGAAATCTCCTCCAAGTCTGCGTTTGCATTGTGTGTGTGGTGGGAGGCCTTATGGCTATTTCATTTTCAAAATGCATTGCGGATTTCAATGTTTTAAAATTCTTTTGTTTGTTTTTAAAGATAAACTGTTTTTTTTGCTCATACCAGTCTCATGACTGACCCGGAGTTTATTGTTCCCTTCCTAAACTCTGGGTGCCTATAATTTTCCACACGGGCAGTCTAGAGTTGGGTTTTTCAGATAGTAGATATAGATATCGAATTCAGTAGCTTTCAGCTTTCTCTTTGGTATTCTTTGGAGATATGGGATATTGGAGTCTGTGGATTCATGGACGAGACTTGCTTGTCTTGGTGCAATGTGATGGTGGTTCAAGTTATTTCTGGATTGGTGCTTTGGAGTTGCTGTTGCTGTTTTGGAGTTTTGGTTCCGCTGCTAGTTCATTTTGTTTTTCCGTTATTGTTTATTGTCTCTGATAGACTGTATCATATTGTATCCGTGTTGTTCCATATTTGAATATCGTATTCATTGGAATTGTATATGATATTCATTTCTTTTCCTTCCGCTGTGTTGTTATACTTATTGTGTTATAAGCTCCGGCGAACCGGATTTGAACGGTCGAATCTGCGGCATTCTAGTACGATGTAAAAGTATGGATGTCGATTTTCGAACGCGAAAAATCCGTGTCGTCACAACTGTTTTATTTTTCCACATAATAAAATAAATATTTGTTGAATAGAATAAATAACTCAGAATTTATATCCAAACAGATATTTTATTCAAACAAATATTTTATTATAAATTCGAATAGTCCGAATTTAAGATCCTACCATACAAGTTTCAATAACAACACAATTTTAAAATATAATTTTTTTATATAGATTTCACCTCAACACATAATTCATTGAACACTCATACACTTGATCTTGACTAGCTCTAGCTTGTATCCAGCCATCTGTTATACCTGTTAAATAAATAGCGCAGTAAACTGAAAAAAGAAACAAATTTAAATTGCAAAAATAAAATTGAATATAAAATTTATTTTTTCCTAAGGTATTTGGGTTGTTTCTTTTCTTTTTTTCTGACAGGGACCAAATATATGTGCACGAACAACTTGTAATATTCACAGTGTATCACTGTGAATATCATAATGCAGTTTCCTAATTCCATCTCACAGACTAGTGCAAATGCACACATGTACAAATCGAGTATAAATGGATACAGCACATGTATTACACAATTACACATATATACATGCATATGTATGCATATATATACATGAATATGTGCATAAATTTCAAATTCAATGAGCAAATGTAGGTTCAGAGGCAACAAAAACCAGACCAGTGTTTTTGTGTAGCGTAAAACAACAATTATACAGTGTCAACTAGACTAGAGCATTTAGAACCAATCCAGTGCAGACATCCACAATTATGAGTCGAACATAAGTCAAGACATCCACATATGCAACCAGAGTCAACATAATAACAAGACACACATACAAGTGATCACAACAACTCAATGATGCAGTAGCATAAGCAATATGATGGTTGATATACGATGACATCAAACTTCACTGAGGTTTAAAATGAAATGACTCGAAGAAACTGCCCACTTAACTCGAACTCGAAGTATGAAAAAAATATGCAACATGATCTCAAGAGGAACCAGACAACAGCTCAAATGAGCAAATTCAGACAAGACCAAGTCATAACCAAAAGAAACTTCACATGAAACCAAAAATGCTCAAATCTGCAAAGCTTCCACTAGACCAGACACAGAATCTCAAAGCAACCAGAACCAGATCAACGTAAAACTGTGTTAAAGTGTTCAACTAAAAATTCAAAAAATGGTCTAATGTCGTAGGGGATTTTAAAATGAACAATACCAGATCATCTCAAAATTCAAAATGCCGAAATCATAGGAGCAAAAAGAACGGAACGGACTCATGCAATCGAAGCAAATTCAAACTCATGGAGCAACGCATATACAATGTACAAGTCAGAATAATCTTAGTCATTAAATCAAAAATCAACGCCGAGCACAGAAACGTGAAGAATTCAAATGAAAAATATATGAACGAATTTATAGGGTTTCAAACCCTATAAATTGAACCCAATTTCAACATCAGCAATCAACGAGTTCGAATTCAAGCAATCAAAATAGAAATTAAAGTAAAAACCACATACCAATTTGTACACCACTCGAACTCACAATTGAAGCGACCGTATGCAATCAAAGCCACTAGTCGATTGACGAAGCAATTCACTTCAGTATCTTCTCTTCAATCGATTGATTTTCAAGGGGCGACTTTAATTGGAACAAAGCCCTAATTCAGATCGTAAAAAGAAACGACATGAATGAAGCAGGCTGCAGCAAATTAAAAAGAAGGAACACGTTCTTCTCTTTTGGGCCGTAGAGAATACATAAACAAAATAAAAAGGGAGACGGTCGTTTTTACTTGATTAAATTGGACCGTGTTTGTTTTTGTTTTGTATTGGGCTTAAAATTATAAATAGAGTTTTGTTTTAGTCTTTGTTTTTAAGTTGTTTTATTTTATTTTGTAATTTTTCTCTTTTAAAATTATGTAAAGTTCTACTTGTGTAACTAGGTACGAACTACGATTTTGTAGTTCGAGAATTCGCAACTCAGTGGCTGAGTTGTGGTAGAGTTTTAAGCTTAAAGTTAGGTTAGTCAAGTTAGCGGGTGTCACAAGTTTATGTGTGTTTGTAAGCGTCTGACTATTTAGTTTCTAGTAGAAACTTTGGGGGCAGCATGTAGGTAGGATTTTGCCGAAGCTGGGTAAATTTGTGTGTGATTTCTACTGCATTACTTTATGTTATTGTTTTTATTTTCGCATTAATTTCTATTATTATTAGTACACCATATTCATCTTCTCCGGGGCGAAAACGATCCTACACTTTACATGAGTGGTGGACCAAAATGGAAGATGTCAGGGCATTATGAAACAAGGCCAGAGTGTTGGATGCTCAACGAGCCATTTTAATGCCTTCTGCAAGAAAATCAAACAGATTATGCGAAAGAAATAGATCTACAGAATATGATTTTGATATGGATCTTTACCATGACTGGTAAAAATCTTAAGACAAAGAACTACAAAATGTTAAGTAAAAAAATTAGAAGACTCTGAAATAATAAATATGATAAAGGTAGTTAGGTTCCTAATTTCTTACTTAAATATTCATTTAGTGCATCCTTGGGATAAAATCCTCCAAGTTGCCATTATAGTAGTACAAAACTGAAAGCACTGTAGCAGCCAATGTAGTAGCCACTGTAGCAATATGATAAAAAGAACAAAAAAAAAGTTCTCTACTGCAGCAATATGATAACAACAAAAAAAATTCTACACTCTCTGTCTCTCCATTTGGTATCAGAGCTAAAGACCAATGAATATGAATAAACTAAAACATGTTGAATCAACTAGTTATAAGAAATTTGAATACCTAAACTTAGAATTAACAATCCCTCAAAAAGAATAATCACATTAGAAAAACAAAAACATACGTGTTATATAGACAGTAGTTACAAACATATACTACATTCTGAATCAAATCACCTAAACTCCATAACAGATCTATTCATTGAATTAGAAGATTCTCTACATTGGTACAATGAAAAGTACTATAGACTAGTCGAGCTTATTTCAGAAAGTATGACTTCTAGAAACAAAAAATTACAGCAAATACAAGATAATCAAAATTATCTCAAAAAAGGATTACAAAAAATAGATGGGTTCGATAATACCATACAGAAACTAACCAAGAAATTTAAAGCGATGCAACTCAAAATTTTCCCAAATAAACAAGATATAATTTCATTAAGACAATTTATTGAAGAAAACAAACCCAAAGAAATTGAAATAAAATCTAAAGACTTAATCTTACAGATTAAAAATCAATCAGAGGCAAATAAAAGACATTTTGAACTACAAGTACAAAAACTTGAGCAAATGTTACAAGAAATAAAATATATACAATTAAACTAATATGGGATATGATAATAAACATTATTCTGAATCTAAAGAATATGTTAACATGTCATTAAGACAAACTGATACATTAACAGCAGGATATAATAAAGATAGTTTTACAAGTAAAGCAGATAATGTATTATGCTTAATGGCAAACACCATAATAGAAATGTTAACCCAAATACAAGATAAACTAGATTTAATGGATAAACAAATTACATACCTAGACAGAAAATTAAATAACTTAGATAAAACTACACAAGAAAAAGAGTATGATATCAACCAGCTAACTGAAAGAATATCAAATTTAAACCTAGGATCAATAGATGCTGACAAAGGCAAAAAGACCAAGATAAACTTTTTAACATTCAAGAAGTTAGATACAATATGATGAATAGAAGATCTTTTACAGAACCATCCAGAACTTTAATGGACAGACCTACAGAAAGTAATAACCTAGCCACAAATACCTGGGTAGACAACATATTAAGAAGATCTGTAAATTCTCAGTCCCAACTAGAAGAAATAATAAACATAGATAACGACCTAGAAGTATTCTCAAATAATCAACTAAATGCTCTAAACCCAAGAGAACTATACAGAACAGGTATATTTACCATAAATACAGGGTTATATAGACATCACAGGGAGGAAATTCTTTCCCTAAGTGATGGAAACCAACAAACTATAAACCTAATGTCTAATGAAGTTATTAAACAATTAAGAATACAAAATTATAAGTTAATCCACCTAGGACTCATTGTCACAGGAATAAGAGGATTAGTTAGACAGAAAATAGGAGCCAAATTACTAATAGTACTAATTGATGACAGACACCAAGACTTAGACAAAGCAATATTTGGGACAATAGAAGTTGATATGAACAATAACGTTGGAATTGTTTATATTTCACCAAACTTTACAATGACATTGCAAGATTTTTATAAACACATAAAAGTAGTTATTCAGACTAAAGGATTTGAAATTTTCAATGGTAAAAATATACTACTTGATATAACATTTTTGGAAAAATGTATGACAAAAAATACTCCTAAAATAAAGATAAAACTTGATGAGGTAATAAAAACACTAACATCCACTGGTATAAAATTCTTAAAACCAATGGAAGTAGACTCATCTATATTAACGGGACATGAATGGACTATCCAAAATCCTAATGAAAATAGGGACACACTTGAACCAAATGATGTCGTAACTTATACAAACCCTAATGGATCGATAGCCTTAAGATTTAAAGACTATGGACCTTCTAACCAAAAAGACATAGACACTGATGATGAATCAAGTTTTGAACTCCAAAGAAACTTGTGATGGATAAAATAATATATCCCAAAGAATTAGGAATGGTCCTTGGACCATTCGAGCTATATGAATTGGAACAACAACTTAAAAGGAACAACCAGATAGACAATAACACATTTATCTATATTGATGATGAAAGTAATATTAGGATTAAAACAACACATACATTAGAAACCTTCTTAACAGACTCCAAAGAAACAATTAAACAAAAAACAGAAGACCTTAATAACGATTTAATAAGTGAATACACCTACCACATAGAACTAATGGAAGGGCAAGGAGAAAGCTCTACAGTAACCTATCCAAAAGAATCCCCTCACAAAATGGATTATCCTCTAGGACACCCTCCTAGAGTAAATGTTAATCCATATACCAATGAAAATAAAGATTTAAGAACAATAGGAAAAAAGAATACCTACTGAAAAAACATTTTTTGGAAAAGATGCAGTAATACTTAATGTTACAGAATGCCATCCTCAACTATTAGATACATATTTAGAACAATGGACTGCCGCAATAGCTAGAGATTATTCAGCCAAACACACAAATATAATAACAGGAGAGGAAATGGTTAGAATAGCAGAGAATTAAGTTAGGAGATATAGCTAAAGAAATGTGGGAAGCATACAAAAGTAATTTACCAGATGAAGTAGCCTTCCTAGTAGCACAAGGAGGAAACATATACAATTTTGCTTACCTAATACATAGAATAATAATAGGAAGAGAAGTAAATACTGGACTTACTCTTAGACAACAAGAAGCAATGAGAGACTAGAACAAATACAACTGTTAGATTGGAAACATATAATAAAATTCTTAAATGAATTTTTGTATTATGCCACAACCTCCGGCAACTATTATTCTAAAGAAATAGGAGATAGATTATTTTCTAAACTGCTTGGTGATTTAGGAAAAGAAATACATAAATCTTGGAATGAGACATATGCTAACATTCCTAAAACATATGATAACATAGGAATTAGAATAACACACATCATTTCTGAATTAAAAAAGAAATGTACTTATATACAAATCCAGAGGGAATTAAAACAAAAGAATTATGGATTTTGTTCACAAATATATACTCCTCAACAATATGGATCTAAAAGCCCTATTGTCAAAAAACATAAACCTAAGAAACAGTATACCAAGAAGTACTACCTTAGAAAATCAAATGCGAAAAAACCATACTTAAACAAAGAGAGACATGTTAGAAAATATAATCCAAAGAAAACATATGCAACTACCATTACATGCTTCGCATGTAATGAGAAAGGACATTTGCCTTCAACATGCCCTAAAAAAACAAAACTTATATACCAGGGAATCAAACCTAGTTGACTCTGTTAAAGAAGATCTACTTGAAGTAGCCTCAGATGTATCCGAAACTTCTACAATATAATCTATAATATCATTGGAAGGATTAGAAGAACAAGAAAACACTTCTAATTCAGACTACTCTTTAATAGAAGAACTAACAAATGAACAAGCAAGATCGATAGACTTCCCAATTGAACAATTTTTGAATTTAATGAATCATGAAGAATGTATACATGATTTCAAATATAAAATGGCAACTGATAGTACAAAATGCTACTTTTGTCCTTGGTATCCAACCTTTGACAAAAGATTCAAGTGTATAAAATATACCACATAAATATGTTATAGATGCGCCAACGCTTACTCTAACTTAGAAACTCCTAACCAACATAAATTACAATATATTGATAGAAACAAAATTAATGAAGATAGGATAAAAACCTTAGAAGATAGAATGAATAATTTTGAAATAGAAATAGATGAACTAAGAAAGATATTAGAAGAAACAGACAAACATAATAAAGGGAAAAATATTATAACAGAATTACAAGAAAATAACCTCACCAATACAGATGAAGTAATACAAATCCCTTTAATATGTAATCCTGAATGTCTAAGAGAACTTCGGACACCAACCTTAATAAACATTAAAAGACTAGAAATTAAATTATTAGCATTCATAGATGCGGGAACAACCAGCTCAACAATAAATTCTGATTTAATACCCCAATACTTAGTCACAAAAGCTAATAAACCAAAACAAAGTACCCAGTTTGACGGTACAACCAACATTATAACAGATATAATTACTAACGTACAATTACGATTTCACACTACTTGTGACAATTGGTCATCACATTATAACCTAAAACAATTATGGGTTACTAAATTAAATCGAGGGAACATAAATCTAATACTTGGATTAGATTTTCTCTTAAGTGAAAATGGAAGCTTTTCCTTCAATAAAGGCTATTTACAAATAGCCAAGAAAACAACATTAACGCCATTTATATCAGAGTTTCTGCCTAAGAAGTGTGGTGGAGATAACAATACACAAACCCAAAAACCAGAATGTACTTGTGACATTCCAGGACAATGCCAACAAAAAGAAACTAGTAAAATAACAACAGAACAATTATATTGTTATGAAAATATACATGACATAGAAACAGATAATTACTATATATATGATATACAAACAGATTTGATCCAACCAAGCAAAATGATCAATATTCTTTTAACAACTGATGATATAAACCAAATTATTAGTAGACTCGAAAAAATAGAAATAATAGGAGAAAAACCACTAAAATATTGGGAAAAAGACTCGGTATATTGTAAACTAGACATAATTAACCCAGATATTAAAACCAGATCACCCAAATATGACAACTGGATGATTGGAGAATTTAAAATGCACATAGATATCCTAAATAGACTAGGAATCATAAGAAGGTCCGACTCAAGACACAGAACCTCAGCCTTCATAGTACAAAAAGAATCGGAAGAAAAAAAGGACAGAGTAGAATGATAATGGATTATACCAGACTAATGATAATACAAATGAAGATGGATACTGTATTCCTGACAAAGATGTATTAATCAACAAAATACAAAATAATTATTGGTATTCTATATTTGATTTAAAATATGGTTTCTAGCAAGTCAAAATGCACCCAGATTCTATACCATGGACAGCTTTCACCTGTTCAGAAGGACATTATGAATGGCTTGTAATGCCATTTGGATTAAAAAACGCCCCACAAATATTTCAAAGAAAAATGGATGACATATTTAAACACTACAGTAAATTTACATGTGTATATATAAATGACATACTAGTTTTTTCAAAAACAAAAAAGGAACGTATATCACACTTATACATAATATTTAAGCTCTTCGAAGCACATGGGCTAATTATTTCTAAAAAGAAAATAGAATTATTTAAAAATTCCATAGATTTCCTAGGAGTAAAAATAGGAAAAGGACAAATAGAACTCCAGCCCCATATATCCAGAAAAATATTAGAATTTGCAGACAAAATAGAAAATTTAAAACAATTACAATCATTTCTTGGACTCATAAATTATGCATGACCATTTATAAAAAATTTATCCAAATATACTGGACCCTTGTATAACAAAGCAAATCCCAAAGGTAAAAGGGAATTCAATAGTGAAGACATAAAACAAGTCCAAAAAATTAAAGAATTAGCAAAAAACTTAAATCCACTAACGTTACCATTGGCCACAGACTATCTGATTATAGAAACGGACAGTTCTTCTTTAGGATGGGGAGGAATATTATTAAGCAAAAAATACAAAAAACGATCCTAAATCTACTGAAAAAATATGCAGATATACTTCAGGAACATATAAAGAGAAGGGCTACATGATCTCTTTAGATTATGAAATTCTAGCTATAATATATGTTTTGGAATCATTTAGACTTTTTATAATATCACAAAAAGAAATAACCATAAGAACAGATTGCGAATCTATAATAAAATACGCAAACAATAAAAAGGAGAAAAGTATAATAAATAATAGATGGCGAAAGTTTAAAAATGCAATACTAAACTGCGGAACTAGGATAATATGGGAACATATTAAAGGTATTTCAAATATACTACCAGACAAATTATCAAGGTTACTAAACTCTTCTGAAAATTGTACTAACTCTTTTGAAGAATGTGATTTTGTTAATAGAGATGAAGAAATAGGAATGGCTACTACAAATCAGATAACAAACAGCAAAAGATTTCGGAAGACATATACACAAAACAGATTTGTTACAAATGCCCAACTATCTGAAGAACACCAAATGGTATTAGACGACATATGGAACCTGTCAACCACTCTACAGGAAAACAAACAAAAGCTAAGTATATTATATACTTTGATTGATTATTTACGGATGCAAAAACACAAAGAAATTTACACACTATTGTCTGTTCAACGGACCTAGTGCTGACATATATCTTGATTGGGAAGAAATGGTTCCTAAACTTAAGGAACTTAAACAAAACCTAAAATATGGGAGACCATATTATAAAGGCTATAACACTTAAGAGACGGCCAAAATTGCTATTGAAAAAATTCTTGGAACAGATTACATAGTCTTAGACACAATTAAACAAATACAAAATATAGCCTCGGGAGTTCAGATAAAAGAAGAAGTACTAACTCCTACAGAAATATGCTTAAAGCCCAAAACAACATTTGCAGCTATTACAAAGGAGGCCAATAAAGGAAAAATGGTACAACTTGGACATTTCCCACAAGCTTCTCCACTACAAATAAAAAGTCAGGAGATTTCTTTTCTTGAAACATTTGATAAAAAAATACAATTTCTACAAAATACAAAGAAACAAAATGCTCCAACATACAAGGAGATTTATTCTCTACCTACAAAAATATCTTCATAAAAAATTCTTGGATTCAAAATAAACTGCGAAATACTGAGAAACCAAAATATTCCTTGCACTAAACAATTTGCAGATTGCAAAGAATTCTTATCAGACTGTAGATGCACGATTGTTGCATCCATGCCACTTGTTAGTCTTATACTGTCACAATACAAATATCTTGTTCATGACAAATTTACTTTAGATCCAACTACTCTCTTAAACTATGGTTTTGTCAAAGATATCTATATAAATGATTGGCATCCAACAGAACTACCAGAGCCTCTAATTCGATAGCAGACTATTTTACAGAGGTCCTTGATACAGAATTACACCTGGATATATCTACAGTTCCTCCACATTATGACAACAACATCCTTGATCCTGCAAGGCATATAATAAAAATCAAAGCACACGGCTTTTACCGTGACTACCCGACTTGGAAAGAGCCTACAAATTTCCTTAACAACTCAACACCCAAGATGTATGATCAACAACACTATGAAAAATATAGAGCCTATATAATTGGACAAAATATGAATTGGACAAGCGCAGACAACAAAAATTTCAAACTACATGCTGAATCCCCAGTGACAAAAATATACATCTACAGGAACATTGAAGAATTCGAACCAGAATACAGGCCTTTTGAAATCTTCCATCCTAGGCCTAATACCATAAAAATCTATAGGAAATTACATATGTCATTAACAGGAGAAGACAAAGAAGGTTCTACCAGCAGCAATAAGACAAAAAAAGATGATGACATAATGGACTGATGTGACAGAAACCTACCGCACAGATAAAGTATCCACTAAAGGCACATACGTGGAAAAACAAAGTCTGGTGGATGCTTGCTTTTTATCTTTTCTTTTTTAATTGCGCCATTATATGTTAATAAAGTGGGCCCATAACCCACAGCTGTAAGTTATCGTGTTGTATTTCGGGAGTGTTTTGAGCATGGCTATTTAAAGACATGTAAGGCCTTTAGAACACTTATCTCTCATATTGTAATCTTATTCCTCTGTAATAAAAACCTCTAGTATTTACCTTTTTAATGTCGAGCATTGGTCCCTTCATGAGCTAATTAATTAAGACGAGAATCAAGGAAGAACGGTGAAGCGGCCTAGGTAAGACTCTTATTCATTTTCTTCTTGGTTTGTGGTTAAAGATGTAATGTTCATGTTATTCTAAATTCTGAAATTATCTTATATGTTGTTTAATTCAAAAGACGTAAACTCGTTTGAAAGAGCAAAGTACCCGTTTTAGCCGTTAGTCATTAGGACGCTAGGTGTTTAGGGGAAGAGACTCTTAGAGTGACAAGGTGAGAATTGACAACTTAAAGGATTTTTTCATAATTTTCAAAAACTGAACAAAGGTTTATGCTTGTATGGTTGAACAAGAAAATGGATAATATTATAAATAATTCCTGCGTAACTTAGTATTTCTAGATTCACGTCTACTTTCCTAAATAATATCAAGTTTATCACAATAACAAACCTTCTAATGGAATATTTACAAAATCATTTAGAGGAAGAATTCCTTACAAAATTGCTATTTGTTCTAAAATATACAAACCTAAGTGAGCAAGATCAATATATTATTACAAACACATTTAAAAACAAGTATGTGAATGAACTTATAGACATAACTGATTCTTCATTAAACCTATACAATGTAATAAATGAGATAGACATATTTCATTATTTTACGCTAACAAAAAATAAAAAAATTACCTTAAGTCAAAGATTTCTAAAACAATTTCATAAGAAATGGATGAACATATTAATACAACAAGAAGAAAGAAATAGATCTACAAAATATGATTTTGATATGGATCTTTATCATGACTGGTAAAAATCTTAAGACAGATAACTACAGAATGTTAAGTAAAAAAATTCAGAAGACTCTGAAATAATAAATATGATAAATGTGGTTAGGTTTCTAATTGCTTATTTAAACATTCATAGAAAAGCGCCAACGCAGCGATGTATCATTTACATGTAATAGTGAGTTTACTGATTTTTTGATTTGATTTTGCAGTAAACTCAATTAGTGTCATATAAACAAGTGCACCTTGTTCACATTGATTACCACAACTTACTTTCCCGTACACCAACCGGCAATAGCCAGTAATCAGCCTATCATTTCTGATAAAAGGCAATCGCTAGTGCTATAAAGACTGTACTCAAAAAGGAAAAAGAACTTAAAACATCATTACAATATTTTTCCTTTCTTCTCTGCTACCGAAGTTTTCTTTAAACGAAGAAATGGACATGGGGTTTTTTGTGTTGCTTTTAGTTGCCTCCTGCATTACCATGAGTTCTGCCACTGTTTTCAAAGTTGGGGATGCCGTTGGATGGACTATTGGCAAAATTGATTATGGAACCTGGGCATCCAAGAAAATTTTCCACGTTGGTGATACCCTCTGTAAGTTTTTTTCCCCCTTGAACTTTATTGCTGTTAAAATAATCATGTCCTTCGTTTATTTTGTTCTGTAAATTGTTTGTTTTGTTAAGAGACGAACAATTGTTCTAATTTTAGGAGGAATTATTTAATCTATTTCGATGAATTTCTTAAATGTGATTTATGTTTGAATTTGTGCTTTAAAATATCAGTTTTCTGCTAAAGTCATAATTTATCAGGTTTTTTTACACCTATGATTTAAAAATTCTAGAATCCAGAAAGACGCTTTTAGTTAATTATCCAGTTTTCAAGGCAAAATATAAATTATGCATATATTTCATTGGCCTAATATATTTTCATACCTTAGATCATCAACAACAGTGTCGATCAATTGAAAAAAGGGGAATCCCCGCTTCAACTTAGTTCCCCATGCTCTAGCAGTGCCGATTCGAGCGTGGGGAAAGAAGTTAAGCGGGGGTTTCCCTTTTTTTTAAGCGCCGATTGCTAAATGACAAACTAAATGACAATCTGTTTTCCGTGTATACTATAAACAACAATCAGAAAGCCATTTATATACTATAAACGGGAATCAGATTGCTGTCTATAGCAGGTTCTTTAAAAAGATGACTGAAAAAAAATTAAAATTTTCCCCCACTCGCTGCTGGAGGAGTGGGGGTTTCTGACGTTTGTTTTTTGGTTGCTGCTCATGCTTTTGAAAGGTGCTGGAGATGCTCTTAGACGGAAAGTTGTTTTGTACCGTTTGTTGGAATTTTACTGTCATATTAATCAGCACTCATAGTTGACTACAGCATGTGAGTTTGGGAAGATTTAATAGCACTGACACGTGGTTTGAAAACGCTTAAGAAGGACAGAGTTTGTTGATATGTTTGACCGTTTAAACTTTGAATCATAGAGCCAAAATTTCCTCAGCTTTCTTAAATTTTGTTTGTAATAAATTAACATAACTTTCAAATATTTTGATGCATTGAAATGATACAATCGATTCGGTATGCATCCATCAATCGTATTTGAGGTGTATCTTAAGCACTATTGTAAAAACCTTCTAAACCTTGGTCTAGGCGTTGGACGGAGCTTACCGTCTGTTGATTTGCCTAAGTCCATCTCATGTCAGAATAAAAACATGTATTTAAGCATTATTTAAGGTTCGATGTTCCATATAAGCAACGAATGCTGGTTGTAGACAATCTTGTCTTCTTGGTTATTTCAGAGCACATTCATAATTCTAAAATTTTAATTTACATCAAGCGACATTAATGAAACACTAAGGTATTGTTTGGTTTAAAAACGAATTTTGTGTTTTCGATTTTTAATATGTATGTCAAATATGAGAAGAATGGAGGGACGATGTAGTGATGAAAGAAAGACGGATGGGAGTACGAAACTGACAGAGGAACAATAAAAGAATGGATTATTTCACGTGCTTGTGTTATTTTGCATGCAAAATACGGAAAATAAAAAAATTGTTTTATATTTCGTATGATAAGTTCGTTTTATAAACTAGTCGTTTTCGGCAGTATACATGCGTCATGTACATTTTTATATGGACGAAAATACAAAACTAAAAATATCGAACCAAACACTATCTAAAATTTTATGTGAAATACAAGATTATCAAAAATTTCTATCTTTGATTAATTGCCGCTCAAACGATTAATCTCTTATCCGTACTGGCCGTCCAGTGTTCGTCTGGCTGTTTTTACAACTTTGATATTAAGCACTAAAAGGAACTATACTATCTTTTATGATATTTCATAGAAATTACGTAATGTTAAACTTTTGCACCAACTTACACTTCTCTAACAAAAGAAAGAAATCCCAATATTTTGCTTTTAACATCATTCCAGCTGGTGTATACTTTCTGAAGTAAGTCAGTACTACTACACTTCAAAAGATGGATACTTCTGTTTGAAACATTTTAAAGCGTATGATGATAATAGTCGATTTTAAGTGTTATATGCAAGCCTTATGACTCGTTTGGTTTGACTTACATAAGGTGCTTTTTAGTTTTTCGAAAGCCAAACAGACCCTTATTTTGGATTATTTATATGGGTATGTTAAAATGTCAGGCATTTAGAAGGTAGCTACCAGCTTTGAAAATCCAAATAATTAGTTTAAACTCAAATTTGTCCTACGTGTAAGATATTACATTTATCCACGGGATGCATGCACCATGTCATATTTGATAACGTACCGAATGAGTATTTATATATATTATTTTACTTGAAGTACTATTTAACTTTTGCAATATCAAATGGTAATACTACTAGAACTTTTATGGAAGATGGTTAATGTTAATTTTTGCAATATAAAAAGAAACTGATAATCCCATCCTTTCTTGTTCCTGATATTATATTTGAATGGGCATAATTTTTGTGGAAATTGGGATGGTTTCGTCACTAGATCTCACTAGCAATATTTTAAAATTCAATATGGCAAGGTTTTGTATGTGAAGCCAAAGATCTAGTTATAATATTTCAGAAAATAAATGTACATGCATTTTTACACTTTAGATATTATTGTTATCATCGTCTTGTTTAACCATGCACAATTTGCATATAGTCTGCAATTAAAGGAATGTGACAAATATACGAGATATGCTAAATTGTTGATTATGGTCATGAAATTTTGACAAAGATTACAGAAATTCACACTTGCCTTGCGCTGTACACTTTTGTTAGAACAAGAATTTGACACCTGACATCCTAAAATACCCTATACATAAAGGCATGCATTATCCTTTTGGTTTCATATCCTTCTAAGAAAACTCCAAGGTGCTTACAAAATTTCAAAGTCATGTGTATTTTAGTCCAGTGGAACATGACTGCATGTCTTCTTATTTGAACCTAACATTAGGACTTTAACTTAAATGTTTATGTTTTTTTTTTTCTTTTCAAAATTGAACTTTAAATAACGAATATAGCCATCGCCGTGAGTGAAAGGGAACTAGATTTCTTTTATTGTTTTCATTAGAGTGTTATTTTGTACTTATACAAATTGGTGGACCTAACATTTCACAACTTGTGACATATATACATGGACCAGCAAATCCATACCAATGAAAAAATACAACCCAACATGTACGCAATAAAACTTTACCTTTACGAGTGCAGTATTTTAGGAGCTTAATGTGCTTTGTACGAAGCATCAAAAGTGCTTTGTAGATTTAAAATACATGTTATATTAGTGGATGATTGATTCCTTTCACCAACTTTATGCTATGTACAGTTTGCATGTTTCTTTTGATCTCGATACAATCCTTTTTTCTTCAAATTGTTACAGAAATGTGTGGTTCTAGAACATGGATTGCCTCATAGTGATTTCATTATCTTGATATTTTTATATTTTAATCTATAAAGTCAAAGTTTGTATGCTATTTTTCAAAGTTTGTTGACGTAAAAATCACTTTCAAATGTAGTACAAGATTTCATTATTAAGCTTAGTTCAATTTCTTATCAATTGCTGTATACGTGTTATTGCCTAAAAAAGTTGAGTGTATGTACGTGTTATAATTATATTTGTAAGATATCACTTACAATCTAAGACGATGTATTACTAAAATACGTGTTGTTGAGCATTGGGACACATGAAAACGATACGAAAAGCCTAACATAGAAGCTATGTGGTAAATTTAACAAAGAGGCTAATCCTGGTCAACTATATATATCACTATGAATATATTTGAAGTACGTGGCTTACATGCATGCTTCCTTGGAGTTTACCAGAAGCTTTACATAGTATTCTGTCTACAACAAATCTAAAAGGCTTAATCTATTGTCTGATATTAAATCAAATACTCAACGAGAATGACCTTTTGAATTTCAGCCGAAACCCGTTCAAATTGACTTACCCATATTCGGGCTCTACCAACATAACTGAATTTTTTTTTTGACAGTGTTTGAATACAGCAGTCAGTACCACAACGTGATGGAAGTGACGAAATCCAGCTATGACAGCTGCAGCACGAAGTCACCGATGTCGACCCATGCAACTGGCAACGACTCCATAGCGATCAAGTCGGAAGGGGATCACTTCTTCCTGTGTGGGATTCCTGGTCACTGCGCCGGAGGCCAAAAGCTTAAGGTCTCTGCCCTAGCGAAATCTGGCTCCTCGGCTGCCCCTTCCACCTCCCCTACAACAGCCCCCGTGCCCTCTGGCAGTCCTATGACCACTACCCCTTCTTCGACTGCAAGTGCCAGTCCTGCACCTCCTGCTCCTGCTCCTGCTAAAAGCCATGCTGCTCCCACTTTCACCTCTTTTGGATTCACCTTCGCTGCTTCTCTTGCTGCTGCTCTTGTCTAGGTTTCTTGTTTGTTCTCATTTTAATCTACCTTTTTAATTTTACCATGTCCTGTTTAATAAACGCGTTGGGTTGTAACTGTGGTTTTTGAGTGTTGACGAATACGGTTCTTTATTGCTACTTTCGTTGTGGTGATTTCCTTTGCTTATACATTCTGAGTTTGATGATAGCATTACAAAGTTGATGTTAAGGTGTCTTGATACAGGGTGGAGAGAAAGAAACCGTGGGTCTCTTGTACAGAATCCCGCGTTGTGTATGTTTAGCATTTCATGGTGTTTAATAATGTACGATTCTTGCTGTTGGAAACCTTCAACAAATTTATGATGGTGCCTTTGAATTGGTAGGTATAACAGTATGAATTTGTTTGCAGCTGTGGGTATGCATGTGATGTGCATTGATAGCTATTTAGATTATTATTGTGCATTTGTGGAAACATTCAATTGTACCTTCATATGTCTTCTCAGTATGCTTGTCTTTCACTTACTAGTTTTGGTGCCAAGCTACTTCGCCGTAACCTTTTTTTTTTTACCTGCTCTGTTTACCTAAAATAGAGAATAGAGAATTAAACGTTTTATATTTCCTTCTTGATGTTTATTTAAAGCGATAATGATACGCTAGAGTCCATGTATTTACAAAGACCATTCTAGAAGCTAATAATTAGGGAGTACTGGCCTTAATGGAAATCAGGGGTGCGTAGAGTTTAATCCTTTGATTCATTCCTGGGCATATATTATTTTCGTACGCGATTTCTTGCTTTAAAAGCCAGTTTTTATAGCTTGGTGTGTGTGTATAAGTGGTCCAAAAACTTGGAAAACAATTGTTTGTCAAGGACCTTACGAATCAGATGACCTTCTCTGCAATTTGTATCGTGAAAACTAATTTTCATTTCATTTCTATATGATTAATTATAAGTAAACAACAATTTTTTGACTGGTTTGACTGTTTAGACGAAACTGTTGGAATTGTCTCGTTTGGTCTTCATGCATCAAGACTCTATCAAACTACCAGTTCTTAATCTACATAAACACCAATCCCCTTCGTACTCTCTAACAATATTTCACACACTCAGATTCAAACTTCTCGAGTTTAAATTGTCTATTTTCAAACTCAAATTGAGATATTTTCTTTTGCAGTTATGTTTATTTCATATTTCCGCACAACATATATTTTTTACAATCTTTTTTTATTTCATTTTTCGAATTTTAGAATGTCGAATTTCTGCATCAAATCTTCTGTTAGAAATACGATTGGAATCATAAGAGGACATTGACTATCATTAATATCTACGTTTCCGTACTAGACACTCGCCAAGGTCGAGTTAGTAGCTGGTATAAAGATGCTGCCTTTGAGTTCGACAATCGTCAAGGCACAAGTTTGAGCACCAATCAAATGGAGAATAAATGAGCAACATGAAGCCGGTCAGCTACGAACACTAACAAATATTGATTGGTTGAAGGAGACTGCGTTTGAAAAGATAGTCAATGGTGGAAGACAACGGCTTTATGATTCCATGCCTTCAAAGACCATGCTCCCCCCAAATTCAAAGACCTTGACTAGGTGTACGGTAGTCCATATTGAAGGGTGAATGCGTCACAACATTCATCCTTCACCTCCAGCTCACTTCGACACACAACTTTACTCGAACATTCTCAATGACCTGTTTTCTAGTCCCACCACCGCTACTCTTTGTCAGATCGCCAATGTCGTTTCATTGTATTGGGCAAGACCCATGACGTAACAATCTGTATTTTACGTATTGGATTATTGTAAAAATATTATTTTTAAATTCAAATTGGGTCATATGATACTATAACTTTAGGGAATGTTGATTATTGAAAATTTTGACCGTTCAAAATTTTATTGAACAATTTGGACCTGTATTTTACATATTGACCATTTGAAGTTAATAGTTTTTGGACAATTAGTGGGTAAGTAGCGAGACATCGGTTAAGCCCAATAGCCCATTTCAGGATTTGTGCCTAGTGCAGATTATGTGACGGTTTCCTAATCATTATCCCACTTCCTAAAAATAGTTCTAACCATAATTAATTAGTTTCTTTGGCAAAAAGCAATCCAAAAAATTACTTTAATTAATCAAATCAAAGGATTGGCAAGGGGATTAGTGATAGATTAGTGAATCTACCATTTGGAGTGCATTGGGATTCATGAAGACTACTGTGCATATTAGACTTTTCTTGGTATTTGTGAATTTATTGATCGGGGTGAGTGGTTTGTACTTTACTATGCTAGTTAATATAGTTAAAATTGACGTTTTTGAAATGATTCTATGATAAACCTACGTCAAATATCAATTTTAAATGGTCTTGAAGAGATAAATGTGGATTTTAATTCATTTTTTTTTTACCATTTGACCATATCGGTCATTATTTTCTATTTTGATGGATCTACGTTGTCATAAATGTTTGAATATTATTTGTATTGCTTAGAATGATGCTTGGATGTTGTACGATTCTTTTATATGGTTATTTTCTTGTATTTTATTCATCTTGGTGTGTTGAGTGACCGGTACGCATTTGAGTGAATTGAAGAAAGTTTTCAAAACGTGATGCGATTGTTTCTGAGTGTTCATGAAGGCCGAGAAAGCTCCAATTTTGATCATAAGGCATTTGGGTTTGAAATGGTGGAGTTCACCAAGAAGCAGGAGTGCTTAGTGTGGTCAGTGGTGGAGAAGCTTCAAGGATTTTTGGGTTAAACTTCGAGGAGACGCCGTAAGCACTTCATGGAAGTGAAGGAAAAACTTCGAGCATGAGGACTACCTGCTAGTTTTAGCACTGAGAGGTTTAGCCTGAGTTGTTTAAGCACAAGCACTTGAATTCGAGGCTAAAGCAAACCACCTTCGGGTTGAGCTGGGGAGTAGTTCGAGGTCTAGGGAAATGAGGGAGGTCTTAGTTTCAACACGTTTGAGCCAAGTGTTGGGCGGACCCTCATGGTCGATGATGACCATTTATGGTCAGTATTGACCATGTTGAATTTTCAGGAATCAAAGTTTGGACTTTGAGAAGCATGCCACTATTGATCGTGTTTTTGTTCAACACTTGGTTTGGAAGCTATGTCTCTGCAGCAAATGGTTTCGGCTAGTGAAGCAAATGATGTGATGCTTTGACTTAATGACTTTGGGACTTAGGGATAATGACTATACGACTTATGATGAGTGCCTAGAGATGTTCCAAAAGATGACGACTCGATGATGGTAGTCGTGATGAAGATTCATAAGGATAAGATCAATGACGGAAACTTATGGGTGGAACGATGATATATTCTACTGTGGAGATGAATGAAATGGAACCATGATGTTTTCTACTATGGAGACATGTGCAAATGGATTGTTGATACTCAGAGGTCTCAAATGTGCTCGTAAATGGAGGGTATGTGAGGACACTCACTTGGATTATAATCACATCCTGGATCTCATAACCATAAATTTTTCATACCATGGACTTTATGACTATAGTCTAGTTTCTGGCCTTACGAAGTGGCATGGAGTTAAGCACTGAAAAATGGAGATGTTAAGTAGTCTCTACTTGATGATGTTGGCATATGAATTATCATATATCCAAAACACCCGAATGATGTGAGGATTGGTTAACAGACGCAATGTTTGCTTTATCATCCTAGATATGTCATATGATGTAGGTATTATGGGCTTAGATGTCTAGGTAGCTAACACTATGCTTTGATTTGTAGTACACCCATATGATGATGATGATATGTTAGCATTTACTATTTATGTGCTAACTCTTTGGATGCAAAGACAAGTAGGGTATGATTTTCCATACCCTATGTCATATATTTTACTATATCGACTTTTATAGTATTTTGAGATTGTAGATCACTCATACCAAACTATTGTCAGATTTGATGATTTATACTTTACTTCTTATTATTTCGGGTACTCTTAAATGAGTAGACTAGACAACAGGTATGTGATAGCACATGGAGTTGTGCAAATAGACTAGCAGAGGGTACACTTTCATGTACTTATATTTGGTTTTTCTATTGCTTATATTTTTTTGTGCAACACTTTGAAGCTTTATCAGTGTCTTACTTTATTTAAAGATATAATATTTGGATTTATTATTTGATGTATAAACTCTGCAATTTGGGTATACAATTATTATGAACATGTTGCACTCTGATTATGTGTTTCATTTTAGCTATTACTATCTCACATGTTTTATATCTGTGATGATTATTATATCTTATTATTGCACTGTGAGATATACGATAGTTTTATTCTAGATGATTGTTGCATTTATTTCCTTGACAATAATCTTACATTGGCCGGCTACAGTAGTAACGCACCCTACGGGTTAAATCGAGTATCAGAGGTATAGGATGGTCGTCACACTTGGTATCAGCGCTAGGGCTATGTATGTAACTAAGGTGATAATGGGACCCATTAGAGATAGAATATGAGTCATCAATCTAGGATGGATGAAGCATATATGAGAGTGGCACTTGTTATATGTTTTAGTTTTCAAAACATATAATAAATGTATATAGTATAAGTCACATTGTACACATAAGTACCATTGATGCTGCTTTTCTTTTTGAGAGACCAATCATTCTTATTACAGACTAATAATGAGCTGGAAAATAAGAAATACGACTAGGAACTCCATCTCTAGAGTTGAAGAATGGGAAGGTTTGGGGGTGACTAACCCTGGTATGCGAACCATGTTCACAAAGATGACAAGGAACACGATGTTAAATGCCTAAGTAGTTGTTCTAGCCTTTGCTATTTATGGCATTGCTCGTGTGCAGGAGCCAATAGTTGACCTTACGATGTTTGTCCTAGTTGAAAACCATTCTATGCAATGGAAATAACTATGAAAGTCAAGGTTGAATGGACACTTGTGAGCGTATCTTTGACTTAGGGTTGGAAGATGCAATGAAAGGAAATGGGCTTCAAGGCAACTTTAGGAAAGGACGATGAATTTGTGGGATTCCCTAAGAGATGCAACCCCTGAGGATCAGTTTACTTAAGATCAGTTCAAAAGTAGGTTTGAGGAGAAGTTCATACCAATGGCTTGGAAGTCGGTATTGTACAACAAATTTGCTAATCTGAAACATGGCGACTTATCTATTTTAGAGTATGTGGTCGAGTTTGACACTTTTTCAAAATATGGAATGTCTTTCATCGACACTACATTATAGAAAAATAAAGGTTATTATTGGTTTGAATAACTATTTGGGTGAGAGACTTGTTGGTCATATTGATGAGACCTTTGAAAAGATAGTTGAGAAGGCTTTGAAGCATGAAAGCTTATACAAAAAGCCGATAGCTATTGTTTTTAAGGATGAGCCGAAGCAGAAAGTGTGCAGGTAGACAAGATGAAGCGGAAAATCAACAAGAAGAAGAAACAGCTTCGGAATAATGATGGCCAAAAGAAGGGCAAGTGGGACTAAGCTAGCTATAATTGTAGTAAAAAAGGCTATCTGACACTACAACAAATCTTAATTCCGACCGCATTAATTATTAGAATTTAATTGTAAATGCACCAAAAAGTTGTTTTTATAGAAAAAATTACGGGCAAATGCTGAGAATATTACAAGGGTTTTAAATCTTGCAGCCAATCATTTTGCCTTTCTCAAAAAATTCGTTTTCCATATCTTTGTAACTGCCATTCCTCGTCTCTTGCTTCATTTTACTCAACCGCCACTCTAACAAAGATGATTTTGAGTTTTGTTCTGATAGCTAAACCCAAAATCTCACGTAGTTTCATAATTTTCCGCTTTTTAATGAATCTCCACAATTTTTCTCAAAGCTCGATTTTGATTTTATTCCTTCCGTTTTAGAATTCAATGGTTACCTATCTCATCATTTTGATATGGGGTATTCCGATGAAACAAGTTTAGACATATTCAAAAGGACCATCCCAAGCCAACAAAGTAGAATAGATGGTGAAAGCATATGCTCTTAACACTATTCCAACTTCGTTGATTGCTCCATCGGTGAAGGAGAAAGGGAAGAGTTCGTCCTTCGAAGTATGCATTCCATTTGATGTTCCCATATGTATTGTCATCTTTCCCTTAGCCAGGGAGTATTAAGATATATTTGAGGAGGTGATCGATTACTACCATGCAGAGATAAAGTCCTATGTAGATTTGGTAAAGGATGTCAGACCAGTGGTGATGCCTTTAGGCCATATGACACCCAAAGAGAATAGGGAACTAAAGGTGCAATTGAATGTCTTATAAGGATGAAGCTTATTCATAGGAGTGTATTTAAGTGGCAAGCACCTTTAATATTCACCATTAAGGCGGAAGACTCTTTGAGGTTGTGCGTGGATTGCCGTGAGCTGAAAAAGGTGACAAAGAAGAATAAGTATCCACTTTAATTTAATGATAATTTGTTAGATCAGCTTTATGGTACTAAAGTGTTTTCTCGATTGGACATGGCGACAAGATTCCACCAAATGAGAGTGGTGTAGCCATAAATTCAACTTAAAGGAAACAGTATGAAAGAAGGTTAATGAATGTGAGGTTTCGATGAAGCAACAGGCATAGGTTTTGGAAGATGTCATCAAAAGACGTTTTGAAGGCATCAAGAATGTTTTGAAGGAGTCAAAGGTGCCAATTGCTCTTACAGTGTGAAGGCTTTCGATCCAGATGGAAATAGGAGTACCCTTCCACCATTTTCAACCTTTCGACGTAGATAGATAAGCAAGGACAGCTTCGGAACCCCTTTTTGAAGGCCGTGGATGATAATCTCCCACTTACATGCTAAATCTTTCGAATCCGAAGGTTTTTCCCTTATCATAACTCTTTCTAAAGCATTGAAAAACCTGTCGAACCGACTAAGGCCGATAATATTAAGGAAATGTTCCACCTCAATTCTCAGGAATGCATTCGAAGGCTACCCAACATCATCGAAACCGTTAGTATTTCAATATCTTCAAAACCGGTTAATCAATCTACCAATGGAGTTGGAGGCCTCTATCTTACTTCCAATAGCAACAAAACAAATGAAAGAAAAGGCACGCTTGGGAACCTTTCGACGGCATCGAAAGGTGTTATGAAGGAAGCAGTTCTTGAAGTTCAACAAAGGCGAAAGACTCATTTGGCTCAGTTGAATGGTCTGGGAGAAGATAAAGGAAGCACAAGAGTGGACCAAAGAGTGCAAAATAGATGTCTTTCAACAGCGTCGAAAGGAGTCATGGCCTATCGACCAAGTTGAAAGAGTTGGAGCGGCATATAAAGAGGGGTCTTCGACCGAGTCAGAAGCATAGGCACGAAAGGGGGCCGATCTGCATCTATAAATAAGACCCAAGGGGTCCGGTTTTGGGGACGGAATTCTGAAATCCTGAATTCATTTCTTCTACTCTACTCTCTTAATTGCAATTAAGTCTAGTAAAATCCCTAAATCAGATTAAGGGAAAAAGCTCTATTTCTTGTAACTCGTTTTGAATTATTAATAAAGGAGTGATGGCTTATTCAACAAGGAGTTCGATGATGAGGAAAACCATTTAGATCATTAGCTAGTCTAATGATCCACTGCACATGATTCTAACCTTTTCTCTTAATCTCCTTTTGTCTACGCAATGCATAGGATCGACTCGAGGATCTCTGGTCAAAAACACATCATCATCGGAACCTACATTTGACATACCAGAAATAAGAATGATGATGGGGTTTCGGCCATGATGAATTTTGAAACTGGGAAACACCCAGGTCAATCTTATACCAGGAAATTGAAGTGAATCTTAGATGATTATAAGCTAGAACCATTTTTGAAAGAGAGTAACCCCTTTTGACACGGTTGAAAGGGGTGCTTTGAAGGGGATTCAGTTTATAATTGACTAATAACTATGGGGAGAGGAACGCATTCAAAAGGGTCTATCCACAGATACATCAGCAGCCCTTTCGAAAGGGTTCCAAATCAAAAGTAGCGAAACCATAAAGTCGAAAGCAACTGTGACTAATTAATGACATATGCGTCGCTTTTGACATAATTAAAAGGACCAAATAGGTACCCTTCGACATGATCGAAAGGAACGAAAAGTTAAAAGGATCAATTGCTTTTGATCCACTCAAACGAAAGGATTGAAACAGATGTCGTCTCTCTAGATTAATTCCATGAAACCTTTCGATTAAGTGAACCCGGTTGAAAGGTGAAGATAGCTCTTTAAACCCTTTGGATCAAGCTAACTAGGTCGAAAGGATGTACAACCTTCTTAAACCCTTTCGACTATGACAATCTGGTCGAAATGTATGCTTTAAAAAATAAGATCCTCCCGTCATCATGGATTCATTTGAGTTTAACTACCATTCATGTGGCATCAGGAATGTTGACAAGTTTTCATGTTAATATTTTTGGCGCTAGAAGGAGGGCACGAACCTTCGACATTGTTGCTATATTAAAGGCTAATAACGTTACATTTATCTTACGTAGGAAAAATGAGATCAAGATGGTTAAGTGGAATTGAAGAGGGAGTTGTCCGCACCACTACTTTGGAGGAGAATATAGCTCCATCTTTTAATCTTGATGGGGCTGTTCCTTGGCAAACTTCATCACCGGCACAGCAAGACGAGAATACAGCTAAAATCAAGTGCTTGGAACAACATCTGTAGGAGATGAAGGAGCTACTAAAAATGGCTCTATCTCAGAAATCTTCCAAGACTCCAAAGCTAAAGCAAGGGAAAGAGGTGGTCTGTAATGGTCCGTTATTTTCGGTAATTAAAAATAGTCAATTTAACAAGATTTTGTGGTTTAAGTTTGGAAGAAATAAAAATTTGTGATTTAATAATAAGAATATAACTAGAATAAAATGTAATAGTATTAATTTTAGGTAATTGATAACTTCTTTAAATGTAATTCCTTTTAATTGAAATGATTAAAAAGTTATAACTGGTTGTAGATTGTAAATTAATGGTAATAATGTGTAATAAATTGAAATTGGATAAAAGGTGTAATTGATAATTTAAATATGCATAAATTAATGAAATATCATGTAATTAATTGCAATTGATAAAAGTAGTGTTATGGTAGTAGTTATGGAATTTTGTGTAGATAACAAACTTACAAATGTTATTAAATTAAGAAAAGGTAACGATTGTCATTTGTTACCAATTTATTTAATCCGTTGAATTAAATTTGAAATCTGTCGCAAACTAAATGTAAGTAAATATCATGTTAATATGAGTTAAGACGATAACTGTAAAATGTGAATGAAATAAAATGTACAGAAATGTCAATTACATTCATAAGGTAATAAATTGATTTAACAAAAAGAGTGAAACCAAGATAACTTAATTTATTAGGATTGTAAAATTTTAATTAATATGAAATCGGACAAAAATTCAATATATTTGAAATATTGCAACTAATATGGTAAAAGATGATAATTGGAGGAATTAATGTGTTATTATATAAACCATTGTTAACTATGTTTATAGAATAATAATTGACTGAATAAAAAGATTAAAACCAAATTAAAATAATTTATTGGAATTAAATTATATTAATTGGATTTAGTTATAGTTGAAATTGAACAATGTAAGTTGTGTAATATTTAACACTAAATTGATATGTAAATTTATTTTAAATTATTGAGAATGTCCCAGTAATCAAAATTGACGAAAATTGTTGGTTATTAAATTTGAAATTAAAAATGATTTAATCGATTTAATAATCATTTATTTAATTAACACGAAAATAGCCATTTTGGCCACTGACTCGGATAAACCAGTTTTATCAGATCCGTAGCAGTGAATTATTGTAAGGTTTCAATTTTTGTAGCAATCGGACTTGTCGTTTGATAGTACGGGCTCAAAACGCGTAGAAATCGATTTAATTAAATTCTATTGAAATCAATTTGAAATTGCTGATTTTAAAGATAACTTCTTCATACGAAGGAATTAGGACTTGAAACCTGTTCCATTGAGTTTAAAACTATCAAAAACATCTATTTTGATATGTGAGATGACCTACTTTCATGTCGGGGTCAGAACAGGCTTTTCGAGTCGTTATTGTCGTTTCAAATCAATTCGATACGGGTTCATTTTCTTGTCGGGCCTTGTCCATTTATTTACATCTTTGTAAACGCTAGCCGCCTTTTTATTTCTCATTTCCCTACGTATCTGTCTATTCCGTCTATCGGTTCCTTCTTCTTTCCAATGGCTATAGATCCAAACCCAAATTCAATTTCAAAACTAAATCCAAAGATCAAACTCCTCCAAATCATATCAAATTATATACTGTTTCGAAGATCTCGGCGAGCATAACCCAAATTTGCAATTTTGTTTCTCCAGAAAATCATTATTTGTCCAGAAATTGAGGATGAACCTCAGCTATCCATTCAAGGGTTTTGACGATCCAACGGTGGATCGTCGACCGTTTGACGATCAGGTAGTTGCGTTAGGAAGAAGGATTTGGGCAGGCTTTAGATCTGGTGTTCATTCACTGTCAGCATGCTCGGAGACGCCTCGAATGGTGATGGAAGATCGACGGCGGCGTGGGATACTCGAGCAACCGGAGAAGGTCGCAACACCTTAGTCAGGTGCGGCTCGGCTAATAGAGGACGTTGACGCATGCAGATTGTGTCGAAGCTCGATATGGTAGTGGAAAAAATTAATTGAATGGTGGCGGCTGGTTAGGGTTCGAGCATGGCTGGATTCGAACGCGAGGTAGCCGCGATGCTAAGGCAAGTGACGTGTCTGTTCGTGTGTGGTAATTTTTTTTATTCTATTTAATTTCAAATTTCAAATTGTTCTAACTTTTATATATTTTCCATACGAACTCGGATTTGGGCACGTTTGTTTCTTTGGGTCGTATCGAAATTTCGGACATTTTGCCAAAGGTTTGGACGAATTCTGAGACTGTTCAAATTTTGGGCTATTTTTGGATTTTAAATCGATTTAAAATCAAAGGTGGGTGTTTTGACCCACTCACAACTTCTAGATTATCTTATTTTAGTTAAATTAAATTTATAATGTGATTAGGAATTAATCGGTTGATGTTCGGTATGTTTAAATTGTCATTCTAGTTAAATTTGACTTTTATTGCACTTAATCATCGTTTAATTTAATACCGAATTTAGTTGTCAATTTAATACCTATTAATGATAATCAGTCATATATTAATGTTTATTGGTTGATTTGGATGATGATTGTGATTTATGTTTGATTGTTGATACTAGGTGACTGGATGTTGTATTTTTATATTGTTATAACACTGTAAGTTTCCTATGGGTTGAAATGATACGTACCCGAACGATCTATAGATTAGGAAAAAATCGTTATGGGTTGAAATGATAGACTCAAGCAATTTTATGGATTTATTTTATTTGGGATTGCGGTTTGAAATGATATATAACCGTAAATATAAATAATTGCAGATTGAAATGATAGATGTAACGATCCTGATTTTTAGTTAAATTTAATTTGGTAAATTATGTTAAATTGGGAATTTAATGGTGAATTAATTCAAATTTTATCCAAATTAATAAGGATATGTTTTGTTATTTATTTATATTTATAAATTTATTTTAAAATTGAATCTAGGAATTGAAATTCAAAATATTGGATTTGAATACATTCTATTTTCAGTTAATAAAAGATTAAAGATTAATTAAATGAAGATATTAGTTTATTAATATATGTGTATAGATGGAGTTTTAGTTTAAATAGAATTTATAATTGGAAATCTGGAAAAAAATATTTTGAATAATATTTTCATTTAAAAAAAAAATTTGATTGTGGATTTATTTGAAAATTTTGAATAAATATATATAGATTGAAAGTTAAATTGTAAATAAAATTTCGATTTTGGAAAAAATTTCAAAATCTAATTATTTATAATATATTGGATTTGAAAAGCTCTATTTCAAAATTAATAGAAATATGTTTTCTAATATATATATGTATACATGTTTATTTAAAAGTATAATAGTTCCAATTTAAATAAGATTTGATAAAAAAATGATGATTTGTACAACTAAATTGATAAGATATATGTATATATGATTATTTGTTTGGATATAATTACATTTTTAATCATTTCTTTAAAAGTTGTACAATTATAAATAAAGAAAAGTATTGTAAGATATCATGTAAAAACTATACAAATGTAAATTTTAATAACATAAGAGATTAAGATAAAAATTTATAAATTCATTTAAAGTTAAGGATTTTTACATAAAAACACAAATTTATGGCATTTGGAAGATAGAAAAAATATGTTTTAACAAATGTGAGATAAGTAGCTATATAAATTTACAAATGTAAGCCATGTAAATTGAAATGAACATGTGTAATCATCTTAAAAATAGAAAATAACAAGTGGCATTTTTTATTTTTCTTTTACACAACAACAAACAATCTTCACAAATCTTCAAACTTGAGTAAGTAAGAAATGTTTCAGATCAGTTTCAATCAAACAGCAAAGTTCAGAACAAGATCAAAAATCTGAAACAAATCAAAATACAGTTTCAAACCTGAAATAAAACAGAATCAATGCAAATACAAGATCATGCAAGTTCAAACCCGGAACAAGTCAGATAAGAGCAATCAAAGCAAAGCTTAAAAACTTTCATTCTGGAAACAAAAGCAAGATCAACTTTCAGATCAATAAAATAAACAGATATGAAGCATGCCAATGTATGGAGTTCAAAATCTTGAAGCAAGCAAATCAACCTTAGTTAAAAGCTTCAAAACAGATACAAAATGAACAACAGACCAAAGATAAAGATCAACTTCAATAAGCAGCAAAATCGAAAAAAAATTCCAGATTTAAAGTTCAAATGCAAATCTATTTCCAGGTTTTCAAAAATCATTTCCAGGCAAAACTTCAATGTTCTTCTCTGCCTTCAAATATCAAATCCAGGTGAGTTATATATATTTCTTTTGTTTGCATGTAATTAAATTTGGATGTATGATTGTGAAATGTGTGTGCATGGATGAAAATATACCTGTGTGAGTATAGATATGGCTGTGCACATGTGTCCGTGTACAGACTTTTGTCTCTGTTCTATATTACAGGTTCAAAAACAACCTGATTTGTTTATATCTCACCACCCAAATAATTGTAGGTTTTGATTGCTGAATGAAAAATGTTATATGAGTACCACATCATTTTTGAATAAATCCAAGTGAAAAATATTGAGTAAATGTTTTTAAAATAAGAAATCACTACGAGAACCATATATATGTCCAAATCTGATCATTATAAATTTGTGTTTGAATTCCATAATCATACTCGAATGGGCAAGTGATGAATTTAGATGAAGATTTCAAAAATTTTAAGTAAGTAAAACATATGAATTTACGAGATGAACTGAATATGCATTTTCAACGATTCTAGATGATTAGAGGATGGTTGGGTGTCTTACTTATTGCTGAAGATAGGTGGATTGCTGGAGGTTGTAGGAAAAATAATGGGTTAATTTATTTGTTGCCGATGGCCATACGAAGTCGAAATAGGGTTTGATCGCCTGTTTTGATCGACGTTGGAACTGATGTATTTGCATGACCCCAGGCGAACCAGAAGCGTTCCCGGGTGGTGGTATCATCGAGTTGGTCGATGGTGAAGCTATGGTCATAACGATAGGGTGGCAGTTGGTCGAGATCGTCGACGGAGAGGAAATGTTGGCAAAGGGGTTGGTTCCAGTTTTGAGTAGTAACGCTCGATCTCGAATTCAGCGGTAATTCATCAATCTGGGTGATGGAGTAGGTCGACGGTGATGTTGTCGATTTGTCGAAGGTCAAGGAATTGGTAGGAGGCGACGGGAGCGTCGGTGCATATGCACAGGCGCCATTAAGTATCAGTGGTTATTAAAGGAAGAAGAAGCAGGTTGGATCGGGTTTGCTCTCGGGGGATTAAATCGGTGGCTCGAGTACGAATGCGGGCTGTTCGTGGGTATTACTGGCTTAAAATTTAGAACACATAACAAATTTTAAAAAAGAAGAAAAACGTTTGTACATAAGGATTTTGAGATTTAACTCGAATTTTTGCTCGAGTATTTAAGGTGTGGGCTCGGGTTTTATTAAAATTTTGTTAACTAAGTTTTAAAGCTTGAAAAAAAAAGAATAAAGTTTCAAACATATATTTTGAAGTTTAAAAGTAAATCATTAAACAAGATTTTAACCGAGTTTCAAAGTTTAATTTTAAAGTTAATAAATTGTTTGGTGTTGAATAAATATGTATTAGTTAATCAATTTAATTAATTAACAAGTGTTTTTGAAATATAATGGTAGGTAATAAAAGGGTAATTAATTTCTTAAAGACAATTACTTAATTAAAATTAATTAATGTATGATTAAAGTTGACTAATCATGTAATTAAAAGATAGTTACTCGATGTAATTAAATTGTGATTTATTAATATAAGTGATTAAGGTTAATCACTTATTGTAATTAATTAAAGATAATTAGTTTAATTGTAACTAATTAAGGGTTAATTAATTATGTGATTAACTTAAAGGTTAATTTAATTAATATTATTAATTAAGGGATAATTAATCAGGGTGATTTATTTTAATTAATTTTTAATTAATTAATATAATTAATTAAAGGATAATTACTTAATAATGAAATGTTATTAATTAAAGTAATTAATAAGAGGATAATTTATTTAATGTGATTAATTAAGGTTGATTAATTTCATTAATTAACATCAAATGATTTGTAATTAATTAATCAAGATTTGATAATTAATTCATAAGTAATTTATTCAATTGGAAATTAAATTGAATTAATTAGGATTTGAACAATTAATTAATCCTACTTATAAAGGATTATTGAATGCTTGAATTGCTTATGAATGTTTGTATTATATGAGATGCCTTTAATTAATTATCCTATCTGATCTGTAATATTCTGTTCTGTGAATTGAACTGTGTGTAATTTATTTATTTATTCATTTTTTATCTATGATACATTTATCTGTGAATCTTTGAATAAAGATAAGCGTGATAGGATTATACTGCTTATCGATATTGTGGTGTTTGAATCTGTGATGATTGATGTTGTTGCACTATTGCGTAAAACCCTGGACTACACCGTGCACACAGAAATATGGATTGCATGTGGAAATTGGTTAAGTCACAGATTTTTGAAATAGTTTTAAAACTGAGTTTTAAATCCAACCGGTTTTGGAAATGGAACTGGGTTAATATGAAAAGCTTTTGAAAAGAAGTTTTTAAAGATAAAAGTTATTTTGAATAACTTAATAAAGTTTTGAAATTCAAATAGTTTGATTTGAATTTAAATTCAAAATTTGAAATTGAATTATATATTTGGAAATTATGGTTTAAAAAGGTTATATAAGTTATAAATGTTTTTATATGGGTTTTTAAACCATTTTAAAAGTAGCGTTTTAGGAATTTGAATTTAATCCAAGTATTATACCTGAAGGGCTTTACTTGTATAAATGTAATCGGATTTTTTCAAAACGAAAACTATTTGTTTTTCAAATAATAATAGCTTTCACATAACAAAAAAACTTCTAGTTTGTGTTATAAAGATTTCAAATTTGAAAGTGAATTGTTTTGAAATGTATGAATAAACCTTTGTGAAAGATTGTTGAACCTTGTTTTGGAATTGAAGAGGATTTTAAATAGTGTATCTTTTATATATAAAAGATTTGAAATGGGAGTTGTTTTGAAAATAATGAATCTCTGAAAATGGTTTTGAAAGCTATGAATCGATTCTTTGATTTGATGATTGGATGGGTTAATCCAATTTGAAAAGGAAATTGATTCGTTAATGAATCTTTGTGAACTTTGTGAAGTAAATCTTTTTGTTTAAATATTTGGAAATGGTAATTTGTTTTAAACCATTTGTTTTGGATTTTAAAGTTGTGACTTAACTGAAATTCCAATATCCATATGTTTTAAAATATTGCGCTCATTATTTGGTTTAGCCGGGAGAGGATCTTGTGTCATATAACCCATTCCGAATAATGATACAAAGATATGGATAGCATTTGAAGACCGGTGGTGAAGACTGGATATTTCCAAAAATGAAAGGATAACTCGTCGAATATCTCTACACTGGCTCATCCCCGGTATAGAGATTTGATCACCCTTTGTGATGGGAAGTCCGTACGTAATTAGGGATTATCCGGATTTGCAAGGGCTTCTATAGACGTTCCTTCGGTTCTGTTCAAACCTGGAATAGACTTGTATGGATGTATGTCTGACATTACACTTTGAGATGTAAAGCTGGTTTTTGTCAAATACATTTCTGTTTGGTGGCAGTGATTTATTCTCTTAGCTTAACACCCTTCTTTGAGACGTACGAGCTCAGAGGTTATGTAGTTGATGGTTACTAGTGATACATTCCCAATTGGTAGTGTGACATGCTGAGTACTGCTGTGTATTGCTGATCATTTGTTGATCAAAGCATGGCTTTTGTTAAAAGTGTAGCTTTGTGGATGATACCTCATCGGACCTCACTCCCCAGAAATGGTCGAAACAGGAAAGATGCGGCAAGGTTGCAGGGGTCGCGCCCCTAGGGTATGACCATTCCTTCTGGAAAAGGGTGGTAACATGGTATGGAGCCCAAATATTTAACCTATGTGGTTACTGCAAATACATTGCTTTGTGGTTGTTGGTGTTGAGGACACTCAGATAAAGGTTGCAAACGACCGGGGATGGCATATCTTAGGTTTTACTCCCAGGAAGGGAGTAAACCGGCTTTGTGTTGGCAGAGAGCCGGGTAGGTTCTCGTGGCATCCCTCCAGAGGCGTTCCCATGTGGCAATAGAAAGTTTCTTAGCCTGACCATTTGTTGGAAAATCCAAAGAAACGATACGCTCCCTGTACGGTTTTAGTTGTATAACTTGCCATGAAATGTGGCGGTAACCTGCTATTGAACATGGTTGCTATAGTAGGCATACAATAATGGTTGTATGCTGGCTAAGATTAATATTATACTTTCAAAAGGTTTTCTGCACTATGCACTAATAATAATATCAAATGATTTTCGCGTATCGAGCATTTTTGACTATCATAAGGAGAAATCTTCTCCAATTCTGCATTTGCATGGTGTGTGCGACGGGAGGCCTTATGGTAGTTTCATTTTCCAAAAACCATTGCGGATTTCAATTATAAACCCTTTTGTTGTTTTTTTAAAAAAAATTGTTTTTGTTTGCTCATACCAGTCCCATGACTGACCCGGAGTTTATTGTTCCCTTCCTAAACTCTGGGTGCCCATAATTTTCCACACGGGCAGCCTAGAGTTGGGCATTTCGGATAATCAAATAGTAGGAGTAGATTCTGTAGCCTTTAGTCTTTTGAAATCTTCTTCAATCTTTGGATGGCTGACCTTGCTTAGTACAACGTGATTGGTAGTTCTTGCTTTCTGGTTTGGAGTCGTTCTAGCTTTGGAGCTTTAGCAATGGAGTCGCTTTTTGTTGGAGTAACCATCTTGTTGAGTTCTGAAGATATTATCTATTGGAGATATCTTTCCGCTGTCGAAGATCGCAAGGTCTAGACCATCTTGTTGTTGTTATTTCTTCCATTGTAGTCTTATATCTCTGATAGTATTTGATATCATTTATATCAATATATTATATCAAATGTCGTTATATCAATGACGTTATTCATTTTCTTCCCCTGTGTTGTTGTACTTAGTGTGTTATAAGCTCCATCCGAACTGGAGTTCGACATTTGAATCTGCAGCATTCGAATACGAGTGAAGTATGGATGTCGATTTTCAAATGTCGGATTTCGGGTCGTGAGAAAATTCCCTCAACCCTCTGTTATATTTCTAAGTGTTGGATTTGTATTTGAAGTTATGGTGTATATGTGCCTGTATGTCTATGGAAAAAAATGTTTATATGTTGTGTACATATATAGTTTGTGTCTGTGTATATCTGCATATACCTCTGTTTAGAGCTTACAGGCATAAGAAGATTTCAAAATTCAAAATATCGTTCCTTAATCTCTATTAGAATTTGATGTTTAAACAAAATCTAATTTAAAAATCTGCAACGATCCCGATGTTTAGTTAAATTTAATTTGGTAAATTATGTTAAATTGGGAATTCAATGGTGAATTAATTCAATTTTTTTCCAAATTAATAAGGATATGTTTTGTTATTTATTTATATTTATAAATTTATTTTAAAAATGAATCTAGGAATTGAAATTCAAAATATTGGATTTGAATACATTCTATTTTCAATTAATAAAAGATTAATTAAATAAAGATATGTGTTTATTTATATATGTGTATAAATAGAGTTTTAATTTAAATAAAAATTTTAATTGGAAATCTGGAGAAAAGTATTTTGAATAATATTTTAATTTTTTTCAAAAAAATTTGATTGTTGATTTATTTGAAAATTTTGAGTAAATATATATAGATTAAAAGTTAAATTGTAAATAAAATTTTGATTTTGGAAAAAATTCAAAATGTAAATATTTATAATATATTAGATTTGAAAAGCCCTATTTCAAAATTAATAGAATTTGTTTTCTAATATATATATGTATACATGTTTATTTAAAAGTATAATAGTTCCAATTTAAATAAGATTTGATAAAAAAATGATGATTTGTAAAACTAAATTGATAAGATATATGTATATATGATTATTTGTTTGGATATAATTACATTTTTAATCATTTCTTTAAAAGGTGTACAATTATAAATAAAGAAAAGTATTGTAAGATATCATGTAAAAACTATACAAATGTAAATTTTAATAGCATAAGGGTTGAAACACAATGTGTAAATTAATTTAAAGTTAAGGATTTAAACATAATTTGAATTTGTTTTAACAAGTGTAACATTTTAAAGCAAGAAATTAACAAATGTGAGTTAAAGACAAACATGCATAAACAAGTGTAATTTTTTTAAAACTATGTGTTTACAAGTGTAAATATAATTAACAAGTGGCATCATTTCCTTTTAAATTAAAACATATGAAATATATAAAGAAAGAAATTAATAAACCAGGTTTCTCCTTTGTTTTCAAACCTATAAACAAACAAGATAATTGTTGTATATCATTGGATATTGTATCATTGGTGTTGTGTGATATTATTCATTCTTCCGTTGTGTTGTTGTACTTAATGTGTTATAAGCTCCGGCACGAGTCAGATTTCAACGATTGAATCTGCGGCATTCGAGTACAAGTGAAGTACCGGTGCCGATTTTCGAACGCTGAAATTTGGGTTATGACATTTTAGTATCAGAGCTGAAGGTTGAACTTTAGCATTTGGAGTATAACACATTAAGTAACTCATTAGAGATAGGGTGAAGTATACCCTAGAATGAGTATATCCCTAAGATATTCGTCTGAGTGCCTCAGTAAATTCTCTTACTATCCACTGATAGTGAGTATGAGTGCAAGAAGAGGACGAGATAGGGGACATGGATGTACCACTACAAATGATCAGTACCCTGTAACAACAACGGAAACAACTTTTCAATCGATCTCCTCTGATCCTGTTTCAATTCTTTGATGGCTTTGTGGCGCTCAAAGGAGAAGTTTTGGTATAATGGTGCCCCTGCGAACCGTTGTAGAAAATCCTTGCTTCATATCTTCATCGCTTTCTTGTCAATCTTCTCGTTTTTAACTTTAACGAAATTAAAATTTTATGGGAATAAATTAGTTAATGAAATATGAAGTTAAATTTGATTTGTATTGATAAAACGATTTCGATTAAAACTAAATTTGAAATTTTGTTGTGATTTCTTGTGAAGATCAAAGCTCCGAAGAGGGACAAATGGGTGTATACTTTGGGTTATTCCAACCTGAATGGGGTACCCATTGTTTGTTCTATTGGGTCCAAATATATTCTATGAACGGTTAGTTGTCTTTCAAACTAACCAGTGCATTGTATATCTTAGATCTGGTGATACGAGTATTTCGTGTAGTATCGAATGAGTTTGTTCTCATATTTTTGATATTTTGATTTGGTAAGCCAAATACAGAATAGATAATTAGCTGGATTGACGAGTCGATTCTCTATCTTTGTGTATCCATCCTTTGTTGTCTCCCTGGCAAATTTCGAGGATGAAATTTTCTTAAGGGAGGGAATCTGTAATGATCCCGATTTTTAGTTAAATTTAATTTGGTAAATTATGTTAAATTGGGAATTTAATGGTGAATTAATTCAATTTTTTTCCAAATTAATAAGGATATGTTATGTTATTTATTTATATTTATAAATTTATTTTGAAATTGAATCTAGGAATTGAAATTCAAAATATTGGATTGAATACATTCTATTTTCAATTAAAAATTATTAAAGATTAATTATAAAAAGATATGTGTTTATTAATATATGTGTATAAATGGAATTTTAATTTAAATAGAATTTCTAATTGGAAATATGGAAAAAATATTTTGAATAATATTTTATTTTATTTTTAAATTTTTTTTATTGTGGATTTATTTGGAAATTTTGAATAAATATATATAGATTGAAAGTTAAATTGTAAATAAAATTTTGATTTTTGAAAAAATTCAAAATGTAAATATTTATAATATATTGGATTTGAAAAGCTCTATTTCAAAATTAATAGAATTTTTTTTCTAATACATACATATATATATATATATATGTGTGTGTGTGTATACATGTTTATTTAAAAGTATAATAGTTCCAATTTAAATAAGATTTGATAAAAAAAATGATGATTTGTAAAACTAAATTGATAAGATATATGTATATATGATTATTTGTTTGGATATAATTACATTTTTAATCATTTCTTTGAAAGTTGTACAATTATAAATAAAGAAAAGTATTGTAAGATATCATGTAAAAACTATACAAATGTAAATTTTAATAACACAAGGGTTAAAACACAATGTGTAAATTAATTTAAAGTTAAGGATTTAAACATAATTTGAATTTGTTTTAACAAGTGTAACATTTTAAAGCAAGAAATTAACAAATGTAAGTTAAAGACAAACATGCATAAACAAGTGTAAATTTTTTAAAACTATGTGTTTACAAGTGTAAATATAATTAACAAGTGGCTTCATTTCCTTTTAAATTAAAACATATGAAATATATAAAGAAAGAAATTAATAAACCAGGTTTCTCCTTTGTTTTCAAACCAGTAAACAAACAAGATCATTGTTGTATATCATTGGTATTGTATCATTGGTGTTGTGTGATATTATTCATTCTTCTGCTATGTTGTTGTACTTAATGTGTTATAAGCTCCGGCACGAGTCAAATTTCAACGAATGAATCTGCGGCATTCGAGTACAAGTGAAGTACGGGTGCCGATTTTCGAATGCTGAAATTTAGGTCGTGACAATAGATATCCGTATCACTTGAACATAGGTAGAAATTATATATGGACACCGTATTGGTTAAATTAAATGATTTTAATTCCTTAAATTTTGAATTTTACTAGCATTTTGAAAAAGAAATTGATTTATATATGTTGAATTTTTTTCGAAAATCCAAGCATTAACGTTAAAGTTGGAATTGATTTAATGAATTTTTCAAAAGATTTAAATTGGAATTCAAGGTTGACATGTCAACTATAAATGAATTTATCAAACTTGAGTTATTGAAAATGTTTGGATATAACTTTGAAATCCATTTTAAACTACTGTAAACCTATTGTAACTAAATTAACTATTTTAATCAATTTAGACTATTTTAATATATTTTAATCTATTATAACCTATTTAATCCAATTTAATATATTTTACTTATTTTAAACTAATTAAATTTCTTTGATCTATTTTAAATCTAATTACTATTATTTAAATCTATTTATTTAATCTATTTTAAATTTATTTAATCTATTTAAAATAATTTAATCTATTTTAAATCTATTTAAATCATTTTAAAATCTAGTTAAATCAAATTTAAATCTATTTAAACTATTTTACTATTTTAAAAAAACCTTTTTAATCTATTTTAAATTATTTTCAAACTGTTAAAGCTATTTATGACTATCTAAACTATTTCTAAAATTCAGGCTGTGTAAAGTTGAAGTATTTATTTTTAAATTCTTGATGATGATACGACCTAAGTTGGAATTTGAAATTGATACCTTTCTGTGAAATGACATATTGGATTAAATATGATGATTTTTAGCTAGGATTTAATTAACCTATCTTATCGATAAATTCAAAGTGAATATGATTTCGAAAATGAATATGATTTTGAAAGTGAATGTAGTTTTGAAAGTGAATATGATTTCGAGCGAGATATGATTTGAAAACGGATATAATATTTTGATATCAACTGTGACTTGACTTTTTGAATTGTAAAAGAACCATTCGGTGTAAAATAAGCGTTAGGTTGATAAAGAGACCGGGATCGCTATTGTCATACTCTCTACCACTACCGAAAACCACTTTAACAACTGTGTACATTGTGGAGATTCCAGAAATAAAGTAGGATGTTTTGGCGAGCAATTCGGTATGAGGTATTTATGTGACCCTGACTCCCATGAGTCAGCTTAGATGTGACTAAAACAGAAGCTATACTGGGCCAAGTGAGGCCATTCCTCCTATCTGGCACATTTCTCCAATACTATATTTTGACTTTGTGATTGATTTGTTGGCCACCCTTCGATTTTGATTATAGGAATGTGTTCTGAGGTGGGCGGTAGTAGCTACTATGCGTTACCACCAGTCCAGGAATGCAATTGGTATATCTACCCTGGCATTGCCTCGAGTGTCGTGTTCACATGCCCTATCGTGCCTTCTACGAGTTTGGTTTGTACCAGACCTACGGAGTGCCCTTTGATAGTCCTCCAGTTTATGGAGGAATTACGGTACTGTATAGACTATGAGAATATATAAAAATGTGTTAAGGGGGATATGGGTAACACCTTAATGCTATTTTAATACTTTAGTTTACTGTAGATACTATTATAATAGCGTATTGTACTACATAGTAGATAGTTTAACGGATCCTTAGGTGATGATAATGCAGAACAGCTCTTAAGTTATTGCACTCATGTTGACACTGGATAAGAGATGTCAAACCCCGTAAACATCTCTAATGCCGTTACATCCATATCTATTTACTGTTGATTTAACTTACATAAGATATTTTAGTTCTAACTCGAGTGTTTTGTCTTTTCAATTCACTCAAGATAGTCTAAGCTTTCAGTTTATCGAAGACTGCTTTCTGGAGGATGAAGATGAAGATTTTGTACTATTATTATTTATTATATTTATTCCACTGCATCATGTTGTTCCGCTGCATTTATTTATTATTTATTCTTATTGTATGGAACTCTGATCTGTATTATAAAAGTATCATCAATATTATTTGTAAACAGCTTCATGAACTGTTTATTTGATATTATATTTTATCATTCCACAGCAAGATTCTGTATTTTTTTTTCCTTTCTCTGCTTTTTCTTATTTACCAAATAACAATCTGCCTTTTGAATAGTTTGAATTGAAGTGTGTGGTTTATCGTCGATTTAAATTGTCCAAAAGGCAGGTCATTACAGTTTGTATGAGAGCTTTGATTTAATGATAACTTTAGCTTTGTGGGGTTCGACTCATATAAAATAGGGTAGTAGTACCCTATAATGAGTCGTTGATTTATATATATATATATATATATATATATATATATATATATATGAGAAAGCATATTTGTTAGTACCAAAAAGGTTTTTATTGTATTGTGTTAATTTGTTTCGTTTCGTATTTATAAATTTTGGTTGGTGCATAGGACGCTATGATATCTATAGGGATTTCTAAGAACTTAATATGGAAGACAGACACCATATTGTTTTGAAATATAGGTAAATGAAATAATTTTGCCTTGTATATATTTTGTATATAAAATAATAGATTTTATAAATGATATAGTTGGATGTAATATATTGTTTGTTAGGTAGAATTTTTTATGAATAGTGATTGAAAAATAAGATTTACGAATAAAGTAAATATAAAATGGAAGTATAGAACTGAAATTCCGGGATTTTTGAAATTTCTTTCGAAAGGTTTTGGAAGATAATATTAGTAGCATTTAGAAGTGTTCTCTGAAATGAATATTTCAAGATGATTTGAAAGAAAGTTTTAAAAAGGAATTTTAAAGGAAATAAGTTATGTACTCCCCTCTCTGCCACTGGAAAATAATTTCGGTGATGAGCGCACGCATCATCGACGTTCATTTTCGAGTTTCAAAGTGGGAAGACTGCTGTACTAATTTTCCTGCACATTTTTTTTGATTACGAATCTTAATTTTGAATTCCTAAATATGATTTGATCTATAAATGATGAATATATATATATATATATATATATATCTGTGTGTGTGTGTATTAATTTAAAATGATTTGGAAATATAACTCGGAGTTAGTTCTTAAACTTTCTGATAATTACTAGTTTTCAGTTAATGTAATAAAATGAAATCTTAACTATTTGAATGTCTAGAAGCTGCTAAAGGGTGAAACAAGAAATTAGATGTTAAGAGATTAATGAAATATAAAAAAATTAAAGGTTGTCATTTATAAATTAAGAAATGGAAATAAGAAAATGTGACTAATGAACATTGTGTTAATAAAAATAAATATGATAACTTCTATAACTTTCTATTGTATTCTAAAATGACACACATATATATATATATATATATATATATATATATATATATATATATATATATATAACTTACCAAAATGTAAAAGGTTGTAATGTTAAATAGGATATGTAATAGGATATTGTGCAAGTAAATTTTAGTAAATGAAAGCATTCGATGGAATTACATTTATAAATAAGAATTTTGATATTAGAAATTGTTATAAACTTAGGATTAATAGTTGAAATGTTACTAATCAAATGAAATTGAAGAGTGAATAACGTAAGAAAAAAAATGATTATAAGCTTAAGTTAACATTTAATCTATCTAATCATATTGAATAGTAAAGGCGAATACTGTAAGTAATGGTTTATAAGCTTAATTTAATGTTGAAGCCATTTATAATTAAAGCGAATACTATATTAATTGATGATTATAAATTTAGAAAATGTTAAATTATTTAGAAATGGAAATAATATTCAATAACAATATATATGAAAGAAATGAATGTGGAAAAGAAAATATATATTAATGATGAATTAAACTGTAAAGAAACTTACATGATAATGGATAATTTAGATAACTGAATGGAAATAGCTTATGTAATAAATGAATGTAAGTAATGGAAAGAGAAAATAGCATTTTGTGTATAAATGAGAAATGAAATTTTGTAAGCAATGAATGTAATTTAATGGGAAACGAACTTGGTTATTGGTAAATGAAAATCAAAGAAATAATCATGGTATGAATGAAAATTTTATGAACTATAAATGATGTGAAATAAATTTTATAAGAATGAACTGGAATAATACTTGAAATCAATTATTCATTTTGGCTTATGGGGTGTATGAGAGATGATCCTTTAAATTGTTTAGGATGTATGAATAATTTATAAAGTTTTATCTACGATTGTTGAGTGTATGGTTTACTTCATGGTTTATTTATCATTTTATATGATTAAAAGTTTATGAACCCGAACACACTATTTGTTTAGTTGTTAGAAATAGATAATTGCTCTCTTTTTTGAAAATGATGTTTGTACTGTTTGTTTGCAAATGATTATTCTTATGTGTGATTGTTTTATTTTTATTAGTTGAAACAACTTAAATATTTCTCTTTTATATAATTATTAACTCTTTTGGATTATATAAGTGAAATACAGGTTATGGAAGCAATAGCTACTGCTTTTGGTTTCATAAATTAAGCGTTGTTTGGCCGATAAATAGGTATGTTCTAGGATTACGATTTTCCACTGATATTATATTGTTATCCCCTGGTTTGGGATATACTATTTTGAAAATATGTGATATATATTTTTATTACTGATATCACTATTTCTCCCAGACCTCTCCGTACAAAGGAGATTCTGCCGAAATTTTTCGTAAATTTTAGACTTAGAAAATTTTGTGAAATATTTTCCAAACTTTTATTAACTTGAATATGAAAGGATTTAATTGCTTATAAATTGATATGATTTATTTAAATTGTTTAACTATGTAAATTAATTGTTTATAAATTGAATACTTTGAATAAATATATTGGTCCCTTAATTCCTTCTTTTCCTTTTTGAGGACGAAAAATTCTGAGTGGGGAAGAGTTTAACGACATGCAATTTTCAGTAATAAAAAATAGTTAATTGAACAAAATTTTCTGATTTAAAGTTGGAAGGTATAAAAAATTATGATTTAATAATAAGAATATAACTAGAATAAAATGTAATAGTATTAATATAAGGTAATTGATAACTGCTTTAAATGTAATTCCATTTAATTGAAATGATTAAAAAGTTATAATTGGTTATAGATTGTAAATTAATGGTGATAATGTGTAATGAATAAAATTGGATGAAAGGTGTAGTTGATAATTTAAATATGTATAAAGTAATCAAATAACATGTAGTTAATTGCAATTGATAAAAGTATTGGTAGTAGTTATGGCATTTTGTGTAGATAACAAACTTACAAATGTTATTAAATTAAGAAAAGGTAACGATTGTCATTTGTTACCAATTTATTTAATCCGTTGAATTAAATTTGAAATCAATTGCAAATTAAATGTAAGTAAATATCACGTTAATATGAGTTAAGACGATAACTGTAAAATATGAATGAAATAAAATGTAGAAAAATGTGAATTACGTTCATAAGGCAATAAATTTATTTAATAAAAAGAGTGAAACCAAGATAATTTAATTTATTAGGATTTCAAAATTTTAATTAATATGAAATTCGATAAAAATTCAATATAATTGAATTATTGCAACTAATATGGTAAAAGATGATAATTAGAGAATATTAATGTAATAAAATATAAACCAATGTTGACCATGTCTACAGAATAATAATTGATTGAATAAAAACATTGAAACCAAATTAAAACAATTTATTGAAATTAATTTATATCAATTGGATTTAATTACAGTTGAAATTGAACACTGTAATTTGTGTAATATTTAACACTGAATCGATATGTAAATTTGTTTTAAATTATTGAAAATGTCACAGTAATCAAAATTGATGAAAATTCTTGGTTATTAAATTTGAAATTGAAAAGCGATTTAATCAATTTAATAATAATTTATTTAATTAACGTGAAAATAGCCATTTTGTCCACTGACTTTAATTTCGACGAAACCAGTTTCATCAGATCCGTAACAGTGAATTATTGTAAGGTTTCAAGTTTCGTAGCGATCAGACTTGTCTTTTGATCGTACGGGCTCGAAACGCGTAGAAATCGATTTAATTAAATTCTATTGAAATCAATTAGAAATAAGCTGATTTTAAAGCTAATTTATTCATATGATGAAATTAGGACTTGAAACCTGTTCCATTGAGTTTAAAACTATCGAAAACATCTATTTTGATATAAGGTATGACCTACTTTCGTTTCGGGGTCAGAATGAGTTTTTCAGGTAGTTATTGTCGTTTCAAATCAATTCAATACGTGTTCATTTTCTTATCAGGCGTTGTCCATTTATACACATCTTTCTAAACCCTAGCAGTCTTTTTATTTCTCATTTCTGTACGTATCTGTCTATTCCATCTATCAGTTCCTTCTTCTTTCCAATCGCTACAGATCCAAACCCAAATTAAATTTCAAAACCAAATCCAAAAATCAAACTCCTCCAAACCATATCAAATTATATACTATTTCGAAGCTCTCGATGAGTGTAACCTAGATCTACAATTTGTTTTTGACAGCGAATCACCATTTGTCTAGAAATCGAATATGAACCTCAACCGTCCATTCTAGGGTTTTGACGATCCAACGGTGGATCGTCGACCGTTTGACGATCAGGGAGTTGCATTTGGAAGAGGGAGTTGGGTAGGATTTATATCTGGTGTTCGTTCGTTGTCAGGATGCTCGGAGATGCTTGGAATTACGATGAAAGATCGACGACGGCGTGGGTGACTCGAACAACCGGAGGTGGTCGCACCACCTTGGCCAGGTGCGGCTCGGTTAGTGGAGGACGTTGACGCATGCAGATCATGTCGAAGTTCGATGTGGCAGCGGCAAAAATTGATTGAATGGTGGCGGCTGGTTAGGGTTCGAGCATGGATGGATTCGAACGCGAGGTAGCCGTGATGCTAGGGCCTTTGACGTATTTGTTCATGGGTGGTAATTCTTTTTTTATTTTATTTAAAATTTCAAAATTCAAATTGTTCTAACTCGTATATCTTTTCCATACGAACTCAGATTTGGGCGCCGTTTGTTTCGTTAGGATCGTATTGAAATTCCGGACATTTTGGCACTTGTTTGGACAAATTCTGAGACATATTCAAATTTTAGGCTATTCTTGAAATTTAAATCGATTTAAAATCAAAGGTGAGTGTTTTGACCCACTCACAACTTCTAGTTTATCTTATGTTAGTTAAATTAAATTTATGATGTGATTAGGAATTAATTGATTGATGTTCGGTATGTTTAAATTGTCATTCTAGTTAAATTTGACTTTCATTGCATTTAATCATCATTTAATTTAATACTGAATTTAATTGTTAATTTAATACCTGTTAATGATAATCAGTTATCTATTGATGTTTATTGGTTGATTTGGATGATGATCGTAATGGATGTTTGATTGTTGATACTAGATGACTGGATGTTGCATTTTTATATTGTTATAACACTGCAAGTTCCCTATGGGTTGAAATGATATACCCGAACGATCTATAAATTACGGAAAAATCGTTATGGGCTGAAATGATAGACTCGAGCGATTTTATAGATTTATTTAATTCGGGATTGCGGTTTGAAATTAAATATAAATAATTGTGGATGGAAATGATAGATATCCATATCACTTGACCATATGGTAGAAAATTATATACGGACACCGGATTGGTTAAATTAAATGATTTTAATTCCATAAATTTTGAATTTAGTTAACTGGCATTTTAAAATACAAAATGATTTATATATATTGAATTATTTTTCGAAAATCAAAGCGTTAGTGTTGAAATTGAAATTGATTTGATGAATTTTTCAAAAGATTTAAATTGGAATTTCAAGGTTGAAGTGTCAACTATAACTGAATTTATCAGAATTGAGTTATTGAAAATGTTTGGATATAACTTTGAAATCTATTTTAAACTAATTTAAACCTATTTTAATTAAATTAACTATTTTAATCAATTTAGACTATTTTAGTTTTTAAATCTAATATAACCTATTTAATCCAATTTAATCTATTTTACTTATTTTAGACTAATTAAATTTCTTTAATATATTTAAATCTATTTAATATAATTTAGATCTATTTAATCTAATTTAAATTTATTTAATCTATTTTAAATTTATTTTATCTGTTTAAAATCTATTTAAGATAATTTAAATCTATTTAGTCTATTTAAATCTATTTTAAATCATTTTAAAATCTAACTAAATCATATTTAAATCTATTTAAACTATTTTACTATTTTAAAAAATAATATTTTAATCTATTTTAAATTATTTTCAAACTATTATAACTATTTATGACTATCTAAACTATTTCCTAGAATTTTAAACTGTGTAAAGTTGAAGTATTTATATTCAAATCCTTGATGATGATACAACCTAAGTTGGAATTTGGAATTGGTATCTTTTTGTGAAATGACATATTGAAGTAAATATGATGATTTTGGAACTAGGATTTAGTTAACCTATCTTATCGATAAATTTAAAGTGAACATGATTTTGAAAGTGAATATAATTTTGAAAGTGAATATAGTTTTGAAAGTGTATGATTTTGAGAGAGATATGATTTGAAATCGAATATGATATTTTGATATCAATTATGACTTGACTTTTTGAAATGTAAAAGAACCATTCAGTGTGAAATAAGCATTTGGTTGTTAAAGAGACCGAGATTGGCTATTGTCATATTATCTGTCAATGTCGAAAACCACTTTAACAACTGTGTACGTGGTGGAGATTCCATAAATGAAGTAGGAAGTTTTGGCGAGCGATTCGGTATAAGGTATTTATGTGACCCTTACTCCCATGAGTCAGCTTAGATGTGACTAAAATTGGAGCTATACCGAGCCAAGTGAGATCATTCCTCTTATCGGACACATTTCTTCGATACTATATTTTGACTTTGTGATTGTTTTGGTGGCCACCCCTCGATTTGGATTATGGGAATGTGTTCCGAGGTGGGCTGTAACATCCCACCTTTTGCACACTTTAAACCGACACACGTGCCAATTCAAAGCATACGCAAGGGCGGATTGTTATGGGGTAAATAAGAAAAACAGAGAAGGAATAAAACAAAATAGAATCTCACAGCGGAAGGATAAAATATAATAATAAATATACAGTTCAAAACAGTTTACAAAACAGTTATTTCACTTATACAATGAACATCAGAGTTACACATACCAATACAACAATGCAGCGGAATAGAAAGAGTGTGGTGCAATACTATATATAAATAATACTGATTCTTCGTCTTCGTCCTCCAAAGCTAAAATCTGCTATCCTGAAATGCTCGGACTGACCCGAGCGAATTTGAAAAGACAAAAACACTCGAGTCAGACTAGAAAATCTTATGTGAGTTAAATAAACAGAAATAAATATGAGTGCAGTAACTCAAGAGATGCTCGGGATTTACATCTCCTAAGGATCCGTTAAACTATTTACTATGTAGTATATTGCGCTATTATAATAGTGTCTATAGTAAAATAAACATACTTTTAAATAGCGTTAAGGCTTTACATTTTCCACCTTAACACGTAATAGTCCCAGTAGTCCATCCAATACCATAGCTCCTCCTACTCGGGAAGCAACTAGAGGATACCACACGGGCTACGGGAGAAAACCAAACTCGTACAAGGCTCGATATGGTAGGTGACACGGCACAACTAGGCAATGCCAGGGTAGATATACCAATTGCTATCCAGGCTGGTGGAAACGCGTAGCCGCAGTTACCGCCCACCTCGGACTAACTCCCCAAAATCAAAATATAGAAGTGGCCACTGAATCAAATCCAAGTCAAAGTATAATATCGAAGAGGAGCGTCCGATCAGAGGAATGACCTCATTGGCCTGAGAATCGCTCCTGTTTTAGCCACCTTATGCCAACTCACGGGAGTTGGGTCCACGTATTTACCTTACAGGAAACGTCGCCACCACCTACTTCATTCTGGAATCTCCACCGCGTACACGGTTAGTCAAAGTGGTTTTCGGTATCGACAGAGAGTATGTCAGATATCCGATCCCGGTCTCTTTGCCAACCCATCGTTATTATAACACCGCGGTCATTTAAAAATAGTTTATACTTTTAAAAACCAGAATATAATCCATTTCAAAACCATAATATTACGATATCATTTCTTCTTTAAAACCCAAAAAGATTTTTTTGATATTATTTTTATAAAACCCAATCAATGATATCATTTCCCAAATATAAATCTTTCCAAAATTATGCCACCTTTAAAATTTATAATTCCTTGTAACGAAATATTTGAATATTAACTTCCAACATAATACTTCGAAATCCATAGTTTTTTTTTAAAACCATTACTTTCAAAACTAAATGGTTTGGATATTCAACAGTATATAAAATAAGTGGTTTAACTTAAATGTTACTTTGAAAAGAAATATTTCTCGTGGCTTTACAATACATTTCTTTATTTAAAGTTAAAACCAAAATTTAATATCGCTTCAAGTTCCAAAACCATTCCAATAAATTCATATATATACGTATATCCATTTTGAGTATAAATATTTCAACTAAAGTTGGATTTTATTCTTTCGAATCAAATGTTCTATTAATTAGCCTTGAATATTCACATAGATTCCATAATAAATAAGACTTCAATTTCTAGTAAAATATATATATATTTCCAAATTCAAATTTTACTAGAAAATTCATTTCAAAATATTTTGGAAAAATCCAATTATAAATATCATATCTTTAAAATTTCCAACTTAATATTTAAACATAGGATATAAATCATCAAACTCCATTTTCTTAATTTTCTTCCATTTTTAATAAAGAAATTTATTCACCTTTTAATTTCAAAATTTCAACTTCCTATGTATATAAATATGGAAGAACATTTATTCAGTATAAAATTTAAGATTTTTATAAACCGTATTCCATCCAAACCATAGAAATCACATTAAAAATAGTTATATATAGACCGCGGTGCCTGTATATAATTTTCTATCCTATGGTCAAGTGATACGGATATTTATCATTTCAATCCGCAATTTAAAATAAAACTTTGCGGTTTTATCATTTCAAACCACAATCTCGAAAATGTAAAATGCATGCTAACTGGCAGTTAATGATATCCACATAAATCATCCATTCAACAACACATCCATCACCCAATTTCAACCATCAATCAATATCAATCCATATCAATCAATAACAATATTAGTTCGATAATATGCAACGGGTAATAACTGTCAGTTTATTCAAATTAAATTTCAACTATTAATCTAACCATTTATATTTAGAGATAATTTATATAACTGTTAACTAGCATTTCATATGCAAACAAAATTCCTAACAGCAAATTAATACGCAATTAATCAATTTAATTAACAGCTAAATTCAATAAATGCAATTCAACAGATATGGATGAAATAACATGCCAAAAGCTCATAAATAAATTTCTATTCATTTCTAAAATTTATTTAACAAACATAAAAGCTTCTAGTAATTGTGAGTGGGTTAAAACACTCACCTTTTGAATTTAAATCGAATTTAAATTCGATTTAAACCCAAAAATTCGCCCGTCTCGGAATTCGTCCAAACCAGCGTCATCAGATCCGAAATTTAAAAACGAACCTAAGAAAAAAAATCTCGCTTGAATCGGAGTCCGTATGTGAAAGTTATGGCGAAAAATGGTGATTGAAAACAATTTAAAATGAAATACAAAATGGAACACAATCACCTCCATTGCCACGTCAACACACAAATCAACGCACGCATAGTACCTACCTCCTCACGCGTTCAAAGCAGAAGCCGCCTAAAGCATGAAACCCTATTGAATTTTTGCCGCAAATCTGACCGTTGAACTGCTAAACAAATTACATAGATGCGCTCCCCATCGTCCTCTCTCCAATACCCAGAAACCGTTTTCCGATCCGACGAAGTTTTGCGCGACGATGATGAACGGTTTTGGGGCTGTTTGAATTTATTCTGGATGAACGACAGCTCCAATTGAAAAACGAATTTCACCAGTATTTTACGCGTATCGAATACTTCAACATATATTTTTTCTGGAATTTTCTGAAATTTTTGAGTTTTGACTTTTGATTTTGAACTGTGGATGAATCTGGAATTGGATCTGAGATGTATGCATTTGGGGAAGAGAAAAGAGTGAAGAAATGAACGTACAGCAAATGAAAAAGAAAGGAGCTAGGGTTTATAGATGTATATTTATAGATAGGCTAGAGGTAGGGTAGCTAGACTGGATACGCGAACGTGCGTGACAAACCATGGTCCAAAAAGCCCGCTATGCCTCCGGAGTCGGATTTGTTAAAACTATATATCCAAATAGGTGTTTTAAAATATTCTGAACGCAATGGAAAAAGTTTCGCGACCAAATTCGATCGTATGAAGAAGTTATGCCAAAAAAACAAAAATTTCACATTGATTTCAAAATGCGTAAATTTCAAGGCGTTTCGAGTCCGTACGATCAAACGACAAGTCCGATCACTACGAAACTTGAAACATTATTATAATTCACCGTTACGGATCCGATGAAACTGGTTTCGTCGAAATCCGAGTCCGTGACAAAAATGGCTATTTTTAATATTTATTAAATAAATTAAAATTAATCATAAAATCCAAATTTTCTTTCAACTTTAAATATTGGCCAAATTTCATTACTTATATAATCCAATCAATTCCAAATAATTTAGCAAGCTTGGATGTGAGTTAAAATTTATAAGTATATAAATTTCGCAGTGTTAACCTCTGCGTTTTCTTATTATTCGGGAATTATAAATTTATTCTCACAAATTACCTAATCTTATACTTATACACTCTCATCTTAAACCAAATTAAATAAATAACTTGATTTCCATCTCAACTTACTTTTAATTACAGTTAACCCTTTTCACCGTAATTAAAATTCCAAATTATAAATAAATTTTTATTCCCATTCCCTTAATTTTCTTAACTATTTATCTATTCAAATTTTCAATATTCAACATAAATAGTTTGGTTAAGTTCATTTATTTACCTTCTTCCTATGATTCACAGTTATGGATGTCAATATGATGAAGTTTACATTAGTTAAGATTTCACTCAATTGTTCTCTAAGTCAAATGTTTACAGCTTTCATTTAACTTTAATAACGTACTAATTTACGTTAAATTCCATTTTTAAATGAAGTAATTACCATTCGTTGAATCAAATACTCAATTCATAAATAAAGTCTTGTTTTCAAAAAGTTATATCACAAATGGTCAACTAAAATTTGAATAAGCTTTACTAAATTCTATGGTATTAAATGTTGCAATAAATCCAAATTGCCATGTCTTAAATCCAAATTACTAATTAAGTCTTGATTCCTTTATTATTCCTTTGGTTTTCAAGTAAGTTTTTATGATGAATGTGAATTCAAATGAACAATGGAAACCCATTCCCATTTGATTTCACTATTCCATTAAATATCTTCATATTCCAGCTAAATCAACTAACGTATGAATTAGCTATTTCAATCTTCATTAAATTGCGGTTTTTATACAATAGAAATTAAATCCCATTAACATATAAATAAAGGTTGATATCCATCTATTTACATTATATCACACTTGTGCTTCTATTTAGCTTTGTATAAATGTATGAATGCGGAGTCTTGCCTATTAACGTATTAAATAAGCCTTAAAATCAATTAATGCCCCTCCTTAGTTTAACCTCTTTTTATCCGTATTTATTTTTAGAGTAACCCTTGGATTAAATTCCCAAATCACCAATTCAATTAATTATACCTTTCCATCCAAATGTAAATCTTCCACCTTTGAATTCTTATATTAAATGAATTTTATTCTAGGCAATATTTTTTTTTTTTTTTTTTTTACAAATGTTTACTGATTCCACATTTATAGGTTTCTTAAATTTTACTCCATCTAAATGTGACACATTTTTATTTCATTTCAAACCAATATATATATTCATTCCTATTCAATATATATATTCATTCCTATTCCTTTCATTTGGTTACTGCATTGAAATCTATTTATTAGCTAATACTACGTTACTATCATTAATTAAATTTTGGATCATATTCCAATTCCTATAACTAGGCCTTAAGTCACCATTTTACATAGTTTTAATTTAGCGTTTATTTAAATCTTCGTTTATCGTTTAGAATTTCTACTAAATTGAAATGCACAACTTATGAACTTTAACCAATTTAGTCCACCTAATAAATTTTTCAAATGTTTGTGTGTATGTAATCCAATTCAGTTATTGTTACATTAACACCATTAAACCAACAAATTAAGACTTATAACTACAACACAACTTTCAGTTATTTTCAAATCTATGTCATATAACCTTTTAAATCTCTACCTGTAATTACAGTTACTATCTAACTCCTACATTCATCCTTTTAAAATCCTAAGACTTTAATTTTATACTGGATTAAATTAGCAAACATATAAATTAAATTTATAAAAATATCATAAATTTATCAGGTCGTTACAATCTCCCCCACTCAAAACTTTTCGTCCCCGAAAAGGAAAAAGAAGGGAGAAGGAAGAATAAACAGTACTTTTTATTTCAATTTTTAATTTATAAACAATATTTTCCTGGATTAATCCTCCTAAATGAAATATTCCTGTTTTATAATCATTATATCCTTTAATACTTGAGTTATTAAAGTTGGAAAAATATTTTAACAAGATTCTAAGTCCAAAATTTTCGAAAATTTTTGGCAGAGTCTCCTTTGTACGGAGGGACTCTGGAGAAAATATAATATCCAAATATACAAGTATATTACATATATAATCAAAATATTATATCCCAACACGGGACAAATATATAAAATATCGCTTTAAACGTAATCCGAAAACGTACCTATTGTCGGGCAATATACGCTTTATTATTTTGGAACCAACAGCAGTAGCAGTTGCTTCCAACACCTGTATTTACTAATAAAATCTAAAAGGTTAAATATTTATTTTAAATGAACTATTCAAGTGGATTCAATCATTCATACTCAATCAAATGCAACAACCATACATTTTAACAAACAGCACAACCACATACAACAACCAATCATTTAAATCAAACGACAATTAGTTGTTCGGGTTCAGATTCTGAAGTTGTACGAATGAAGAATAACTATCAAGTGCATCCGTTGCTCAACAGCCTAAGATGGAACAAAGATAGATTATTTGTAAATCTAACAACTCCATAATTCCTTACCCAACAACATACATCAACCAACAATTCAAATCAACACCAAAATATCTCATTATACATTTATTTCATAATTCAGTGTTTTGATTTTTCTTTCCTTCATTTATGAGGGATTTCTTTGTTTCTTACAAGTTTATTTTCCAATTATCACCAAATTCATTATATTTGTATTTCCTTTTTATTACTTAAGTTTCCTTTTATTACTTTCTATAAAATAAATTCTCATTAATAACAACAAATATTTTGAATATCTTCACTTGTAAGATTTCCCTTTACATTTTCTTACTAACATTGCAACTTTTATTATATGGTAAGTTATGTATGTTTAAGAATGCAAGTGAAAATTTACAAGTTTCTTCTCAATTCCTTTTTATTTATTAATGGTTCAATAAATATATATTCGTTTTATAAATTACAATTTCAAATTACCCTTAATTTCATTCCTTTATTTAATGTTTACGTTTTATTATATTTAATTACAGTAACCCTCTACTTACACTCAAATTATTAACCTTAAAACCTCCATTTTATAAATAAAGGATCTTATTATTTCATTATCTAGGGTTTACAGACATTTATTTATATTACCTACTTTTTATTATATTACTAGTAGCATTTTAAAACATACTTAAGTTTATAACCCTACACATCAATCTTTATTTATTAAAGAATTTCATTTTATTTACTTAAGTTAAAATCACCTATTAATAATACTCACCTTTAATTTGGGAAAAATTTAAATTATCACTTAAGTTTATACCAATAAATTCTTATTATAACAGTAATTTATTGAATACTTCATTTTTCCTAAATTCCTACTTGTAAAATATTCAATTCCAGTTCCTCATTTAACACTTCAACTTTTATATTTGGGTAAGTTATTTATGTTAAGGAAATTGCAATTGAACTTATACAAGTTAAATCTCCATTCTTTTAATTCATTGATTATTCACTAAGTCTTTACCAATATTCATAAGTTAAAATATTTATCTTCCTTTATCCTTAGCATTAATTCTCTTATTTCAATTAGGGTTTCAATTCATTTATTACCTAACTTTTATTTCACTAAAATTTTCAATTAGTTAACGGAAAATTTTAGAATTAAATACCAAGTTGAATTTTCATTTATTTCAAAATAATAGATAAATAAGTTCTTACTACTCAATATCTCTAATTATAGTTAGAACAATAAAAGAAAATTTTTAGAAAGTTCTAAAATAAATCTGTAGTAGAATTTACTACAGTGGCCTTTCCTCTTCGAAACTCGAAAATGAAAGTCGATGATGCGGCCGTCATCACCGAATTTATTTTCCAGCGACAGAGAAGAAAGTACAAAATAAAAATTTTCCAAAATCTTCTTTAAACAGTTTTTTTTTTTTTTTTTTCGAATTATGCTAAATATTTACATAAGAAAATACTTGTAAACCGAATCATTATATCTCATAAATTCTTTGAAAACGAATTCGGAAAAGTCCCGGACTTAAGTTCTAAAATCTCCAAATTGGGTTTATTATGATTTCACCTAGCTTCAGTTATTATAAATATTTTATTTCCTAACACCCAATCTATAGCAACCAAAAAATATATATATATCTTTATAAAATAATTTTTATATATAGAAAATATAATAGGCGAAATTATTTCATTCACCTATATTAAAAACAAATATTATGTCGGTCTGTCCTATTAAGTGTTTAGAAATCCCTATTGATGGCATAGCGTCCCATGCATCAACCAGAATTTATAAATACAAAGCGGAACAGATTAACACAATATTAAAATCTTTTATGAATACTAACAAATACGCTCTCTCATATATATACACTCAGCGACTCCCATAGGATATTTCTACCCTATTAACAAAGAGTCAAACCCCACAAAGCCAAGGTTTATCGCTAAACCAAAGCTCTGATACCAACTGTAACATCCCACCTTTTGCACACTTTAAACCGACACACGTGCCAATTCAAAGCATACGCAAGGGCGGATTGTTATGGGGTAAATAAGAAAAACAGAGAAGGAATAAAACAAAATAGAATCTCACAGCGGAAGGATAAAATATAATAATAAATATACAGTTCAAAACAGTTTACAAAACAGTTATTTCACTTATACAATGAACATCAGAGTTACACATACCAATACAACAATGCAGCGGAATAGAAAGAGTGTGGTGCAATACTATATATAAATAATACTGATTCTTCGTCTTCGTCCTCCAAAGCTAAAATCTGCTATCCTGAAATGCTCGGACTGACCCGAGCGAATTTGAAAAGACAAAAACACTCGAGTCAGACTAGAAAATCTTATGTGAGTTAAATAAACAGAAATAAATATGAGTGCAGTAACTCAAGAGATGCTCGGGATTTACATCTCCTAAGGATCCGTTAAACTATTTACTATGTAGTATATTGCGCTATTATAATAGTGTCTATAGTAAAATAAACATACTTTTAAATAGCGTTAAGGCTTTACATTTTCCACCTTAACACGTAATAGTCCCAGTAGTCCATCCAATACCATAGCTCCTCCTACTCGGGAAGCAACTAGAGGATACCACACGGGCTACGGGAGAAAACCAAACTCGTACAAGGCTCGATATGGTAGGTGACACGGCACAACTAGGCAATGCCAGGGTAGATATACCAATTGCTATCCAGGCTGGTGGAAACGCGTAGCCGCAGTTACCGCCCACCTCGGACTAACTCCCCAAAATCAAAATATAGAAGTGGCCACTGAATCAAATCCAAGTCAAAGTATAATATCGAAGAGGAGCGTCCGATCAGAGGAATGACCTCATTGGCCTGAGAATCGCTCCTGTTTTAGCCACCTTATGCCAACTCACGGGAGTTGGGTCCACGTATTTACCTTACAGGAAACGTCGCCACCACCTACTTCATTCTGGAATCTCCACCGCGTACACGGTTAGTCAAAGTGGTTTTCGGTATCGACAGAGAGTATGTCAGATATCCGATCCCGGTCTCTTTGCCAACCCATCGTTATTATAACACCGCGGTCATTTAAAAATAGTTTATACTTTTAAAAACCAGAATATAATCCATTTCAAAACCATAATATTACGATATCATTTCTTCTTTAAAACCCAAAAAGATTTTTTTGATATTATTTTTATAAAACCCAATCAATGATATCATTTCCCAAATATAAATCTTTCCAAAATTATGCCACCTTTAAAATTTATAATTCCTTGTAACGAAATATTTGAATATTAACTTCCAACATAATACTTCGAAATCCATAGTTTTTTTTTAAAACCATTACTTTCAAAACTAAATGGTTTGGATATTCAACAGTATATAAAATAAGTGGTTTAACTTAAATGTTACTTTGAAAAGAAATATTTCTCGTGGCTTTACAATACATTTCTTTATTTAAAGTTAAAACCAAAATTTAATATCGCTTCAAGTTCCAAAACCATTCCAATAAATTCATATATATACGTATATCCATTTTGAGTATAAATATTTCAACTAAAGTTGGATTTTATTCTTTCGAATCAAATGTTCTATTAATTAGCCTTGAATATTCACATAGATTCCATAATAAATAAGACTTCAATTTCTAGTAAAATATATATATATTTCCAAATTCAAATTTTACTAGAAAATTCATTTCAAAATATTTTGGAAAAATCCAATTATAAATATCATATCTTTAAAATTTCCAACTTAATATTTAAACATAGGATATAAATCATCAAACTCCATTTTCTTAATTTTCTTCCATTTTTAATAAAGAAATTTATTCACCTTTTAATTTCAAAATTTCAACTTCCTATGTATATAAATATGGAAGAACATTTATTCAGTATAAAATTTAAGATTTTTATAAACCGTATTCCATCCAAACCATAGAAATCACATTAAAAATAGTTATATATAGACCGCGGTGCCTGTATATAATTTTCTATCCTATGGTCAAGTGATACGGATATTTATCATTTCAATCCGCAATTTAAAATAAAACTTTGCGGTTTTATCATTTCAAACCACAATCCCGAAAATGTAAAATGCATGCTAACTGGCAGTTAATGATATCCACATAAATCATCCATTCAACAACACATCCATCACCCAATTTCAACCATCAATCAATATCAATCCATATCAATCAATAACAATATTAGTTCGATAATATGCAACGGGTAATAACTGTCAGTTTATTCAAATTAAATTTCAACTATTAATCTAACCATTTATATTTAGAGATAATTTATATAACTGTTAACTAGCATTTCATATGCAAACAAAATTCCTAACAGCAAATTAATACGCAATTAATCAATTTAATTAACAGCTAAATTCAATAAATGCAATTCAACAGATATGGATGAAATAACATGCCAAAAGCTCATAAATAAATTTCTATTCATTTCTAAAATTTATTTAACAAACATAAAAGCTTCTAGTAATTGTGAGTGGGTTAAAACACTCACCTTTTGAATTTAAATCGAATTTAAATTCGATTTAAACCCAAAAATTCGCCCGTCTCGGAATTCGTCCAAACCAGCGTCATCAGATCCGAAATTTAAAAACGAACCTAAGAAAAAAAATCTCGCTTGAATCGGAGTCCGTATGTGAAAGTTATGGCGAAAAATGGTGATTGAAAACAATTTAAAATGAAATACAAAATGGAACACAATCACCTCCATTGCCACGTCAACACACAAATCAACGCACGCATAGTACCTACCTCCTCACGCGTTCAAAGCAGCAGCCGCCTAAAGCATGAAACCCTATTGAATTTTTGCCGCAAATCTGACCGTTGAACTGCTAAACAAATTACATAGATGCGCTCCCCATCGTCCTCTCTCCAATACCCAGAAACCGTTTTCCGATCCGACGAAGTTTTGCGCGACGATGATGAACGGTTTTGGGGCTGTTTGAATTTATTCTGGATGAACGACAGCTCCAATTGAAAAACGAATTTCACCAGTATTTTACGCGTATCGAATACTTCAACATATATTTTTTCTGGAATTTTCTGAAATTTTTGAGTTTTGACTTTTGATTTTGAACTGTGGATGAATCTGGAATTGGATCTGAGATGTATGCATTTGGGGAAGAGAAAAGAGTGAAGAAATGAACGTACAGCAAATGAAAAAGAAAGGAGCTAGGGTTTATAGATGTATATTTATAGATAGGCTAGAGGTAGGGTAGCTAGACTGGATACGCGAACGTGCGTGACAAACCATGGTCCAAAAAGCCCGCTATGCCTCCGGAGTCGGATTTGTTAAAACTATATATCCAAATAGGTGTTTTAAAATATTCTGAACGCAATGGAAAAAGTTTCGCGACCAAATTCGATCGTATGAAGAAGTTATGCCAAAAAAACAAAAATTTCACATTGATTTCAAAATGCGTAAATTTCAAGGCGTTTCGAGTCCGTACGATCAAACGACAAGTCCGATCACTACGAAACTTGAAACATTATTATAATTCACCGTTACGGATCCGATGAAACTGGTTTCGTCGAAATCCGAGTCCGTGACAAAAATGGCTATTTTTAATATTTATTAAATAAATTAAAATTAATCATAAAATCCAAATTTTCTTTCAACTTTAAATATTGGCCAAATTTCATTACTTATATAATCCAATCAATTCCAAATAATTTAGCAAGCTTGGATGTGAGTTAAAATTTATAAGTATATAAATTTCGCAGTGTTAACCTCTGCGTTTTCTTATTATTCGGGAATTATAAATTTATTCTCACAAATTACCTAATCTTATACTTATACACTCTCATCTTAAACCAAATTAAATAAATAACTTGATTTCCATCTCAACTTACTTTTAATTACAGTTAACCCTTTTCACCGTAATTAAAATTCCAAATTATAAATAAATTTTTATTCCCATTCCCTTAATTTTCTTAACTATTTATTTATTCAAATTTTCAATATTCAACATAAATAGTTTGGTTAAGTTCATTTATTTACCTTCTTCCTATGATTCACAGTTATGGATGTCAATATGATGAAGTTTACATTAGTTAAGATTTCACTCAATTGTTCTCTAAGTCAAATGTTTACAGCTTTCATTTAACTTTAATAACGTACTAATTTACGTTAAATTCCATTTTTAAATGAAGTAATTACCATTCGTTGAATCAAATACTCAATTCATAAATAAAGTCTTGTTTTCAAAAAGTTATATCACAAATGGTCAACTAAAATTTGAATAAGCTTTACTAAATTCTATGGTATTAAATGTTGCAATAAATCCAAATTGCCATGTCTTAAATCCAAATTACTAATTAAGTCTTGATTCCTTTATTATTCCTTTGGTTTTCAAGTAAGTTTTTATGATGAATGTGAATTCAAATGAACAATGGAAACCCATTCCCATTTGATTTCACTATTCCATTAAATATCTTCATATTCCAGCTAAATCAACTAACGTATGAATTAGCTATTTCAATCTTCATTAAATTGCGGTTTTTATACAATAGAAATTAAATCCCATTAACATATAAATAAAGGTTGATATCCATCTATTTACATTATATCACACTTGTGCTTCTATTTAGCTTTGTATAAATGTATGAATGCGGAGTCTTGCCTATTAACGTATTAAATAAGCCTTAAAATCAATTAATGCCCCTCCTTAGTTTAACCTCTTTTTATCCGTATTTATTTTTAGAGTAACCCTTGGATTAAATTCCCAAATCACCAATTCAATTAATTATACCTTTCCATCCAAATGTAAATCTTCCACCTTTGAATTCTTATATTAAATGAATTTTATTCTAGGCAATATTTTTTTTTTTTTTTTTTACAAATGTTTACTGATTCCACATTTATAGGTTTCTTAAATTTTACTCCATCTAAATGTGACACATTTTTATTTCATTTCAAACCAATATATATATTCATTCCTATTCAATATATATATTCATTCCTATTCCTTTCATTTGGTTACTGCATTGAAATCTATTTATTAGCTAATACTACGTTACTATCATTAATTAAATTTTGGATCATATTCCAATTCCTATAACTAGGCCTTAAGTCACCATTTTACATAGTTTTAATTTAGCGTTTATTTAAATCTTCGTTTATCGTTTAGAATTTCTACTAAATTGAAATGCACAACTTATGAACTTTAACCAATTTAGTCCACCTAATAAATTTTTCAAATGTTTGTGTGTATGTAATCCAATTCAGTTATTGTTACATTAACACCATTAAACCAACAAATTAAGACTTATAACTACAACACAACTTTCAGTTATTTTCAAATCTATGTCATATAACCTTTTAAATCTCTACCTGTAATTACAGTTACTATCTAACTCCTACATTCATCCTTTTAAAATCCTAAGACTTTAATTTTATACTGGATTAAATTAGCAAACATATAAATTAAATTTATAAAAATATCATAAATTTATCAGGTCGTTACATGGGCGATAGTAGCTGCTATGTGTTACCACTAGTTCGAGAGTGTAATTTGTATATCTACCCTGGCATTGCCTCGAGTGCCGTATTCACATGCCCTATCGTGCCTTCTACGAGTTTGGTTTGTACCATACCTATGGAGTGCCCTCTAATAGCCCTCCGGTTTACAGAGAAATTACAGTGTTATATAGACTATGGGAATATATAAAAATGTGTTAAGGGGGATATGAGTAACACCTTGATGCTATTTTAATACTTTACTTTACTATAGAAACTATTATAATAGCGCATTGTACTACATAGTGTATAATTTAACAGATCCTTAGGAGATGGTAATCCCAAACATCTCTTAAGTTATTGCACTCACATTGACACTGAATAGGAGATGTCACACCACGTAAACATCTTTGACGCCGTTACACTCATATTTATTTACTGTTGATTTAACTTACATACGATCTTTTAGTTGTGGCTCGAGTGTTTTGTCTTTTCAATTCGCTCGGGTCAGTTTGAACTCTCAGTTTATTTAAGACTTCTTTCTAGAGGGATGAAGACGAAGATTTTGTATTATTATTATTATTTATTATATTTATTCTACCTCATCATGTTGTTCCGCTGCATTTATTTATTATTTATTCTTGTTGTATGCAACTCTGATCTGTATTATAAAAGTATCATCAATGTTATTTGTAAACAGCTTTATGATCTGTTTATTTGATGTCATATTTTGTCATTCTGCTGCAAGATTCTGTATTTTTTTCCGTTCTATGCCTTTTCTTATTTATTCCATAACAATCTGCCCTTTCGAATGGTTTAAGTCTGACGTGTGTGATTTATCGTTGATTTAAATCATCCAGAATGGCTAGTTGTTACACGGTCTCCTCCAGAAGGAATCAAAAAGCTAATTCCAATGAGTATAAGGGCAAAATGGATTTGATGTCCTCGAAGAAGAAAGAAGTCACCCAATCAATAGCTAACCATTAGGGAAGGATTTTCGACAAATCACTTAAACAATTTGGGAGTTCAACATCAAAATAATATTGGCCAAGTTAGAAAGATTATCGCAATGTCGAAGTTTACCTAAAAGATGCCACCGAGAAGGCGATAAAAGATGCAATGGACTCAAAAGGAAAAAGTACAACTGATGAAAATGTTAATGACAACGAAAGAGTGCCACCATTCCTTGATGAGATCATGACCACAGTTATCCCACCGTATGTAAAGATCCCATCAATGAAATATCATGGGGTTACAAACCTGGATGATCATCTGATGGCTTTTAATAGCCAAATGGATCTATACAATGCCTCTGGAGCTGTCAGATGCCATTTGTTCCCAGTCACACTCCTGGGAGTAGCAGCAAAATGGTACAGGAAATACTAGGAAAATACTATATACTCATGGAAGCATTTTTCGTATGAATTTTCTGCCCAATTCTGCATCTGCAAAGATTCCATGATCGACTATACGGTTTTGGCCAATGTAAAACAAAGACAAGGAGAGTCCTTGTGAGATTACCTGAGGAGGTTTAATGGTGAAGCTTTAAAGGCCAAGGACATGAACGATCAAGATAAGATAATAGCCATTCATTCTGGCTTAATTAAAAACACCCCCTTCTGGAAGTAACTCTTTTTTAGCGGCTGTAAAGACTTGCAAGACTGCCATTTCCAAGTTGACAAGTTCATCTAGATGGATGAGCTTTATTATGCCAAGAAGAAAACTATCCTAAAGAAAGAATAGAGAAGATTTGGCCAAGACCGTGGCCATAAAAGAACGAGTGGGAAGAACTGATAGCTAATGCAGTTGCTTTAAACAAGCCGTTGTCTTATGTGTATGCAGTAGCCAAGAAAAGAGTCAACTTTCCGGTCTCCTTTAAAGCCAAGACCAACCCTAAACAGAAAAAGGGAGAAGACTATTGTGATTATCACAAAGACAATGGCCACAAAACTGATGAATGCATGATTTTGGCAGGAATTATTCAGAAGCTGATCCGGGAAGGTCATTTAAAGGAGTTTGTCCAAGATCGGTAGAAAACCCAGTGAACAGAAAATGGTCCATAAAAACGTCCAAGCAATGATGTGAATGTGTTGGAAGATGAGGATCCCCTAAGCTTGAGCCCGCTAATCAACAGAATTGATGTAATCCACGGCGGGCCCCATACAGCAGGAAACGACAAGGGATCCCGAAGCAGGTATATTAGGTAAGCTAGAGAAGGGATATACTCTGTCCAAGTGGAACCTCCAAAAGAACCCATGTCTCAACGTTCAGATGCCTGACCTTGTTGTTACTCCATAAGAGCTAAGAATAGGGGTTCACCATCATCATAATGATCCTTTGATGATTACTGCACAAATTGGGTTATCTATTGTCTCAAATATTCTAGTTGGCACGGGCAGTGGGGTCAATGTAATCTTCAAGCATGCCTTCGGTCAGATGAACATTCCTAAAGACAAGCTCGAGCCAATCATGGAGCCCATTTTTGGATTTAACAACAAAGGATCAACTCAAGTGGAACAGATAAAGCTGCTCGTACAAATGGCGATACCGCCAACCTGCAGGACCATCAAAACAATTTTTGTGATAATCAATCAACCCTCCTACTACAACACCTTCTTTGGAAGGACCGCTTTTGATGAGAAAGATGCCTTTGTCTACCCAAAATATCTCATGACAAAATTCATGACAAAGTGAGGCTGGGGAACTGTCCGAGGAGAGTAGTTTAGCTCTTCGAAAATGTATTTTTCCACTCTTGATCAGTATAAAAGGGAGTATTCTACATACTTTGATTCTTATACTATTTTACAACCTTCGGACGATGGATTTTCACATCCAACATTCGAAGAAAATATTAAAATTAATAAATCTAACAAACGCATGTATCAAAGGTACATTCCCTCTGGAGGCAAGAGGAGGAGAATTGATGCAGACTCAGCGGAAGAAGGCCCAATAGTCATAGAATTTGATTATAGAGGAGAAACGGAAAGAATAAAACCCATAAAGGATCTTAACGAAGCGTACATTGACTCAGATGATGCTATCAAAGCGGTTAAGGTGGGAAAGGATCTTAATGGTGACATAAAAAAGGATTTGATACAATTCCTTAAAGTCAACAAATATGTCTTTTCTTGGTCACATTCCGATATGTGGGAATTGACCCAACGGTTATGTGTCACACCCTCAACGTCAATCCAAAAGCAATTCCCATAAGGCAAAAAAGACACAAATGGACAAAATTCGGTCGGAAGGTTTGATAGAAGAGGTTAATAGACTCCTCGAAAATGGATTTATTCGGGAAGTATACTACTTAGAATGGTTAGGCAATCAAGTGCTGGTAAAGAAATCAAACGGAAAATGGAGGACTTGCATTGACTATATGGATTTGAACAAAGCATGCCCAAAAGGTTGTTTCCCATTGCCATGAATAGATCAATTAGTAGATGCTACAAGCGGACACAAGTTATTTTCTCTCATGGATGCCTATTCAAGGTATAACCAAATACTAATATTCAAACCAGTTGAGGAGCACATTAGCTTCATAACCGAGTGGGGGATTTATTGTTACAAAGTAATGCCCTTTAGATTGAAAAATGCAGGTGCAACATATCAAAGGTTAGTCAACCGATATGCTAGTAAAGTCAGGTGAATCCGAAAATCATCTTAAAGATTTGGAAGAGATGCTCATAGTATTGCAGAAATATCAAATGAAACTAAACACACAAAAGTGTTCATTTAGAGTTCATTTGGAGTTCATTCTGGAAAGTTTCTAGAATACCTTGTAAGAGCCTAAGGAATTGAAGCCTGTCCAAATAAAATTCAAGCAATTAAGGACATGGCCGAACCTAAAACCAGCAAGGAAGTGATGAGTTTGAATGGAAGGGTGGGTGCCTTAAGTAGATTTATCCCTTAGGCTATTGATAAGTATATACCCTTCTTTGATGTAACTAAGAAGAAGAAAGAATTTGAATGAGGGGAAGATTGTAGAAAAGCCTTTTAGAAACTAAAAAGCCATTTGGAAAAACCTCCAATACTTTCAAGTCCTATGAACGGAGAAACCTTGTACCTATATATGACAGTTTCAAAGGACATTGTTACTTCAATGCTGATTAGAGAAGGGAATGGGGGCACAACTACCCATATATTATGTAAGTAGGCGATTAAAGGATGCAGAGATTTGATACCCAATTATTGAAAAGTTAGCCTATTTCTTAGTTCTCACATCTCGAAAGCTTAGGGCGTACTTTCAGGTACATCCGGTAAGGGTATTGACCAATTTCCCCCTAAAGCAAGTCTTTAATAAACTAGAAACCTCAAGTTGGTAAAATAGGGGATTGAGCTCAGTCAATATGACATAGAGTTTCAACCATGATCCGCAATCAAAGGACAAGCATTGGCGGACTTTGTTAATGAGTGCACTAGATCCATTAAGGAGAAATCAGAGAAGGAGAATGATCAGAATTCCTTGTGGTAATTATTTGTTGATGGTGCATCAAATGAACATGGGGATGGAGCAGGATATGTGATCATAAAACTAGATGAATACTGTTTGCATTATGCTATGAAGTTGGGATTCCCCATAACAAATAATGTGGTAGAATATGATTCCATGGCAGCGGGATTAACCTTGGCATTAGAACTAAAAATTCCATGGGTACAGATCTTCAGTGATTCTCAACTAATGGTGAACCAAGTGATATATGAATATATATCCCAAGTTATCCTTTTACGCAAAAAGATACGGAGAATGCTTACTTTGTTTGAAGACTTTTCAATATACCAAGTCCCAAGTGCAGAAAACTCATATGCAAACACCCTGACACTACTGGAAAGCTCAAGGGGATCCTCAGAGACACATATTATTCCTGTGGGATATTAGGAAATTCCAAGTATTGAAGAGGAGGCATCCGAAAAAGGGAAAGAATTGTTAGTTCCGACAAGGTCTCAAGCAAAATCTTTAGGGGAAGAAAGAAGAGAAAGCGATAAAGAAATATCAGATAAAAGGGTCGACCAACCTAGTCCAAATAATATATATGATTACACATGGATGTCACCAATTGTGGAATACCTTGTTAAAGGAACACTCACATCTGACAAAGGTGAGGCCAGGAAAATCAAGAGACAGCCTCCAACCTTCATAATAATGGATGGAATCCTCTATAAAAAAGGATATGCTCTTCCCTACCTAAGATGTGTAAGCATGAATGAAGAATAAAACTAATGGCTGAAGAACATGAAGGATTTTGTGTGGATCATTCAAATGGAAAAAAAATGGCAAAGAAAATAATGAGGTAGGGATTTCATTGGCCGTATATGGTAAGCCAAGCCATCGAATATGTGAAAAGATGTGAAAAGTGTTAGAAATATTCAAAGATTCCAAGATTTCCTCCAGTCAGTTAAATCCATAACAAGTCCATGGTCCTTTGATGTATGAGAAGTAGATTTAATTGGCCCATCGCTAATTTCAAAAGGAGAAGCAAAGTATGTTATAGTTACCATAGACTATTTCACCAAATGGGTCGAAGCGGAGCCGCTTCCAAAGATTATTTCCAAGAAGGTGCTTATATTCGTTATCAAGAATATCATAACCAGATTTAGGATTCCCCAAAAGATAATTTTTGATCATAGTACACAATCTGAAAGCGAAGAAATCTCCCACTTTTTCCGTATGAATGGAATCATTAAAAAAATTCATCAGTCGCACATCCAAAAGCGAATGGGGCAGTTGAGGCTGCGAACAATACCATAAAAATGATTTTGAAAAAGCGGCTAAACAAGGCAAAAGGAAATGGGGTAGAAGAATTGCCGCTTGTGTTATGGGCCTATCGAACATCCACCAAAAGGGCAACGGGACATACTCCCTACTCTTTGATATATGGGTGTGAAGCGATGTTTCCAATTGAGACTGAAATACCCTCACATCGAAAATCGACTACGCATTTGATAAGAATCTAGAGCTGCAAAAAGAATCCTTGGATTTAATACATGGATTAAGAGATGAAGTAGTGGTAAGAATCACAAAATATCAAACAAGAATATCAAAATACTACAACTCGAAAGTGGGAAATCGGTCATTTCACGAAAAAGATTTGATACTTCAAAGAGTGATGGAAAATACCAAAAACCCCATAGATGGACCCTTAGGGCTGAATTGGGAAAGACCGTTAATCATTTGCAAAGTAATTCCCCCGAAAGCCTACAAGTTATGCCAACCAGACGATAATATGGTTTCGAGAACACGGAATGCCTAACATTTGAGACAATATTTTCCAAAGATGAATGAATAAAGCATCATTTTCTTCAAAAATAAAATCTATATGGTTGGGAGTGAAATGCTCCTTTTATACGGATACTACCTAAGATCGTAATCTGCCTAAGAAGGTAGAGAGCCTCTGTCCGTGCCAAGATGGCCATGGTAAAGCACCTCCTATAAGGAGGGTGGGTATGCCTTTAGCAGTGCCATAGCTAGGTTAAAGCACCAGAAAAGCCCTTGGCCGCGCCTCTGGTCAGGTCAAGGCACTTACTAGAGGGAGGGCAGAGTAAGCCTTTATCCTCACCATCAGATGGTCAGGTTAAAGCACCGAACAAACCCTTATCCATGCCATGCTATGGCCAAGGAACCTCTTGGAGGAATGACGGAGTAAGCCTTTGTCCGTGCCATAAGATGGCCAGGGTAAATCACCAAGCTGGCCCTTGTCCGCCCCGCAAAAGGGCTAGGGCAGGGCGCCTCCTGGAGGGAGGTCAGGTAAGTCCTTTGTTCTAGCCTCTAAAATGAGCTATCAAGAACACCGGAAAACAACGGACTAAGAGGTCCAGGCCCAAGAAGAGGTCCATCAAACATTGGACTAAGATGTCCAAGCCCGAAAAGAGGCTCATTAAATAATGGACTAAGATGTCCAAGACGAGAAGAGAGGCACATCAAATAATAGAATGAGACGTCCAAGTCCAAGAGAAGGCTCATTAAATAATGGACTGAGATGTCAAAGCCAGAGAAACGACATATCTATATGAGACTAAGATTTCCAAGATAGAGAAATGGCATATCCGATTATGGACTGAGACATCCAAGCTCAAGAGGCAGCTAATCAGATTAATTCTATATAAACAAGACCTGAAGGGATTCATGCATAAGAGGAGTAGAACATAATTCAACTTATTATACCCGAATATGGGATTCGTGACACTTGTTTCTAGTCATCGTCTATTAAATACCCAAATCTGGGTTTTGGGCCTCTCATATCTGAATTTCATCAATTAATACTTGAATTTAGGTTTCAGGACAATCGTTTTAGGACTTCACATACTAATACCCAAATCTAGGTTTTGGGTCTTTACCAATTACTATCTATCTATATTATACCCGAATCTGGGTATTGAGACATCATTAATCACCTATAGTTTTTATACTCGAATCTGGATTTCAAGACTGTTATTTGATTTCACCTTAATTCCCTAATCTGGGTTTATGGCTCCTATTATAAAGATAATTCCCATGGGTTTCTGGTTGTCTAACATATGCCCTAATCTAGGCAAAGGGTCTCTATCTTGGCAACAATTACTATAAATGTCTGCTCACACCATATATGCCCTAATCTAGGCTAAAGGTTCCTTTACAAAGATAATTGTCCAACGTATGCCCTATTCTGGGCTTCGATCTTGATATGAAGACAATATTTACTAATTTTTGTAAATTCTTAAACCTATGTTTAGACATGCCCAATGGAGGGCTATATTTTGGATATTATTATTTGGATTCTAGATACCTTATTATCAACTATCAGACTTTGCAATGTAATACCCTAATCTGGGTTAAATTTCATTATTTCTTAATCCCAAGCTTGGGATATGATATAATAAAATTGAGATTGCTATAGACAACCGAAAATTTCGAGCTGATCTTTTTGATGCCTGATTTGGAGTTGATGTTTATAATTCTAAATGATGCTCATCAACATCTGAATAAAGGCTTCAGGATCATACAAATTTATGGGAAAGTCTCCAAAAAAATATTAGGGTGGATGAGCTACAAAGGCTTATTTTTTTAAAATAACTCATTGTCCTCATTTGTAGCTATTAGCTGTTGCTCACAAGGAGTTCGTAAACTACATTTATGATGTGCATTGGTAGCAACTTACTACAAGTTTCATATCTGTTGAATCTCGATTATGATCAACTAACTGTCTGAATATGACAGCATTAGTACTCTAATCTATTACTAAACATGCATAAAAGTATGATGAAGAGCTAACAACAACAAATAACATGACTTTGAATTTACAGGAAAAATAAAGTTATGAAGACTAAGAAAGCTTCAAAAAAAATTTCCTAAAGAACAAAAGCTTCTTTCATACGGGGGAGAAAAATGTTAGTCATAAAATCAACTCAGAGCCAAAAGTATGAAAGAAGGTTAACGAGAGTGAGGTTTCGATGAAGCAACATGCATAGGTTTCGATAGTGGTTATCAAAAGACGTTTCGAAGGCAATAAGAAGGTTTCGAAGAAGTCGAAGGTGCCAACTGCTCTTACAACGTGAAGGCTTTCGATCCATATAGAAATAGGGGTACCCTTCCACTATTTTCAACCTTTCGACATAGATAAATAAGCAAGGACAGCTTTGGAACCCCTTTTCGAAGGAAATGGATGATAATCTCCTACTTACACACTAAAACTTTCGAATCTGAAGGTTCTGCCCTTATCATAACCCTTTCGAAAGCACCGACAAGCGTTCTGAACCGGTCAAGGCCGATAATATTAGGGAAAGTTTCCCCCTCAATTCTCAAGCATGCATTCGAAGGATACCCAACATCATCGAACCATTAGTATTTCAATATCTTTGAAACCGGTATAAGCAACCTACCAACAGAATCGGAGGCCTCTATCCTGTTTCCAATAGCAACAAGACAGCATGAGAGAAACAGAACGCTTGTGAACCTTTCGATGGCGTCGAAAGGTGTTATGAAGGAAGTAGTGATTGAAGTTCAACAAAGGCGAAAGACCCTTTCGGCTCAGTCAAAAGATCTAGGAGAAGATAAAGGAAACACAAGGGTAGACCACAAAGCACAAAAAAGAAGCCTTTCAACAACGCGAAAGGAGTCACGAACTATCGACTAAGTCGAAAGGGTTGAAGCGAACTATAAAGAGGGGTCCCTTTGATCGAGTCAGAAGGACAGGCGTGGAAGGAGGCCGACATACATCTATAAATAAGATCCAAGAGGTCCGGTTTTAGAGACGTTATTCTGAAATCCTAAATTCATTTCTTCTACTCTACTCTACTCTCTTAATTGCAATTAAGTCTAATAAAATCCCTAAATTAGATTGTGGGAATAAGCTTTATTTCTTGTAACTCATTTTTGATTATTAATAAAGGAGTGATGGCTTATTCAACAAGGAGTTTGATGATGGGGAAGATCATTTAGATCATTAGTTCATCTAATGATCTATTGCACATGATTCTATCCTTTTCTCTTAAACTCCTTTTATCTATGCATTGCATAGGATCGACTCGGGGATCTCTAGTCAAAACACATCATCATCAGAACCTACATTTGACACCAAAAATAAGAATGATGATGGGGTTTCGACCATGATGAATTATGAAATTGGGAAACACCTAGGTCGATCTTATACAAAGAAATTGAAGTGAATCTTAGACTATTATAAGCCAGAACCATTTCGAATGAGAAGAACTCTTTTGACATAGTCGAAAGGGGTGCTTCAAAGGGGATTCTAATCTATGATTGACTAAGAACTATAGGGATAGAAACTCATTTGGAAGGGCCTATCCACAAATGCATCAGCAACCTTTTCGAAAGGGTTCCAAATCAAAAGTAGCGAAACCATAAAGTTGAAAGCAACCATGACTTATTAATGAAATATGCGCCTTTTTCGACATGAAGCAAAGGACCAGATAGGTACCTTTCGACATGATCGAAAGGAATGAAAAGTTAAAAGGATCAATTTCTTTCGATCCACTCAAACGAAAGGATTGAAACAAACGCTGTCTCTCTAGACTAATTCCATGAAACCTTTCGACTAAGTAAACCCAATCGAAAGGTGAAGGTAGCTCTTTAGACCCTTTCGATCAAGCCAATCGGGTCAAAAGGATGTACAATCTTCTTAAACCATTTCGATTATGACAACCTGGTCGAATGGTATGCTTCAAAAAAAAAGATCCTCCCATCAACATGGATTCATTTGAATTTAACTACCTTTCACATGGCATCAAGAACATTGACAAGTTTTCTTATTAACAAGTGGTAAGAGAGAGTGTGCTAATTACTATATCCGGTATGCCATCTGAATTCTTTGACTGATTTGATATGCCGTTTGGGCTAACTAATTCCATGACATACTTTGTTGATCTCGCAAATCGTTCCACTATGGATCAACTAAATAAGTTTGTGTTTGTGTCCATTGATGATATTCTTGTCATTTTTCTAAACAAAAGAAGAACACAATATACATTTGCAGATTATGCTTGAGGTATTGAGGAAACTATGATTAAAGGATAAATATTCTATATTTCACTTCTAGAGGAGGGAAATTCGATTTTGGGTGTTGTTGTTTCTAAGCAGGGCATTGTTGTAGATCTTCTAAAAGTAGCAACATCCCAAGATTAAGGTCGACCAAAAAATGCTAGAAATGCGAGGAGTTTCCTTAGATTAATGGGATATTATAGACAATTCATACATGACTGCTCAAAGGTAGGGGTATCGTTAACCAATTTGGCAAAGAAGAACCAGACTTTTTCTTGGGATATAAGGTGTGAGCACGTGTTTATGAGTCTAAAGGAGACGTTTACAAGTGTGTTTATGTTGACCATTCTGAGTGGGAATGAAGAGTTGATAGTATACACAGATGCTTTTGGTACCGGACTGGGTGCAATATTGATGCAGAAGGGTAATATTATTGCATATGCTAGTCCAAGCAGAAACTGAATAAGGGGAAATATCTAACCCCTTATTAAGAGTTTGTTGCGAAAGTGTTTGCATTGAATATCTAGAGGTGTTATACCACAATAGCAGCTGTACTCAACTACTAATTATGAATATCAAGAGTTGCATCACTTTTTCTTAAGCTCAAAAGCTTTACTCTGTATTTGACTTCCTATAAGTATTAAATATCAATGCATAGACAGTGTCCCAAGGATAACAACATAAAGCTTGGTAATGCAATTAAAGTCCAGCCACCTCGAAAGCCATAGTCATTTGGATGACCCTATCCCGAATGCATGAGCCTTTAAACAGGCACTTACTAAAAGTAAATGCTACAAGGCTAGCAATTTACCGAACGTACAAGCATCATGATAGGCTTTAACTGAAAGATTATGCATGCCAAAGTTTCGAGGCTACATGCTGCCTTCATTATGCCGAGGCCTTTCCAAGATCGTTACCAAAAGAAATAGTTTCAAGCAACGATAACCGGGTATATTGGCCGATGATGCCTATTTAGCATATGAAGCTGAAACTATCTCTGCTCAAAGCGTAGAGCACCTTTATACGAAATCGAGATCAACAGATAAGATATACTTTATCTACATCAATGGCCTAGATAGCCTAAAGCTTTGTGACAATCGTGGGATTCAAAACTCTGCCATCTAGAGAAGTAATACCGCTCACTAACCATTATGTTAAAAGATCTTTGTGTTAACATTCCAAGAGAGATATCACATCAACGTCCTCATTAGCTCATTATTAAACACCACCTAGGTGTTGTGCTTGTGACTCGCATTTGTACCACATATACTGATATCCACATCATTATAACATACAATTCTGACTATGTACTACCTTTAATGAAAAATGTGACAATAATGAGATTCGAACTCTCGCCATCCCGAAAAGCAACATCATGCACTAACTATTATGCTAAAAGATCTCCGTGTTAAATTTTCAAAAGGGATGTTGCAAGCTTATATAAGATATATGGGTTAAAGCACCCCAAAGATATATATAGAAATGCTACATCATCAATCCGCATCAATATATAAGCAACCAGAGAACTTCTTAGTAGTGGACATAGGGACCTGCTCCCGAAACATTATAATTCTTATTGTCTTTACTTCCAGCGCTTTACTTTTCTACTGCTTTTGACTTAGGTTTCTGCCTTTGACTAAAAATTATTCTTATACTATTACATCTAAAATTTACTTTTGGAAATATAGGGTGTTAACTTGTGACCAAAAGTCATGCTAACATTTTTGGCGCTAGAAGGGGGGGTCATCCAACCTCCGTTCTAGCATATTATTTCTTATCACCTAAATTTATTGATTTACTACTTGAAGATGAAAGCCAAGTCTTCTATAAGAAAGAATCCCAGTCTCTAATAGTTGAGGAAGATATTCAAGAAACACCAGCCGAGGTGGTGAATCGAACTACTATCGAAGGATCCGCCCTTACACTTTCTATCGATGAACAATTTCGATAAATGATGCTTACTTTTATTAGAACCACCCTAAAGCGTTTGGACGATTACCAAGCCGAAATGAAGAAGCCATTTGAAAATATGAAAAGAAGAGTTGTTGCTCTTATTGATGAAGAAAGTTGGCCTCCAATGGTTGGATGAAACCTGGCAAATAACTAATGGCTAAAGAAGTACTTAAGGACGAGTTTATTAGAGAAGCTACTATTAAAATTAGAGCTGAAGCCTTCCTAACAACAAAAGAGGGTCAACCCAAAAGGGCACCCAGACAAGTAATAAAATAATAAGGCTTCATGATCTTGTTAGGGTTTGGCTCGAAATCGAAATATTGATATTGAGCCATCTGAGCACTTACATCTTGGCAACGACCGAAATATGGATAAATTCCTATTGAAGTTGTCCGAACAAGCATAAAAATTTCAAAAAGGAAATTTTGGTTCTTATACAAAACCAAAAGTTGGGTAAATCCAACCGTTTTCTTCTGATATTATGAGTGTTCCATTGCCAATGAGATTTCAGATCCTAAAGTTGTATAATGATAGATCAACCAATCTGGAAGATCATATTCCTTTGTACAAAATAAAGATACAGGCCACCCGAGCCTTGGATGAAATTTAGTGTAGGTTCTTGTCGACCACCTTTACTAGGCTAATGTTGGAATGATTTCAAAATTAACCATCAATCTCAATCCATTCCTAGGATTAGTGAACCACAGATTTAATGACTCAGTTTTTCACTATAAGAGACACCCATGCTGGGGTGAGCATGCTTGTTGATATTTGACAAGTGAGAGATGAATCCCTTAAAGGCAATTTTTGAAGGTTCAATGACATTGTAGCTAAAGTCAAGGGCATGTTCGATGAGTCAAAACTTATTGCTTTTAGTTTTGAGTATGGAAGAACACTTCGTTTTGAAATGAGTTAATAAACCAAGGGTGCACAATCCTAAATGAATTATTCTTTAGAGTCTGAGTAGAAGTACAGATTGCAAAATCAAGGAAAACTTTGGGTAAAAATTAGAAGCGGGTAGATAATGGTTGGAACTTCAATCCAAAGAAATCAAAATGAGAGTTTCAAGCCATGCAAACTCTCCCTTTGACCCATTCATATGCTTAAATATATGCGTTAAGTCGCGACTTGATATCCTTAAGCTAGAAAGTCATGTAAACTAGAGCCCAACCGGGGGGGGGGGGGGGGGGGGGGGCTAATATTGCTCTTATCGTAAGCAGAATGGACATCAAACAGAAGAGTGTAGATTCTTCAAGCAAGTAATTAATAAGCTTGTAAAATCTGTAAAGCTTTGTAAACTTTGAAGGATAAAAAATGTGCATATGCACCCTCTTGGTCGAAACTGAAAAGTGCAACAAGCAGTCAATTGCCGAGAACATTGTTTGTACCTTGTGTTGAAACTTCGTCTACAACGTTTCATACTTACCATATTTTGACTCGACAACATATACGTTGGTCTTATATACTAACTTGTTTTTGCAAGAATATTTACAAGACCAGATTCAAATAAGCTTCATGCTATACATATGTTTTGTATTGAGTCTTTGTCTAGAGTTAAAAAGATGTTAAAATATGTCCTTTTGGGTATATGACGACACGTGCACATACACACATTTTTGCATTTTCAGGTCAAATTCAAACGTCTGAATCGACCATTTCAGACGTTTGAATCTGGAATTAAAAATAAATTCTCTGATAATATTCAGACGTTTGAATTAGTATTTTCAGACGTCTAAATTAGATCAAAAAAGACCTATTCGCTTTCTGATTTGCACGTGAACGATTTCAGAAGTCTGAACTATATTTTCCAGACGTTTGAATTCCTACAACGGCTATATTTTTTAACAGACATTTCTCTTCCATGAAGAGATACGACTTTTAATCAATAGGTATGATCGTATATTTTCATGATAACTATTCACGAACAATTGCACCTTTTTATAATCTATATGAACATGTTAGAATCATCAGTTTGATTCACGAAATTGTTCTAACTCTTTCTATTATTAATCTACTTTGATTCTAACACTCTTGTGCATTCAAGTTCATACAAAATCATTCATTTACTTCCATATTCTTCACATACACACACACACACACATATATCAAAAGGAGAAGATTATAGGAAGGTTTTACTATCAAGAGACAAATCCGTGTTATCAAAAACATACAGTGTCAAATACTCTTTGTGTAAGTTGAAGTCTTGTTCTACTGTTCAGGTAAGTGAAGTCCTCTTCAGCTGTTGAGGATTCTAAATCCTGTTTTGTTGTTTAGGTGATATAAACCTGTTTCTTCGGGTTAAGTGAGGATTGTTGTTAGTGAAATCCAGAAGGAGTCTGGGACTGGACGTAGAATGAGAAGTTTGAACCAGTATAAAATTCCTGGTGTGCTTCTTTTATTTTATTTACTTTATATTGTTTTATTTTATTTACTTTACATTGCAATAGTATCTTAGTTTATTTCCGCATTAGTTTAGTATAACTCCATATAGCACGGTCCACACTGTTTTTTCATTTGGTATCAGAGCAGGTTTCATATAACCGTTATATAGTTATTTGATATCTTGCTAATATGGAAAACAACACCACCCCTAGCACTGTAACTAATACTAGTTTTATTGAAGGGCAATCTATGGCACAACCTCCACTATTCAATGGTATGAATTACAACTATTGGTTAACATGAATGCGTATTTACATGCAAGCCAATAGTTTTGATGCATGGAATATTACACAGGCAGAATATACTGCACCTATTACTGAATATTCTACATGGACAACTGCACAAAAACAAGATGCTACTGCTAATGCTAAAGCTATGAATATGTTGTTTTGTGCATTAAATAAAAAGGAATTTAACCGAGTTAGCATATGTAACACTGCATATGAAATATGGAGAACACTAAAAGTCACTCATGAAGGTACTAACAAAGTTAAACAAAGTAAAATATCTATGCTTAAGAATCAATTTCAAAATTTCCGGATGAAGCAAGATGAATCTATAAACGATATGTACTCCAGATTTCAAGATGTTCATCATTCTTTATTAGGACTAGGAGAAATATACTCCGATTTTGATACTGTTTCAAAAATCCTTAACTCTTTAACGGATGAATGGGAAAGAAAAGTCTTAGCTATTTAAGAAGCTAATGATCTTTCTACTAGGAAACCAGAAGAGTTAATAGGAAATCTATTATCCTATAAAGTAAATTTGCAGGCAAAAAGAGTTCAAGCACAAGACAAAAAGAATATGGCATTTTAGGCTGAAAAAGAAGAATCGGATTCGGATGAAGAAGACTTAGCATTTATTTCTAAAACTTTAAAAAGTTCTTGAAGTACAGAAAAGGAAATCGAAATAACGGAAAAAGAAACTTCCACAACAATTCAAATAAGCCATCTTCATCTATACTAGAATGTTTTAACTGCCACAAGAAGGGGCGCATGCAAAAAGATTATCCAGAACAAAGGAATGGTAAACAAAATAAATATAGAAAGGACATATTCAAAAATAAGGCATTTTCGGTGACATGGGATGACTCGGAGTCTTCGTCTTATGAAAGTGGCAGTGACAGTGAAAACGAACAAGCAAATGTTTGTTTCATGGCTATAGAAAATAAGGTAAATGATCTTACTTCTGATGACATGATTGAAATTAATTCAGAACTTCTTAATACCTTAAAAAGTATCAAAAGAAAATATAATGAGGCTCTAGAAAATAGGAGAAAAGAAGAATTTGAGAGAGATATGCTTAATGATGAAAAAAAAATATTAGAAGAAGAACTTGGAAAAAGTCAAGATACCTTCTCTAATGCTAACTCTCAACTTACTTTATTGAGTCAAGAAATTGAAACTCAAAAAGAAAAGAATGATTCTCTTGTCTTTGAAAATCATGAGCTAAAAATTAAGATCAAAATAATAGAATTAAATAATACTTGCCTCAAAAACAAGTTAGATAATATTACTAGAAATGTTTCTAACTTTAATAAAGGTCGAGAAACTCTATCCAAAATTATTAAAAATTCTCAATCCACTTCTAGTAAAAAGGGACTAGGATACCTAAGAATTCAAAGGCTTCATCTAAAAAGGAAATTAGGAGAAATATTTCTAATCCTACTACTCGTCCAAAAAGGAATACTAAATCAAAAGCCATAAAAATATGTGTTCCTAAAATAAACAATAGTTTGATTAGGAATAAATATATGAATATCTTTTTGGAAACTGCTCATGAAAATAAAAATTATATTTTTAAGGGGAATACTAAACACACTTGGGTTTGGTTTCCTAAGACCTAACTCTTAGGACCCTTTCAAAAAGTGGGTACCAATGTCATCATTATTTTTTGCAGGACCCACTTAAAAAGAGAGGAAAATTGATACTCGACAGCAGTTGCTCAAAACATATGATTAGAGACAAAAATATGCTATCAAATATTACTTACTATGATGGAGGCTCTGTCACGTTTGGAGACAATTCCAAAGGATATATCATTGGAAAAGGCGACGTCAGCAATGTCGGTACATCTAATTTACCTCTTATTTCCAATGTTTTGCTAGCCAAAAATTCAAAACACAATTTTTCTAGTATCAGCCAATTATGTGACAAAGGATTCAAATCACTTTTTCTGAAGATAAGTGTAGCATTTTTGATAAAAATCAAAATCTTATATTTGAAGGAAATAGAGACATAAATATCTATATTCTGAATATGAAAATCAATCACAATTCAGATATTTGTTTAATAGCTAATGAAAATAATCCTTGGCTATGGTACATAAGATTCTGTCATATCAACTTCAAAACTATAAACAAGCTTTCTAAAAATGATTTAGTCAGAAGTTTACCAAAAATGAACTTCAAAGTAAATCATATTTTTGATGCATGTCAATTAGGAAAATTAACCAAATCATCTTTTAAATCTACGAAAGTTATTTCTATATTACAACCACTTGAATTACTACAGATGGATCTATTTGGGCCAACCCAAGTTCAATCCTTAAACCACAATAGATATGTATTTGTAATAGTAGATGACTTTTCTAGATATACTTGGACCATTTTTATGAAAAATAAAAGTGATACGTTTGAGAATTTCAAAGTTTTTGTCAAACGAATCCAAAATTTAAAAGGTTTAAAAATAATGAACATAAGAAGTGATCCTGGAGGAGAATTTGAAAATGAAGTTTTTGACCATTTTTGTAAAAAGAAAGGAATTTTTCGTAATTTTTCGTTCCCTAGAACTCCACAACAAAATGGAGTTGTAGAACGTAAAAAATAGAACTTTACAAGAATGTGCAAGAACTTTATTAAATGGAAGCACTCTTCCAAAACATTTTTGGGCAGAAGCTGTTGCAACTCCTTGTTATGTTTTGAATCATGTGTCTATTCGACCTCTCACGAAAAACACATCTTATGAATTTACTGGAAGAAAACCAAAGATATCTTATTTCAAAGTTTTTGGTTCAAAATTTTTGATATTAAATACAAAAGATCAGCTTGGAAAATTCGATGCGAAATCCGACGAAGGAATCTTTGTAGGATATTCAGATCGTAGCAAAGCTTATCGCGTAGTTAATAAAAAATCAAATACTGTTGAAGAAACTTTACACGTATCTTTCGATGAATTTTTTTAGCAAAAATCAAGTATAAAAGATGATGAAGATTTTCCAGATAACATCACAAATACAAATCTTGAAAATGATGAGAACATCATTCATAATGAAATACGATCTCCACCAAAAATATTACGGGATCATCCCGTTCAAAATATTATCGGAGAAATTAATTCAAACGTACGAACTAGAAGTCAAATAAATCAAATGGGCCACGTAGCATTCCTTTCCAATATCGAACCAAAGAATTCCAAAGAAGCTTCCACAGACAACTTCTGGATCATTGCAATGCAAGAAGGGATAAATTAGTTTGAACGCAATGAAGTTTGGGAATTAGTTCCTAGACTAAGTGATCTGTAACGACCCAGAATTTTGATCGTTAGATTTTGAACATTTAATTCATTTTTAATGTTAAATGTGGATTTTGAATTGATTTTGAAATAAGGATTTTGTTAAATCAATAGAATTTAGTTGTAATTCTCAATATGGAAATTCAATTGAAATTTGAATAATAATAATTTTATATTGGAATTGGGATAATTGGTGAATCTGGGTATAAATAGATATAAAAATAGATTCTAAAATTTATTTTAAGTCTGTTTGGATTTGAATTATAATATTGGACTGTTGGATGGAATTAAAAGTCGATAAATTGAATTTGGAATTTTATATTAATTTAATAATGGAATTTAATAATATAATAATGCAAATAATCAGGTTTTGGTTCGAAATGAATCAGAATGATTTCTAATATGAATATAAATTATATATGATTTATTATTGAGTCAGTATAATTTAAAAAGTGAAATTTTAAATGATTTTGACAATTTCGGAAATCGCTCGAATTAATCGACGAGTTAAAATAGCCTTCCGGGGCACAATCTCGGAATTCGATGAAACCAGTTGCATTGGATCAGCAATAGTTAGTTATTATCAGAGTTCAATTTTCATAGCAACCGGAGTTGTTGTTTGACCCTGGCAGCTCAAAACACATAGAAACTATTTTAATCGATTTAATTTAAAATTGATCGTTTATTTCCATAACTCACGCATATGATCGAATTAGCCTCCGAAACACGTTCCATTGTGTTTGGAATGCGGGTAAAACATTATAATTGCCTGTCGGCACGCGTCGTTTGGAGATCGTGTGAAAAAGTTGCTTTTAAATGGATTTAATATTAAAAATAATATTTATACACGTATATATATTCACGTATAAGCCAACCCTAACCCTAGTTTTTCACGGGCCGCCATCTAACATTTTTAATGGCCGAAAAACATCAACTTTCATCTTTAATTTTCGATCAATCCACTCATCTTTAGCAAAAACTTCCAATTGGAAGAACATCATATAAAACCTTGTTTTATATGATGTTCTCTCTTTTATATGATGTTCTCTCTATCATATAAAACCTTGTTTTATATGATGTTCTCAGAGAACATCATATAAAACAAGGTTTTATATGATGTTAACATCATATAAAACAAGGTTTTATATGATGTTCTCTCTAGAGAGAGAACATCGTATAAAACAAGGTTTTATATGATGTTCTCAGAGAGAACATCATATAAAACCTTGTTTTATAGAGAGAACATCAAATAAAAGCCTACCTTATAGAGGTAATATAGAGTACAAATCATCAAATGGCTCTCTAGAGAGAACATCATATAAAACCTTGTTTTATATGATGTTCTCTCGGATTGAAGAGCTTGTCAAGAGCTTCACATCCAACGGTGGATCTTGCTTGATGAGGTCGTTTGGAGGTGTATTTTGCTACCGTTCGTCGAGTGTTCGTGCGCAATTTTCGAGACAACAGGGAAGCCGAGCTTCGCCATGCTTCGACCGATGAAGGAGATGGGCGTGGCGCATGTTTTGGCATCGATGGATCGATTTCTAGTTGTTGGTGGTGGGCGCGGCCGTCTAGGGTTTATCGTGATATTGGCTTTGAGAAGCATCGGCCTGGAACGAGCTTACGCGATAGAGGAAGGTTGAGGTTGCGACGTTGATTTCGCGTTGTTGTTGTAAGGCCACGATTTGTCCTGGGTAAATTTATAGGAAAAGTAAATTTAATTTTATAAAATTTGAATCAAATGTTTAAAGACCCATATCTTTTGCATACGTTATCAGATTTCAGCGAAACAAGAATCGCCGGAATCGTAGCGATGCGATCTATGCTGCAGTACAGATTTAGAGACAATTGAAATTAACAAAATTTTTGGGTTAAATCGATCACGGTCGATTTAATTCAGAAATTTAAACGCTCGTTGAATTCAAGGTGAGTTAATCTCACTCACATCTAGAATTTCAACTGTTTTAAATACCTAATATTTAAATAATTGTGTGATTGGCTGAGTATGAATAGTAATACCTGTCTGGATTGATATTTATTTGTTGTGCTAATATTTGTGGATGTAGGGAAAACTAGGTTGGAGGGATCCAGCTGGATTCCTCACAAATAGAAATTTTATTTATATTCTGTGATATATTTCATTAATATCCTGTGATAGATTAATTTGGAAATTAAATTGTGTTGTGTTATGATTGGATAAGTATAATTTGGAATTTTAAAATATAAATAAAATAAATTGGAATTAAAAGAGAATAGAAGGGGAAAATTTTGAGCAATGAATTTGAGGGAATTAAATTCAAGAGAATTGGTTGAAATTTGAAGTGTTTTAAATGTGAGTTTTTTAAAAATAATACCGATATTTTTTTTTCAAAGGATGGGAAGTGCATTTTTCCCCGAAACCAAGCATGTTTCAAAGAAAGATTTTTGAAGTCTAAACTGGAAAGTTTTGCAAAGGCGTTTTTAAAATATTTTAGAAAATTATAATTATTTTTAATTGTTTTTAAGTGAAAGTAAATATTTGTTTAAGTAATTATGGTATTTATTTATTTAAAACGTAATTTAGAATTATGTTTCTAAAGGGAATTAAATATGGACATTTGATAATAATCTCATATAAAAAGAATTTTTTTGATTAAATTACTTAAGAAACTTTTATAGATTTTCAAAAGTACAATTTGAATAAAGAATTTAGTAATCATATTTTAAATATTTTAAGTACATTCTGAAAGTGATTTCCAGGAAATAGCATTGTGTTTAAAAATAAAGGGAGTTTATTTTTAAAGTATGGAAAGGAATTTATGGGATGAACGTAAAATTGAATTAGGGTAAATCGTGTAGGATTTATAAAAAGAATTCTTTGGGTTATCCTAAAATGGAAGTGTATTTCCCTGAAAAGCCAAGTACGTTTTAAAGCAGATTTTTGAAAAAGTTAGAAGTTTTGAAGTTGTATTAAAAAATGGTTTCCAGAAATTATTTAAGTTGTAAGAATTTTAAAAGTGAACATTTATCAAATTAGATATAGAAGTAATTATTTTAAAGGGGTAATTAGTATTATGTTTTAAAGAATATTATTAATATTTATACATTATAAAACTATTTTATTTTAAAGATAATTAGTTAAAAGTTTTATTTGAAAACTTGTATAGGATTTCATAGCTTTATTTTAAAATTTAGTATGACTTAACTTTATTTTGAAGAAAATAGTTTATATTTATAAAGCGGTTTTATTCGAAATATTTTTAAAAGTGTGTGTGTATATATATACATATATATTAAATTAAGTATGTAAGTAGATTTAATATAAATGTTTTAATGTATTTTCAAGAATAAAGAATTTAAATTATTTTAAATCTTAAGTATTGGTGCTTGGATGTTTTCAGAGGAAGTAAAGATTTGGTAATTTATTCCATGAGAAAAGTTGGGTTTGAAAACTATTTCCAAAAGGATTTGAAAATAGAAATATATCTTGCAAAGATATTTTTGAGGAAAATAAATAATTTGGGCATTTATTTATTGTTGATGGATGGAATGTTAAAGGATAGTTAAATCACCGACTATCAATATTGGACAATGCGTTGATCATTTTGAAGAGACCGGGATCGGGATTATTTTCTCGAAAACCACTTCGATCCGGTTTGTACGTTTTCGTGGGAAAAACAGTTCAGAGTCGAAGATGGAGCAGTGAAGTGCAAGGGATAGTCGCTACTAATCCTGAGGATATTTCCAAAATGGATGTAGTAGGAGTAGTGCCTTTGGTTCCGTTCGAACCCGGGAAGGACTTGTATGGATGAATGCTTTCGGAACATCGTCAGGTGGGCGATGGGCATTCTAAGTGAAACGTTCTAAAAAGGTAACGCTTAGCCTCGAGCCTCATCAACCGGGAATGACTGAAAATCAGGGGTTATGCAGCAAGGCTAGGTGGGTAGCACCCATTTCAGGGCGAGGACATCCCTGTCTAGATGTCCCTTTATTTCGGCTTGCGGTTGCTGATCCCAACCATAGGGTGATCTTACTCAAGATTTTCCAGTAGTCCCGGCCTTGTGTTGCAAGAGATCGGGCATGGTCCTCGGTACACTGATCTAGACCAGGTACTGTGACAGGTGGTACCCCAGTGCCTAGTCATTAATTGGAAATCCATTCTCCCTATGAGCTTTTTACGAGTTTTTTTTGTATTACCCACTTTGTGGCTAGTAGCTGGAATTTAATAGATGTAACAATTTTGGCTATTTTAATAAGTATTTGTATATAGACACTATTATAATATCAGAGGATTTCTATAAAAAGTGTTTTAGCTATCGTAAAGTAAAAAACATGACATGTTTATTTGTGGCGTGGTCTTACGAGATGCTATTGTTTTCAAAAGGATTTTTGAAACTTTAATAATCAACTTGGGTGTATTTTTATCAATTGGTATTCCAGACTGACTCGGGTGTTATTTCATTATAATGCTCGGGTCAGACCGAGTATTGTATATTATAGGATAGAATGCCATGGAGCTCAGGAGAGGAGCTGGAGTCCGAGATGTATTATCCGTACTTGTTTATATCCGCTGCTGCGCTCGTTTGAAATTGTCATGCTGGTAATTGTTGTTTGTTTGTGATACTCTGATGATATATTATATAAAACAGATGTAGGTTTCATTTTGTGTAAAGATCTGATATTATATATTATATTTTGTTTCGCTACGATTGTGAGATCCTGTTATTGTTTAGTTGCTTCTTTCTTCTATCTTCTTTCTTTTTCCTCAACAATCTGTCTCTTCCGGCACTTGATCGTCGGCATATTACACCGTGGAATATTTTATATCGATTTTCGAGGGTCGAGAAGGGCTGGTCGTCATGTTTGGTATCAGAGCTTAGGCTGGCGACAACCTAAGCTTTGGTGGGGGAAATTACTCTTTAAACAGAGTCAATAGTACTCTATAATGGGTTGAGTGTAATAATAGCTATGAGCGCATACTTGTTAGTGAATATAAAATTTTTTTTATGCCGTGTTGACTTATCGGTTGAGTGTTTATGGATTCTGGTCGGTACGGAAAGTACAACCGTATCGGTAGGGGTTTCTAAACTCTTAAACAAGATAAACCGACATAGTATTGTTTTTAAAGTGGGTAAATGAAATCATTTTACCCAAAGTTATATTTTGATATAAAAGAAATAATTTTCTGAAAATTAGTATATATATTTGATTGTTTGGATATGGATATCTTAATCAAATAAGAATCTAAAATTTGATCTAAAATTTGGAATGGTTATAATCAAATAAAATTCTATGAGTATAAAATATACAAAAGAAGAATAACTAAATTTGAATTAAACCAGAATATAAATCTCGGAAATTTTGAAAAGAATTTTAAATGTATTGAAAACAAAAGTTTGGAAATTTAAAATCTTGAGAATGTTTGGGAATGTTGTCCAAAGATTTGAAGGCAATGGAGGAGTATTATTTTGGGTAATATTTTTGAATGGAAACTATTTTGAAATGAATTTGTGAAAGCAAGGAAGCACTGAACTCTCTTCAGTCGCTGGAAAATAATCCCGATGATGATGACCACATCATCAGAATTCATTTTCGAGTTTCTTAAGTGATGGATTGCTTCCGTGGTGATTTGTTATGATATTTGTTTGGACTTGTTGGGTATAAAAGTGGTTTTAGAAATTTCAAAAGGAAAATTTGTTTTGGTATAAAAAAGTTATTTGGAATGTGGAGATTTGATTTGATATACCAAGTAGGTATGAGTTGATTATTATTTCAAAATGGTTTTGGAATAAAACCGGGCAATTAAATTCTGGAAAATTCTATTTAAATAATGTGTAAAGTTAAAATGAATCAACTATTGAACTTATTAAGTGAAGTTGATATTAATAAGAAGGAAATGAAAATTTTAATCCTAGATTTAAATTTAACTTGAGTAAATGGTAGTGAATAAAATATATTTGCATTTAACTCAGGATAAGTTAAATATAAATTGAAATTGAATTAAATTGGATATAAAGTTGAAATGTAAAATGATTAAAATTGTGTAATGAATTTTTTTTACTTTAAGTTATTAAATGTTATATATATAATCTAGAATTGGGATTATAAGATGAGGATGGACTCGAATGAGCAATATAAGTTTTAAGTAAATAAGTTGGGCAACTTATGAATATAAAATGGAATTATAGACATAAATAGGTAATGGCTGGATAGTATGGTAAATTCAAAATTTAAATCCTAAATGGATGTTAAATGTGATAAGGAAAAGAAAAATATAAAATGTGAATGGACTTAGGTTAATAAATAAGTTTTTGAACTTATATATTAGAAAGTAAAAATTTAAATTGAATGGAGGAAGTAAATTGGATCGAATTGAATTTAACTTCAATTAAATGGAATTGAGATGGATTTGGATTTAATTAAAATCAAAATTCAGTTGTGTTGTAAATGATATTGAATGAAATTCAACTCTTATTTAAAATAGTAGAGGGATTAGTAAGAATTTAAGTTGGCTGAATAAATTTAGGTGAACTTGAATTAGAATTGGAAAAGAATTGAATTGAAAGAAAATTTAATTAAGTTGAAAGGATATTGTATGAATAAATTTTTAACTCAACTAAATTTAAAAGAATAGGATGAAGATTAATTTACTGTAAACTAAATTAAATGGATTTTGTATTGGCATGGATGAAATTTTCGTAGTTTGTTAAGAAAATTTTGAAAAGAAAAATATAAACCCAGTTCTGGTATGGGATTTAATTTTGGTAATAAAAAGTTGAGTGTGAATGAATAATGGAATTAGATTATAATAGTGATGGTTTGAATTATAAATAAATTCAAATGAGCGAAATGATTTAAAGTGGCCTCATTGTTAATAAAATAAATTTTAAATGGAATGAATTCGTGAATAAATTGAGTTAAAATTTGTAATGGATTGTAATTTGATTGAATGAAAATCAATTTAAAATGGAAATAAAACTGATGTAAGAAGAAATGGAGTTATTTTGTTATTGAAATAACTTAAGCAAATTGGAAAATGATTGTGGTCGAACTTTATAAGTGGTCTTGAATAAAATTTGTTTAGATAATAAAGTTGAAATGCAAGAGAAATGGTTTTGATCAATTATTGTGATGAAATAAGAATGTATGGGTTGTAAATATTACAGAATGGGATGATATTAATATAAATCTAGGTTGGAATTAATTTTAAATGGTTACCAGCTTAAGTGATGGTTACTTGCACGGATAACTTAAAATTTGCATAGAAATTAGTCGTTTGTTGTAAACGGAAGTGGAATGATTTAAAGAAGTAAATAAAGTTGGTTTTGACTCAATTGGAATAAGTGCAATATAGTTATGTGGTTTTGCATAACAAATGAAAGTAGATCATAAAAGAAAAGCAAAGGTATCAAATTGAAAATAAGAATTTGATTGTGAATCAATTTTGGAATTGGATTGGAATAAATTGATGTAAGTAAAGCATATGTTAATCATATTGAAGAGAGAGTGAATTGGTTGTAGTAAATATGAATTGTAAAAAGTAAACTTGAATTTAAATCATTCGAGGAGATTAAAAATGAAGTTTGGATTTGTCGGGAAGTTAAAATGGTGATCGAAATCTTTGGATTGCTGATAAAATATGGTAAACATGTTAAATTATGAGGTTTATTGGTTTAAACTATGTAATTGATGTGTTTGCTTAATGATATAATGTTAATAAATTCTCATATTATTGAAAACTGATGTGTTTGTTTAAGTAACTACAGGTACGGGAGGCAATTGATAGGGTTGGAGCGCGTATATGCAATATTATTTAGCCGCTTGCTTTTAAAATGCTAATAAAAGGTACACCTACGCAATAAAATTGGAAAAATGATATATACATTGTGATATATTTGGTTTTTCGACCATGTGGGTCGATGTATATATATTTATATCTATTGTGATAATGCAAAAGCTCCTCCGTACAAGGGAGACTCTGCCAAAATTTTCCGAAAATTTTGGGAGTTAGAAATTTTTTGAAAACGTTTCGTTAACGGCAAATTGATTTCAAATTAAAATTAATAAAAAGATGTTGGAATAGGAATCGAAACTAGCAGTTTTGATTTGAAACTAAAGTATTTAGGCAAAGTGAAATTGAGATTTTCACTATGTAGTTTTTGCTATTGAGTTTGGAGCATTCTTTCCACCTTAGCAAATTTCGGGGACGAAATTTTTATAAGGGGGAAGGAATGTAACGACCCAGAATTTTGATCGTTAGATTTTGAACATTTAATTCATTTTAAATGTTAAATGTGGATTTTGAATTGATTTTGAAATAAGGATTTTGTTAAATCAATAGAATTTAGTTGTAATTTTCAATATGGAAATTCTATTGAAATTTGAATAATAATAAGTTAATATTGGAATTGGGTTAATTGGTGAATCTGGGTATAAATAGATATAAAAATAGATTCTATAATTTATTTTAAGTCTATTTGAATTTGAATTATAATATTGGACTGTTGGATGGAATTGAAAGTCGATAAGTTGACTTTGGAATTTTATATTAATTTAATAATGAAATTTAATAATATAATAATGCAAATAATCAGATTTTGGTTCGAAATGAATCAGAATGATTTCTAATATGAATATAAATTCTATATGATTTATTATTGAGTTAGTAAAATTTTAAAAGTGAAATTTTAAGTGATTTTGACAATTTTGGAAATCGCTCGATTTAATCGACGAGTTAAAATTGCCTTCCGGGGCACAATCTCGGAATTCGATGAAACCAGTTCCATTGGATCAGCAATAGTTAGTTATTATCAGATTTCAATTTTCATAGCAACCGGAGTTGTTGTTTGACCCTGGCAGCTCAAAACACATAGAAACTATTTTAATCGATTTAATTTAAAATTGATCGTTTATTTCCATAACTCACGCATATGATCGAATCAGCCACCGAAACACGTTCCATTGTGTTCGAAATGCGGGCAAAGCATTATAATTTCCTGTCGGCACGCGTCGTTTGGAGATCGTGTGAAAAAGTTGCTTTAAAATGGATTTAATATTAAAATAATATTTATACACGTACATATATTCACGTATAAGCCAACCCTAACCCTAGTTTTTCACGGGCCGCCATCTAACATTTTTAATGGCCGAAAAACATCAACTTTCATCTTCAATTTTCGATCAATCCACTAATCTTTAGCAAAAACTTCCAACTGGAAGATCGAAGAGCTTGTCAACAGCTTCACATCTAACGGTGGATCTTGCTTGATGAGGTCGTTTAGAGGCGTATTTTGCTGCCGTTCACCGTGTGTTCATGCGCAGTTTTTGAGACAACGGGGAAGCCGAGCTTCGCCGTGCTTTGACCAATGATGGAGTTGGGCATGGCGCACGTTTCGGCATCGATGGATCGATTTCTGGTTGTTGGTGGGGGGCGCGATCATCTAGGGTTTGTCGTGGTATTGGGTTTGAGAAGCATCGGCCTGGAACGAGCTTACGTGATAGAGGAAGATAGAGGTTGCGGCCGTGATTTTGTGTTACTGTTGTAAGGCCACGATTTGTTCTGGGTATATTAATAGGAAAAGTAAATTTAATTTTATAAATTTTAAATCAAATGTTTAAAAACCCATATCTTTTGCATACGTTATCAGATTTTAGCGAAACAAGAAGCGCCGGAATCGCTGCGACGCGATCTACGCTGTAGTACTATTCTGGAGACAATCGAAGTTAGCAGAATTTTTGGGTTAAATCGATCATGGTCGATTTAATTCGAAAATTTAAACGCTCGTTGAATTCAAGGTGAATTAGTCTCACTCACATCTGGAATTTCAGCTGTTTTAAATAGCTAATATTTAAATAATTGTGTGATTGGCTGAGTATGAATATTAATACCCGTCTGGATTGATATTTATTTGTTGTGCTAATATCTGTGGATGCAGGGAAAAATAGGTTGGAGGGATCCAACTGGATTCCTCACAAATAGAAATTTTATTTATATTCTGTGATATATTTCGTTAATATCCTATGATAGATAGATTTGGAAATTAAATTGTGCGGTGTTATGATTGGATAAGTATAATTTGGAGTTTTAAAATATAAATAAAATAAATTGGAATTAAAAGTGAATAGAAAGGGGAAAATTTTGAGTAATGCATTTAAGGGAATTAAATTCAAGAGAATTTATTGAAATTTGAAGTGTTTTAAATGTGAGTTGTTTTAAAAATAATAGCGAGATTTATCTTCAAAGGATGGGAAGTGTATTTTTCCTGGAAGCCAAGCATGTTTCATAGAAAGATTTTCGAGGTCTAAACTGGAAAGTTTTGCAAAGTGTTTTTAATATATTTTAGAAAATTATTATTATTTTTAATTATTTTTAAGTGAAAGTAAATATTTGTTTAAGTAATTATGGCATTTAATTATTTAAAAGGTAATTTAGAATTATGTTTCTAAAGGGAATTAAATATGGACTTTGATAATAATCTCATATAAAAAGAATTTTTTTGATTAAATTACTTAAGGAACTTTTATAGATTTTCAAAAGTACAATTTGAATAAAGAATTTAGTAATCATATTTTAAATACTTTAAGTACATTTTGAAAGTGATTTCCAGGAAATAGCAATGTGTTTAAAAATAAAAGGAGTTTATTTTTAAAGTATGGAAAGGAATTTACGGGATGAACGTAAAATTGAATTGGGTTAAATCATGTGGGATTTATAAAAAGAATTCTTTGCGTTATCCTAAAATGGAAGTGTATTTCCTTGAAAAGCCCAGTATGTTTTTAAAGTAGATTTTTGAAAAAGTTAGAAGTTTTGAAGATATATTAAAGAATGATTTCCAAAAATTATTTAAGTTCTAACAATTTTAAAAGTGAACATTTATCAAATTAGATATAGAAGTAATTATTTTAAAGGGGTAATTAGTATTTTGTTTTAAAGAATATTATTAACATTTATACTTTATAAAACGGTTTTATTTTAAAGATAATTAGTTAATGTTTTATTTGAAAGCTTGTATAGGATTTCATAGCTTTATTTTAAAATTTAGTATGACTTAACTTTATTTTAAAGAAAATAGTTTATATTTATAAAGCAGTTTTATTCGAAATATTTTTAAAAGTATATATATATATATATATATATTAAATTAAGTATGTAAATAGATTTAATATAAATGGTTTAATGTGTTTTCAAGAATAAAGAATTTAGATTATTTTAAATCTTAAGTATTGGTACTTGGATGTTTTCAGAGGAAGTAAAGATTTGGGAATTTATTCCATGAGAAGAGTTGGGTTTGAAACATTTCCAAAAGGATTTGATAATATAAATATATCTTGCAAAGATATTTTTGAGGAAAATAAATAATTCGGGCAATTATTTATTGTTGATGGATGTTTATGAATGTTAATTGATAGTTAAATCACTGACTATCAATATTGGACAATGCGTTGATCGTTTCGAAGTGACCAAGATCGGGATTAATTTCTTGAAAACCACTTCGATCCGGTTTGTACGTTTTCGTGGGAAAGAAGAGTTCGGAGTCGAAGATGGAGCAATGAAGTGCAAGGGCTAGTCACTACTAATCCTGAGGATATTTCCAAAATGGATGTAGTAGGAGTAGTGCCTTCGGTTTTGTTCGAACCCGGGACGGACTTGTATGGATGAATGCTTTCGGAACATCGTCATGCGAGCGATGGGCATTCTAAGTGAAACGTTCTAAAAAGGCAACGCTTAGTCTCAAGCCTCATCAACCGGGAATGGCTGAAAATCAGGGGTTATGCAGCACGGCTAGGTGGGTAGCACCCATTCCAAGGTGAGGTCATCCTGTCTAGATGTTCCTTTATTTTGGCTTAGTGGTGCGGTTGCTGATCCCAACCGTGGGGTGATCTTACTCGAGATTATCCAGTAAGGGGTAGTACCAGCCTTGTGTTGCAGGGGATCGGGCGTGGTCCTTGGTACACTGATCTAGACCAGGTACTGTGACAGGTGGTACCCTAGTGCCTAGTCACTAGTTGAAAATCCATTCTCCCTACGAGCCTTTTACGAGTTTTGTTTGTATTACCCACTCTGTGGCTAGTAGCTGGAATTTAATAGATGTAACAATTTCGGCTATTTTAATAAGTATTTGTATATAGACACTATTATAATATCAGAGGATTTCTATAAAAAGTATTTTAGCTATCGTAGGGTTAAAAACCCGACATGTTTATTTGTGGCGTGGTCTTACGAGATGCTTTTGTTTTCAAAAGGATTTTTGAAACTTTAATAATCAATTTGGGTGTATTTTTATCAGCCGGTATTCCAGAATGACTCGGGTGTTATTTCATTATAATGCTCGGGTCAGATCGAGTATTATAGATTACATGATAGAATGCTATGGAGCTCAGGAGAGGAGCTGGAGTCTGAGACGTATTATCCGTACTTGTTTAAATCCGCTGCTACGCTTGTTTGAAATTGTCAGGCTGGTAATTGTTGTTTGTTTGTGATACTCTGATGATATATTATATAAAACAGATATATGTTTCTTTTTTTGTAAAGATCTGATATTATATATTATATTTTGTTCCGCTGCAATTGTGAGATTCTGTTATTGTTTAGTTCCTTCTTTCTTCTATCTTCTTTCTTTTTCCTCAACAACCTGTCTCTTCCGACACTTGATCGTCGGCATATTATACTGTGGAATATTTTATGTCGATTTTCGAGGGTCGAGAAGGGCTGGTCGTCACATGATCAAACTGTTATTGGAACGAAATGGGTCTACAAGAACAAAGCAGATGAACAAGACAACATTACTAGAAATAAAGCAAGGTTAGTTGCACAAGAATACAATCAAGAAGAAGGAACTGACTACGAAGAAACATTTGCTTCGGTCGCAAGACTAGAAGCAATAAGGATCTTAATGGCCTCTGCATGTTTTCACAATTTCAAACTTTATGAAATGGACGTTAAAAGTGTTTTTTTTGAATGGTTATATAAATGAAAATGCATATGTTGAACAACCTCCCTTATTTATTCACGAGAAATTTCCTGATCATGTTTACAAACTTAAGAAAGCTCTATATGGTCTAAAACAAGCACCACGTGTTTGGTATGATCGACTAAAAACCTATCTAATTTCTTTGGTATTTCAAATTGACAAAGTTGATCAAACACTTTTCATTAAACATTCGAAAAGGGATTGTTTAATAGTTTAAATTTAGGTTGATGATATCATTTTTGGTTCTACCAATGACAAGTTATGTCAGGACTTCTCCGAAATAATGACCAAGGAATTTGAAATGTCTCACATGGGAGAGCAAACATATTTTCTTGGTTTACAAATTAAACAACTTCAAAATGGCATCTTCATTAATCAAGAAAAATACTGTGATAATTTAATCAAACGATTCGGGATGGAAAACACTTCTGCCAAACCGACTCTAATAAGTACAACTACATGTCTTGAAAAAGATGAAAGTGGCAAAAGTGTTGACCAAAAATTACATTGAAGTATGATTGGATCATTACTATATTTAATGACAAGTCGACCTGACATAATGATGAGTGTCTGTTTGTGTGCTAGATTTCAGGCCAACCCAAAGGAATCACATTTAAGAGCCGTGGAATGTATATTACGTTATCTCACTAACACCAAGGATTTTGGTCTATTCTATCCAAAAGAATGTTCACTCGAGTTAGTTTCATATAGTGATGCTGATTTCGATGGATCTCGAACAGATCGAAAAAGCACAAGTGGTATGTGCCATTTTATTGGAAAATCACTAGTGTCTTGGTTTAGTGAGAAACAAAACTACGTTTCTCTCTCTACATGTGAAGCATAATATATTTATGCTGCTTTGGCTTGTGCTCAAGTAATCTATATGCAACAGACACTTAGAGATTTCAATATAAACTTAACAAATTCAACTATATATTGTGACAATTCTAGTGCTATTAACTTGTCTAAAAACCCTGTCAATCATTCACGAACAAAACATATTTGACATTCGTCATCATTTTTTCGTGATGTTGAAAAAGGAATAATAAATTTGGATTTTGTTTCTTTTGAAAATCAGTTGGCTGATATTTTTACAAAACCTCTTTAAGAAAATGTTTTTATCAAACTTAGACGAGAGCTTGGTGTCGTCTCGCTTAAAAATTTATGAAATCTTTCTATGGGCTATTGATGTCTCTGGTTAACTTACCATATCAATACTCCTATCTCTTAATATCCATAACAAACTCTTTTAGAACCTCTTATTTCTTTTGTTTTAAAATTTGTGTGTATTATTGTTTCAAACATCTCAGCCACCAGTTATTAACTTACATTCTATTTTTATACTTTTCAATATCTTTTATAAACTCATTCCGTTCTTTTTTTAACAAAATCTTTATTACTATGGATTTCAACATGCTTATTCTCCTTTTCACCATGGCTTCAAACAACAACAACTCTGAAAACTCACCTTCATCATATTCTACATATTCCTTAGAAATATTGGCTACTCTAACACCACGTGAACCGGCTAGACCTAATCCTTTATATGAACCATTTGGTTATACTCCAGAAAGGAAGAAATCTCGATGATTTTTTCTTCGGTTCTCCATCAACTAAAGAAAAAATAGCCAAGATTCATCATTACCAGAAAGAATAGTTGGATTTGCAACGGGAAATGTATTAGGAACAGAAAGTTAATGCCAAACGACTTAGTTTCATTGAATAAGTGGCATTAAAATTCTACGGTACATCTCCAAAGAAAGATGTAGTTCAATCTTCAGCTTTGAATCCATGGGAGCCTAGTCCACAGTATCCTCCGGTTTCTCCAAGCTCTTGGGAACGTCAACCCTATTGGTCTCCATTGCAACCATACACGGAGATAACCAAGATTGAACCAGAAGATTTCAAAACTCCAAGTAATTCGAACTAATGCTTTCATTTATTTATATTTTTTTAATGATCATAATTGTAATTATATATCATTCAAATATTAATAAATTTATTCTCATTTTTCTATGGTTTGAAATATGTTTTGATACATTTTTCAAACGTTTGAAATAGATATTTCAGACGTCTGAATATTGTCGTAGAAGAAAATTTTCTTCAGATTCAGACGTTTGAATCTCCAAAATCAGACGTCTGAATATAGGCCAAAATGAACTAAACCCTTTTTGACTCGATTTTCTTCAATTCAGACGTCTGAAATGAATATTTCAAACGTCTGAAATCTTCTGGCTTCTCAATTTTGAAATTCTTTTTGCACGTTTTCCTATGAAGCTACCCTTTTTCAACCCTTACCTTTCTTCTTTCCTCATTATTCATCTTCTTTTTCAGCCTATTCCTCCATTAAAAATCAAAACTTTCTTCCATATATTCACTAATGGCTCCAAAACAAAAAAGATCAAGGCCATTTACCTCGTCATCTACCCCAAACGTCGATCAATGGCTATGGAATGAGCAAGCAAGACAACGTTTTGCACAAATGAGTAGATCTCAGCTCTTTCCGGGTGCTTTTATCAAATTTGAAGAATTCGAGGCTTATCGGATTCAAAAAATTATAAGATCAAATGAGTTAGAATCTCTTATGCTGCTAATAATACCAAAATCAATCATCTTTTGGTTAAGCTATTTTATGCTAATATGAATTTAGACCATCACACTCCTCACAATCGCAACGATTGAATTTGGACATTAGTTTGCGGTGTTAAAATTTATCTACCTCTTGCTCGACTTGGTGATATACTTCATTGTCCATCAACGGGGACTGATTTGGATGAACTTGATGTTTCTTTAAACTTGGATGATAGAGACGAGGTCTCACACCAATTTTTGAATGATGACATAACTAGACTTACCTCCATTCAACTCCGTCCACAAGCTCGTATCCCTCACAGAGCTTTGATTCGCTCCGTTATTCCATGGACAGGAAGTTATGAAGTTGTTAACAAAAGAAACTTCCAAGCCCTTTATGCTATCTATTCCGGTCAATCCATCAATTGGGGTCAAGTGATTTTGGAAGAATTCATGGATGTTAATCATTGAAGGCGCTATAAGACCTTTCATTATGGTGCTTATATAATGAAGATTCTCCAAAACTTTAGCATTTCTTTTCCTGATTCCGAATTCACGACAATCAAAGAGCTTGGATCAAAGACTTTGGATCTTATGGGTTTGCCAAAACGGCCGGGAAGTTTGGCATACATTTCATTTAAACAATGGGTTGCCAATCATGATCAAAACCAACCCCAACCTCGTCAATATGTTCAACATGTTCAACCTGTTGCTCCTCCCTTTGAATAAGAAGACGATGATTATATAGTGGTCCTTTCTCCCGACTCTAGCTCAAGGAATGCTTTGGTCACTTTCTCCCAAAACCAAGCTTAGCTTAGAACTCGAATGGTCAATCTCGAAAAGAAAACTGAAAAGGGCTTTAATTCCATTCGTGGCTTTCTCAACAAAATTTAGGAACGTATTAGATGATCCACCTCATCATCTACCGAAGTTTTCAACCCCTCTCCATTTCAATGGTCATCAAGCTCGGGGAACAACAATGGTAATGAAGATGAAGATGATGATGATGCAGGCAGTGATTCCAGCCTTAGGTTTTAAATTCCTTTGTATTATCTAGTTTGTTTTTGAACTCTTTCGTAGTTTACTTTTCTATTTCTGCATAAACTCCTATATCATCTGCTGGTATTTATTATATTTTGAATACTCTGCTCTGCTTTATCATATATTCGTATTTTCCTTTTTGCGATGCGAAAGGGGGAGAAGAAGTTGATAGTCTATTTATTCTAACTTGCTTTTTGACGGGGGAGCTTATATAGAATATATTACTCGTATTATATTTATATAGTTGTCATCATCAAAAAGGGGGAGAATGTTGAAACTTCATCTACAACATTTCATACTTACCATATTTTGACTCGACAACTATATACGTTGGTTTTATATACTAACTTGTTTTTGTAGGAATATTTACAAGACCAGATTCAAATAACCTTCATGCTATACGTATATTTTGTATTGAGTCTTTGTCTAGAGTTAAAAAGATGTTAAAATCTCTCCTTTTGGATATATATGAAGACACGTGCACATGCACACATTTTTGCAATTTCAGGTCAAATTCAGACGTCTGAATTGACCATTTCAGATGTCTGAATCTAGAATTAAAAATAAATCTCAGATAATATTCAAATGTCTGAATTAGTATTTTCAAACGCCTGAGTCAGGTAAAAAGACCTATTTGCTTTCTGATTTGCATGTGAACGATTTCAAAAGTCTGAACTCTATTTTCCAGACATCTGAATTCCAATAACGACTATATTTTCGAACAAACATTTCTCTTCCATGAAGTGATACGACTTTTAATCAACAGGTATGACCATATATTTTCATGATAACTATTCACGAACAATTGCACCTTTTTATAATCAACATAAACATGTTAGAATCATCAGTTTGATTCATGAAATTGTTCTAACTCTTTCTATTATTAATCTACTTTGATTCTAACACTTGTGCATTCAAGTTCACAAAAAATCATTCATTTACTTCTATATTCTACACACACACACACACATATATATGTCAAAAGGAGAAGATTATATGAATGTTGTACTATCAAGAGACAAATCCGTGTTATCAAGAACACACCGTGTCAAATACTCTCTGTATAAGTTGAAGTCCTGTTCTGCTGTTCAGGCAAGTGAAGTCCTCTTCAGCTGTTGAGGCATCGAAATCCTGTTCTGTTGTTCAGGTGTTGTAAACCTGTTCCTCCGGGTTAAGTGAGGATTGTTGTTAGTGATATTCTAGAAGGAATCCGAGATTGGACGTAGAACGGAAAGTTTGAACCAGTATAAAAATTCCTGGTGTGCTTGTTTTATTTTATTTACATTACATTGCAATAGTATCTTAGTTTATTTCCGCATTAGTTTAGTATAACTCCATATAGCACGACCCGCACTGTCTTTTCACCTTGCAACTTTATCAATGTGATTTTCAGAGGGCTACATATGGCCTGATCAATAGTAGCAAGATAAGATACAATAATGAGGGCCATGGGGTCAAAGAGACTGTGCTTGTGATAAGGTCTGAAAAAAATGAGAAAACTTGAGCCAAAGATTACTTTTATGGACTTCGGTAAGCATGGTGTCTATCACTCTTACAATGATCCTCTAGTAGTCACAACTCAAATTGGAATTTTGGAGGTCTCAAAGATTATAAATACCAAAGTAGCGATAAATATTAATTTCAAGCACACTTTTAAAAAGATTGGCCTACTTGAGAGCATACTAAAACAAGTCAAATGACCGATTTTGCTCCAATGCTGAAGGACTCATCTTTTCGAAGAATGCAGTCTCGTAGAAAAAGTTGGCTCTCGAATGTGCTTTAAATTTTTTGAAACAATTTTTAATGTGCCATTAACTTATAACGCCTTCTTTGGAAGGTTTGGCCCTAGATGTCATTGATGGGTATGTACCAGCAAAACATTTGTTTATTTAGTTCCCCACCCAATGTAGTGAAGTATATGTGAGAGAAAACCAATGGGTCTTAAGATAATTATATTCTACAAGTTTGAATATAGTGAATAAAGGGAATAATTCACCATATGAGAAAAGTGTCAAACCAGAAAATTTACTATTTCTCCAAAAATAAAGAAAAATCCGAATAATCTATTAACAATGCTAACTCCAAAGCTGTAAGATATAAGCAAAAGTTTTCAGAATTCCACCGGGATAAGAAAATGAAACCATAGGAAAAATGGTTTGGATGCCATATGACTGAAAGTAGTTTGATAAAATATAACTAGGCCAAAAGTAACATATCTTTTAGATATGAGAGGAAGTTTATCTGTGTAGTACGAGAGGTACTAGAAGAAAAATCCATTAAACTAGAACTAGATCCAATAATCAAAACAAAAAGGAACAACCACCGAAATTCTCAAAGAGATTTACATCGACCCAAAGTACCGAACCAAAACCATAAAGATTAGAACTTACTGGCGTCCACAAATCCCTGAGGAACTTATATAATTCATTCAAAATAGTTCGGATTTGTTCGCAGGTCCCATGTGGATATGACGGGAACAAACCCTTCAACTATCTAGCATTGCCTAAATATCGATCCTAAATTTTCCACTGTAAGGAGAAAGAGACGACCTCTTGATAAGGTCTAATATGCAACCACACAAAACCAAGTTGAAAAGTTGTTAATAAATAATTTCATAAGAGATATCCAATATCCAAAGTGGATTGTCAATCTGCTATTAGTATTAAGTGAAGAATAAGCATGACTTCACTAATCCAAATAAAGCTTGTCATCGATTTCTTTCCTTTGCCAAGAATTGATCAATTGGTTAACGCTACCAATGGACATCGGTTACTTTCATTTAAGATGACTACTTCAGTTATAATAAAATATCTATTTTCAAACCTTACGGAGAACACACAAGTTTTGTACTAGTTTGGGACTGTGTGGCTATAAGGAGATGCCCTTTAGTCTCAAAAACACGGGGCAACCATCCAAAGAATGGCTGAATGTTATGAAGAAGACTGGCTGAAACATCGAGGTCAATATTGATAGTATGCTAGTGAAAAGTAAAAAATTCAAAAGCCATATTTTAGACTTAACCAAGATGTTTAAGAACTTTTGGAAGTAAAAAATGAAGCCAAACCCTCAAAAGTGCTCCTTTGGAATTCAATCCAGAAAATTCCAAGGCTTCATGTAAGTGCAAGAGGAATAGTAATTGATCTAGATCAAAGCAAGGCATTACCAATATGAAAGTGCCAATAGCAAAGAACTCATAATCTTAAATAGGAAGATCATAGCTTGAACTATTTTATAAGCCAATCAACTGATAAGTGTGTTCCTTTCTTCAGTCTACTTAAAAAGCATGTTACTTTCAATTGGAATACCGAAGGCCAAAGAGCCTTTGAGGATTTACAAAGGCACTCTGTACACCTTCAATATTGTCAAAGCCAATAGATGGAGAAGACCCCTTTCTTTGCTTAGCCGCTTCAGAACAAGCCATAAGCTCAACATTAGTTCGAGACAATAATGTCATCCAACATCCCATATATTATGTCAGCAAAAGACGAAATCCGGATAGACAACACTATCCAGCAATCAAAAAGCTTGCATGTTACTTAATTTTCACCACTTGAAAGCTTCAGCCTTACTTCCAGGCCTATCCTATCAAAGTTCTAACAAACCAGCCTTTACGACTTGTGTTCAACAAACTAGAAACTTCAAAGAGACTAATCAAATGGGAAATAGAACTTAGCCAATATGACAACCCATATGTACCTAGAATTTCTATTAAGGGATAGAAACTGGCTGAATTTATTTTTGAATGTATAGGTTTTGATGCCAAGCAACAAATGATGACAAAGCCAGACCACTATCTTGGAAAATCTATGTCGATGAAGCTTCAAATAAGCAAGGGGCAGGGAAAGTGTAGGCTCTGTGCTAGTCACCTTAGGGAACCATCAAATTTATTATGCTATCAAACTAGACTTCTCTACAACACATAATATAGCGAATATAAAACCTTAATAGTTAGACTAAGGATGATAATCTCCTTCAATGTTTCAGGGATCAATGTATATAGTGATCCTCTGCTAATCGTCAATCAAGTCCATAATAATTATCAAGTTCGAGATCCAAGACTCACATGGTATGAAAAGAAGATAAAGGCACTATTTAAAGCTTTCAAAAGCTATGATATCGAAAGCATCCCTCGAGATTGAAATGCCAAGGAAGTTGCTATGGCTAAGTATGCTAGTTCTGAAGATGCATAGGAATATAAATTCATTCTAGTAGATGTCCTTAAAAATACGAGAAAATAAATGCAAGAAAAAAATTCTAGTTATAACTCAAGCTCAAGCAACCCGAAATGAAGCTTCACAACCAACTGTTACTGAATAAAGTAGGATGACTTCGTATATCTGATATATATCTAAGAATGCTTTGCCTTCAAGCATGTCTGGAGAAAGATGAATAAAATACAATTCTCTTAACTTTACCATTATTGATGGAGTTCTATATCAAAGGGGTTATGCCACCCTCTATCCACGATGTGTTACTTCCACTAAAGGCCAAAAATTACCAGAATAAACCCATGATGGGATATGCAAAGACCATTTTGAAGGCAATAAGTTAGCCAAAAAGATACTTAGACAAGACTTTTATTGGTCAACGTTGAGCCAAAATGCATTAGACCATGCCATGTCGTGTGAAAAATGTCAGTGTTGTGTTGAAATTCCAAGAGCTTCCTCAGCGAGCTTACTCTAGTGATGAGCCCATGACCATTTGATCTTTGGAGGAGTTGACCTTATTGGCCCTCTTTCGATTATTAAAAAAGGCATAAGATTTTCCATAGTAGCTAGTATTTTATGAAATGGGTAAAAGACAAACCTCTATAAATAATAACAACACATCAATTCGTTAAGTTTATTATGAGAACATAGTGACAAGATATGGTCTTCTATACAAGATCATAACATATAACGTCATATAATTAAAAGCAGATAGTTTACTGAATGCTTCCGAGACCATGGAAAAAACAAAAGTCTCCTAAGTGTCTTATTCATAGGCCAACGGTGTCCTAGAAGCAGCCAATAAAACAATCAAAGCTCACCTGAAGAAATGCCTAAATTGAGCCAAAGACAATTGGGCGGTAGAGTTACTTTTCATACTGTGGGCTTATAGGATAACTTCTAAGATATCAAAAGGTCATACCCTCTTCTCCTTAGTTTGGGGCTAGGAAGCCATGCATCTGGTAGAGCTCAAAATTGCTTCTCATTAAAGACTCTACAACAATACTCAGCAAAATACAATACTTTAAAAAGAGTCACTAGAATTCCTACCTAAACTCCAAGATTAAGCCGCATTAAAAATAGCATAGTACATACCGAATGAAAAAAAAACTAAACTCAGCGGGTTCGAATTCGAAAGTTCAGAACAAAGGATCTCATCCTCCAAAAAATAATGCCAAATACCAAAGGTCCAACAGATGGAACCTTTGATCCAAATTGGAAAGAGACTCTAATCATTCATGGCATAATACCGCAAACATGGAATGCCGAGCACTTGAAACATTACCACAACACAAGGATGCTGTCGGAATAAATTCTCAAATATATCAAAGAATTTAAGCATATCAAATATTTGTCCATGATCGAATAGTATCATGCATTTATATACCAATGTTACAAACACTTTCAAATACATCATTTATCTTAGCCATGGTTAAGTAGTGTCATGCAACTATCTATCAAAGTCATAGCTATCATGACCATGTAGTGTCATACAATGGTGAGCCATGGCCAAGTAGTGTCATGCAAGGAGTGAGTCATTGACAAGTAGTGTCATTTAATATAGGCATAATGCTGCAACTAATTGTTTCCCCAAAGGACATGCATGTAATACTTGACCTTATTTACTAAAGCAAGTTGCCTAGATTTTTCGAAACAAATTCTTACCATTGGGATGGCTATTTTTCATACATTTTTATTTTATGCTTTCCAACTAAGCGCTGAAACCTAAAATGATGTCGCCTTTGGTCATTGCAACCCTAGTGAAGTTGTGATCCATTTAAACAGCGACTTTGAATCTTTAAGCATTATTAATTGTCCAAATGCACTAATCATCAAACCATTTCGGCTCTGGCCATAAACAAAAGACTTCTGAAAAGTCGTAACTTAACTTTAAAATCCACGTGGTAAGTCAATGTGCTCCAATGCAATGGACGATCTTAGTAAAATCGAAGGACGAGTCTATTACCTAATAGATAACAAATTATTTTCATGGCTAATTCTATACCTCAAGTAGAATTTTTTTTCGTAACATTTCAAAATCAAAATAAGTATTAAAAAAGTCAAAATATTAACTGATCAAAAAAGATTGGGAGTGCAAATTCCTCATGAAAATTTATGCTTGCCTAGAGATTCAATTAGAACACAAGGGACCACCCACATAAAATCCTCATGGATGCGGGTAAGTAATCCCAGGAGTAACACCTCAAGCGGCTTTGGTCAGTTCCTATGATTCTACTCCAACTAGCGTGGACTACATTAACGCATGCCATAGTTACCCTTCCCATGGTTATAATTGATATGTTCCATATGCTTCCAAACCCACATAACGAGGTAATATTTTCAAACACAAACCCTCATAAGGAGGTATGATTTTCGAATTATTTTCAAACCCTCATTATTCAATGAGATTAGATTTATTTTGCCTTACGACATTAACAATACATAGCCTTCAACATACAATTAAATTTGCCTTAGGGAACCTATTATACATTGCCTTCATCATACAATTAACTTTGTTTTAAGGTACCTACTGTACATAGTCTTGGCATATAATTCATTTCACCTCAGGGCACGTACTATATATAGCCTTTGGCGTATAATTAATTTCTCCTCAAGGCACTTACTATACAATGCATTTCGCGTACAATTAATATTGTCTCAACACACCTACTATACATAGCTTCGACATACAAATAACATCACCTTAAGGAACCTACTATACATAACCTACAACATACAACTAATTTTGCCTTAGGGTACCTACTATACGTAGCCTTCAATATATAATTTACTTTCCCTTAGGGCACCCATTATATATAGCAATTAACATGCAATTAATTTCTCTTTAAGGCTCCTACTACAAATATACTTTGACGTACAATTAACTTCGCCTCAAGGCACCTATTATATATTGTATTCGACATCCAAATCCTCACTACGATGAGGTTAGATTTCTAAAACCCTCACTATAAGGTAAAACATTCAAATCCTAAATATACGATGAGATAAGGTTTTCAAAACCCTCATCATGAGGGAAAACTTCCAAATCCTTACTATACAATGACACTGTAATTTCAAAGCCCTCTCTACAGGGTGAAGTTTTCAAATCCTTATTGTATGATAAGGTTAGATTTTGAAAACCCTTGCCATATGGTAAATTTTTTAAATCCTTGCTATACAACAAGGTTAGATTTTCAAAATCATCACCACGAGGTAAAACTTTCAAATCCGCACTATATGATGATGTTAGATTTTCAAAACCTACACTGTAAGGTAAAAATTTCAATTCATCACCGTATGATGAGGTTAGAGTTCCAAAACCCCTACTACTAGGTAAAATTTTCAAATCCTCACTATATGAAAAGGTTAGATTTTCAAAACCCCTACTGTATGGTAAAACTAGCAAATCCTCACTATAAAATGATATTAGATTTTCAAAACCCATACTACAAGGTTAAACTCTCAAATCCTTATTATACGATGAAGTAATATTTTAAAAACCCTTACTACATAGTAAAACTTTCAAGCCCTCATGGTACAATGAGCTTTGATCTTGATATTTTGTCGGACATTGACCTATTTAAAATGAGATCCAGATACAAACTAGAGAAATAACAATATAGCCAAGTATAAAAGAATGATCTAACTATTCTCCTTACAAATTTCACTTCGTATTCATTATGTGAAGTAAACTTTGGACGCATGTGTTATACATAATTTTTACTCAGCTATGCATAACCACTAATTATGAGCATCGAGGGTTGCAACTCATTGACTTAAACTCGAAAGATTTACTCTATATTTGACTTTCCATAAGTATTAAATAACAATGCATAGATAATGTCTAGAGATAATAACCTAAAGTGTGGTAATAAGATTCAAATTTGGCCAACCTTAAAGCTAGGGTCACCTATCTAACCCTAAAGAGAAAGCATCAACGTCGAGAAAGGCACTAACTAAAAGTATATGTTATAAGGCTAGCAATTTACTGAAAGTATATGCCTCATGGTAGGCATTCAACCAAATACTAAAGGCATCAAAGCAGGCCAAAGTTCTGTGCCTACATACTACCTTCAAATCATATGTTGAGACCTTTCCACGATCATCACATAAAGAAATAGCTTCAAACAGCCATTACCGATGATATAGGTCGACAGTGCCTAGTTCAACATATGAAGCAAAAACTATCTCTCCTAGAGGACTAGAGCACGTGGATATAAAACCAAGATCAATGGCTAAGATAGCCTTCGTTCACATAAATGGTTCAGATAGCTTAAAGCTTATACAAAATATACAGGCTACAACACGCTAAATCTATATATAGAAATGTAACTTCATCAATCCATGTCAGCATGTAAGGAACCAAATGATGACACATGTCAATATCTGAGCCCTACAAGTGGGCCAAGTCAGCAATCCCAAAGAAAAGCTCTATACCAATGATAGAGTTACAAATCACCTATATGTGTGTGTGTGTATACACACACACAAGGCACGGGTCCCTATAAAGAGGACTAAAACTCTAAAAGACTGACATCATATGTCTTTCCTCATTTGTAATTATTAGAATTTTCCCAGACTTAAGCATTTTCAAAGAATCATTAATGGAGGAACTAGCCTACTAGACCATGTAAAGTCTCCCTAAGCTCAACTGACTAAAGTAACAAAGAATATCTCAATGGTGGATGTAGGGACCTGCTCCCGAACCACTATAATCTTATTTCTTTACTTCCAACCCATTACTTTTCTATTGTTTTTGACATAGGGTTTCCGCCTTTGGCTTAAAGTTGTTATTATACTGGTACTTCGATTGTGATAGTTAGCTCCGTAAAGACATGAGATATTTTATGTCTAATGTCGATGGGTTGAGGGATGAGGTGCTACATTAATGCCATTAAATGAGGTTGACTATACATCTCGGAAGTAATAAAACGTATGGAGATACGAAGCAAACACTTTATTGGAAAGGGATAAAGAAGAATGTAAGAGCATTCATCTCCAAATGTGTGAACTATCTACTACTGAAGGCTGAACAGAATAAGCCCGTGGTTTACTACCACCGCTTGTGGTTTCCAAGTGGAAGTGGGAATATATATCGATGGACTTCATTAATGGTTCGCCAAGGACTAGAGAGAGTACGTTAGCATCTAGGTCATAGTTGATAGATTGACGAAGGATGCTCGATCCGTACACACAAAGTCTAGTAGAACGACATCTAAATTAGATGTTCAATTCTATAATGTGCAGAAAAGAAGTGTTAGTAATCAAGACCCATTATGCATGAGTGGGTTTGGAAGAGATATGGAAGGCTTTGGGGATAGAGCTATCTATGTATAGCTTACCATCCTCAGATTAATGGTGAATTGTCTTTTGGAGGATCTTTTATGAGCTTGCATTCTTGAATTTGGGGGCCCAAGGGACAATCATTTACATCTCGTTGAGTTTGTGTACAACAACAATTATTAGTCTAGCATTGGTATAAGGCATTATAGTTGACCATTCAATGTCCATTATGTTGGTGCAAAGCATGCGAGAAATTGAAACTTGGGCCTGATATGGTAAGAGAAACTTCATAGAAGATCAAGATAGTTTAGTAATGAATGAAAGCTACTTAGGATAGACATAAGAGCCGCACCGATAAGAGAAGACATTACCCTGTGTTCTCTATCGATGATATGGGGTTTATCAAGGTCCTTTTGATAAAGAATGTAGTTCGATTCAGTACTAAGGGAAGTTGGCATCGTGGTTCATATCTCTGGTTTTGATACTTGAGAGGATTGGAAACCAAGCTGAAAGAACCTATTTACCTTAGAAGATGGCAGGTATACATAATCTTTTCCATGTTTCCCATTTGCAAAAGTTTATGCATGGCTCTGGCACTATTACACTAGTTAATTAGTTGATACTTAGATTAAACTAGAAGCTTAGTGAATTATAGGCCAATACGTATAATTTGACATTATACGAAGCAAATTTGGAGAAAATGGTGAATTTATTGATGGTTCAATGTAGTGAAAGCGAGAGCAAATGGGAGAATGAGGAGAGCATGAGGACTGCTTATTCAGAGTTCTTCACTTAGTAAGATTTCCATTTTATCAGAACTTTCACATTTGATGTTCTATATTTGGTACTTAACTACCTTGAATGCTAGGATGAGCATATATTATCTTTCTTGCTTATGTGTGCATGTTTGATATTTGATATGATTGCTTATGGTTATCAGAATTGCGAGGTAACTATGTTGTTGGACTTTACCTTGTTTGAATGGATTTCGAGGGCCGAATTCTTATGAGGGAGAGTGTAACGATCCATATTTTATGTATCGAGGGACCGTAAAATGTTATTCTTAAATCTAAGTTAGGCCATAACATTGAGGAACATTGGGTTTAAAATTTTTGACTCTTAGAAATTTTATTAGATGATTTTAACCTTGAAAATTTGTAAAACCTATAACTTTTTATAGAAGCTAAAGTAGGGTTTGAAACCACTTCAAATGAAATATGTTATTGTTTCTCTTTTTGTAGAGTGGTTATAATAGCTTTATGGACTTACCGTCTAAAACCTTTAATATTTTTTTGCACATTATTCTAGATATTTAATTAAGGGATAATTAAATAAATAATGTAGGAAAGTACATAGTGTGTGGATAGTGGATAATTGCTATGTTAATGAAATTTGAATTTTAAACTTTATATGGAGCTATTAATTATGAAGAAAGAAATTAAGGGATTTAATTAAATTAGAGAGAGATAAGGAAAGAATGATCGAACATTAAATTATTTCCCCTAACTTTCTCCCCTTCCTCATTTTTTTCCAGCCATGCTCATAACTATAGAAAGGTTAAAACATAAAATTGAGAGCTTTCCAATAAAATAAATTCAACAAAAAAGAAGTGGAAGAAAAAGCTAAGGAAGGAAACAAAAGAAATTATCTCCACATACATCTAATCTAAGGTAAATAATACCTCTATCTCTATTTTGTATGATGTTGTAATTCAGATTTTTTATGAAATCCAAATGATTATTGATGTTTATCATGAATATGGATTGGATAATCATTTTTGTAAATTATGACTGTCATTTTTAATTTTTATGGAATTACCTAAGGGATTCTTTTGTTAAAAAAGCATAGATTATTATCAATTAATGCTCTAGATTCATAAAATAATGTTTGGAATAATATTTTGGTGATGGATTTTTAATATCATAATTTTATGAATTATTATAAATTTAATATGAATTTCCTAAGTTGAGAAACTTGATAATCTCAAATTTTAATTATTTAAAGTAGAAAAATAATTATTTTGCTTCATATTTTTAGGGATTTTTTAAAGTAATTGCAAGCTAAAATAAATTATTTTTTATAAGAAGTTTTTAATTGCAAAAGCTAATCAATAACATAACTAATGGAAAATTAACATGTTGGCAAACAAAAGAAATTTCTCCTTGTTTTATTATAAAGGGTTACTAAAGAGATTGATTAATTAATGAGAATTTGAAAAAGAAATTTGCTTGATTAATAATTATACTTTTAAAGGAAATAAATCGATTTTTTTTGAACACCCATAGAAATGCCATTTTTCGCATGTGATTGCTATCTTGACACTCGATAGCTATAGGTTTTGCTAACATGTGATTGCATTATGTTAAAATATTATTAGCCTTAAAGTTTTGAGATGCGACAACATAAAATTTTTAAACACTTGATAACTTTGAATTGGTTTCATTCGATAGCTTTAAAAGATTAAAGATGCGATAGCATCATAAGTCATGACACTCGATAGCTATATAACATGCTGACACTCAATAACTACATGTAGTTTAGGGGTGAGATAGCTATATTTTACTTGATAGTTGATAGCTTTTTGGCACTCGTTAGCTTTATGAAACAGGGACATGCGATAGTATTTCATTGACATAAGATATTTAACATATGCATGCGATAGCCAATATTTTGACCTGCAATAGTATGCATTTTTGAAGTGTGATAGCCTAAATTTTTGAAACCTAATTGCTCTATTTTTAACATGAGATAGCATGAGTTTTTGAGGCATGAACGTAAAAAGTTTTAAAAAATGAGATAGCCTATTTGGATGGCACTCACTAGCTTTTCACTCTAAGTTGGGCAATGTTTTCCTTAAACAAAAATATTGTTTTTCTTACGTACTTTGACAATGTTATAAAAGAAAATAAAATATATTTTAATCAATTTTTAAAGAGTTTTGTGAAGGAAACTGTTACTTAAGCATAAGTAATTTTTGTGTGTAAGATGGGTATCATATGAACATATACTTTAATGGATGATGATGTTTTATATGTTCAATTTTTTATCCTAATCGATAGTATTGCACATGTTAATTGTTAACATGCTCACTTATATGTTATATATTATCATCCAATATTTATCACCTTGGGGATTAGGCAAAGATGACCGATTAGGGTTATTCCAGTAGTGGGTATGGTTAGACTTAGAGTAGAATTGCATCCAAGAGATTGTGAGGAACAAATTATGTTAGGATGTCTGAACTAATCAAAAGACATAACCCATCAACATGTAAAAACCATATTTAAGCATGGAGACTGGTTTAAGATCGCGCCCCACAACCAAGAGTTAAGCCTCCTTTTCATTAGGTCCATGATTCCAATGCTTAGGGCTTTGACGTTATGAATGCTAAAATTTAGAATTAGGCATCTAAAGGAACCTATAGAAAAAAGGCTCTCCTTATTTTTCTCCTACTGTTTGTAGGAGATGGCTATTATTTTCTCCTACTATATTTAAGAGAATATGGATTCTTTCTCCTACTGAAATTAGGAGGACGGTGTTACTTTCTTCTGAATGGACTAGAAGGTCATTGAGTTATCTAATATATTTTTGGTCCAGTCAGCCCGATAGGTTTTTAGTTGGCCCGTGAAAGCTAACGGCTTTATAGAGACTTTAGGTAAATTATGCCGCGATGGATTATTTTATGGGATTATGTAATTATGTTAATGTATAACTTTTTAACCCAAGTGAATGATGGACTATTCCATTTGACCCATTATACATGATATGATAATAATGTTATGACTATATTCTAATTATTTTGGTTGTAGGATATGTTATAGTCAACATATTGTATGATAAGATATTAGTGTGGGGAAACCCGTCTCGTATTTTAGTGGCATGCTGTCATTAACGATCTCTTTGGTATGGGATGGACAGTATTATTCACACTAGACTTTTTGTCTGATCCGAATTTTTTATTTTTCCCCTAAACTCTCAGGTACTCCTTGAAAATTGGGTAGGCTAAGAGTATGATTTTCAGGTTCAGACGAATATGCTTCCAAAGACATGCAGGTAGCATACTAATATTTAGATTTAATTTCCACTATGCAGTTTTAACTGCAATTATTACTGCTGTATGTAATAAAGACATTCTGGATATGATTTATTAAGCCGACATGATGCTACGATATTTTTCCGAGATAGAGTATAATCATTAAGACACACAGATTGTCGTGATCAAATTATATAGTCATTAGAAGAATTGAGTTTTGATATTTATTCAATGTTGGATGCTATAGAAGGCATGGAGGATGAAATAAATCTGGTTTTTGTAGTAAGAAAATATGTAGATGTTTTTGAGTCTGTGACGGAACTAATGCCGAAACGTGCCATGGCGTTTCAAGTAGATAGATGAACCTGTAAGTTGACTACTTAGAAGAATGACACTTACCAAGACGAGGGAGTTAAAGGTGCATCTGGTGCATCGGAAGGAAAGAATTTTGTTATCTCAAGTAGTTCGCCATGGGAAGCTGCAGCGTTGTTCGTAAAGAAATCAGATACGTCATTGAGGCTGCGTATTGATTATAGAAAGCTGAATGGGAAGACAATAAATAATCAGCATCATTTACTTAGAATAGATGATTTTTTTCGATTAGTTGAGTGGATCTAAGGTGTTCTTGCAGTTGGACTTAGAAAATGGTTTCCATGTGAATTGAGAGTGGTGGAGGAAAGTATACCGTTGACGACGTTTGGAAAAAGATATGATTTGTAGGAATGGTTAGTCATTCCTTTTGAACTGAGCAATGCCTCCTTTCCTTGTAGACTTGATGCATCGAATCTTCCGAGAGCATTTGGATAGATTACGTTGGTATTTATTGATGATATTTTGATATATTCTAAAAACGAACACATGAAGTTCATCTTAGTATAGTGCAAGATACGCCTAGGTAGCACAAGCTAAAGGTGAAGTTTTCAAAATGTTATATCTGGAAGAGAGAAGTGAAGATTCCTAGACATGTAGTCTCATATAATGGATTGTCCGTTGATCCACAATGATCGAAGCTGTTAATAATTGGAAAAGACCTAAGTCCGTAACTAAATTTAGAAGTTTCTTTGGGTTGGTTGGCTACTACTGGAGATTTATAAAAGATTTCTCTCGTATAGCAGCATCGGCAACTAAACTAACACGGAAGGATGCAAAATATGTTTGGAATCATTTCAAAAGCTAGAGCATTTATTGATTAATGCATCCATGTTAGTTGTTCCAGTTTGGAATCAAGACTTGGTGGTGTACACCGAAGCTCATGGAACTAGGATAATTGTAACATCCACCATTTTGAGGCCTGAAACTAACCGCTATAGATGCAGCAGTCATCTATAGTATTAATTTTCTACGAAAAATACGATAATATTAATAGTATCCATAATGTTAGAAGCAAAAGAATATGAAATATTTCAAACACAATTTCAAAACAAATTTTCTCATTAAATTTCAAATCAGCATTTCATTACATAATACCATAATGTTGCCCAGCTTTTGATAAAATATAATTAATAAAACATAAGAGCGACATACGAAGGACCCCCTTGGACGATCAAAGTTATTAAATTGATAGTTATAACATTCTCCATTACATACAACATTCAATCGTAGCAGAATAGATAAATAGATAATCTCCTACATAACCAGATCTGCCTCCTGCACGTCTTTAGACGTTTATTCGCCAAAATCTACTAAACCTAAAAACCTTAACTCTTAACCTACTCATATGAAGTTTATAGCACTTGAGAATTTAAGGGGAAAACATAAACTTCAAGTCAGACATAAAGTCTGGTTTGAACAAATATATGACATCTCGATTTATCGATAGTAAGTGAGACAACGCTGCCTAGACGAACGGATTTCCCCTCACTAATATCCTTTAAAAGCATATCATTTGTGAAAAACTACAACCAAACTGGTTATAATATACAATAATATGTATGCATACAAAATAGGTAATCGGTGCACTATCTGTCCCAACATCATAGTTTCATCAGGCTGACTATAAACCTATGGCCGACTCGGGACTACCAAACATAATAAATACTCTAACTTACCATTAGAGGAAAACTGGATGGTCTATCAATAATTTATTACTTCTAGGGTCAACTGATCCTAATGGTTTTGTGGGCTCACCAATAACCTGCTTTACTTTGTGTATTCCTTTCTGTACGTAACCTTCTTTTTGTCTTACACATGATATAGCTCTACATGTTGGAATTTCGGACTTTTATTAGGTGGGGGCTACTAGCTAAAGTACAGGGCAAGACCCCATACCAGTCCCATCTTATTTTCTAATCTTCGAGTCATTCTTCCAGTAAAATTCTAGGTTAACTACCCTATCCATATTTCCTCGAAGACAACATCTTTGTAAATGATTTAACCCTTGAAATCATAATGAAAACAAGAAAAACATTGATACTTTACTTTACTCAAAATACTTATGCCACGATATATGTTTTACAAAACATTGTTGAAGAAACTCGAAATCATTAGGTCTTCGACCCTCTCAAAACTTAGGCTATACGACCAAAATTATGTAATATCTTTACAATTATAAAACTCGGCAAGTCATCGCCATTAAAGACCTTTGCCCACTCAAAAGCATGTCAAAGTCTTTTATTTGAAAATATATAGGGATAATTTCGAAGTTATTACTTCATAAGTCATGGTGTGACAACTATAAAAATTGAACTTCAATAAGACATAAAACGTTTGGCATCAATGCATCATCGAGGGTATATAAAATTTAGTAGATGCAACGTCGATATCTAAGAAATCAGCCTAGTTAAAACATTATAGCTTAAACTTGATGACTAGTTCAAAACGGTAGGAGCTAAGCTCGATTACAAGTTAAAAAAAATCATAGGTTAGGCTCGATGATAAGTTAAAACGATGGGGCTGAGCTCGACAATTAGTTATAAGCGGCATGGGCTTGACGATAATTTAAAGCGTTAGGCCCGATGACCATTTAAAGCGTTAGGCTCGATGACCATCGGGTCGACGAGGCAGAAGGCTCGAAGTAGTACATGCGGCATGCATGCTTCTTAATATAAAATGTGGCATCATGCGCATCGACATGAGCCCATCAGTGACCACCTCTTCATCTTTTTTACTATGGTCTCGAAGAGGTTTCAACCCAATTTGCTTCATTGCAAACTCGTTGACATCATGCATATTAGTTTGTTCCGTGTCGATGATGATGAATTATGATGAGATGTGGATCGGCATGGCTCATGTTGACATGGCAGAATGGTAATTAATTTGAAAATGGTAATGTTACTATAAAATGTATTTCATTTTAACCAAACTTCTATAATTTGTCAAAATCTTATTGGTTCAACAAATCTTTAAAATTTTCTTTATCAGAAAATTGCCGCCCTAAGGATTTGAAGTTTTAAAACATTTTGCAAATTAACCACCAATCTTAACTTCTCAATAAAAGAACTAAGCCCTTCTTGCTTAAATATTTTATTTATCATATCAAAACAGTTATGAAAAACCCCCCTAAAATCATAATAATCCAATTTATCTATACTCTTCGACATATAAAATTTCAAGGCCAAAAAGTAATTTTAATTATTTTTAGCAACTAAACTCAAAATTCACCAATTTCTTCATTTAGAAAAATTGTATAAAATCTATACTTGCTTGGAAAATTATGAAATTAAAAACTCACTTCTAAATGATATTTCTAACATCATATCAAAATCTCAAGTCATTTTGGTATTCTATGATAGGTTTTTCAACTCAAAAATATCACTAAATTTCATATTTAAATTCTAGAAAATCACCAACAAGCATATATTCACTCAAACTACTAAAATATGGCATTTCTTGAAAAAGAAACAAATCAAAAACATGAGATGCATATTCATCATTTACCTTGATTTGGATAAGAAAGATGAGATTTGTTGTAGACTTGATTTCTTTTAGCTTTGATTTCTTAATCTTTTAGTTTCCTTCTTGTTTTCCCTTTTATATGGCATCCTCTCTCTATTTTTAGTTTGTTTATGCGTAAAACGAATGAAGGAAATGAAGATAGATGGGTTTAAGAGGTAGGAATAGAGGATATTCTCATTTTGCACTTATCATTTTCCTCCTTTTTATCCCAACCTTTTATTTCTCTAATTGGTTTTTTAACTAAGGGACGGCCTAAACTTAATTACCAAATCTCAATTTTCTTACCCTTTACATTATTATTTTTAATTTATCCACTTAAATGTTCTAAATAATGTTAGTCAAAATTAGGGTAATAACGGACTCCACTCCTTAAAGAATTTCGCCCTTGAAATTACGGTAAGGTGCATACATCAATTAAATACAAAGGTAAAACATACCATCAAACAAGTTAGGATAAATGTCTCTATTCCTGCTCTCTATTTCCAAAGTATAGTCTCTCTCATCGTCACTCTACTGGACCTTTACTATCTGACTGATTTATTCCTTTGCTTCTTCTCATCCTTAGCCACTATACGAACTGGCTGTCTAACTATAGTCAAGTCCAATTCCACAACTAAATTGCCTAATGAAATCAGAGTAATTATAGTTTCTGGATCTCGAATACACTTTCTTAGATAAGAAATAAAAAAAACATTGTGGACTTCTGCTAAACTAGTCGATAACTCTATCCTATATGTGAGTTTCTCGATCCTTCCATAATAGGAAATGGTCCAACAAATCTAGGTGCCAGTGTCCTCGACTTCCTAAACCTTAATATGCCTTTCATCCATGATATTTTGAAGAAGACCCGATCTCCAATTGAGAACTCTAAATCTTTCTGTCTCTTATAGGCATAACTTGTCTGCTTAACTCTATCTTTTCTACGGCTTCTGTTACTAAATCTGGACCAAGAACTAATCTATCTTTGGTCTCTAACTAACATATGAGAGATTCGCATGGTCTTCTTGTTGGCCTCAAAATTGACCATCAACACCCAATTATGTAAATGCCCCAATATCCAATCCAGTCACAGAAATATGAAGAAAAATAAATGAAGAACAAAATTAAAACAATTTGAAAGCAAGTAAATGGAGACACAGATTTATAGTGGTTAGGCTAACTCCGGCCTACGTCCTCTCCAAATATTTTCCTTTTTATTAGTTATACTGCTGATTACAGTTACAAATCCATGAAATTCAAGAATAAAAATTGCAAAGTATAGCCTAGATAGAAGATGAAGTGAAGCAGAATAAAGACCTTTTTTCTGAAGCCATGCCCGCTGTGTTTATAGGGGAAGACGACCACCCATCTCTATGAAACTTCGGCTACATGACCTTCTTATCCATATGGGCCCACCATAGGGTTCATTGGGCCCAAATCCTAATGAAAAGGGATCGGTACCGATCCCTTCCTCGGTAGATTTTGGGACAATGATTCCTATGGTGGATTCTTCTTGATAAAATACGTTTAATCCCCAAGTTTTATGTCGTTTGGAATAAGGGAGCTCAAGTTATTGACTGTTGAATGCAAGAGTACCCTTGGACTTCAATGCATGCCGTACCTTATTTAGTGAAGTTTGCCTATCCATATCTATCAATAAAGCAGGTTGATCCTTTCCTTATGGCTTAAAACATAACTTCCTAAACCAGTAAACCATGTCGAACCTTGTATCTCCATTTATGTCGAACCCTCCACCATATCATCCATGCCGATCTCTTCTTCGTGAGTCGAAGTATGTTGATCCATCTGAAATGTTGATCTCTTCATCTTGCTAAGCTATTGAAGTATACCGATCCATCTAGAACCAACCATGCCGATCCATCTACTTTCGCCTACGCCGATTCCTCCTTCTCTTCGACCATGCAGACCCCTTGCCTATCCAAGCAGACTGATCCCTCAACGTTTACCTATGTCGATCCCCTTCTTCATGAAGTATGTCACTCCCTCCTTCATGAAGCATGCCCATACCGATCCCTCCACATTGAAACATGCCGATCCATTCAACATAACTTCCCAAACCATTCAAACTGTTGATCCCTCTGCCTTCCTCTATTCCAAGCCCTATGATACTTCCATTCCATGTCAATTCCCTTCTTTTCCAAGCTAATGTCGATATTTAAAGCATCCTGCATCGTTTATCTACCAACTCCATCCAACTCTGGCTTCGTATAACTATTTGCACCTAATTTCCGAGCCCTACAATCAATGCTCCTGTAACGACCCGTATAAATCCGATGTTTAAAATGATTTAAATTAATAAGATTTGTATTTAAATTTAGAAAGAAGTAAAAATCTTATTAATTTGTATGAAAGCAAATATTGAAATTTGATGTATCAGGGGTAATTAAAATTTACAAATTTAATTTTATATTTCAATTAATTGGAATAGTGAAAATTTATGCATTTGGATATAAAGTTAAATAAGTAAATAAAGGCAAGTGTTGAATTCATCAATGAAAAAAATTATTTATTTATGAAGATTGAATGTAAATGGAGGTAATAAAGTAATGCAGGACAATAAATAATTTATTTAGTACAATCCCCTTATTATTTGTAAACTATTGTAAGGTGTTAATTAATTGAAATGTGAAAATTAGGAAATAGATTCAAATTTATGTTAGACAAGGAATTGCAATAATTAAAGTTAATAAATTAATGGATTAAATGGAATAATTAATTAGATTTAGAATCTTAATTTGTATGTGAGCATTTATTTATATTGGAATATAAAAGGGTAAATTTATACTATAAAATGTTGACATCACCTTTAAGATGATGGGTTTATAATTGATGCATAATAAAGAAATCAAATGAATGGGTTTAATTGAATAACAATTAGCAATTAATGAATGAATAATTTTTTTTAAAGGGCGTAATTGATTTCGTTAAATAAATTTCGGTAAAAATTTGTAATGAATATAGATTTAACGTTTTGTGATGTATTTAAGTAATAATTGGAAATCAATGTAAATTATACCCGTAAATGGTCAATTCTATTAAACAACAAGATTTTTAAATAAATAAACGTTTTATTTAGGTTTCAATTTGATAATTTATGAAGTTTAATGCGAAATCAATTGCAATAAATTGCCCTAATTTATGCAGTTAGAGGAGATTGGATATGCATTATAGATGGAAGTATAATTGAAATTGATAGGTAACAAACTTAAGAATAAAAATTAAGAGCTAATAGGTGGAAAATTTATATAGTTGTTTATTTACGTACTGTGTACGTAAACTTTGGTAAATTGATTTCTATCGATCCAAATCTAACGTTTTGTTAATATAGAGTAAGTATAGAAAGCAATATTTATTAATTTAATTGAAGTATTTCAAAATAAATGAAATCTAACGTTTAAAGTATTACATTTATAGAGATTTAACTGAAATTCAAGAATATTAAAATAATAGTTTCTGAACCCAACATTTGAATCCATCTACTTAAAATTTATAGATGGAATAATCATTGATTATTTAACTTAATAGAAATTTTGGGGAACTTAATTTATATATAATGAAGTAGAAGTTTTGGCAGTGCAATTGATAGTTTATCAACTCTAAATTTACATAAAGATTTGTTTAAGTCATTATAAATAAGTGAGCATATATATAGTAATAAAATTTGTGAGTTTTAAATTTTATAATTTGAAAGTTGATTTAATAATAAATTTTAAATTTATTTAGTTAATATAAAAATAGCCATTTTGGCCACTGACTCGGATTTCGACGAAACCTGTTTCATCGGATCCGTATCGGTGAATTATTGTAGAGTTTCAAGTTTCGTAGCGATCGGACTTGTCGTTTGATTGTACGAATGCGAAACGCCTTGAAATCGATTTAATTAAAATCAATTTGAAATCAATTTGAAATCAATTTGAAAATATTGTTTTCAGCATAACTTCTTCAGACGATGGAATTTGGACGTGAAACTTTTTCCATCGCGTTCAGAATATTTTAAAATACCTATTTTGATATATGGGTTTACCCGATTTCGTTCTGGGTCAGAACGGGCTTTTTGGGCCACGTTAGCGTTAGCACGTTTGTTTATCCAATCCATCTATTCAAATTCTGACCTACCTATATAAACCTAGTTATAAACCCTAGCCCCATCTATTCTCAATTGTTTGTGCGTTCATTTCATCAGTTCCTTCTCTTCTTTCCAATGGCTGCAAACCCTAGATCCAGTTTCAATCAAATCAAAAGTCAAAATTCAATCTCCTCAAACCATAGCAAATTATATATGGATTTGAAGATCTCGACGAGCGCAACCTAAATCTACAATTCGTTTTTGAAATCGAATTAAATTTTTTCTAGAAAACCCTAGTTTATTCTCGGCCATCCGTTGCGTCGAAAACATTTGTCGCCTGATCGGAAATTGGTTTCTAAGTTTGGTAGAGGTTGACCAGGGGAGTTCATCGGCATAATTTGTTTGTCGATTCAACGGCCAGATCGACCACAAGGATTCGTTTAGGGTTTTAAGCATGGGTCGGCGGCTGTCGTTTGGGTGGAAGGTGGACCATCGCGTGGCCATGGGTGAGTTCAACTCGGGGAGAGGAGCGTAGGGCAGGTTTTCGATCGGGGTGTAGGTGGACGTGGCGACCGTGAGGCGAGGTCAAAGTATGGTCAACGCATGGAATTTGGGTTTCACGAGCTCGGGTTCTTTTTGCGTACTGGGGAAGATGATTGTAGCGTGCAGGTGACGTGGACTTCTTTTTTATTTTATTTTCTATTTGTTTTGTTTTAATTTAAGTTTGATTTAAACTCGTTTAACTCGAATAATTTTTTCATACGAACTCCAATTTGCACGCGATTTTTTTGTTAGGATCGTAATAAAATTCCAGACGCGTTGACACTGGTTTGGACAGATTTGGAGACCGTCGAATTTTTGGGTTTAAATCGGATTTAAATTCGATTTAAATTCAAAAGGTGAGTGTTTTAACCCACTCACAACTTCTAAGATTTCTTATGTTTGTTAAATTGATTTTAGATATGAGTATTTATTTATGACTGTTTGGCATGTTTTATTCATTATCTCTGTTAAATCTCATTTATTTAATTTATCTGTTAATTAATTTTATAATTGCATATAAATTTGACAGTTAAATTTATTTATTTGCATAAAACTTCTAGTTAAACAGTTATTAAATTTATTTTGAATATAAACTGTGAAGACCCGCAAATCCATACTCCTTGAATATACACTAATCTCCATAGATTAACTCAAGATGAACAGAAATACGAATTCTCATTGTTTAAGAAAAAGAGGTAGAAGAAAAGAGAAAAGATAGAACGAAAAGAAAATAGAACGGAACAGAACAGAAAACAACAAAACAACATCAGAATCTCACAATCGCAGCGGAACAACATATAATAGATAAATGAATAATCTTTAAACAAAGAACTATATCAGTTATTACATTACATCACATTACATTTCTTTACATCATCATCAGAGTGTACAACAACAAACAACAACAAACAACGGAAAAGAAATACTATATACTAGTAATACGCCATGCCATCCAGCTTGCCTCCAGCAACTCCTGAATTCCAGAATATCCTGATAAACCTTAACTCTTGACTGCCCGTGTGGAAATTGGTGGGCACCCAGAGTTTAGGAAGGAAAATAATAAACTCCGAGTTAGTCATATGACCGGTGTGAGAACTAAAATAGTTTATTTTTCTTTAAAATCAAAATAGAGGAATATTTTTAAAGTCAATTCGCAATCCTTTTAAAAATGAGACTACCATAAGGCCTCCCGCACACACACACAATGCAAACGCAGAATCGGAGGAGATTTCTCCTTATGATAGTCAAAGATGCTTGATACGCATTAAAAAGAAACATTTGATATTATTACTAGTGCATAGTGTAGAAAATATTTCGAAAGTAAAGATATAAATCTTAGCCAACATACGACCATTATCGTATGCCTACTGTAGCTATCATCCAAATAGTGGGGCGCCACCATAAGTGAATGATAGGTCCTACAACTAAAACCGTACAAGATCGTATTGTTTCTTTGGATTTCCAACAAATGGTCAGGCCAAGGAACTTCCCATTGCCACATGAGAATGCCTCTGGAAGGACGTCCCCGAGAACCTAACCGAATCTCTGCCAACACAAGGCCGGGTTACCTTTCAAACTAGGTAACAACTGACACGAGTATGACATCCCCCGGTCTTTTGGGACCTTTATCCGAGCACTCGTAACCACAATCACACCATAATAAATAAAGTGTTTCAACATGAGTAAGTATCTGGGCTCCATACCATGATACCACCCTTTTCCAGAAGGAAATGCACATACCCTAAAGGGAGCTACCCCTCATAACCTTGCTGCATCTTTCCTGTTTTGACCATTCCGAGGTGTGAGGCTCGACGAAGTCTCGTCCACAAAGCCACGCTTTATACAAAGCCATGCTTTGGGTCAACAAATGATCAAAGAAATGATCACAAAGATAAGTGATCAAACAAATGATCATATCACAAATGATCAAACAATGATCATTTTACAGCAACACTCAGCATGTCACATTACCAAATTAGGAATATATCGCTGATAACCTTCAACTACATAACCTCTGAGCTCGTACGTCTCAGAGAAGGGTGTTAAGCTAAGAGAATAAATTCTCCGCCACCAACAGAAATATATTTGAAAGAAATCAGCTTTATATCTCAATTTGTAATGTCAGACATACAATCCATACAAGTCTGATCCGGGATCGAACAGAACCGAAGGCACTTACAAAGAAGTCCTTGCAATCCGGATATCTACAATCCTGATCGGATTCCCCATCACATATGGAGAACTCTATACCGGAGCAACTCGGTGCAGAGTCAATCGACAGGTCATCCTATCACTCTCGCAAATATCCGGTCTTCAACACCGGTCATCAAATGCAATCCATAACGACGTATCACATACTCGGAATGGGTTATACGACCCCAAGGTCCTTTCTCGGATAACCCGAATAGTGAGTGCTTATTCAAAAATAAGTGTGGCATTCAAATTCAAGCAAATCACAACAAATACCTTTCAAAGGTAAATATTGATAGTCGGTTATTGAACTATCAATGGATATGCACAACATCATCCGATTCCAAATAATTTTCCAAATTATTTATTTCCCAAAAAATATCTTTACAAGATATAAAATTTCAATACCTCAAAAATAAATCAATATTTATTTTTAAACAAATTCCCCTTTCTTTTATAAATTCCATAGTGAATTTATATTTCAAAATATTTATGAATATACGATTTCAATTATTCATTTTCAATTTATCTTCAAAAAGATAAATTCTCAAAACGTTTCATTTCACATTGGAAAAACATTTCCATACTTATTTATAAATAAGTAATTCACAAATCGTTTTATTTTCTATACTTGGAAAATATCCAATATACTTAAATCGAAATTAAGTATATATTTCAATCTTTAAGGAAATCATTCTCTTAAACATATTTATTTGGGCCAAAACGAATGTTGCGTAAAACATCGTTACGACAACCCAAAATCACCAGTATAGGGATTCGAAATTAAAATAGATATATAAATCCCAATACTATACAAATCATTTCCTTTCGGAAATCATTTACTATAACAACAGTGTTATAGTCCACCATTTCCTTTTATTTCTCGAAAACGTCTATTTCAACAATGAATGTTGAAATCTATGATTTCGAATCTTAACACATTTTAAAAACATCGTTAGGTCGTTTTAATTCTATTTAAAACATCATATCCAAAACATTTTCTTTAACATATTATTCACTATTCAATGAATATGCTTGTTAACCAATTTCATCATTTCTATTCATTTTACTTTAAAGGATTATTCACTGTCTAAAACGTGAATATAACTCCATTAATAAGTTACAACAATTTACTTATCAAAATAAGTCGTTTGCGAATTTATAAAACAATGTTTATAAATTCCATTTCTATTTGTTTTGTAACAACTTCCTTTTATAAATCTCCTTTATTAACCTATTCGATTTATAACTCAATTATATACCGAAAGTCCATATTATAAGTTAAATGCTTAAAATTTATTTGTTTACAAAATCGTTCTTTTTAACTTCCCAAATTATAAATCTTATAACTCATAAGATTCATTTATTTATCCAAATCTATTCCTTTAATAACTTTATAAATTTTATAACTTACTGCTTATAAAATTCCATTTATAACTTCACCGGTTATAATTCTATAAATTTCATTCATTTATGAAATTAATTCACAATTCATTCTAACACTTATAAAAACTCGTTTTATAATTCCAACATTTTAATTTTACAAATATCAGTTTCATGAACCTTTTTTTTTATAAATCAATTTATATTATTATTTTAAAATGTCTTTAAACTCCTTTATAATTTCATCATTCTCTTTGATTTATAAAATAATCAAATTTTATAAATCCTATCTTTAAACTTTTCACAATAATTTCAAAAATCCCGATTTAAACTATTTTATAAAATCATTAACCTCTTATTTTCAAAAATCAACTTTTACCTATATTTCTCAAAAATCATAATTTTTATAACATTAAAATTTATAACGTTTATTTATTTAAAATGAATCAATTCCAAAAATATTTTATAAACGTATACTTTCAAAAATCACTTTAAAATCATTTTAAAATTTCAAAATTTGGCCCAATGATGCTACATACCAAATAGTCAATCACGACAACAACGACATCATATATCGATATGATAACCAACGAATATCAAAATATCCATAATTAAATAAATACTGTTGAGGAATCCAGTTGGATCCCTCCAACCTGTTTTCCTGCATCCAAAGATATTAGCACAATACCAATTCCGTTCCAGTATGGAATTATCGCGGTATATGGGATTAAAAATATTATCTGCTTAATAGGCGGCGCAATAGGGTCTCATCCGCTATACAATGTGGGAAAATCAACTCCAAGTACATAAATAATACCAATTTCACTGTTTATGAAATATTCGCGGTATATGTTTTTAATAAATAACCTCCGCTTACTAACGACGCATAATGTCTATTTTAACAATAAATAGATAACAATCATCATTCAAACATACATTCAAGAATTTTAAATCTAACTATTTAAAATTAAAATCGAAACCGATTCGATTGAGTGAGAAGTTCTCATCTTGATTTCAATTTCGTTTTAGCGATTTATTTCGAATAAAATTAAACGGACGTTTAATTTTACCCGAAATTTTCACTTACTCCAAACGACTCCAATCCAATTCCATAGCGTAGTGCTCGTCCATACGATTCCAACGCAACTGGTTTCGCGCGTTTTCGACCTCGTATGAAAAAGATATGAATTTTCAAAGATTCACGAATTTTTATATTATAAATTTACAACATATTTTCTTATTTTTAAACCTAAATCAAATCACCACCGTTCGATCCAGGCTTGCAAAATCTCGGCCATCCTTGCTACTTCCACGCGCGCGTATCATCTCCAGTAAACGAACGCAACTTGAACCCATTAAGCTCCAATTAGGGTTAAAAATCTCGGCTACCATGACATCTTCTGCTTTGATCAGGATACACCACGCCGAAGGCCATTGTGAGCTCAACACTCGGCCCAAAGATGGTGAATCTCGGCCTTGACCTGCCTTCAAACGACGCGCATGACATGCCAGCGTTTGCTTCAAGATTCATGTCGATTTGTAGCTCAAAAATCCATCATCGCCGTATGGATTCGAAGGTCTCGATGAGATCTTCAAGTTTGTAGTTGAACGTATTTCCTAAAAACTTATGGATTGAGAGTGATTGAGGGGAGAAGATGAATGCATTTCGGCCATTGAATATTTATGAAGTGGCGGCTGCAGCTAATTGAAACCTTAGCCTTGTTTTGATGCAAATGAGAAAAGTGAAGGGCTTATATAGAAAATTTTGCAAACACTATTCATCCCGGAATTTCCGAACTCCAAACGAAGCGTGCCGGTTGGCGTTTCTAAGGTTTACCCCGCGTTCCGAACACAATGGAACGTGTTTCTGGAGCTAATTCGGTCATCTGTGCGAGTTATGGCAATAAACGTTCAATTTAAAATTAAACAGATTAAACGATTTTCTAGGCGTTTTAGCTTGCACCGGACAAACGGTAAATCTGATTGACACGAAATTTGAAATATTACAATAATATCACATTACGGATCCGATGAAACTAATTTCATCGAAATCCGAGACTGTTTGAAAAATGGCTATTTTAACTCGCCAAATTAATATTAAAACAATTTCGATGCGTTTCGAGCTGCCACGATCAAAAGATAACTCCGATTGCTACGAAAATTGAAATCCGATAATAACAAACTATTACGGATCCAATGGAACTAGTTTCGTCCAATTCTAAGACTGTTCGAAAAATGGCTAATTTCACTAGTCGATTAAATATTAAAGTATGCAATTTTCACAAATTAACTCTTAATTCGATTTTAAAAGTTCTATAACATCATTCTAACTTCAATATGATAAAATAAAATTTTAAAAATCTATTTCAATCATATTTAACCCAAATTTCAATTATTTCAGTATTTTCCACATATTAAATTATCGATTTAATTATTCAATTAAATCCAATTATTCGAAAAATAATTATTCGAATTATAAATTTCACTGGTTAATATTTAAAATCAATTAAATATAGAAAAAAAATTAATTGACCGAAATTCTGGGTCGTTACAAACTTCCCCCCTTAAAAGAATTTCGTCCTCGAAATTACCAAGTAAGAAAAGTTACAGAATCTATTAACTTTCCCAAAATTCATAATTAAATTTCTTACAAAAACTTTACTAAGCATTCAAATCATACTTAGTTATCTTTTCAAAAACAACTACTATTGTTTAACTTTCAATTCCAAATCAAAGTTATAGTTTTCAAAACTTTTCAATTTTTCTCAAAAATATTCTAACGCCTTAAATTTTCGAAAAAATTCGCCAGAGTCTCCTTTGCGCGGCTCGATCCGAAAAAAATGACACTATATATATCAAAAATATACATCTCATCAAGTGATGAGGCATCCCGCAGGGAAAAAGTGTAAAAGTACGATATTTAATCCGAGATATGTACCTTATATATTATTAGCGAGCATATACGGCTAATATAGCCTGAAAGCGAGCTCCAAATGCGAAGCAAACGCGATCCGCACCTACTAAACACTCAACAAATAGATGAGAAACACGTATATAGACAATAGTATCGATATACAACATATAGCAACATAATAACTATATATGCCAACATTGCAATGCATTAAAAGCAATAAATTCAACCATCAACCAACTAACATCCAACTAACATTCAACTAACATCCATAACCAATAAATATTCATTCATATTCTCATTAATATTCAATGAAATGGTTTTAAATTTAATCACATTTGATTCATTAACATTGGATGTTTTTTTTTACACTAACATTCATTTTCAATTAGTTTATATTCACTAATTCATATTCAAGTTGGTTCACTTCCAAATCAAATTCAATTCTATTCAAGATTCACTTAACTTTTAATTGAATTTCAATTACTTTAGCTTCCAATTTCATTAACACTTAATGAATTATATACAATCAACTAACAATCATATAACAACCAGTGTATATTAATTTCAACCAAATTCCTTTGCTTACATTCATTTTCATTCAATTATTCAACTTCCAATAACATTAGATTTTAATGAATCAACACTTACATTCATTATTTCATATCAGTTATTTACATTCAATTGATTAACTTTCAATTAGTTAACCATTTCAAGTTGAATTTCATTATTTAAATTAACTTTCAATTGAAAACTTCCAATAACATTAGATTTCAATTATTTAAAATCGAATTAAAAGTTAACTTAAGTTCATATTTATCACTTAACTTTATTAATTTACTTTAATACCAAAATCAACTTCATTCAACATCTCTTAAGTTATATTTCATTTAAATAAACATCACTTGTTTTTACTTAACTTAAATTCCCACTTATAAATCCAATTCAGATTCTCATTCTAAAGTAAATTTTTATTCAACCTTTACCAAAGTCAAATTTCATTACTTATCCAAACTCATTTTTTATTTATTTATTTACAACTCAAATTGATAAATATATTCATATAGTTTCACTTCTTATATATATAAGTTTATTTCACAATTGTAAATCACATTAATTATAATTTCATACTTATAATTTATTTGCTTATACAATTATTCTTTTATCTAGATTATTCAAACATCTTATTCAACAACCAAACAATCAACTTATACACTTTAATAATTCTGAAAAATTATTCCTTTATATATAAAATATAATCAAGGTAAAATTATTTCATTTACCCAATTTAAAACAATATCGTGTCGGTTTATCTTGTTTAAGAGTTTAGAAACCCCTATCTACGATAGTTAGCTAGACTACATCGACCGAAATCTATAAACAATCAACCGATAAGTCAACACAATACAAAACAATTTATATTCACTAACAAATACGCTCTCATAGCTATTATTACACTCAAACTCATTCTAGAGTACTACTGACTCTATCTCTAATGAGTAATACCCAACAGAGCCATGGTTGTCGCTTAACCATATGCTCTGATACCACCTGTGAAGACCCGCAAATCCATACTCCTTGAATATACACTAATCTCCATAGATTAACTCAAGTTGAACAGAAATACGAATTCTCATTGTTTAAGAAAAAGAAAAAGAGGTAGAAGAAAATAGAACGGAAAGAAAATAGAACGGAACAGAACAGAAAACAACAGAACAACATCAGAATCTCACAATCGCAGCGGAACAACATATAATAGATAAATGAATAATCTTTAAACAAAGAACTATATCAGTTATTACATTACATCACATTACATTTCTTTACATCATCATCAGAGTGTACAACAACAAACAACAACAAACAGCGGAAAAGAAATACTATATACCAGTAATACGCCATGCCATCCAGCTTGCCTCCAACAACTCCTGAATTCCAGAATATCCTGATAAACCTTAACTCTTGACTGCCCGTGTGGAAATTGGTGGGCACCTAGAGTTTAGGAAGGAAAACAATAAACTCCGAGTCAGTCATGTGACTGGTGTGAGAACTAAAACAGTTTATTTTTCTTTAAAATCAAAATAGAGAAATATTTTTAAAGTCAATTCGCAATGCTTTTAAAAATGAGACTACCATAAGGCCTCCCGCGCACACACAATGCAAACGCAGAATCGGAGGAGATTTCTCCTTATGATAGTCAAAGATGCTTGATACGCATTAAAAAGAAACATTTGATATTATTACTAGTGCATAGTGTAGAAAATATTTCGAAAGTAAAGATATAAATCTTAGCCAACATACGACCATTATCGTATGCCTACTATAGCTATCATCCAAACAGTGGGGCGCCACCATAAGTGAATGATAGGTTCTACAACTAAAACCGTACAAGATCGTATTGTTTCTTTGGATTTCCAACAAATGGTCAGGCCAAGGAACTTCCCATTGCCACATGAGAACGCCTCTGGAAGGACGTCCCCGAGAACCTAACCGGATCTCTGCCAACACAAGCCGGGTTACCTTTCAAACTAGGTAACAACTGACACGAGTATGCCATCCCCCGGTCCTTTGAGACCTTTATCCGAGCGCTCGTAACCACAATCACACCATAATAAATAAAGTGTTTCAACATGAGTAAATATCTGGGCTCCATACCATGATACCATCCTTTTCCAGAAGGAAATGCACATACCCTAAAGGGGGCTACCCCTCATAACCTTGCTGCATCTTTCTGTTTTGACCATTCCAGGGTGTGAGGCTCGACGAAGTCTCGTCCACAAAGCCACGCTTTATATAAAGCCATGCTTTGGGTCAACAAATGATCAAAGAAATGATCACAAAGATAAGTGATCAAACAAATGATCATATCACAAATGATCAAACAATGATCATTTTACAGCAACACTCAGCATGTCACATTACCAAATTGGGAATATATCGCCGATAACCTTCAACTACATAACCTCTGAGCTCGTACATCTCAGAGAAGGGTGTTAAGCTAAGAGAATAAATTCTCCGCCACCAACAGAAATATATTTGAAAGAAATCAGCTTTATATCTCAATTTGTAATGTCAAACATACAATCCATACAAGTCTGTTCCGAGATCGAACAGAATCGAAGGCACTTACAAAGAAGTCCTTGCAATCCGGATATCCACAATCCTGATCGGATTCCCCATCACATATGGAGAACTCTATACCGGAGCAACTCGGTGCAGAGTCAATCGATAGGTCATTCTATCGCTCTCGCAAATATCCGATCTTCAACACCGGTCATCAAATGCAATCCATAACGACGTATCACATACTCGGAATGGGTTATACGACCCCAAGGTCCTTTCCCGGATAACCCGAATAGTGAGCGCTTATTCAAAATTAAGCGTGGCATTCAAATTCAAGCAAATCACAACAAATACCTTTCAAAGGTAAATATTGATAGTCGGTTATTGAACTATCAATGGATATGCACAACATCACCCGATTCCAAGTAATTTTCCAAATTATTTATTTCCCAAAAAATATCTTTACAAGATATAAAATTTCAGTACCTCAAAAATAAATCAATATTTATTTTTAAACAAATTCCCCTTTCTTTTATAAATTCCATAGTGAATTTATATTTCAAAATATTTATGAATATACGATTTCAATTATTCATTTTCAATTTATCTTCAAAAAGATAAATTCTCAAAACGTTTCATTTCACATTGGAAAAACATTTCCATACTTATTTATAAATAAGTAATTCACAAATCTTTTTATTTTCTATACTCGGAAAATATCCAATATACTTAAATCGAAATTAAGTATATATTTCATTCTTTGAGGAAATCATTCTCTTAAACATATTTATTTGGGCCAAAACGAATGTTGCGTAAAACATCGTTACGACAACCCAAAATCACCAGTATAGGGATTCGAAATTAAAATAGATATATAATCCCAATACTATACAAAACATTTCCTTTCGGAAATCATTTACTATAACAACAGTGTTATACTCCACCATTTCCTTTTATTTCTCGAAAACGTCTATTTCAACAATGAATGTTGAAATCTATGATTTCGAATCTTAACACATTTTAAAAACATCGTTAGGTCGCTTTAATTCTATTTAAAACATGATATCCAAAACATTTTCTTTAACATATTATTCACTATTCAAAAACGTGAATATGCTTGTTAACCAATTTCATCATTTCTATTCATTTTACTTTAAAGGATTATTCACTGTCTAAAACGTGAATATAACTCCATTAATAAGTTACAACAATTTACTTATCAAAATAAGTCGTTTGCGAATTTATAAAACAATGTTTATGAATTCCATTTCTATTTGTTTTGTAACAACTTCCTTTTATAAATCTCCTTTATTAACCTATTCGATTTATAACTCAATTATATACCGAAAGTCCATATTATAAGTTAAATGCTTAAAATTTATTTGTTTACAAAATCGTTCTTTTTGACTTCCCAAATTATAAATCTTATAACTCATAAGATTCATTTATTTATCCAAATCTATTCCTTTAATAACTTTATAAATTTTATAACTTACTGCTTATAAAATTCCATTTATAACTTCACCGGTTATAATTCTATAAATTTCATTCATTTATGAAATTCATTCACAATTCATTCTAACACTTATAAAAACTCGTTTTATAATTCCAACATTTTAATTTTACAAATATCAGTTTCATAAACCTTTTTTTTTATAAATCAATTTATATTATTATTTTAAAATGTCTTTAAACTCCTTTATAATTTCATCATTCTCTTTGATTTATAAAATAATCAAATTTGATAAATCCTATCTTTAAACTTTTCACAATAAATTCAAAAATCCCGATTTAAACTATTTTATAAAATCATTAACCTCATATTTTCAAAAATCAACTTTTAGCTATATTTCTCAAAAATCATAATTTTTATAACATTAAAATTTATAACGTTTATTTATTTAAAATGAATCAATTCCAAAAATATTTTATAAACGTATACTTTCAAAAATAACTTTAAAATCATTTTAAAATTTCAAAATTTGGCCCAATGATGCTACATACCAAATAGTCAATCACGACAACAACGACATCATATATCGATTTGATAACCAACGAATATCAAAATATCCATAATCAAATAAATACTATTGAGGAATCCAGTTGGATCCCTCCAACCTGTTTTCCTGCATCCAAAGATGTTAGCATAATACCAATTCCGTTCCAGTACGGAATTATCGCGGTATATGGGATTTAAAATATTATCCGCTTAATAGGCGGTGCAATAGGGTCTCATCCGCTATACAATGCGGGAAAATCAACTCCAAGTACATAAATAATACCAATTTCACTGTTTATGGAATATTCGCGGTATATGTTTTTAATAAATAACCTCCGCTTACTAACGGTGCATAATGTCTATTTTAACAATCAATAGATAACAATCATCATTCAAACATACATTCAATAATTTTAAATCTAACTATTTAAAATTAAAATCGAAACCGATTCGACTGAGTGAGAAGTTCTCACCTTGATTTCAATTTCGTTTTAGTGATTTATTTCGAATAAAATTAAACGGACGTTTAATTTTACCCGAAATTTTTACTAACTCCAAACGACTCCAATACATTTCCATAGCGTAATGCTCGTCCATACGATTCCAACGCAACTGGTTTCGCACGTTTTCGACCTCGTATGAAAAAGATATGAATTTTCAAAGATCCACGAATTTTTATATTATAAATTTACAACATATTTTCTTATTTTTAAACCTAAATCAAATCACCACCGTTCAATCCAGGCTTGCAAAATCTCGGCCATCCCTTGCTTCCTCCACGCGCGCGTATCATCTCCAGTAAACGAACGCAACTTGAACCCATTAAGCTCCAATTAAGGTTAAAAATCTCGGCTACCACGACATCTTCTGCTTTGATCAGGATACACCACGCCGCAGGCCATTGCGAGCTCAACACTCGACCCAAAGATGGTGAATCTCGGCCTTGACCTGCCTTCAAATGACGCGCGCGACATGCCAGCGTTTGCTTCAAGATTCATGTCGATTTGTAGCTCAAAAATCCATCATCGCCGTATGGATTCGAAGGTCTTGATGAGATCTTCAAGTTTGTAGTTGAACTTATTTCCTAAAAACTTATGGATTGAGAGTGATTGAGGGGAGAAGATGAATGCATTTTGGCCATTGAATATTTATGAAGGTGGCGGCTGCAGCTAATTGAAACCCTAGCCTTGTTTTGATGCAAATGAGAAAAGTGAAGGGCTTATATAGAAAATTTTGCAAACACTATTCATCCCGGAATTTCCGAACTCCAAACGAAGCGTGCCGGTTGGCGTTCCTAAGGTTTACCTCGCGTTCCGAACATAATGGAACGTGTTACGGGAGCTAATTCGGTCATCTGTGCGAGTTATGGCAATAAACGTTCAATTTAAAATTAAACCGATTAAACGATTTTCTAGGCGTTTTAGCTTGCACCGGACAAACGGTAAATCCGATTGACACGAAATTTGAAATCTTACAATAATATCACATTATGGATCCGACGAAACTTGTTTCGTCGAAATCCGAGACTGTTTGAAAAATGGCTATTTTAACTCGCCAAATTAATATTAAAACAATTTCGATGCGTTTCGAGCTGCCACGATCAAACGATAACTCCGATTGCTACGAAAATTGAAATCCGATAATAACAAACTATTACGGATCCAATGGAACTAGTTTCATCCAATTCTGAGACTGTTCAAAAAATGGCTAATTTCACTAGTCGATTAAATATTAAAATATTCAATTTTCACAAATTAACTCTTAATCCGATTTTAAAAGTTCTATAACATCATTCTAACTTCAATATGATAAAATAAAATTTTACAAATCAATTTCAATCATATTTAACCCAAATTTCAATTATTTCTGTATTTTCCACATATTAAATTATCGATTTAATTATTCAGTTAAATCCAATTATTCGAAAAATAATTATTCGAATTATAAATTTCACCTGTTAATATTTAAAATCAATTAAATAAAAAAAATTAATTTACCGAAATTCTGGGTCGTTACATAAACTGTTAGTTAATAACTGTCATTTATTTCCTGTTATATTGCATAAGCTATATATTGATGTTTGTTTAAATTGACGATGATTAAAATAAATTAATGATGATTGAAATAAATTGGTTGATGATTGATATTGGTTGAATGGATGATGTGTTCTATCTTATATAAACTGTAAGTTATCATGCATTTTCATTTCATTCGGGATTGCGGTTTGAAATGATATACAACCATATTTTTATTTTTAAATTGCGGATTGAAATGATAGATATCCGTATCACTTGACCATAGGATAGAAAATTACATACAGGCACCGCGGTATATATATATAAAATTATTTTGAAATGATTTTTATGGTTTGGGTATGATACAGTTTAATAAATATAAAATTAGGATAGGATATAAATATATTTTATATATACATACAAAGTTAAATTGTTGAATTTAAGCTATGTATAAATTTGCTAAATAAAATGAATAAGTAAAAAAAATGGCATTTGATAATTTATGTTATACAATTTAGTATGAGTTAAGTTCTTATATATATATATATATATATATATATATATATATATATATATATATAGAGTTATAAATGATTCAAATAAATTAAGATTGAAAGATAAATTGGGGATTTAATTGGAATTGAGCTTATTTGAAAATTTAACTCCGTAAGTCAATGTAAACTTATTAAAATTGGAAATTTTAAAGGCATGATATTTATAACTGGATTTAATGAATAATGCTAGTATAAATAAATGAAAGGAAATTTTAGTGTTAATAAATTTTGTTTATTTTAAATGGTTATGGATTTATCATATAAACCTTTCAAACTAAATAATAGGAAAATGAATTGTTGATTGGAAATTTCCAACCTTAGTTTTGAAATTCATTAAATTCTCGAAGTTTTGAAAATATTGAAATCGAAGTGTTTTATTCAAACTGAAAGTGAATCTAAAAGTTATGGGTTTAGACTGAATTTAAAGTGAATAAAAATTGTGAAGGTGTGGAAATTATTTACTTTTAAAGAAATTTTAAATTCAACTGTTTTATTCAATATACTGTTGAATACCCAAACCATTTTAGATTTTGAAAGTTATGGTTTTAAAACTATGGATTACGAAGTATCATGTTGAAAGTTAAAATTCAAATATTTGGTTTCGAGGTATTATAAATTTTAAAAGTGGCATGATTTTTGGAAAAGAATATATTTGGAAATAAATGATATCATATTTATTTGGGTTTTAAAAGGAAATGATATAGTATTTATGGGTTTTGAAATGGATAATTATATTCTGGTTTTGAAAGTATAATTATTTTTAAATGACCGCGGTGTTATAATAACCTTTGGTTGTTAAAGAGACCGGGATCGGAAGTTGTCATACTCTCTACCAACTTCGAAAACCACTTTAACAACCGTGTACGCGGTGGAGATTCCAGAATGAAGTAGGATGGTGGTGGCGTTTCCTTTAAGGTATATACGTGGACCCGACTCCCGTGAGTTGGCATAAGGTGGCTAAAACAGGAGCGATTGACGGGTTAATAAGGTAGCACCTTTGATCGGACACATCCCTTCGATATTATACTTTGACTTTTAGATTTTTTCGGTGGCCACTTTTGATTTCTTTGATTTGGGGGTGTGGCTCGAGGTGGGCGGTAGCTGCGGCTATGCGTTACCATCGACCCGGAAGCGTAATTGGTATATCTAGCCTGGCATTGCCTAGTTATGCCGTGTCACCTACCCTAGCGTGCCTTATACGATTTTGTCTTTGTACCATACCTATGGAGTGCTCTCTGACGACGCCCAGTACGGGGGAAATTACGGTGCTGTATAGACTATGGGAATATATTTTGTGTTAAGGGCTATATGGGCAACCCCTTAACGCTATTTAAAAGTAAGTTTATTTTATAAATAGACACTATCATAATAGCGCAATATACTACATAGTAAATAGTTTAACGGATCCTTAGGAGATATGAATCCCGAGCATCTCTTGAGTTATTGCACTCATATTTATTTCTGTTGATTTAACTTACATAAGATCTTTTAGTTCTGACTCGAGTGTTTTTTCTTTTCAATTCGCTCGGGTCAGTCTGAGCGTTTCAGGATTTGAAGTTTTAGCTCTAGAGGATGAAGACGAAGATTTGAATTACTATTATCTACTATATAATTCCTCAACACTCATACTGTTCCACTGCACTGTTATTGGTATGTGTCACTCTGATATGTATTATATAAATATAATCAAATGTTTTGTAAACAGATTTATAAACTGTATATTTGATTATTATATTTTATCCTTCCGCTGTGAGATTTTGTTTCTTTTATTTCTTTCTTGTTTTTCTTATTTACCCCATAACAATCCGCCCTTCCGTATTGTTTGAATTGACATATGTGTCGACTTAAATCGCGCGAAAAGGCAGGACGTTACATCTGGTATCAGAGCTTTGGTTTAGCGATAAACCTTAGCTTTGTGGGGTTTGACTCTTTACTAATAGGGTAGTAATACCCTATGTGAGTCGCTGAGTGTATATATATGAGAGAGCGTATTTGTTAGTGTTATAAAAGATTTTATTATTGTGTTAATCTGTTCCGTTTTGTATTTATAAATTCTGGTTGGTGCATGGGACGCTATGACATCAATAGGGATTTCTAAACACTTAATCGGACAGACCGACATAATATTTGTTTTTAATATATGCGAATGAAATAATTTTGTCTATTATATTTTCTATATAAAATAAAAAATTTCAAATGATATCTGTATTTGGCTGCAATAGATTGGTTGATAGGTAATAGAGTGTATAAATAATAATAGAAATAAGATTGAAAATTAAAATAAATGAAATCTGGAAATTTAGAACTTAAGATCCGGGGTTTTGAAATTTCTTTCGAATAAATTTTGGAATATAATAATATTGTTTATAAGGACTCTCTGATATAAATATTTCAATGTAATTCGAAAGAATTGTTTTAAAAAGGATTTTTGAGAAAATAAGTTTTGTACTTTCCTCTCCGTCGCTGGAAAGTAATTTCGGTGATGGCGGCCGCATCATCGACTTTCATTTTCGAGTTTCGAAGGGGAAAGGCCACTGTAGTAGTTCTACTGCAGATCCATTTTTGAAATATATAAATTTTGAATTGTTTTAAATATAATTAGGGATATATAAGTTGTAAGAATATATTTATCTATTATTTTAAAATAAATTAAAATTTAACCCGGTATTTAAATTCCTTAATTTCCATTAATTAATTATTTCAATTATTGTAATGAAACAGAATTTAACTAATAATTGAAACCCTAAATAAAATAAGAGACTTAAATGCTAAGTTATAAAGGAAATAAAAAGGAAGTTAAAATTGTAACTTATAAGAAAAGGTAAGAATTTATTTAACAATGAATTAATTAAAAGGATGAGAAAACTTGTATAACTTTAAATTACATTCTTTAAAAGCACAGATAACTTACCAAATATAAAAAGTTGAAATGTTTAATAAGAAATGTAATAGAAATTTGTACAAGTAAAAGTAGGTAATGAAGTATTCAATGAATTTGCTATTATAAATGAGAATTTAATGTTATAAACTTAAGTTATAATTGGAATTTTACTATAAGTAAATATAATTAAAGGTAAGTATGACAAATAGATGATTATAAACTTAAATAATTAAAGTGTAAATAAATGAGGTCGTGTAGTAATAAATGAATGAATAGTTATAGTGGTCAATGGCATGACCTGAGTTAATGGAAATGAATAATAGTAAGTAGTAAGTGAAAATAAATGGATGTAATATAATAAAGAGAAATTGTAAACTTAAGAAAAGGGTTACAGTTATTTCTAAATAAAATTGAAAGAAATAAATGAAAATAAAAAGAATAAACCGTTATATGAATGAAAAGAATCAAACAACAAATGTATGAATGAAATGAATAAGAATAGACTAAATCTATTGCTGAAATTGTTATTTGTCGTGGTTATGGTTGTTGGGTACGGAAACTTTAATTTTGTTGGGAAGGATGAATAATTCATTGTGTTTAATCTAAGACTGTTGAGTAAATGATGCACTGGATGGTATTCTTCATTCCGTATAATATAAAGGTTTTGAACCCGAACAACTATTTGTTTGTTTGGTAGAATGGTTGCTTTGAATTTGTTGTGTATGCTGTTGTTAAAATTGATGGTTGTTGTATTGATTTGTTGGTAGTGATTGAAACCACTCAAATATTTCACTTTACATAAATTGTTAACCCTTTGGATTTTGTAAGTGAAATGCAGGTTATGGAAGCAATTGCTACTGCTTTTGGTTCTATAAATTTAGCGTAAATTGCCCGACAAATAGGTACGTTTTCGGATTACGGTTTATAGCGCTATTTTATATATTTTCCCGTGTAGGGATATATATTATTTTGGAAATTATTTATGTATATTGTTATATTTATAGTATATTTTCTTCCGAGCCTCTCCGTTCAAAGGAGACTCCGCCAAAATTTTCCATAAATTTTGAACTTAGAAATATTTTGAAATGTTTTCCAAACTTTAGTAATTTAAGTATATAAAAAAAATTTTAATGGTTATAGATTTATATATTTTATCTAAATTACTTAATTTTATAAATTCAATTGTTTATAAAGTTAATGTTGGAATAAGGTATATTGATTTCTTAGTTCTTCGTTTCCCTTCTTTTCCTTTTCGGGGACGAAAAGTTTTGAGTGGGGGGAGAGTGTAACGACCCTTATAAATCCGATCGTTTAAATGATTTAAATTAATAAGATTTGTATTTAAATTTAGAAATAAGTAAAAAACTTATTAATTTATATGAAAGCAAATATTGAAATTTGATGTATCAGGGGTAATTAAAATTTACAAATTTAATTTTATATTTCAGTTAATTGGAATAGTGAAAATTTGTGCATTTGGATATAAAGTTAAATAAGTAAATAAAGGCAAGTGTTGAATTCATCAATGAAAAAAATTATTTATTTATGAAGATTGAATGTAAATGGAGGTAATAAAGTAATGCAGGACAATAAATAATTTATTTAGTACAATCCCGTTTTTATTTGTAAACTATTGTAAGGTGTTAATTAATTGAAATGCGAAAATTAGGAAATAGATTCAAATTTATGTTAGACAAGGAATTGCAATAATTAGAGTTAATAAATTAATGGATTAAATGGAATAATTAATTGGATTTAGAATCTTAATTTTTATGTGAGCATTTATTTATATTGGAATATAAAAGGGTAAATTTATACTATAAAATGTTGACATCACCTTTAAGATGATGGGTTTATAATTGATGCATAATAGGGAAATCAAATGAATGGGTTTAATTGAATAACAATTAGCAATTAATGAATGAATAATTTTTTTTTAAAAGGCGTAATTGATTTCGTTAAATAAATTTTGGTAAAAATTTGTAATGAATATAGATTTAACGTTTTGTGATGTATTTAAGTAATAATTGGAAATCAATGTAAATTATACCCGTAAATGTTCAATTCAATTAAACAACAAGATTTTTAAATAAATAAACATTTTATTTAGGTTTCAATTTAATAATTTATGAAGTTTAATGGGAAATCAATTGCGATAAATTGCCCTAAGTTATGCAGTTAGAGGAGATTGGATTTGCATTATAGATGGAAGTATAATCGAAATTGATAGGTAACAAACTTAAGAATAAAAATTAAGAGCTAATAGGTGGAAAATTTATATAGTTGTTTATTTAAGTAATGTGTACGTAAACTTTGGTAAATTGATTTCTATCGATCCAAATCTAACGTTTTGTTAATATAGAGTAAGTATAGAAAGCAATATTTATTAATTTAATTGAAGTATTTCAAAATAAATGAAATTTAACGTTTATAGAGATTTAACTGAAATTCAAGAATATTAAAATAATAGTTTCTGAACCCAACATTTGAATCCATCTACTTAAAATTTATAGATGGAATAATCATTGATTATTTAACTTAATAGAAATTTTGGGGAACTTAATTTATATATAATGAAATAGAAGTTTTGGCACTGCAATTGATAGTTTTATCAACTCTAAATTTACATAAAGATTTGTTTAAGTCATTGTAAATAAGTGAGCATATATATGGTAATAAAATTTGTGAGTTTTAAATTTTAAAATTTGAAAGTTGATTTAATAATAAATTTTAAATTTATTTAGTTAATATAAAAATAACCATTTTGGCCACTGACTCGGATTTCGACGAAACCAGTTTCATCAGATCCGTATCGGTGAATTATTGTAGAGTTTCAAGTTTCGTAGCGATCGGACTTGTCGTTTGATTGTACGAATGCGAAACGCCTTGAAATCAATTTAATTAAAATCAATTTGAAATCAATTTGAAAATATTGTTTTCAGCATAACTTCTTCATACGATGGAATTTGGACGTGAAACTTTTTCCATCGCGTTCAGAATATTTTAAAATACCTATTTTGATATATGGGTTTACCCGATTTCGTTCTGGGTCAGAACGGGCTTTTTGGGCCACGTTAGCGTTAGCACGTTTGTTTATCCAATCCATCTATTCAAATTCTGACCTACCTATACAAACCTAGTTATAAACCCTAGCCCCATCTATTCTCAATTGTTTGTGCATTCATTTCATCAGTTCCTTCTCTTCTTTCCAATGGCTGCAAACCCTAGATCCAGTTTCAATCAAATCAAAAGTCAAAATTTAATCTCCTCAAACCATAGCAAATTATATATGGATTTGAAGATCTCGACGAGTGCAACCTAAATTTACAATTCATTTTTGAAAGCGAATTAATTTTTTTCCATAAAACCCTAGTTTATTCTCAGCCATCCGTTGCGTCGAAAACATTTGTCGCCTGATCGGAAATTGGTTACTAGGTTTGGTAAAGGTTGACCAGGGGAGATCATCGGCATAATTTGTTTGTCGATTCAACGGCCAGATCGACCATAAGAATTCGTTTAGTGTTTTAAGCATGGGTGGAAGGTGGACCATCGCGAGGCCATGGGTGAGTTCAACTCGGGGAGAGGAGCGTAGGGCAGGTCTTCGATCGGGGTGTAGGTGGACGTGGCGACCGTGAGGCGAGGTTAAAGTACGGTCAACGCTGGAATTTGGGTTTCATGAGCTCGGGTTCTTTTGCATACTGGGGAAGATGCTTGTAGCGTGTAGGTGACGTGGACTTCTTTTTTATTTTATTTTCTATTTGTTTTGTTTTAATTTAAGTTTGATTTAAACTCGTTTAACTCGAATTTTTTTCCATACGAACTCCAATTCGTACGCGATTTTTTTTTTGGATCGTAATAAAATTCCAGACGTGTTGACGCTGGTTTGGATAGATTTGGAGACCGTCGAATTTTTGGGTTTAAAACGGATTTAAATTCGATTTAAATTCAAAAGGTGAGTGTTTTAACCCACTCACAACTTCTAAGATTTCTTATGTTTGTTAAATAGATTCTAGATATGAGTAGAAATTTATTTATGACTGTTTGGCATGTTTTATTCATTATCTCTGTTAAAACGCATTTATTTAATTTAACTGTTAATTAATTATAAAATTGCATATAAATTTGATAGTTAAAATTTATTTATTTGCATAAAACTTCTAGTTAAACAGTTATTAAATTGATTTTGAATATAAACTGTTAGTTAATAACTGTCATTTATTTCCTGTTATATTGCATATGCTATATATTGATGTTTTTTTAAATTGACTTGGTCGAATGGATGATGTGTTCTATCTTATATAAACTGCAAGTTATCGTGTATTTTCATTTCATTCGAGATTGCGGTTTGAAATGATATACAACCGCATTTTTATTTTTAAATTGCGGATTAAATTGATAGATATCCGTATCACTTGACCATAGGATAGAAAATTATATATAGGCACCGCGGTATATATATATAATTATTTTGAAATGATTTTTATGGTTTGGGTACGATACAGTTTAATAAATATAAAATTTGGATAGGATATAAATATATTTTATATATACATACAAAGTTAAATTGTTGAATTTAAGCTATGTATAAATCTGCTAAATAAAATGAATAAGTTAAAAAAAATGGCATTTGATAATTTATATTATACGATTTAGTATGAGTTAAGTTCTTATATATATATATATATATATATATATATATATATAGAGAGAGAGAGTTATAAATGATTCAAATAAATTAAGATTGAAAGATAAATTGGGGATTTAATTGGAATTGAGCTTACTTGGAAATTTAACTCCATAAGTCGATGTAAGCTTATTAAAATTGGAAATTTTAAAGGCATGATATTTATAACTGGATTTAATGAATAATGCTAGTATAAATAAATGAAAGGAAATTTTAGTGTTAATAAATTTAGTTTATTTTAAATGGTTATGGATTTATCATATAAACCTTTCAAACTAAATAATAGGAAAATGAATTGTTGATTGGAAATTTCCAACCTTAGTTTTGAAATTCATTAAATTCTCGAAGTTTTGAAAATATTGAAATCGAAGTGTTTTATTCAAACTGAAAGTGAATCTAAAAGTTATGGGTTTAGACTGAATTTAAAGTGAATAAAAGTTGTGAAGGTGTGGAAATTATTTACTTTTAAAGAAATTTTAAATTCAACTGTTTTATTCTATATACTGTTGAATATCCAAACCATTTTAGATTTTGAAAGTTATTGTAACGAGACGGATTTTTCGCGCTCGAAAATCGACATCCATACTTCATATCGTATACGAATGCCATAGATTCGATCGTTCAAATCCGATTCGCCGGAGCTTATAACAATATTAAGTAAATAACACAGCAGAATAAAAGAATAATACATTGATATACAGCTTTGATAGAATATCTGTTACAACAGATAATCCAATAGATATCAATATACATCAGAGATATGATACAATAAAACAGCAACGGAAAAGAAAAAAATAGACAACATCTAGCAGCGGAACAAATAATTCTAAAATAGTCTTCAAAAGAGTACCCCAAGGCATCAATCCAAAATAGCGAGAACCCCCAAAAGATAAGCAAGTGCAGTCCGTATCCAAAGGCTGAATTAGCTCCAGATAATCTACTAAACCTGACTATCTGAAAAACCCAACTCTAGACTGCTCGTGTAGAAAAATTTTGAGCACCCAGAGTTTAGGAAAGAAACAATAAACTCCGGATCAGTCGTGGGACTGGTGTGAGCAACAAAAACAGTTTATCTTTAAAAACAAACAATGAAATATTTTAAAATCAATTCGCAATGCTTTTTAGAAATGAGACTACCATAAGGCCTCCCGCACACACACACAATGCAAACGCAGAATCGGAGGCGATTTCTCCTTATGATAGTCAAAGATGCTTGATACGCATTAAAAAGAAACATTTGGTATTATTACTAGTGCATAGTGTAGTATAAATCATTTCGAAAGTAAAGATATAAATCTTAGCCAACATACGACCATTATCGTATGCCTACTATAGCTACCATGTTCAATAGCAGGTTACCGCTACATTCCATGGCAGGTTATACAACTAAAACTGTACAAGGTACGTATTTGAAGAATGGATTTCCAACAAATGGTCGGGCAAAGGAACTTCCCAAGCCCCGAAATGGAACGCCTCTGGAAGGACATCCCTGAGCATCCCAATGGATCTATGCCAACACAAAGCCGGTGCACTCCCTGCCCGGGAGTATCAACCTCAGATATTCCATCCCCGGTCGTAACCAACCTTTATCCGAGCGCTCGGTACCAACAACACCACACAGTAATAGATATAGTGTATCACATGAGTAAGTATCTGGGCTCCATACCATGATACTACCCCTATCCAGAAGAAATGGACATATCCTAGGGACGCGATCCCTGAAAACTTTGCCGCATCTTTTCCTGTTTCGACCATTCTCCGGGTTGTGAGGCTCGACGAAGTCTCGTCCACAAAAACATACTTTATACAAAAGCCATGCTTTGAGTCAACAAATGATCAACACAATGATCACCAAGATAGACGATCAAACAAATGATCCTATCACGAATAATCAACACAATGATCATTTCAGCAACACTCAGTATGTCACATTACCAAATTGGGAATATATCGCTGATAACTTCAACTATATAACCTCTGAGCTCGTACGTCTCAGAGAAGGGTGTTAAGCTAAGAGAATAAATTCTCCGCCACCAACAGGAATATATTTGAAAGAAATCTGCTTTATATCTCAAATTGTAATGTCAGACATAACAATCCATACAAGTCTGTTCTGGGTTCGAACAGAACCGAAGGCACTTACAAAGAAGTCCTTGCAATCCGGATATTCACAATCCTGATCGGATTTCCCATCACTTAGGGAGTCTCTATACCGTTGCAACTCAGTGCAGAGACAATCGATAGGTCATACTATCGTTCTTGCAAATACTCGGTCTTCACCACCGGTCTTCAAATGCTATCCATAACGACGTATCACATATTCGGAATGGGTTATACGACCCAAAGGTCCTTTCCCGGTTAACCCGAATAGTAAGCGCAACATTTAAAACATATGGATAAGGAATTTCAATTAAGTCACAACTTAATAATTCCAAAGTTTCTTTCAAATGGTTTAAACCAATTATCATTTCAAATCTTTTAAACAAAAAGATTTATTTCACAAAGTTCACTCAGTTTCACAAAGATTCATTTACGGATTTCAAAACAATTTCCTCTTCAATTGGATTAACTCATTTAAATCTTTAAATCAAAGATTTATCTCATAGCTTTCAAAACTTATTTCCGAAGATTCATTCATAACTTGGAAAATCATTTTCGATTCAAACTTGAAATCTCTTTAATATTAATTGGAAGTTCATTACTCATATGAAAGCTTTTTATCACTTAAAAACAATAGTTTTGTTTTGGAAAACCCCCGATTCTATTTATACAAGTTAAAAATCTTTGAGTTAATTCAAATTTCCAAATCAACGCTTAAAAATGGTTTAAACCCGTATAACTTGTAAAAACCCTTTTTAAATCATAAATACTGAACATAGAATTCAATTTCAGATTTCTTTTGAATTTCAATCTAAATCCGATTATTTAAATTCCAAATCTTTATTAGTCATTCAAAAATAACTTTTATTCTTAAAACAGCTTTTCAAAAGCTTTTCCACATTAAAACTTAATTTATTTCCAAAAATATTTGAATTAAAAATTCAAATTCAAACTTATTTAAAAATCTGTGACTTAACCGATTTCCTCGTGAAATCCATATTTGTGTGTGTATAGTGTGGTCCAGGGGTTCAACACAATAGTGCACAACATCAATCAACACAGATTCAAATACAGAAAAATAGTTGATAAGCGATATAAAGTATAACGCTTATCTTCCATTCACAGATCACAGATATATATATCACAGATAAATAAGTCACACAGCTCAAAACAAAACAAAGCATCACATATCAGGAGTATCAAACAATTCAACAATCAATAGAATTTAAACATTCATAAGTAAGATAATTCATTAACTGTGACTTTATTACTCAGTTAATTAGTTGATTGATTCTTGTTAATTATTAACTTACTTATTAAAAATTAATTACAAATTACTTTAATTAACCAATTATTATTAATTTAATTTATCAATTAATCTTTAATTTATCACTTAAATTAATTATCATTTGTTAATTATCCTTTAAGTGATATGTCAACATTGCTTAAGATTTAAATTGATTTAACACATGATTAAATTTTTATTTCAAAATCAACTTAAAGTTATCAATTTAAGATTCAAGTATAAATTTAATCAAGCGTTCTAACTACTTGTTTAATCACCTACCTTTACAGACTAACCTTTAATTAGATATGAACCTAACTAACTAATTGCTAACTTGATTTAATTATTTGGTTATAAAAATGCTAAACAGAACAGGCACTTTCAAATGGAATGGTACCCGAGACACACCTCTACCCTACTCGAGACAGTCTCGAGCTATTCTTGTATCTCCCCTGCGTCCCTCTCTCTCTCACTCTCTGTTCTTCTTCTCCTCTCCCCAAATTCCTACCTTCTTATATTTTTTTTTTGTCAATAGTAAAACTGCAGTTGCCTCTTACGCTCACGCACGATCCTAACTCGAGTCACCCCTCTCTTAAACCCAGGAATCCATTCGAGCGTCCCTCAAATACGAAGCCACCAAATCTCACCAACACGACCACGCCACCGTGCACGTGCACGGTGGTCCGCCACCCCTGCGGCGACTCGCGTCCATCCCCACAACCCACGAAACACCCCTATACCAAAATTCTAAACCCAGATTTCGATTTACAGGCCGAAACAAAAATTGAGACCTGAAGCTAGAGCACGCGGCTACAACACCCACTGACAAAATCCTCGTGCGGCCACCATACATCACCAGAAGTGATGAAAATTTACCAGAACGTCACTCACATCTTCCCCTAACTCCTCCAAGAATCGCGGCCAACTCGATTGATGTATGTTGCCGAAACTCATTTTTTTACAGAGCATTCAAATGCAAGCACTAAAACCCTATTCTCGATTAAAACTCGAAATCCCTTCATTGAATAAATTTTTTTGCATTTTTCTTGTGTTAAACAGATCACTAGCTTGCATCATGCCAACTTACAAGAATTAAAATTAACCCAAACTTCAAGAATTTACAAAAAATCACATTTTAGTTCTATTTCAAACTTCTCTTAAAACCTTCGTTTAAAAATCATAATATTTATGTTAAAAATCATAATTAGGTGTATGGAATCTAAATATGTGATAGGATTTACAAATTTAAACATTTGAATTTTGATTCTTGATTTTCTTTTTTTTTCTTTTTTAACTTGTAATTTGAAATACAGTAGTTATGACTTGCTGCTAAACTTCAAAACATGTTTGCAGGCCTTTGTTGAAGATAAACAAACCTGAATTAGCTTAAATTACTAAGTTTAATTAGGTTTAAATGAAGATGTATTAATATTCTTACACACTTCATTGCTCAAAAGATTAAAACAAATGGAGAACCCAAACTTCCAGATAACATCTTAGAGCAACATACTTCCAGTATATAGTAAACACAAGATCACTTGAGTTAATTACCCAACTTAAGTTTTAAAAATGGTTAATTTACTCATAGGCTCTCAAGCTTTGGATTCAAAGAAATAGTTTTAAAAATTAAAGTTGCTTACAGGCATTTTAAATAACATAGAAAATTGGGTTGAATTACTCACAGAACAACCAATTCATACTTTAAATTTTAAGAAATAAGTTACTCACCATGTTTTCCAGATAAAAGAAATAGAGTTGCTTCAATTTGAAACTGGCTTGTATCTTGCTTCTTGAATTTGTATCAGCTACTTTGCATCAGGCCTTTGAAAACAGATCTACAGGCTTACAATTTGATTTGCTTTGATATTTGTTGAAGTTGAGATTTTGTTTTAAGTTTTAAAATGAAGTTTACTTTAGAGACTACTCAGTTTCGAATGATAAAAACTGAGATGAAGATGTTAATAGATATAAAAGAAAGCTTACAGTATATATATATAATAGGTATGGTTGATAGTTTCACTTCAGTATGGCTGAGATGATTTGTTTGTGCAAAGAGAAGATGGGTATTAAATGCATGTCCTTATTGTTTATAACCTTATACAGGCTACATACCTATTATCTCTTTTTTTTTTAATTTTCTTTTTACTTTATGTACTTTGTTTATCCTTCTACTTGCCTGCAAGTTACTTTACTCGGCTTCATTTGTATATGTATGTATATGCACATAGATCATTTTGTTTATTTTATTTACTTTGTATGCTAGCTTTGTTTATGTTTGCTCATATGTACTTGTATTGTATAAAAATAACTCATTTGATTTTTATATTCTGGTTTTGTTTATTTTTGTATTTAATGTTTTATGTTTTATTTGTTTTGTAAATATTACTTTGCATTCAATTTAATATGTTGTTCACCGAGATGTCTTTTACATTGCTTGATTTAAATATGTTTTATAATATAAATGAATTCAATGTTGTTATTATTATTTATTCAAACTTTTAATTTAATTTTCCTTTTCAACATTAACTTTACAACGTATATTTTATTTTATTTTATCTTAAACACTTTATTTCAATTCCAATTCAATTTCATTTAAAATAAGTCTCAAATCCCATTTATAAAATAAATAAATATACATATCTAAGCAAAATTGAAAAATTCAAATAAATCTATAATTTAATCCAAGAATTCAATTAAATTATAAATTTAAATTCGTCTTAAAAATAAGGATCGTTACAGACTTCCCCCCTTAAAAGAATTTCGTCCTCGAAATTCGCCAGAGAAAGATAACGAAGATAGATGAAAGATAGAGAAATATCCTTTCAGATCAAACTGGTCATCAATTCTGCATTTGGCTCACCAAATCAGAATATCAACAATAAATTCAAGAACAAACTCAATCTATTACGAATCAATTGGGTTACCTGATCTACGAAGTATACAGGTGTATTGGTTAGTTCGAAGAGATAACTAACCGTTCGTAGATTATATCGAAACCCAACGAAATAGACAGAAATAGATTTGATTATGATCTCAGATTCAAGATTTTACTCATTTACGATTTGCTGAGAAATAAACTAAGGGTAGTTCTCATGCCGAACAATTTCGAACAATTTTAATTATAGATGAGATAGTTACCTTATAAAATTTCATTTCCTTGATTAACTTTTGAGGTTAAAGAATCACCTTTGATTTCACAGGCCCTTGCTGCTTGAATTTGCTTCAGTGCTGAGCAATTCATAATCCTATGCCCCGACTTGCGGCAATGACAGCATTTTCTACATTCCTTTTCTGGCTTCATAAATGGCTCTCTCAGTCCTTGTTTCCTGGGATTCTTACATTTGTTCACGTAATGACCTTTCTCGAAACAGTTGAAACAAGTAACATCTTTCACCTTTTGCTTCTGGATATCCTTCTTTCCTTTATTCTTCCTCCGTTTCTTTCCACCAAACTTATTTTTCCTCCAACTCAGATTAGTTGTACCTTCATTCTCCTCCGGATCTTTTCGCTTTTCCAGAGCATCGTATCGATAGCCCATATCAATTAATTCAGAAAACGATTCCTTCACATGAATAGTCATCCTTTCCTGAAACTCCTTGTTCATTCCCCGAATAAACTTTTCATTCTTCTTCAATGGTGTATTCACCAATTCTGGACCAAATCGGGATAACTCAATAAATTTGTTTAAATACTCTTCAAATGATAAACTCCCTTGCTCCAAATCCATAAATTCCTGGTACACTCTAGAGATACCAGCAGACGGCATATATCGTTGTTCAAATACTTCTTTGAAACGATTCCAAGTAAATTCATCCGCCGACACATCTATGGTAATTGTTTCCCACCAAACTAAAGCCTCTTCCTCGAGTTGCCAAGAAGCTATCAATCGCATCTGATCATCTTCTAACTTTAATCCCTTGAAAATCCTTTCGCATAATCGAATCCAGGCTTGTGCTTCGATAACAGTTTCTTTGCCAGTGAATGGCTTTCCACCAAGTCTAGAAAAACTTTGATATAAATCAGCCAAATTTGGTTGAAGTTGAATGGGAATATCTGTCGTTGCAGGGCTTTGACCAGCTGAAATGGTACTTTCCTGTCTCCTATTTCGTCCTCTTCTTCCATTCATTCTTACTATCTGTAATAGCAAGAAATCCGATTAGGCATTCAGACGAAATATCTTAGAGAATAACATCAGATAAAGAAAATAGATTGAGAAATTTGGGTTTTGGTTTCACTGGTTATACTCATTCTAGGGATACTTCACCCTATCTCTAATGAGCTACTTAATGTGTTATACTCCTGAGCTAAAGTTCAACCTTAGCTCTGATACCACGTTGTAACGAGACGGATTTTTCGCGCTCGAAAATCGACATCCATACTTCATATCGTATACGAATGCCATAGATTCGATCGTTCAAATCCGATTCGCCGGAGCTTATAACAATATTAAGTAAATAACACAGCAGAATAAAAGAATAATACATTGATATACAGCTTTGATACAATATCTGTTACAACAGATAATCCAATAGATATCAATATACATCAGAGATATGATACAATAAAACAGCAACGGAAAAGAAAAAAATAGACAACATCTAGCAGCGGAACAAATAATTCTAAAATAGTCTTCAAAAGAGTACCCCAAGGCATCAATCCAAAATAGCGAGAACCCCCAAAAGATAAGCAAGTGCAGTCCGTATCCAAAGGCTGAATTAGCTCCAGATAATCTACTAAACCTGACTATTTGAAAAACCCAACTCTAGACTGCTCGTGTAGAAAAATTTTGAGCACCCAGAGTTTAGGAAAGAAACAATAAACTCCGGATCAGTCGTGGGACTGGTGTGAGCAACAAAAACAGTTTATCTTTAAAAACAAACAATGAAATATTTTAAAATCAATTCGCAATGCTTTTTAGAAATGAGACTACCATAAGGCCTCCCGCACACACACACAATGCAAACGCAGAATCGGAGGCGATTTCTCCTTATGATAGTCAAAGATGCTTGATACGCATTAAAAAGAAACATTTGGTATTATTACTAGTGCATAGTGTAGTATAAATCATTTCGAAAGTAAAGATATAAATCTTAGCCAACATACGACCATTATCGTATGCCTACTATAGCTACCATGTTCAATAGCAGGTTACCGCTACATTCCATGGCAGGTTATACAACTAAAACTGTACAAGGTACGTATTTGAAGAATGGATTTCCAACAAATGGTCGGGCAAAGGAACTTCCCAAGCCCCGAAATGGAACGCCTCTGGAAGGACATCCCTGAGCATCCCAATGGATCTATGCCAACACAAAGCCGGTGCACTCCCTGCCCGGGAGTATCAACCTCAGATACTCCATCCCCGGTCGTAACCAACCTTTATCCGAGCGCTCGGTACCAACAACACCACACAGTAATAGATATAGTGTATCACATGAGTAAGTATCTGGGCTCCATACCATGATACTACCCCTATCCAGAAGAAATGGACATATCCTAGGGACGCGATCCCTGAAAACTTTGCCGCATCTTTTCCTGTTTCGACCATTCTCCGGGTTGTGAGGCTCGACGAAGTCTCGTCCACAAAAACATACTTTATACAAAAGCCATGCTTTGGGTCAACAAATGATCAACACAATGATCACCAAGATAGACGATCAAACAAATGATCCTATCACAAATAATCAACACAATGATCATTTCAGCAACACTCAGTATGTCACATTACCAAATTGGGAATATATTGCTGATAACTTCAACTATTTAACCTCTGAGCTCGTACGTCTCAGAGAAGGGTGTTAAGCTAAGAGAATAAATTCTCCGCCACCAACAGGAATATATTTGAAAGAAATCTGCTTTATATCTCAAATTGTAATGTCAGACATAACAATCCATACAAGTCTGTTCTGGGTTCGAACAGAACCGAAGGCACTTACAAAGAAGTCCTTGCAATCCGGATATTCACAATCCTGATCGGATTTCCCATCACTTAGGGAGTCTCTATACCGTTGCAACTCAGTGCAGAGACAATCGATAGGTCATACTATCATTCTTGCAAATACTCGGTCTTCACCACCGGTCTTCAAATGCTATCCATAACGACGTATCACATATTCGGAATGGGTTATACGACCCAAAGGTCCTTTCCCGGTTAACCCGAATAGTAAGCGCAACATTTAAAACATATGGATAAGGAATTTCAATTAAGTCACAACTTAATAATTCCAAAGTTTCTTTCAAATGGTTTAAACCAATTATCAATTCAAATCTTTTAAACAAAAAGATTTATTTCACAAAGTTCACTCAGTTTCACAAAGATTCATTTACGGATTTCAAAACAATTTCCGTTTCAATTGGATTAACTCATTTAAATCTTTAAATCAAAGATTTATCTCATAGCTTTCAAAACTTATTTCTGAAGATTCATTCATAACTTGGAAAATCATTTTCGATTCAAACTTGAAATCTCTTTAATATTAATTGGAAGTTCATTACTCATATGAAAGCTTTTTATCACTTAAAAACAATAGTTTTGTTTTGGAAAAACCCCGATTCTATTTATACAAGTTAAAAATCTTTGAGTTAACTCAAATTTCCAAATCAACGCTTAAAAATGGTTTAAACCCGTATAACTTGTAAAAACCCTTTTTAAATCATAAATACTGAACATAGAATTCAATTTCAGATTTCTTTTGAATTTCAATCTAAATCCGATTATTTAAATTCCAAATCTTTATTAGTCATTCAAAAATAACTTTTATTCTTAAAACAGCTTTTCAAAAGCTTTTCCACATTAAAACTTAATTTATTTCCAAAAATATTTGAATTATAAATTCAAATTCAAACTTATTTAAAAATCTGTGACTTAACCGATTTCCTCGTGAAATCCATATTTGTGTGTGTATAGTGTGGTCCAGGGGTTCAACACAATAGTGCACAACATCAATCAACACAGATTCAAATACAGAAAAATAGTTGATAAGCGATATAAAGTATAACGCTTATCTTCCATTCACAGATCACAGATATATATATCACAGATAAATAAGTCACACAGCTCAAAACAAAACAAAGCATCACATATCAGGAGTATCAAACAATTCAACAATCAATAGAATTTAAACATTCATAAGTAAGATAATTCATTAACTGTGACTTTATTACTCAGTTAATTAGTTGATTGATTCTTGTTAATTATTAACTTACTTATTAAAAATTAATTACAAATTACTTTAATTAACCAATTATTATTAATTTAATTTATCAATTAATCTTTAATTTATCACTTAAATTAATTATCATTTGTTAATTATCCTTTAAGTGATATGTCAACATTGCTTAAGATTTAAATTGATTTAACACATGATTAAATTTTTATTTCAAAATCAACTTAAAGTTATCAATTTAAGATTCAAGTATAAATTTAATCAAGCGTTCTAACTACTTGTTTAATCACCTACCTTTACAGACTAACCTTTAATTAGATATGAACCTAACTAACTAATTGCTAACTTGATTTAATTATTTGGTTATAAAAATGCTAAACAGAACAGGCACTTTCAAATGGAATGGTACCCGAGACACACCTCTACCCTACTCGAGACAGTCTCGAGCTATTCTTGTATCTCCCCTGCGTCCCTCTCTCTCTCACTCTCTGTTCTTCTCCTCCTCTCCCCAAATTCCTACCTTCTTATTTTTTTTTTGTCAATAGTAAAACTGCAGTTGCCTCTTACGCTCACGCACGATCCTAACTCGAGTCACCCCTCTCTTAAACCCGGGAATCCATTCGAGCGTCCCTCAAATACGAAGCCACCAATTCTCACCGACACGACCACGCCACCGTGCACGTGCACGGTGGTCCGCCACCCCTGCGGCGACTCGCGTCCATCCCCACAACCCACGAAACACCCCTATACCAAAATTCTAAACCCATATTTCGATTTACAGGCCGAAACAAAAATTGAGACCTGAAGCTAGAGCACGCGGCTACAACACCCACTGACAAAATCCTCGTGCGGCCACCATACATCACCAGAAGTGATGAAAATTTACCAGAACGTCACTCACATCTTCCCCTAACACCTCCAAGAATCGCGGCCAACTCGATTGATGTATGTTGCCGAAACTCATTTTTTTACAGAGCATTCAAATGCAAGCACTAAAACCCTATTCTCGATTAAAACTCGAAATCCCTTCATTGAATAAATTTTTTTGCATTTTTCTTGTGTTAAACAGATCACTAGCTTGCATCATGCCAACTTACAAGAATTAAAATTAACCCAAACTTCAAGAATTTACAAAAAATCACATTTTAGTTCTATTTCAAACTTCTCTTAAAACCTTCATTTAAAAATCATAATATTTATGTTAAAAATCATAATTAGGTGTATGGAATCTAAATATGTGATAGGATTTACAAATTTAAACATTTGAATTTTGATTCTTGATTTTCTTTTTTTTCCTTTTTAACCTGTAATTTGAAATACAGTAGTTATGACTTGCTGCTAAACTTCAAAACATGTTTGCAGGCCTTTGTTGAAGATAAACAAACCTGAATTAGCTTAAATTACTAAGTTTAATTAGGTTTAAATGAAGATGTATTAATATTCTTACACACTTCATTGCTCAAAAGATTAAAACAAATGGAGAACCCAAACTTCCAGATAACATCTTAGAGCAACATACTTCCAGTATATAGTAAACACAAGATCACTTGAGTTAATTACCCAACTTAAGTTTTAAAAATGGTTAATTTACTCATAGGCTCTCAAGCTTTGGATTCAAAGAAATAGTTTTAAAAATTAAAGTTGCTCACAGGCATTTTAAATAACATAGAAAATTGGGTTGAATTACTCACAGAACAACCAATTCATACTTTAAATTTTAAGAAATAAGTTACTCACCATGTTTTCCAGATAAAAGAAATAGAGTTGCTTCAATTTGAAACTGGCTTGTATCTTGCTTCTTGAATTTGTATCAGCTACTTTGCATCAGGCCTTTGAAAACAGATCTACAGGCTTACAATTTGATTTGCTTTGATATTTGTTGAAGTTGAGATTTTGTTTTAAGTTTTAAAATGAAGTTTACTTTAGAGACTACTCAGTTTCGAATGATAAAAACTGAGATGAAGATGTTAATAGATATAAAAGAAAGCTTACAATATATATATATATAATAGGTATGGTTGATAGTTTCACTTCAGTATGGCTGAGATGATTTGTTTGTGCAAAGAGAAGATGGGTATTAAATGCATGTCCTTATTGTTTACAACCTTATACAGGCTACATACCTATCCTCTTTTTTTTTTTTTTTTTTTTTTCTTTTTACTTTATGTACTTTGTTTATCCTTCTACTTGCCTGCAAGTTACTTTACTCGGCTGCATTTGTATATGTATGTATATGCACATAGATCATTTTGTTTATTTTATTTACTTTGTATGCTAGCTTTGTTTATGTTTGCTCATATGTACTTGTATTGTATAAAAATAACTCATTTGATTTTTATATTCTGGTTTTGTTTATTTTTGTATTTAATGTTTTATGTTTTATTTGTTTTGTAAAATATTACTTTGCATTCAATTTAATATGTTGTTCACCGAGATGTCTTTTACATTGCTTGATTTAAATATGTTTTATAATATAAATGAATTCAATGTTGTTATTATTATTTATTCAAACTTTTAATTTAATTTTCCTTTTCAACATTAACTTTACAACGTATATTTTATTTTATTTTATCTTAAACACTTTATTTCAATTCCAATTCAATTTCATTTAAAATAAGTTTCAAATCCCATTTATAAAATAAATAAATATACATATCTAATCAAAATTGAAAAATTCAAATAAATCTATAATTTAATCCAAGAATTCAATTAAATTATAAATTTAAATTCGTCTTAAAAATCAGGATCGTTACAGTTATGGTTTTAAAACTATGGATTACGAAGTATCATGTTGAAAGTTAAAATTCTAATATTTGGTTTCGAGGTATTATAAATTTTAAAAGTGGCATGATTTTTGGAAAAGAATATATTTGGAAATAAATAATATCATATTTATTTGGGTTTTAAAAGGAAATGATATAGTATTTATGGGTTTTGAAATGGATAATTATATTCTGGTTTTGAAAGTATAATTATATTTAAATGACTGCGGTGTTATAATAACGTTTGGTTGTTAAAGAGACCGGGATCAGAAGTTGTCATACTCTCTGCCAACTCCGAAAACCACTTTAACAACCGTGTATGCGGTGGAGATTCCAGAATGAAGTAGGATGGTGGTGGCGTTTCCTTTAAGGTAAATACGTGGACCCGACTCCCGTGAGTTGACATAAGGTGGCTAAAACAGGAGCGATTGATGGGTTAATAAGGTAGCACCTTTGATCGGACACATCCCTTCGAAATTATACTTTGACTTTTGGATTGTTTCGGTGGCCACTTTTGATTTCTTTGATTTGGGGGTGTGGCTCGAGGTGGGCGGTAGCTGCGGCTATGCGTTACCACCGACCCGGAAGCATAATTGGTATATCTACCCTGGCATTGCCTAGTTGTGCCGTGTCACCTACCCTAGCGCGCCTTATACGATTTTGTCTTTGTACCATACCTATGGAGTGCCCTCTGACGACGCCCAGTACGGGGGAGATTACGGTACTGTATAGACTATGGGAATATATTTTGTGTTAAGGGATATATGGGTAACCCCTTAACGCTATTTAAAAGTAAGTTTATTTTATAAATACGCACTATTATAATAGCGCAATATACTACATAGTAAATAGTTTAACGGATCCTTAGGAGATGTGAATCCCGAGCATCTCTTGAGTTACTGCACTCATATTTATTTCTGTTGATTTAACTTACATAAGATCTTTTAGTTTTGACTCATGTGTTTTGTCTTTTCAATTCGCTCGGGTCAGTCTGTGCGTTTCAGGATTTGAAGTTTTAGCTTTGGAGGACGAAGACGAAGATTTGTATTACTATTATCTACTATATTATTCCTCAACACTCATATTGTTCCGCTGCACTGTTATTGGTATGTGTCACTCCGATATGTATTATATAAATATAATCATATGTTTTGTAAACAGATTTATAAACTGTATATTTGATTATTATATTTTATCCTTCCACTGTGAGATTCTGTTTCTTTTATTTCTTTCTTGTTTTTCTTATTTACCCCATAACAATCCGCCCTTCCGTATTGTTTGAATTGGCATATGTGTCGACTTAAATCGCGCGAAAAGGCAGGACGTTACAGCTCCGTACCTATCGGCCTTGATAACCTTGAAATCCGTTGAGTTAAATCCGCATGTCTACTGCCTTACCAAAAGGAAAGTTAACATTTTACCCCCTAAAATATGCCTTGCGATTAGGAAGGCGTGTTTTGAATTGCTATAGATCTAAAATCTAAAGTCCATAATCTACTGATAGCCATATTATCCAATCTAGAATCCAGTCCATTGCCAATCCAATTCCTTGATCTCTATAGATCATTAGGGAAATCCGTGACTATTCTAAGTCGATATCCAATTCCGAATCCATTCCAAATTCATTAACCAAATCCATGATCTCACTAGATCGTTTTATCCAAATCAAGAACCGCTACAGGTCTATCCAAGTCCATAGACCTCTCTGAGTCATTATCGTATTCCAAATTCTTAATCTCACAGGATCCTTGCTGAGCGTAATCCGTACTTGACGACCAGTATAGGCCGATCCTGTCGCTCTCCAGCGAAGCGTCCTATCCTTTGCCAGGTATAGTCCATACCCGATGATCTTGATCTCTCCAGATCCTTTTTGAGCATGATCTATACTCGATGTTCCATTGGGTTTTATTCTATGCCCTTCACTCTCTAATCAAGGGCTTAATCCATAGGTTTCTATGGCCTCAGTTCCCAATCGAGGACTTAATCTGTAGGGTATCCTTCTTCGGACTTGATCCCCAGTCAAGGACTTAATCCATGGGATATCCTTTTTCGGCCTCGATCCCTATTCGAGGACTTAATCCACGGACGAATCCCTCATGTCACACTTCGGCGGAGGGACTCGCACCTTGCAGTTATTGCCTCGTCTCTCCGATCGGTGCCAAAACCATGACCTGTGTTATTTATTACATTAATCCAGACTTGAGCATCCTTAAGTCCATAAAATAAAATTCCATACATCCAATACACCAAAGTTCGAATCAAAAAAGAAAAACAAATTTTCACAAACCCGAGCACTACGATTCATCATCGTCTCAGAGCATGCCTAGGAACCGTCCTCGATCTCGTACACGTCTAAGTGACTTAACCGTATTACTACAGAGTTTATTACTTATTCCATTCCATCCTGATCAGTTGATGACAAGTTGACAATGATGCCTTGATACAGTGCCATTTTCATTCAAGGTTGACGGTGGCTGCTCTTATTCCACCACAACAACCCGAGTCCTTATGTATTGTTTCAATTGACCATTCCGCACATGTTCCTCAATGATATCCTTCAAATGGTTGCTGTTTTTTATTATGCCCATCCAGCTCATGGAATAGGCAATGCTTTCCAGATGCCCACTCGCGTTCGGAGGGTTCCCTCCTTGCTGACCATCGATAATGAAGACGTTCTTGAGTATCCAAATAAATTTTTTTCCAAAGATTTTGTCAAATCTATGTAAGAAGAGAATTTTGTTTCTCTCCATTGCCTGTTCGACACATTATGTCATCATTAATTTTCCATTTTCCTATATCATTTTTGTTTACATCTCCTGACGATCCTCCACTCTGCACAACATTCATCTCTGGTTTGTCTGCTCCTTTGCCTTCCTACCGCGCGAACATTTCAACTTCATGATAAAAATCCCAAAGATTCATAGGTGGATCCTACGCCAGTGAATCCATGAATTCCATGCCATCAGCAGTTCCAGATACAGCTGCCATCAAAACCATAGATGGATCTGGACGATCCACCGATGTCGCCGCAGCATTAAACCGTGTTAAGAAACTCCTCAGGGACTCTCCAGTCCTCTGTTTCAGTATTGCCAAACACATCACATTTTTGGGTCTCGAGATGTGAACCCTAAACTTTCTTATAAACCTTTCGAACAATTCTGTCCATATGCTAATAGATCTGCTTTCCAATTGTCTGAACCATAGTGTAGTTATATCCGATAAGTACAAGGGAAGCACCGTGCCATGACTTCCTCCGATGCCTCCAGTACTTCCATGTGTCTTATGTATCTCATCAAATGAACAACGGGATCCTTTTCCCATAATATATCTCTAGCCTTGGTAGTTTAAACTTCGGTGGATTCCTAGCTTGCCTGATATTTGAAGCGAATAGACTTCTATTTGCATCCTCCAAATCCCTATTCACTAATCCTCCACACATAGCTCGCCTTATCATCTCCATAAACCTGTCATTGTCTTCCAATGGTAGTCTCCTATCATCATGCCTAAGCTGCCCCCTGAGTTTACGGGGGAATCTGGAACATATTCCTATGGACGAGCATCCAAATTCCGATTTGCACCAAGATCCATGGGATCGATCATAAGTCCTCCAACATCACGATCAACCAGACCCAAGGGCATGCCGCTCAGCCTTTAGGGATCGGTGCCGATCCCTTTAAAGGGATCGGTGTTGATCCCTCGCGGATGGTAGGGACTGACTCCGGCTTCTCTAACTCACTCCTCTATCTGTTAGCTCCATTTCCATGTTCCTGGTTCTAATTTTGGTTTTGCATTCCATAGCTTCTTTGGCTCCAGCTTGTTCGATTTGTTGGAGTAGATTCTGCATCATCTTCTCCCGCCTTTTAAGCATCCTCTCCTACACAACATCCATTATTGTTTCCATTTCATCCCTGATGATGTAGATAGATGCCTAATTAGCTCCAACTCCTAAGGAAGCCTCCTGACTCCCTTCATGGTGACTCCTTTTCGGTAGCACTCTCCTTTTTTATTGCCTAGCCATTGTTTTCTAAATCCAAGTATCCAGGCTTTCAAATCAATGGGCGTAAGTCTTCTCAATGAAAGCACCAAAATATTGGCCTCAAAATTGACCACCAATACCCAATTATTTGAAAGCCCCAATATCGAATCCAGTCATAGAAATTTGAAGAGAAATAAATGAAGAACAAAATTAAAACAATCTGAAAGCAAGTAAATAGAGACACAGATTTATAGTGGTTCGGCTAACTCCAGCCTACATCCACTCCAAATATTTTTCCTTTTTATTAGTTATACTGCTACTTACAGTTACAAATCCATGAAATTCAAGAATAAAAATGGTAGAGTATAGCCTAGGTGGAAGATGAAGAGATGCAGAACGAAGACCATTTTTCTAAAGCCATGCTCGCTGTATTTATAGAGGAAGATGACCACCCATCTCCCTAGACCTTCGGCTATGGAACATTCTTATCCATATAGGCCCACCATAGGGTTCGCTAGGCCCAAATCCTAATGAGGTGTGATCGGTACTGATCCCTTCCTTGGTAAATTTTAGGGCAGCGATTTCAAATTCTTAATGATAAAATACGTTTAATCCCCAAGTTTCATGTCCTTTCAAATAAGGGAGGTCGAGTTATTGACTATTAAATGAAAGAAAATACCCTTGGACTTCGATGCATGCCGAAACCTATTCAATGAAGTTGCCGATCCATATCTAACAATAAATCAGGTCGATCTTCCTTATGGCTTGAAACATAACTTCCTAAACTAGTAAACTAGGCCAAACTATGCGTCTCCACTTATGCCGAACCCTCCATTATATCATCCATGTCGATCCCTCTTCATTAGTCAAAGTATGCCGATCCATCGAAAATGTTGATCCCTTCATCTTGTTAAGATATTGAAGTATATCGATTCATCTAGAACCAACCATGTCGATCCAACTACTTTCTCTTACACCGATCCCTCTTGATCCCTGATTATGCCGACCCCTTGCCTATCCATGTATACCGATCCCTCAGCTTTTACTTATGTCGATCCCTTTCTTCATTAAGTATGTCACTCCCTCCTTCTTGATGCATGCTCATACCGATCCCTCCATATTGAAACATGCCAAACCATTCAACATTACTTCCTAAACCATTCAAACATGTTGATCCCTCTGCCTTCATCTATACCGAGCCCTATGATGCTTCCATTCCATGCTGATCCCTTCCTTGTCCAAGATAATGTCCATATTTCAAGCATCCTGCATCGTTTGTCTTCTATCTCCATCCAACTTTGGTTCCATCTAATTATTTGTACTAGATTTTTGGGCCCTAAGATCATCGCTCTGTACCTATCGGCCTTGATAAACTTGAAGTCTGTTGGGTTAAATTCGCATGTATACTGCCTTGCCAAAAAGGTGGTTTAACATTTCCATACAAAGCTTAAAATGGTGTCATCCCTATACTAGTCTTATAACTGTTGTTATACAAAAAATTGACTAGGCACAAATAGTCTTCTCACGATTCTTCGAAATCCAACACATAAGCTCTTAACAAATCTTCCAAGACTTTGTTAACTCTTTCTGTTTTCCATCGGTCTGCGGATGGTAAGCGGTACTCATCTTCAGCTTTGTACCTAAAACTTCCTGTAAACTCTTTCAAAATTCACTAGAGAACAAAGAATCTCAGTCACTTACTATATTACTAGGAATCCCATGCAGTCTAACAATATTCTTCATGAATAACTTAGCTAAAACTGGCGTCGTTCTAGCCAACTTATCAGGTATAAAGTATGCACTCTTAGTCAATCTGTCCACTATAACCAAGATACTTTTATTTATTTTGTACGACCTTGGCAATCAATCTATAAAATCCATAGTTATAAAATCTTACTTCAAAACTGGAATACCTAAAGGCTAGAGCAATCCACTTGGCTTCTGATATTAGGATTTCACTTGTTGACAGTTCAAACATTGCTTTACCCATAGGCCTATACCCTTCTTCATACCTTCCCAGAAGAAATTTCTATTCATATCTTGGTTCATCTTAGTTCCTCCAGGATGAATAGTAAACTTCGATTGATGATATTCTCTATGAACTTCCTTCTTTAGATCTTCAATATTTGGAATATATAACCTTCCCTTCTTTCTCAACCATCCATTTTCAAGACTAAAATCCTTTAAATCATTAATCTCAGTTCCATTCTTTAACCTTCTAATCCGATCAGCTAGTAATGGATCATCTCCTTGCTTAGAAGCAACCTTTTCAATCATTACTCGTCGAACTTCTAAACATGACAACATAGTGGTTTCTTGGCTCGAACTTAATGTAGATCTTAACCGTGCACCACATGTAGTCAAAGATCCCAAATCTTTCCACTCAGCTTTCATTACTAACACTGCATTTTGATGCCTTCTACTGAGTGTGTCTGCCACTTTGTTTCCTTTTCTAGGTGTGTACTCACTTCAAAGTCATAGGCACCGATAAAATCAAACCATCTATGCTGTCTCATATTCAACTCCTTTTGATAGGATAAATATCTTAATGATTTGTGATCCGTAAATAACTTGAATCACTCTCCCAAAAAGTAATGTATGCACACCTTCAATGCAAAAACTACTGCAGCTAACTCTAAGTCATGCATTGGATATCTGAGCTCATGCGGTCTAAGTTGTCGAGAAGCATAGGCAAAATTACTTTACCACTATACATTAACACAACTCCTAATCCAGTTCCGCATACATCTGTATGCACTACTAAATCTTGATTCCAATCTAGAACAACTAACACCAGTGCATTGGTAAATAAATGTTTCAACTTCTGGAATGCCTCCTTACATTTATCGGTCCAAACATACTTCACGTCCTTCCTTGTTAGCTTAGTCGTCGGTGCTGCTATCCATGAGAAATCCTTGATTAATCTCTGGTAATAGCTAGCTAGTTCAAGAAAACTCTTTATCTCGGCCACTATCTTGGGTCTCTTCCAATTATTAACTACCTCGATTATAGCTGGATCTATTGACAACCCATTTTCCAAGATTATATGACCAAAGAACTTCACCTCCTTCTTCCAAAAGTAATACTTTGAAAACCTCGCTTTTAACTGATGCTGCTTCAATGTCTTAAGCATTATCCTAAAATAAACTTCATGGTCTCTTTCATCCTTTGAATATATCAAAATGTCGTCTATGAACACCAACACGAATCTATCCAAATGGTCTCGAAAAATTTGATTCATTAAGTCTACAAAGAACGCTGGCACATTAGTCAATACGAACGACATTACAAACAATTCGTGTGATCCATACCTTATTCCAAACGTCGTCAAGAGAATACTATCCTCTGCTACTCTTAGCTTATGGAACCATATTGCCAAATCCAATCGAGGGAATAATTTTTCTTCACTTAACTGATCAAACAACTCATCAATCTTTAGCAACAGATATCTATTTCTTATCGTCTTCTCATTTAACTTACGATAATCGGTTTATAACCTTAATAATCCATCTGGTTTCTTAATAAACACTATGATTGCTTCCCAAAGCGAACTGCTTGGTCTGATAAAACTCTTCCCTTCTAAATCCACCAGTGCATCTTTATCTCCCTCATCTTTGTACGTATCATCCTACTTGGCGGTCTACTAACAGGTTCAGATTTTGGTACAAGATCTATCTGAAACTCAATAGCTCGTTTTGGTGGTAGTGCTATCACTGATTCAAAGACGTCTATTAATTCTCTAACAATGAAAATTTAACTCATCTTCCTCCTCCATTACACCCAACAAAGAACAAATGTCAAAACTCGGGTTTTCTACAGAATATATAATTTGATCACTACTACTAGGTGTCTTAGTGATATTTTTCTCTCATGGCAAAATATCGTAGCACCATACTTACTTAAGTAGTCCATCCCCAATATAAATCCATAGCCTACGAAATCAAACACATGCAAACTGCAGGAAAATATGTGACCTAAAATTCAAACTAGTCACATCTCATCCCAAGAGTTGGATTAATCTGAGATGTCACGGTATGGGTTTTTGGTCATAACCATGCGATAAATACAATAAAAGGAATTTTAAAGGGGTCCGCTTTGGGTAAGAGGTGTTAAGTGACTGTTTAGGGTCCGCCTCTTTCCTTTTGGAGCAGTAATAAGTGACCTGATGGGATTTCTTACGATGTTAGTTAGTGAGAACCATGTAGGGATCCACATTGGGTTAGGTATTAAACGATGGGGCCTGCCTATTTTATAGGTATTAAACGGTCAAAGTCTACCTGATTCATAATAAAAAGGTATGAAGTGTTTTGCAGGCTCTCTCTCTTGGATTGTTAGATATTTGCGTTAGAATTGGAAAATGGGCAAGAAATGTGTTAGGCATTAAATGATGGAGACTGACCTATTTTATAGGTATTAAATGGTTTGAGTCTGCCTAATTCTCAATAAGAGGTATTACGAGATTTAGATGCTTGTTCTTCCATCGTAAATGGTAATTGCGTTAATTTTGGAATTGGATTGGAAAGGCTTTTGGGCTTACAGTTCAAGTTATCAACGTGGTATAGTTTAAATGCATAAGACATATTTCTTTTCTAAAAGATACTGTCCAAATACAAATATAGTAAAGCTTGAGATATTTATTTCACCGAACATTTGTTGTTTTGACCCACTCCTCATTACAACACATAGGTTAAGGAGACAAGCTAATTTAAGAGATGAATGTAGAGATGAAGACTTGTGCAGTTATCCATTTATTTATGTTTTTTAATATTTTTAATGTGTCCAATTCAAGTAATTATGTTATTTTGAAATATTGTACCACAGAGATTTTATGTAGACATGTTGTCAGATTTGGTAATAAAATGTATATTTCTGAAATTGTTTTCTTTTATGAAATGGGTGCATGTTTTTGATATTATATTTTATCCATCTCACTATGAAATTCTAAAAGTATAGATAGATAGCTTTGTGTACTACATATTGTTTAAATTTATCAACTTAACAGCTCCCCTTGAGATGGGCCTAAGGTTCAGTGGACTTTTATTGGGTTGAAATTATGTCCGTTTCAAGGCGGATTACAATAATAGTAGTACTTAAACCAGGGCCCTAATCTTACGTTTTCAATAAGCTTTTAGTTGTAGCTTCCTTCGGGCTTTGTTCTAACCGAAGCTATTGCATTGTTTGCCCTAATGATGCCTTTTCTAATCCCATTCGTTTTTCGATGAAAGAAAGAGTGAACCAGATGCTTCTTTAAAAGAAAGCACTTTGCCTTACCTATGATGAAAGGTGCATAGCGAACTATCGACTGAAAGAAGAATTGAAAATCCAATTGCTGATCATATTACTTAGGCTAATAATAGTTTGAGCTTGGCATACTGGGCAACTTACCTTGAATTTTCGCTAAACACCTGACTTGCTTGAAAAAAAGAATTTCTTGTCCGATAAATACTTCATACTGGAATTCGCTCTATCCATATTACATCCATTATTCCATCTCATTCATATCCGATGAAGAAATAGCTTCCATTCACAACCTAAGATAACTAATGCTACCTTGCCTAAAGTCATGGGACTGCTGTAGAAGTCACATGCTTAGCAAGTTTGCTAAGCACATCTTCCTTTACCTATCTCGGGTAAGCAACATCCATACATAGTCTAATCCTTTGATTTACTGTACTAGGTAAGTAATCTTAATAAAAGAGTTATGTCAGATTTAGAAAGGTTGGTCCTATGCCAAAAGAAATTGGCTAGAAGAACTTTCTCTCATTTTATGATCATCAAAACTTTAACAAAAACAATCACCTGACATACTGCATACTCTTTAACATATGGATTTGAGGCACTGTTACTTTAAGGCATTGTTACTGAGGGAGATCGAAGTCCTTACATTTGGAAATAAAGAAAGAGTTGCTCGATTTGCTTAACGAATTAAGAGAACAAGCTACCATATGAACTGCTGAATACCAATGAAGACACTCCAAGCATTATAACTCAAAAGTAAAAGGAAGAGCATTCAAGAAAGGAGATTTGGTCCTAAGAAGAGTAATGGAGAACACAAATGATCTAGCAGACGTCCTATTGGGACCACTTTGGGAAGGACCACTAGTTATGTAACATTCCTGAAAATTTACCAAGTTTAATTCGACAATTAAATTAATTTTTAAGAATAAATTGTGAATTGATTAGAGATTTCTAGAATAAATAAATAGTTTTTGATTATAAATTGAGGTTTAATTAGAAATTTAAGCATAAGTATCTTATAAATAAAATTTGATTTGAGATATAAGAATGAATATTTTATAAACAAATAAATATTGGATTCAAGTTTATATGCAAAGTTCAGGCAACCTGAAACAAACCCATAAAGTTTAAAGAATTCAAAGCAAAGAAAATCAAAAGCCTGTTCTCTGCTTAATCAACTTTCAGCCTCTGTTCTCCAATATCAGGTGAGCAAACTTCACCTTCTCTATTTTAAAATGCATGTGAGTAAACTTTTGGTCTAAAAAGCTTAAATCTGTTTTGATGCATGTGATAAGTATGTTGTAATATAGTTTGCATGAATGTTTTGTCTGGAATATGGTTTGAATTACTCAGTATATATGGTATGCATGTTTATATATATATATATATATATATATATATAGACATCTCTGTTTAGTAACTACAGGTTCAAATCAAGTTCAAAAAAAATTGATTCCTCTTTACACAATCAATGTTAAGCTTTGATCTTTGAATGAAAAATGTTTATAGGACTACAACTTCATTTTAAAAAATGAATTCAAGAAATTTCATTAAGTATTATTTCAAAAATATAGAATTTACAGAAAATTCATTTTACAGTCAAGGAATCAATAAATTAAATTTCGTGTTTTGAATTCATGACTTAGTTCGCATTCGGAATTAATGATTTTTAATATAGATTTGGTGATTTTTAAGATTAGGGACGTGGAGAATTTCTTTGACAATCGAATTTGGGTTTTTCACCGATTGTCGATGATCGGTTAGGAATGGTAGGACAAGCTTGATGTCGGGAGAGGTGTGAACGATGAAGATCTTAGGAAAAATATTTAGTGAATTTTTAGATGATCATGGTGGCGACAGTTCGACGAAATAGGGTTTAAGGGCAAAATTTTATCAACGATATTCTCGAATCAATTTTGTGATCAATAGTGGATCGGGGTGGTCCGGACTGGGCGAAGTCGACGCGTATGGTTGTGACAAAGGTCTGGGTGGAAAGGCAAGTTCAACGGTGGTCGGTGGCATTGGCGCGGGGAAGTTGTTGTTTGAGTTGTTGGTTCTGATGGGAACAAGCCGGCTCGATTTTGATTCCCAGTTAAATTTGGAAATCTGTATGGTCGAGATGCATGTGGGGAATGTCGGTGATGGGTTGGCAATGACAGGTTTGACTGGAGCTCGCCGGAGCTCTGGTACACGTGCACGTTCGTTGTCGTGTGTCAGAAAGTTTGAAAAGGAAGAAGAAGGAGGCGACTCAAAGTCGACCTCGAGAAGTTTGCATGCTGGCTCGAGTTAGAGCTCGTGCATCTTCAAGTATGTTATCGGGTAGTTTGAAAGACATGTAACTTTTTTTATAATTAAAAATTAAAAACAAGATTTAAAAAGAAAAAAAAGAGAAGTGGAAGTGAGTGGCTCGGGTTTCATAATTTTCAGTTTTGAAAGCTTTAACAATCTAAGTAAACTTGATTTCTAAACTACCCTTTTAAATGTTGTTAAGTTGAAACATATAATTAAAGGTTTTAAAATGAAGATATTTTAAATTAATTAAGTTCAAAAATGTTTTAAACTTATAATTTTAAAAGAGTTACATTTTAAATAAATTTAACTAAGTAATAAAGGAGTTAGTCAAATGTTTCTGAATTGACCACATAAAGGTTAAGTTAAACTTATATGATTAAGGATAATTAATCAATGATTAGAAGTTCAATAAATGAAGAAATTAAGGAATAACTAATTTAAGAATGCTCAATTTCTTGAAAGTAATTACTTAACGAAAGTAATTAAGGATGAATAACTAATGATTTAAAGATTTATAAATCAAGTGTTTTAAAGGTTAATTAATTTAAAGAATAATTAATTAATGTGATTAATTAATAAAGGTAATTAATTTGAAAATAATTAATTAATTAAAAGTAAATTAATTATGAAAGTGATTAAGGATTAATTAATTAAATATCATAATTAATTATAAATAAGTAATTATTAATATAAGGTTAATCTATAATTAAGGATTAATAAATTAATGTAATTAATTAATGAAAGCAATTAAAGGTAATTAATTGTTAAAAAATAATTACTTAATTAAAAGTAATTAATTAATAATTAAAGGTGGATTAATCAAGTAATTAATATTGATTTAAGGTTAGAGGTAGTTGCTCATCATAATTAATTAAGGATAATTAATGGTAATTACTTAATTAAGATTAATTAATTAATTAAAGATAATTAATTAAATGGTTAATTTAATAATTAAAGGTTAATTATTTAATAATTTAAGGTTAATTAATTATAATTAAAGATTAATTAAATTATTAACAAGTGGTTAATTAATAAATGATTAAAGTGTAATTAATCAAAATGATTCGTAATTCATTAATATTAATTAACCAGGATTAGTAATCCATAAGCAGTTAATCTGATTTGAATTGGTCAGACAATTATCTGATCCTGCTCATGTATGTTTGGATTCTATTGGATGATTGAATTGTTTGATACCCTTGATTGTGATGCTCTGTTTTGATTTTAGCTGTGTTTAGTGTAATTTATTATCTGTGATATATATATATATATATCCGTGGTCTGTGAATAAAAGATAAGCGTTATGGTTCATACTGCTTATCAAATATAAAGCGTTATAGTTTATACCAGTTATCAAATATATTGCTGTATTAGAATCTGTGCTAATTGATGATGTGGCACTTTTATTGTGTAAAACCCCTGGACCACATTCATACACACAAATATGGATTGCACGTGGAAATGGGTTAAGTCACAGATTATGAAATAATTTTAAAGATTGAACTTTTGAATCCAAAATAGTTTTGGATTTAGAGTTGGACGTTTTTGAAAATGATCAAAAATAAAAGTTATTTTGAATAACTTGATTGAGTTTTGAAATTTAAATAATTTGATTTAAATTTGAATTCAATATTGAAATTGAATTTTATGATTTGGAAACTATGGTTTAAAAAGGGTATTCAACTTATAAATATGTTTATATGGGTTCTAAACCGTTTTAAAAGTGTTGTTTTGGGAATTCGAATTTAACCCAAAGATTTTAACTTGTATAAATGAAATTGGATTTTTCTAAGACGAAAACTATTTGTTTTCAAATAATAAAAGCTTTCACATAAGAAGTGAACTTCCAATTGTGTTAAAAGGAATTCAAGTTTAAAATGAGAACAGTCTTCCAAGTTATGAATAAATCTTTGGAAACGGATTTTGAAAGCTGTAAGTTAAATCTTTAACTTAAAGATTTAATGAGTTAATCCAAATTAAGATGGAAATCGTTTTGAAAGCTGTGAATGGATCTTTATGTAACTGGGTGAACTTTGTTAAACGAATCTTTTGTTTAAGAGATTTGAAATGGTAATTTGTTTAAACCATTTGAAGAAAAGGTTTGGATTTTATAAGTTGTGACTTAATTGAAATCCCATATTCATATGTTTTTAAATATTGCGCTCACTATTCGGTTTAGCTTGGAGAGGACCTTGTGTCATATCGCCAATTCCGAATAGTGATACGACATTATGGATTGCAACTGAAGATCGGTGTTGAAGACCGGGTGTCTTCAAGAACGATAGGATAACCTGTCGATTGACTCTGCACCGAGTTGCTCTGGTATAGAGTTCTCCCTAAGTGACGGGAAGTCCGATCGGGATTGTGGATACCCGGATTTGCAAGGGCTTCTTCGGAAGTGCCTTCGGTTCTGTTCGAACCCGGGACAGACTTGTATGGTTGTATGTCTGACACTATACTTTGAGATATTAAGCTGATCTTTATGAAATACATTTCTGCTTGGTGGAGGAGAATTTATTCTCTTAGCTTAACACCCTTCTCTGAGACGTACGAGCTCAGAGGTTATGTAGTTGATATTTATCAGTGATATACTCCCAATTTGGTAGTGAGACATGCTGAGTGCTGATGTGTATCGTTTGTTGATCAAAGCATGGCTTTTGTATAAAGTGTAGCTTTGTGGACGAGACTGCATCAGGACCTCAAACCCCGGAAATCGCCGAAATAGGAAAGATGCGACAAGGTTATGAGGGTCGCTCCCTTTAGGGTGTATCATTCCCTTTTGGAAAAGGGTGGTATCATGGTATGGAGTCCAGATATTTCACTCATGTGGATACTGCGGATCTATTACTTTGTGATTGCTTTGTGGTTGTTGGATTAGAGGTACCTCGGATAAAGGTCCCAAAGGACCGGGGGATGGCATGCTCGAGTAGTAGTTACCTAGTTACAGAGATAACCCGGCCTTGTGTTGGTAGAGATCCAGTTAGGTTCTCGGGACGTCCCCCCGAGGCGTACCCATGGACAGTAGGAAGTTCCTTAGCCTGACCATTTGTTGGAAATCCATTCTTCAATACACGCCTTGTACGGTTTTGGTTGTAGAACCTGCCATTTACTTATGGTGGTCACCACTGTTTAGATGGTAGCTATAGTAGGCATAGTTCGGAATGTCTATGCTGGCTAGGATTTATATTATACTTTCGAAATGGTTTTCTACACTATGCACTAGTAATAATATCAAAGAAATTTTTTCATATCAAGCATATTTGACTATCATAAGGAGAAATCTCCTCCAAGTCTGCGTTTGCATTGTGTGTGTGGCGGGAGGCCTTATGGTAGTTTCATTGTCCAAAAAGCATTGCGGATTTAAAATTTAAACTCTTTTGTTTGTTTTAAGGACCAAATATATTTTGTTTGCTCATACCAGTCGGACGACTGACCTGGAGTTTATTGTTCCTTTCCTAAACTCTGGATGCCCACAATTTTCCCAGACGGACAATCTAGAGTTGGGTTTTTCAGATAATCGAATAGTAGGTGTAGATTCGATAGCTTTCAGCCTTAGGATTTGGCAATCGCATTTGGATCGAGTTACTTCACTTCATCCTGATTGGGAGTTCGAGCTATTTCTGGAATGGTGCTTTGGAGATGGAGTTACAGTTTTGGATTCTATTTCTCGTTCTCTCTTGAAGACCATATTGGTGATATTGTTCCGCTGCTAGTGTTATCTTTTCTTTCCGTTGCTATTGTCTTATATCATATCTATGATGTATATTGATATTCATTTTTATCATTCAGTTGTATTTGGATATTGTATCAAATGTTGTATATCAAATGTATATGCTACTCATTTCTTTCGCTGTGTTGTACTTAATGTGTTATAAGCTTCGGTGAACCAGATTCGACGTTTGGATATGCTGCATTTGAATACGAGTGTCGTATTCAGTGCCGATTTTCGAAGGTCGAGTCGGGGTCGTCATAAGTTATTCATGAGGTTATTCCTCTAGGAACTTATCGATTACAGACTAGATGAATGTAATATTGAGAACATAGAATATCGAGCACTTAAGGCCATATTTCATTGCGTTGGATGAATAAAATGGATTCTAAAAAATTCGTTCTTTCCCCAAATAACTACCCTCGGACTAAGATGTGATATGTCTAACTTGACTCCTAATCTGACAAGGTTAGCGAGACTTATTAGATAAAAGCATACCTCATATCTAGTAGAGGAAATTAAGCCTTTGGTTCTGCTGCTAGGCCTGGCCAAAGCAACCATCCAAAGAGTGATTGTCAATTAAACCTTTGATCCTGTTTCGAGGCCAGGTCAAAGCACCAATCCAAGGGAGATAGACAAGAAACCTTTGGTCCTGCTGTAAGGCCTGGCCAAAACAACCATCCAAAGTGTGATGGTCAATTAAGCCTTTGATCCCACTACCAGGCCTGGTCTATGCACCCATCCAAAGGAAATGGACAATAGGCCGTTGTTCCTACAGCAAGACCCAGTCAAAGCAACCATCAAAACAACGATGGTCAATTAATCCTTTGATCCTGCCGTTACGCCTATTCAAAGCACCCATCCAAGGGATGAGGAGTAGAAGCCTTTGGTCCTACTACAAGGCTTGGTTAAAGCAACCATCTAAAAAGTAATGGTCGATTAAGCCTTAATCTCGCCATCAGTCCTGGTTAAAGCGCCAATACAAAAGAGATAAATGAAAAGCCTTTGATTCCACCATAAAGCCTAGTCAAAGTAACCACCCAAAAATTAGTGATCAATAAGGCCTTTGCTCTCATCGCCAAGCCCAATTAGAGTAATTTATCCAAAGAACAAAAAAAATAGAAACCTGATAATTATATTCAATACAAGCAAGAACAAAGCAACTATTCTTGAGGATACAAGAAATTTCCATCTTGAGATAGCAATGATTAACTTTGGCAAAAACTATTTTTAAAAGATTTCAAGAGGATTTCCTTACTTTTAAAAGATCTATTTTAAAAAATTCATACTTTCAAGATTTTACATACATACATACATATATATATAACCTTTGCATGAAATAACTTCCAAATTCATAAGAAATTTATTCTTCAATAAACCAAAGTTATCAAAAGATAAGGATTGCAAGCACCCGGTGATGGCAGAGTACGACAACAAAAATAAAGATGGAAGCTTACTTAAACTAAAAAACCATTGTCCTAGTGGTTATTCATATTTAGTGCAAAAGGTCACAAGTTCAAAATTTGCATAGCGTGATTCGAATATAAGCGATCGAAGATTGATTTCTTCAGAGCCGTTGAATGATGAATACTAAAGCCATCGAAGGTTGATTTCTTGAGAGCAATTGTATAATGAATACATAAGATATTGAAGGTTGATTTTCCTGAGAATTATCACATGATGAATACAGAAGCTATCGATTGATTTCTTATGAGCCGTTGAATACAGAAGCCATCGACGATGAATTTTTTGAGAGCTATCGCATAATGAATATAGATGCCATTTATGGTTGACCGCTTAGAGGTATTTCATGATGAATATAGAAGCCATCGAAGGTTAGCTTCTTTATGCTATTACATGGTGAATACAGAAGCCATTGAAGGTTGATTTCTTAGATCTATGGCATAATAAATACAAAAGCCATCAAAGGTTGTCTTCCTAGAGCTATTGCATAGTGAAAACAAAAGCTAACGAAGGTTGATTTCTTAAAGTTATCTCATGTTGATGAGAGACAAGCTATCGAAGGTTGATAATTTCAAAGTTGTCGCATCGTGATTAAATATGCTATCAAGGGATGATATTCTTAAGTTATCATCATTTAGTAAGTTGTTGAAGCTTGGTTTACTTGAGCTTTTGCATAATGACTAAATTACCTATGGAAGGATGACACTACTAAAGCTATCAAGCGATTAAATTGACTAAATTATGATATCACATGGTGATGAAACAAGCCATCGAGTGTTAATAATGTTAAACATCACATGATGACTAATCCACATGAAATTTGCATCCATCCCACCATATAGAGAGTCTTAGATGGGTCAGCAGTGCAAGTCTTTATGATTTAGAGGAGAATTTGTGCCATGTATAATTTGTGCCATGTCACTACAAACATGTGCCACATGATTAAATCCCAGCCGTCCATTTTCACCAGATGACACATGTTTGAAATCCAAAGGTCCATAACTTCTATAAATAGACATGTATTCCTACTAAAAGGCAACTGAGTTCTAGATTCTCTTCTTCCTTATTTTTCATTTTTCTCAAGCATGTATAAAAAGTAGAAACTATGATTTCCATAGCCGTTAAGTCAAATTTTAATTAAGGATTTGTAATCAAGGACTTATACTTTGAACAATTTTCATATTTGACTTCCTTGAATGCTTGACTTACATACTCGACTATTGAACTGTATAATGAACCAAGGATCTCCTATTCTAACTTGAATACTCGAATTTGTGTAAGGCCCAAATTTTTTCCTAAAAGTTGACGCCTTACATACAAGCTATATGTTATCACTTAACGTTTATAACATTAGGGGTTGGGAACTAATGACCTATTAGGGTTGTTCCAATATTGGATATGGATAGACTTAAACTACCGAGTGAATGGAATTACATTCAGAAGACCATGAAAATCAAATTGTGTTAAGATACCTAAACTGATCAAAAGACATTACTCATCAACATTTTAGAAACCCATATTTAAGGGTGGAGACTGGTATTGGATTATGCCCTACACTCCAACCATTAAGCCCCAGATTGATCAAGTTAGCGATTCCAATGCATAATGCTTTGCTAATATTCGGACTAAAAGTTAGAGTTATGCATCCGAAGGAACACGTATCAATGAGGTTCACTTATATTTTTCTTCTATCGCTTTTAGGATACTGTTGTTATTTTCTCTTACCTTATTTATAAGACTGTAGATTTTTGAACTTAAAGGGCTATTGTTATGTAACATCCCCCATTTGAAGGCCCAAAACTAACTGCTACAGATGCTGCAGTCATCTGTAATTATTAATTCTCGGTGACCAAATGCAGTAATGTTAGATGCATTGGTATAACATAAATACATGAATATGAAATTTTTTAAAATCATTAAATAAATTTCTCATTCCACTTCAAATCAAATTTCAAATCACATTTCAAATTCATTACATAATCCTTATTTGTAAGCCACCTATAGAGAAATATAATTATTACAAAATACGCCAAGAGCGATATATGAAGATGCCACCTTGGTTGATTAGAGTATAAAAATAGGCAGTTAAATAACTTTGCCATTACATCCAAAACTCATCAGAAACAAACAGAAAGAACTCCTATTAGCTAGCTTGCCTCCTGCATGTCTCCGGAAGCTATCCGCCTTAAAGGAAAACCTAAAAACCTTAACTCTCAAACTACTCAAAATCAATGGAGCACCTAAGAGTTTAAGGGGAAAACATAAACTTCGAGTCAGACAAAAAGCCTGGTGTGAATAATATTTTACCATCTCGAAACATATAGATATCCAGTGAGACCACGCCGCTTAGTAGAACGGGTTTTTCTCCACTAGTATCTTTAACAAATTTATAATAACCATATATTGTGCACCTGCATCCACAATGGTTAAGACGTAACATATATCATGATATTATGCAATCATGCAATATGTTTTGGATTTCCCATCCCCATTCATCTAACTATCTATCTCAAGTTATAGTTTCTAGGGTCACTATTAACCTATTAGTTTTCATGGACTAACTAATAACTTGTTTCAAGCTTACTGACTATCTGTCCAGTTTCATAGTTTTCATAGGATCGCTAAGAAACTATTGGTATCTACCAATAACTTCATCTAATTATAGTTTTCATGGGCTGACTATGAACCTATTGGATTCTCCCAAAACATCTCTCGTGTCATAGTATTTCATGGGTTGACTATTGATCTCTGTCAATAACTTAATTCGGATATAGTTTTCATGGGATCACTAAGAACCTATTGGCCCCCACCAATAAAAAATTCCATACATAGTTTTTATGGGTTTATTGTGAACCTGTCTAAACCAATAATTCTTTGATCAATTTTGGGCATCCTACATTCTAGTCTACCTGGCCTCCTGGATGCAATTCTCGCACAGGAGTTAACACAACATATATTCACTATTGGGTCAACCTAGCCAGTTATTCTGCACTTATCACTCCAAAAATGCAATTATAGGTTTATTATAAAGTGAATATGTTCACAGAACAGGCACACATGATAACTGATAATAACATAAATATCTATGGTTTAATTTTCTTGTAATCATTTTTCAAATAAAACATGTTAATACCTTTAACCTATTATCTTTAGCAAGGAAAGCTTCTTCAATAACATCAAAGTTAAATGACATTTCAAAATTCTTGCATATTGCCATGGGTTTACTTTTAAAATTGAGATTAGGTTTCTTGTTTGAAAACAAAGGCTTTCGAGACCTTAGGCCTTCTCTTTCGAAACCATTAAAAACATATTTTTCGAAAGTATTCAAACTTTCCTTTCAAAACACTTAAAGGTATACCTTTCGAAACACTCAAAACATCTCTTTTGAAAGCATTGAATCCTCCTTTCGAAATACTAAAATATTACTTTTCAAAAGAATTAAAGCTTATCTTTTCAAAAACTTAAAACATACTTTTGAAATGCCTAAAACATACCCTTAGAAAGACTTAAAGCATTCCCTTCGAAAGCTTCACAGAAACCATTTAAAATTGCACCTTTTGAAACCATTGATATCTTCCTTTCGAAACTAGTAAAGGTATTCCTTTCGAATGGATTAAAGCTTATCTTTCGAAATATTTAAAGCTTACCTTCGAAAGACTTATTGCATACCCTCTGAAAACTTCATAGGAACCATTTAAAAATGTTCCTTTTGAAACTATTGGGTTTCACACTTAATCTACCTATTGGGTCAAGAAGAACAGAAGTGAAAGTACCCTTTTCGAAAATATTGATTTTTCAGTAAAAGAATTTGGGGAAGAGGATGGCTTCGAAACCATCCTTTTGAAAGCATCGAAAAGAGCGGCTATAGGAACCCTTTTGAAAGCATTGAGAAGGCGACTTCAAATTTTATAAGGGCGAAAGCACCCTTTTCGAAAGCTTTGGTTTAAAATTATAGAGAAAGTGACGTTTAACTAAATCGAAAGGCAGAAATGCAACAACAAGGTTTTGACAAGGTTTAAAAGTGACTACCCTTTTGAAAACACTTTTCTAAAACAAAGGCAAGTTAACTAGTTCGAAAGCTAGTATAGTTGGCTTCAATCCCTTTGAAAGCATCATTTATAAACATAAATAATTCAAAGTTAATAAAAATAGCTTTTACCCCTTCGAAAGCAAGGTTTTGACAGTGTCCCTTCCACCTTTCTCCAATGCACTACGTATCAATTTCTAGATATCTTGTGCATTTGTTTCAAATAGGTTCTTTAATAGAGGTGTGGTGTTGCAAGCCAACCGATGGAAGTGGCGAAGTAGCAAATCCAAGCAAAATTGAATTTTAGCCTTTAAAATAATTTCTTTTTTCACCTACTTTCTTTATATGTTAAAATGTAATTGGTTTCCATTTCTTTATCAAAATCATTTACTAAAAGTGCTTCGACAGATTTATCAATTTAAAACATTTTTAGAAATAAGCCTCTCTCTTTGGTAAACATATATAACATTTAAGTCGCTTAACATAAATAATTTTATAACTATAATAAAATACTTAGTAAAATTCCCCAAAAATCACCATAATTCACTTTTAATATGTTTACTAGCATATTTAAATTTCAGATTCAAAATCAATATACATATATATATTTACCATAAATAATTTAAATCCAAAATTATTTATTTCTTCCATTAGAAAATTCATAATAAATTATCGATAATATTGGAATATTATGAGAATTTAAACCATCTCCAAAATAACATTTTACATAACATATTCAATCCTCATGGCATTCGAAACCTATTTTACATAATTTTAACCTTAAAATTGAATTAACATATTTCAAAAAGTACTTGTTTAAATTAGACATGGAATATAATTAAAGCATATCATCATCCAATTCTTCCAAACGATTTTAATACCTCAAACCTGAAGTTGAGATGTTCATTAAACATATATGAGATGGTTTAGATTATTATTCACCTTGTTCGGATAACGAAGTTGAGATTTTTTTCTTCACTTAAATCTTCCTAGCTTGAATCTTAGCTTCTAATTGATTTCGAACTCCTTTTCTCCCAGGGTTATGCCCGTCCTTGTCTCTTTTTGCTTACATTTTTTATTTATGAAAATGAAAATGAGAATGACATAAGTTTTAAGGGTTATGGCATTATGGTATATGGCTATTTCCCATATTACACTTGCCATACCCTCTTTGGTATTTAACTTATAAAACCATATTTATTAACCCATTATTCAAGGCATGGCCTTATTGAGTTTTCAAATCTCAATCCTTAATCACTCTAGTCTCTACATTATTCTATTTAATTTATCTACTTAAATCGCCTGAATAATGTTATTCAAAATTAGGGGTGTTAAGAGTTTCCCTCCTTAAAGAAGTTTGTCCTTGAAATTCGGCGAGGACTAAGTATAATCATAGCAATCATATGTAACATCCCCTTACTACCATACTACCCTACCTGACTTGCAAGCAGTCTATATAAAGCAAATATAGAACATACCCTTATAGCAGATCATGATAAGTTTCTCTAATCATGTCTTTTGTCTCCCAAGTATAGTCCTTCTCATTGTCGCTCAACTGAACTTTCACCAACTTGAGTGTCTTCTTCCTTAACTTCTTCTCATCTCTTGCTACGACCCGAACTGGTTGTGTAACAAAAGTCAAATTTGGTTCTACTATTGAATCTTCCAACGTAATCGGAGTAATTGTCATTCTTGGATCATGCACACACTTATTAAGATGAGACACATGAAACACATTATAGACACCGACCAAACTGCTCGGCAACTCTACTCTGTATGCCAGCTTTCCAATCCTCTCTATAACTAGGAACAGTCCAACACATCTCGGTGCCATTTTCCCTAACTTTCCGTATCGTACCACATCTTTCATCGGTGATACTTTAATAAAAACCTTATCTCCAACCGAGAACTCTAGATCCTTACGCCTCTTATCTGTGTAACTCTTTTGTCTAGATTGAGCTTCCTTCATCCTACCTCGGATCAACTCAATCTTCTATGTTGCCTCTCTTACCAGATCTGGACCTAAGACCAATTTGTCTCCATTTTCAAACCAATACGCTGGTGACTTGCATGGCCTTCCATACAAAGCTTCAAAAGGTGACATTCCTATACTAGTCCGATAACTGTTATTATAGGAAAACTCAACTAAGTCTATGTGATCTTCCCAAGATTACCAAAGTCTAGAAAACAAGCTCTCAACAAATCCTTTAGTGCCTTGTTAACTCTCTCTGTCCGCCCGTCTATCTGAAGGTGATAATTAATGCTCATCTTGAGCTTGGTACCAAGCACATTTTGAAGACTCTTCTAGGATCCACTAGTAAAGAAAGTATCTCTATTACTTACTATACTATTAGGAATCCCATGCAGTCTAATTATGTCCTTCATAAACTATTTAGCTAAAACAGGCGCCGTGCTGGTTGACTTAACTGGAATGAAATGGGCAATCTTGGTCAACCTATCCACTATAACCCGTATACTTTCATTTTCTAGATTCTTCCTTGGCAACCCATCAATAAAATCCATGGATATTAAATCCCATTTCCAAACTGGTATCTCCAAAGGTTGACGCAACCTACTCGGCTTCTGATGTTCGGTCTCCAGTTGTTGACAGTTCATACATGCCTGCTCACAAGCCAAAATCCTTCTTCATACCTTCCCAGTAGAAACTCCTCTTCGTGTCAACATCTTGGTTCCCTCAGGATGAATCATATATTTTGATCAATGACATTCCCTAAGGACTTCTCTTCTTAAATACTCAATAGTGGAACACACAACCATCACTTTCTTTTCAACCATCCCCTCTGGTCAAGACTGAAGTCTTTTAGATCATCAAATCAAATCAAACCTACAGAATTTTAATCATCTCGGTTAATAATGGATCGTCTCTCTACCTAGAAGCAATCCTTTAACTTCTAAGCAGGATAACATGGTAGGGCTCTGACTAAAACTAGTAGTTGATATTAACTACACACCGGCAGTCAAAGTCTTTAGATCCTTCCATTCTGTTAACATAGCTAACACCACATTTCAAAGTTTTCTGCTAAGGTCATTCGCAAACTTATTGCCTTTTCCTGGTGTGTACTCTATGCCAAAGTCATAAGCGGCTAAAAACTCCGATCACCTCTGCTGCCTCATATTCAACTCCTTCTAAGAGAATAAATACCTTAAGGACTTATGATTTTTGTATGACTCAAATCTCTGTCCTAAGAGATAATGTATCCATACTTTCAATGCGAAGATCACCGCAACCAACTCTAAATCATGAGTAGGATGTCTCACTTCATGCGGTCTAGGCTATCGTGAAGCGTAGACAATAAACTTACCTTTCTACATCAACACAGCCCCTAATCCAGTTCCACATTCTTCGGGATACACTACTAATCCTTGGTTTCTATCTAGGACCACTAACACAAGGGCATTGGTCAGAAAATGCTTTAACTTAAGGAATGCTTCATTACATTTGTAAGACCAAATAAACTTTACATCCTTCCTAGTTAGCTTAGTCAAAGGCATTGTTATCCATGAGAAATCCTTAATGAATCTCCGATAATAGCCAGAGAGTCCAAGAAAACTTCTAATCTCTATCACCGTCTCTGGTCTCTTTTAGTTGTTGACAGCTTTGATCTTATCCGGATCAACTGACAAACCCTTCTCTGAAATCACATGACCAAGAAAATTAACTATTTTCTTCTAGAAATGACACTTTGAAAACTTCACTTTCAGCTAATGCTGCCTTAGCCTCTCAAGCACTACTCTAAGGTGAACTTCATGCTCTTTTTCATCCTTAGAGTATATTAAGATATCATCAATGAATGCTAATACGAACCTATCCAGGTGCTCTCGAAAAACTCGGTTCATCAAATCCACGAAGAAAGCTGGTGCATTCTTTAACCTGAATGACATTGCTAACCATTTGTATAAACTAATCTAGCCTGAAATGCCATCAACAGAACACTATCCTCTGCCAATCTTAGTTGATGGAAGCCAGTTGCCAAATCCAATTAGGAAAATATTCTAGCTCTACACAATTGATCAAATAAATCATCGATTCTCGGCAAAGGATACTTATTCTTGATCGTCTTCTTGTTCAACTTATGATAGTCGATACACTCCTTATTGACCCAACTGGTTTCTTCATGAACACCATGCCCACTTGCCTAGGCGAACTGCTCGGCCTAATGAAATTCTTCCTTTCGATTCCACTAGCTGCACCTTCAATTCCTTCATCTCGGTCCGTGTCATCCTGGTAGGTAGTCTGCTAATAGGTTCTTCTCCTAGTACAATATCTATCTGAAACTCAATGGCTCGTTTCGGTGGTAGTCTTATGACTGGCTCAAAAAAACATCTATAAGCTCCCTTGCTACCAAAACTTGGTTCTACTCTTCTTGTAATTCAATTGCATTTAGCGAAGCACAAGAACTTGAGTCTAATTCCTCCTCGAGCATATAATTCGGTTATGACTATTAAGATATCTTAGTTATATTTCTCTATCTTGGAAAAATATCTTAGCATCATATTTATCTATCCAATCGATACCCAAAATGATCCCGAAGCCTACGAAATCCAAAATATACAAACTACATGCAAACTTATGACCAAACAATTCAAGTTCTAGCAGGTCACATCTCATCCCCAGAGTTGCATACCCTCTTATCAGATTCGCAAACCGTAAGGAAGTAAGAAGTTATGAGGGTTCTAAACACAACTTATCTACTAAATACTGATATATAAATGAATTTATTGCATCGGTATCAAATAGTACCCTAATTGGTATTCTTTGAGTCAAAAGCATACCTTCCATCACCATTGCCTGGGTTTTTAACCCAGCGGAAACCAATAAAAAAACAAGACAACCTTGTGTAGATAAGATGGTTCAAGACTTAACTAGAAAAGCTAAGATAAGGGGCCGACAAGGGTCAAGCTATACAACTAAAACAGTAACTGGAATCAATGAGGCCTATAGATCAGCATTCTTTCAGTCCAATTAACAGCTGAATGTAAATAGGTAGCGATCGTTCATCAAAACATAGTAACAATGACAAAAGGATATAGAAACATCTCCAATTCTAGACTCCAGAAAAATTCTAAGTACATAGATCGTTAGAGGCCCATGCTTTTCCTCGAACCTTCAAACCAACCAGCTATACAACACAACAAAAGATGCGAGATGTTGGCCTGAAAAACAAACCAAGTCTATGGGTAGCTAACGACCCATGATTTTGGCACGTTTGCAAGCCAATGCACCCCTAGGTCGCCTGTAACCAACCTATGAGCTGATGAAAACAAGCCTGGCCTAGAAGCTCTTCGACCTCAATAAATTCCATCCCACCTGCAATACAAAGAGGATCTTCTATGGACTGGTTGCTGAAGCTCTGTTGGAATTATTCTTCACTCTCTACCTCCATAACAACAATCTCCAAAGGAATATAATGTGATTCTCCAATGGATTCCTACTTTGGAGATTCAATCTATCTTGGAAACAATCAAAGCCTTGTAATCAAACAACTCTTTTAACAGCAATAGGCCTACAGGACCACTATAAAAATTCTCTGTCTTCTTTCTCTTACTATTCTATTTCTATACCTGTTATATGTGATATTGCTTTGTCAGAACTGGGATGGTGCTTTCAAACTCAAACCAGTGTGTTGGCCTATTTTTTGGGCTAACATTTTGGTACTTTCACTGAGAACCCAACTCAAGATCCAGATCTAGCTATCTACTTTGGATCCCATAGGTGCAGAAGTTAGATCCCCAGTCTTTTCTCGAAGAATTCACTATCTTAGAATCAATGGCTCCTGGAAGAAGAAGAGCTGCCTTTGGATTGTCTATAAGGGCAGTAGTGGCTGGAGAAGATGTTAACTCCTAATAAACTGAAGTGAATGGTGCTAACTTAGGAAATCAGGCACCTGCCTCCTCCAGTCAGCATGAAGTTGTTAATAGGGATGAGTTAAATAAAATGGTTGATGAGATCAACCAAAAAATATAGAATAGCCTAAAGGCTCTAATGGATAAACTCAACACTCTCTTAACCCTACAGTCGAATCCCGCTCCAAGGACCATGCCCAGACCCGTGGATGCTATAGAATAAGAGAATTCTTCTATTTCTGGTATACACAGATGAAACGAAAAACAACCACAAAAAAGTGTGACAACAGGACTTAACATGGACGGGAATGCAAGTACTCCGCATGCCACAAGGAAGCCTATTTTGAATTTGAGTTTGGGGACAAAGACCCCATAAAAGACATAGCTATGGATCATTCCAACTCAGAGGACGGAGATCCAGACGACAAACTGGAAGAAGATGCCAATGCATTTGATAATGTAAGAATACCCAAACGGCTCCAGTTAGGCCAATTGCAAGCCAACGAGACCCTATAGGAATGGTTCTACCAAAGACAGGAGAGCCTAGGCCTCAGCCCTCTCACCAAAAACCATTTGTAAAGTCAAACACTTAGCACAGTGACTGATCGCCATCCTCAGGACTACCGGACCTTAGAGGCATACATAGCAGACATGGTTAAACAATTGATGGAGGAGAGAAAAGATAGAAGATATAATGAGTGGGGATCTGTGCCAATTCAGACTCCCTTCAATGGTGAAATCCTAAATGAGAGATATCCATCAAAGTTCACAATACCAACTATTCTGTCCTATGATGGAACGAAGGACCCGAAGCCTCACTTTTACAAATACAGTTGGTATATGGATGGAGCGAATGCCTGTGAAGATGTTCGATGCAGATGCTTCTCTATCTTTCTGAAGGGGTTGCGTCAATGTGGTTCACTAGGCTAACACAAAGATATTTCTCTACTTTTGACCAACTAGCGACTAGGTTCCTTGATCAGTTCAGACTCCATATTATACAGCCAAAAGATGCCATGTCCCTATCCGAGTTATTCCAAGGGCATAACGAGTCGCTGAACTCTTTTATGAATAGGTTCAACACCGTGGAGACGAAAGTAAGCAACCCCAACGAAGACATAGTTTTTATGGCATTAGTTCGTGCCATTCACCTGGAAAATGAATTCGGAAAGTGGATTAAAATGAAGCAACCTACCACCAGGAAAGATTTCAATCGTAAAGCAAATCAGTACCTAATCTTAGAGGAAGTCCAGGAATTGGAAGAGAAGTATGCTAGTGTGCAATCGGCAAATGCCGGGCAAAGTAATGTAACAATGAATCAAAACACGCACACTTCTTGAACTGCCAAAGGAACCACTAGGAAAGAGGGAAAGTCAAAGAGCAAAGGTCAAAACTTGAATAAGAAGAATGGTAATGGCAGCAATAAAAAGCTCAAAGGGTTTAGGCCCAAAGATTACACTCCCCTGAGCGACACACCGGAAATTTTTTTCTCACAATTCAAGGAACTGAGGTATGCGTAAAGCACCCAAAAAGGAGGCGACCAAGCAGCAGAAGCGCTCAGGGAAGTTCTTCCGCATCCACAAGACACATGACCACAATACGAATGAATGTTGCCACCTAAAGAATCTCATCGAGGAACTGATCCAGAACAACAAACTCCAAAAGTACGTAAAGCAGCCACAAAACCTTGATCTGTCTATGACTCCTCAGCACCTAAGAGAATGAAGGAATCAAGCTGGAACCAACGAAGAAGGATTGAAATGAACTGACAAATGGCTTATTAACGGAACAATATCTGGAGGACCACATCCTGCATAAAGAAGTTGGGGTAAATGGAGCGATATGCAAGTTCGTTGAAGCATGCTTCGAAGGAATCATGTTTGGCTATAGAAAATTAAACTCCAATTAAAATGTCAAGGATCTTGAATAATGATATCGTGTTTCAAAATCTAGACACCAAAGAGATCGAAGCTCCAACTCTCGATCCGATGGTGGTGACTGTAGGAATTGTACATGCACTGGTTCGGCGGGTGTTGGTTGAAAGTGGTAGCTCGTTAACATTCTCTTTAAAAGCACTTTCGATCAAATAAAGATTGGCATGAAAAGTGTGTCTGTGTTCCCAACAAAGATTCAAGGGTTTACTGGTGAAACCAAGCAACCGGTGGGGACAATTCACCTACCCGTGGAGCTCGAAGAGGGTGAGCGAAGGGTCACCCTCATTCAGACTTTTGTGATCGTGGATGAAATATCAGCATACAATTCCTTCTTAGGATGACCCTCATTAGCCGACTTCAGAATGACACTGGACTAATGGTGCCTTACGATGAAGTTCTCTATTGAAAACGGAGTAGGAATTATGAAAGGAGACCGAAGCACCGCCCAGGAATGCTACTTTGCAGAATTGCAAGAGTCGAGAAGAAAGGAAAAGGGAAAGGATGTGGGGAAACATCCGTGAGCCCTCCAAATAGCAACTACAGAACCACCCCAGGCTTGAGGACCATAGCCGAGTCGACAAAGCTTTGGACCCTTGAAAGAAGAGCTTAGGGGAGGATCAGGCAGCACTGGCTAAATTGATGATGTATGTCCCAGTCTGTATGGATGACCCAACATGGGTCCTGAAAATTGTGTCGCTTAGAACTAACCAAATTCCTTAGCGCCAATTGGGGTGTATTTTCTTGGATACACTTCGATATGTTTGGGGTATCACCTGAAATTTCCTGCCACGCTCTCAATATTGACCCCAAATTCAGACCGATAAAGCCAAAAAGGCATAGCTTGGGCCCCAAACGGTCCAAGGCATTGAGAGAGGATATAGATAAATTGATGGCTAATGGCTTCATTCGAGGTGCAACTGTGACGACCCAGAATTTTAGGCAATATCAATTTAATAATCTGAATTAATAATTAAATTGATTTGATAATTTTTCTTTATAATTTTAATTTAAATTGGTAAATTTAATCTTTTCAGGGTTAATAAATTTTTAATCCGGCAATAATGATAAGATTTATTTTTATTTTTCAAAGCTAATAAAATTTTATTCTGTTTACAATATATATGTTTGATATATATATTGTGAATATAAGATCTTTCGTTTTAAATAAAAGTTGAATTTTCAAATTTTAATATATATGTATGCATATGTTATAATTTGGAGTTGTTTTGGAATTTAGTTTAATCTATTGATTATTTATATATGTATGAATATTGTAATTTAAAGCTTTGTTTTAAAATTAATACTTTTCAAAAGTTAATTTAAGGTTTATTCATTTGTTTTCAAAATATAAGATAATTTTTTTTAATGTGATAATTTAATCAAGGTTTTATTTTTGTTTTCTTTAAAATGCTTAAATTTAAAATGGTTATATAATTGTATGTATAAAGTTATTAATAAACTTTATTTTAAAAATTATTTCTTAAACACTAAAAATAAATGTTTTAGATTTTAAATTACATGTATAAAGATTTATTTATAATATAAATTAGTTTTATAATATTTTCTTTAAAAAGTAAATTTATATATACATATGTAAGTATTTATTAATAAAGTAACTTAAATAAGTAAGTTTATATTTACATTTAAATTAAATAAAAATTTAATAAAAATACTGAACAATATGTGTAAACATATTAACACATGTTAATGACATGTGTAAGGTAATTAAATAATATAGTTGACAAATGTAAGAATGTAAACAAGTGTCATCTCTAAATTTTTCTTCTTCATAGAATCATACACTTCTTCTTCAAATTCCTATTTTCTATTTTCAACTGAACAAAAAAAACTAATGGCAAAAACAGAAATTTTTCTCAAATTTGAAATTTAAAACCACAAAACAGAAATCTTTTTCAAAACCTGAAAACTGGAAATCAAAATCAAATCTGAGATGAAATTAAATTTACAATCTTCAACTCTACTGCAATTCAAATGAAGTTCTGCATGTCAACTTCAAACCTGCAAATTTAAAACCTACAATTCAAATAGGATCAAGATCAACTCAGCGAGTTTCAACTTTTAAATCAACAATTTGAAGGCATGCAAGGATTCATTTTCATCAGCAATCAAAAGCATCAAAACATTTTCCAGATTTAAATGTTCAAGCCTGGAAAATTCAAAAAAACCTGTTCTGCTTTTAAATATGGTGAGTAAACCTTTTAAAAACAGTTTTTATCATAGTATAGTTGAATTTATTGTTGCAAGTGATGAATTTGGTTTTGTAAAAGAATATTTTTTTATATGAGTATTGTCATATATGTATGTTATAGGTAGAGATTGCCTTAGAGTAGGAAAAACCTGTATAAAATTCATCTCTATTCTTTTATTTCAGAAGTTGATTTCGTAAGAAAATTCAAAAATCTCTCAAACAAATTAATATTAGACATTATTATGTAAATGAAAATTATATGTTAATGTTAGGTAGCAATTTTAAAAATAGTTTATGTAAATTTAAATTCACCAATAATTTTTAAATTGGATAATACAGTGAAACACAATTGCATGTCAAAAATTGATTTCCTTAATCCTTGTTTTGGATAGTATGAATGGATTAGATGTTAGAAATTATGAATTTTAACATGCAATTCATAATTTTAAAGTTGATAATCAATTGGGAATTTGGTGATGAAGGTTTTCGGCAATATGGTGAAATGCCGTTGACCCACTTGTTGATTTGAGCCGAAATTATGGTCGAGGCTATTTTTCGAAGTGTGGATGATGGGAGAAATACTAGTGATTTTTCTTAGAGGCCGTGGTGTTTGAAATTGATCGAATTAGGGTTTTAGATTGATTTATGCTCGGCTTGACTGTCGAAGAAATTGCCACTTGAGATGTGGACCGGAGGTTTTTGCGTTTGGGGGGATGAAGGCTCGTGGACGAGGTGGTTCGATGGAGTGGTCGGTGAGGTCAAACGGCGTCAGGTTCGTCGGCAATGTGGGGGTTTGGTGGTCGATGTTCTGCAGTTTTTTTGAGCTTATGGTCCAATTTTGGTTCGCATACATATCGTTGGATCTGGGTTTGGTTTCTTGCTCGCATGGGTTCGTGTGATGATTGTTGGTGGTCGCGACGACCTATGGTGGCCGGAGGCGCTTGGGTAGGTGCATCATGCACGTTCGTGTGCATTTTGAATTATGATTTGGGGAAGACGAGTTCTTCTCGGTTTGACGCTCGCGATTTCATGGGGTTCAAATCGAAGAGGGTGGTAGCTGTGTTTGTTTCGGGGTAGGCACGAGAGGTTTCAGTGTTTAACTCGAGTTTTGTTCTGTGTTGTGATAATTTACAAGATTAACTTGTTATTTTTTTAATAAATAAAATCAATGTTTAAGATTTTACAAAAGAAAATAAACATACAAGTTAAAACTTGTTCTTTGAAAATAAAAGTTAATCAAACGTTTAAAAATGTAAATTAAATTTATATTTCAAATTTAAAATATTTTAAGATGATTGATTTTGAAAAAAATTATCTAATTAAATGTTGAATTTCAATTTAAAAGAGTGTTTTGAATTTAATTATTTAATCAAAGTTTTGAGTTAAATTTTGAAGTAATGTTTTTAATAACAAAGTTTTCAAATTATTTTGAAAACAAATATGTTTAAATTGGATAATTAAAGTGTTTTAAATTTCAAATTTGATTTCTAAATGTTTTATTTTCAGATAAGGGTAAGGTTATAATTTTGTAACCAATAAAATAATTTGTCTTTAAACTTATTAAAAATTTAGTTAATTCAAATAATTAATTAGTGATGATGATTATGATTAAATTATTATTGATATGAACTTAAGAATACATAATTAAATATGATTGGTTAATAAGTAAAATACTTATTAAGATAAATGTTTTTCTTATTTCATTACGGATTTTCTTTAAATATAAGAAGTTAATTAATTAATTAATTAATTAATTTTAAATAATTAGTTAATTGTTTATTTAATTTTAAATAATCACTTAATTATGAATTAATTAAGTGTAGTTACTTAATGAAGTAATTAATGGTTAATTATTAAATGTAATTAAGAATGGTAATTACTTATGGAAGTAATTAGTGGAAAATTACTCATGGGAGTAATTAATGGAAGTGATTAATGGTTAATCACTAGACGTTATTAATCTAAGGAATTGATTAATATAATTGTTTGAAGTTAATTAATTATGGAGTAATTAATTAACTACAGAATTAAGGATTATTTAATGATGGAATTGATTACTTATTATGTAATTAAGAGAGTAATCATCTAATGGAAGTAATTAGAAGATAATTACTTATGTAAGTAATCAAGGGTTAATTACTTAGTTAGTTTCAGTTAATTAATAAATGTGATTAATTTGAGATTAATTACTAAGGGTAATTAATTAAAATTGTAATTAATTAATAAAGTAATTAATTAAGGATTATTTATTATTTAATTGATTAAGGTTATTATTTTAAATTAATTAATAATTATTTAATGAAGTAATTAAAGATTAATTAATTAGATTAATTAATCAAAGGTTAATATAATTAATTAAGAAGTTAATTAATTAAGATAAGTTATTACAAATTGTTAATTACTGATTATGATTAATAATATGATTAATTACAAGTTAATTATTTAATTTATTAAAGGAATTATTAATTAAAAAGGATCATTAGTTAATATAATTAATGAAGTAATCAAGGTTGATTAATAAAAGTGATTAATTTAAGTGTGATTAATTAATTGTAATTAATTGAGGTTTAATGTAATTAATTATAATTGATTAATTAATGGAAGTAAATGAAGGATCATTAATTATTGTAACTAATGATAGTAATTAAAGGTTAATTACTGTATATGGACAAGAATAATTAATTTGTGGAATTAATTAAAGAATTGAAGGCTAACTACTTGAATGTAATTAAAGGATGATTAATCAAGAAGATTAATAAAAGAAGATCACTAAGAGGTGATTGATTTATTTATTTGGAATAAACGAAGAAGGATTTTGGTAATCCAATTGATTTAGAGTTAATCAATTCTGCCTATGGATGATTGATTGATATTGGGTGATTGATATTGGATGATTGATATTGGATGTTGATGGATGATTTGGGTATGATATCTTTGTTATGTGATATGCTGCTTTGTGAGATGAATGTTTGATATGAATTATCTATTATGATAATGTGATTCATCTATCTGTTTATATCATCCTGAATATAAGTTAACTGTTTAAAACCCTTAAACAACTTGGACATTAAAATGGCATTTGGTTTCGGTGAGACCGGGATCGGGTTTCCATATTTGGATATCTGAAAACCACATCGATCCAAATTAAACGTTAGGTCGTGAATCCAAGTGGAGCTTTGTGAAGACTCGAAGTGTAAGAACTATTCGTCAGTATAACTCTAGGAGTGATTCCGTGATGATTTTGACGGAAATAGTACTTATAGGTTCGTGATGATGATTCAGAGTGCAAGGGCTATGGTCGTTGACTCTGAGGGTGATTCCAAAATGAGTGCAAGAAGATAGTGCCTTCGGTTTCGTTCGAACCCAGAACGAACTTGTATGGATTGAATGCTTTCAGAACATCGTCAGGTGGACGATGAGCATTCTAAGATAGATGTGTTCTATAAAGGTAATCGCAGCCTCAAGCCTCATCAACCGGGAATAGCTAAAACATGGGAGGTGCAGCAAGGCTAGGTGGGTAGCACCCATTTCAGGGTGATGTCATTCCTGTCTAGATGTCCCTTTTTATTCCGGCTTTGTGGGTGGTTGGTCGCGCCAACCACGGGGTGATCTTACTCGAGACTGCTCAGTAAGGAATGGTCCCGGCTTTGTGATGCATGGGATTGGGAGTAATCCTCGGTACTGTGATCTAGGCCACGTACTGTGACGGGCGGTACCCCGGTAGCCCTGCCATTGATGGAAACCCATTTGTAACAACCCTGTATTTTGTAATTATTTTATTGTATATTTTAATTATTTTTAATGTAAGATTTTGATTTAAAAACTTATTTTACTTATTTGAAATGATTAAATTTATTATTTAAATATAATCTTGATTTTTATATTAGTTATAATTCCAAACTTGTGTAAGTTGAATATTTGCCTGAAATGCTGATTTTGGTCAAAATAGTCAAACGGTGACTTCAACTTAAAATTTTAAAAGTTTAAAAATTTAAATTTTTTTCTTTTATTATGAAAGTACATAAAATTATAAGAACACCACTTTTCGTTTCGTTGAATTTGGATGTAAATTGTGAAAGTTATACCCTTTACAATATTGTGCGTATATAGGGTTATTTAACAATGACTATTTTAAATTGTATAAATTACTTCTTCTTGGTTATATTTTATTTTAATATGTGATAATATGTTTTATTATGTAATTTTGACTTTTAAATATTTTTAAATGATAATAGAATTTTTCCAAAATTTACTGTATTTATTTTCTATTTTTTAAAGGCTGTTTTCTAATTTTCTGCCATTTTCTTCATATAAATTATATTTAATAATTTTTTTTTTTTTTGTGAATGCACTTTTATTTTTTTTGTTATTTTTTTTGTTATAAATATTTTAAAAGTCCATGAAGATTTTCTAAAGTTCATTTGGATTTATTTCTAATTTTAAACCCCAGTCTACAATTTTAAGCCATTTTCTTATTTTAACTATATATAATTAAAATTTATTTATTTATTTTATGCACTCACTTTTATTTGCTGTGTTTTAATTTATTTTATTCATTTTACATGTATTTAAATTTAAGTAAATTTTTCCAAAGTGTATTGAAGTTATTTCTAATTCTTAAGTCTAGTTTTCATTTTTCTGTGCTATTTTTCTTATTTAATCATATCTAATTAATATTTAATTTTTAATATTTTGTTTATCTGTTATATTTTCGAATTTTAACTGAGATTTTAATTATTTTCAGTTATTTGGATGTATATAAATATATATGAGAAATTTGAAAGGGTTAAGAGCTAAGAAACGGAAAAACGTTTTATCCGTTTCTTTTGCAGTTTCTTCTGTCATTAATACATCAATTCATCTTAGCCATTCCTTTCCCCATCCTTTGCAACTGACTTCCTCTTGTCATTCACAAATTTTTGAAGCCCCAAAACCCTAAAAATCATGGCCTCCACCTTGAAGAAAAAAAATTAGGTAAATCCCTCTCTTCTTTCTACTTTTCTTACTTTTCTATGCAATTTTGCCTTGTTTCTCTTCTAAGTTTGGATCGGCCTCTTCTCCATAGCCGCAGCCACAAACTCCTACATCTCTTCCATGCCTCCAACACCATCTAGTCCACCAACCATGACCATGGCCGAGCCATCTATGGTGGCCAAACACTTCAAATTGCAACCTATATGCCTAAAAACAATGTTTTTGACCATTGTTGCCTCATTCCCTTCATCTCCACTTGTTGCCTTGCCTATATGATGTTAAACCTGACCTATATGATATCATACCTGAGCCAAAGCATCATCATAGCCAATCATAAGTGTCCCTTAGGCCAAGCATTGAAATGGTTGAAGCAAGGTCCAATCTATCTTGTTCATTTCGCTTTGTATTTCAAAATGGTTTCAATGTTATTTTATGTTGAATGTTTATATATTGTCTGGTTTGTTTTGTTTTGGGTTGATGATACAAAATCATATCTTGGCTATCTTTCAACTCAAATCAAAAGTCGTGAAATTGTGCTTGTCGTGCCTTTGGAGTCGTGCTTGTATGTTGCTTTGGTCTCTAGCTTTGAAAAAGGTGAGTCTTTCTCACTCTGACATATATACTTATGAAAAGTGGATTGATGACAAGTGTTTAGTAATGTAAAATGTTTATGCAAGTTAATGATGATCATATGATATGCTATGCCATGTTATTACCATGTTATTACCATGTTAAAACTGTTAATTTTCACCTGACATCTGATATATGACTGTATATTGTGATATTGACTTTGTTTATATTATTTCTGTATATGATCACACTGCAAGTTCCCTGTTAGAAAAATGTTATGGGCTGAAATGATAGGCCTGAGTTATTTTATATATTTATTTAAACTTGGGATTGCGGGTTTGAAATGATAGAACCCGGATTTTTACCTTTTAAACTGCGGATTGAAATGATACATATCCGTATCACTTGACCTAGGTTAGAAACTATATACACACCCGTGGTTATTCTATAAAGTGCTTTGAATATTTTAAGTATTTTAAAAATATAAAATTATGAAATTTGATTTAAATAGATTTTGAAAGGTTTTAAAATAAATAAATTATGATTTTTCTATGTGTTAAAAATGTAATTTATGAATGAATTAACTGGATTTTTGAAATATAACTTATGTTTGAAATTTGGAATTTTAACTAAAAATGATATTTAAGTTACATGAATAAAATGGACTTTAATTTTATTTGGAAAATGGTAAATATGATAAATTGATTTATATTTGAATTTAAGTGATTTATTAAAGAATTATCGATTTTCTATAAATTTAAGTGGTTGAATAAATGACTGTTGAAAATAAAATTTTAAAATATAACTTGACTTGAAAATGTGAAATTTGAGTTTTAACTAAAGATGTTAAATTAATTAAATAAACTGGAAGTTTAGTTAAATTTGTGAAATGGTAATATAAATCTGAAATGTTAAGTTTTAATTTATGAAAGAAACGTATAGGTCTTAATTTATGAAAGAAACGTATAGGTTTTAATTTATGAAAGAAACGTATAGGTTTTAATTATGAAAAAAACCGTATAGGTTTTAATTTATGAAAGAAACGTATAGGTTTTAATTTATGAAAGAAACGTATAGGTTTTAATTTATGAAAGAAACGTGTAGGTTTTAATTTATGAAAGAAACGTATAGGTTTTAATTAATGAAAGAACGTATGGTGTTCTAATTAATGACAGGAACATGTAAATTCCTAATTAATGAAAGAAAGGTATAAGTTTTAATTAATGAAAGAAACGTATAAGTTTTAATTTAATGAAAGAAACGTGTAAAGTCCTAATTAATGAGAAAACATGAAAGTTTTAATTAATGCAAGAACATGTAAAGTTTTAATTAAGAAAGAAACATGTAAAGTTTTAAGTAGTGTGGTATTGATTTAAATTAATAAATGTTCATTATTGTAATAGGAATATAAAATTTAAAACGTACATTTGACACGTAGATTTTAATCAATGTAATGGTGTATTTTAAATTGATTAAAATGATAAATGTTACTTACTGTAATAATAAAATGTAAGTTGATAACGTACATTTGATAAGCAAGTTTTAATTTATGTGAATGGCATACTTTAAATGATTAAAATAATAAAGTTTCTTTATTGTAATAATAATGTAAGTTAATAAGGTGCTTTTAACTTAACATAAGAATTTCGGTTTAAATTGTATATTACAGTAAGAAAGTTTATTTAACTATAAGGCTATGATAAATTGACATGTTAAAATTTTAAGCTTATCAATACTTTGATTATATACAATGTAAAGTGGAAAGTAGTACATTCCAAAAATGCTATGATTCCTTAAGGTAACATTTCCAAAATGCTATGATAATGTAAAGGAATATTTCAAGTTTAATAAATTTAAAATATTCAATGATTTGAAAATTTGGGTTTTATTTGAATGATATAATATTGAATTTTTTTGAAATGGAAATGATACAATTGTGATATAGTTTTGAAATGAATATGATATTTTGGTCTTGAAAGTATAAATTATTTGAAATAAACATCCATGGGTTATAATAACGATTGGTTGTTAAAGAGACCGGGATCAGATATTGTCTTATAGCCGGACAATACCGAAAACCACTTTAACAACTGTGTACGCGGTGGAGATTCCAGAATGAAGTAGGATGGTGGCGACGTTCTCGAGGTATGTTACGTGGACCCAACTCCCGTGAGTTGGCATATATGACTAAAATAGGAGCTATACCGGGCTACACAAAGGGTCGCACCCTTTCATCGAGCATGCTACATCGGAAACTATTCTATTACTTTTGTGATTCGATTCGGTGGCGCCACTTTGATTCGTGGGTATTGTTCGAGGTGGGCGGAAGCTGCTGGCTTGCCGTCACCACCGGTCCGGGAGTGCAAACGGTGTATCCACCCTGGCATCGCCTCGCGTGCCGTGTCATATCCTTATATCGAGCCCACTACGATTTTGGTTTTAAAGATCCGACCGCGTTAAGGTTCACCATCCCCTTAACGCTATTTTCTATATGATTATACTTTACTGATTAGACACTACCGTAAATAGCGTATATTACTACATAGTAAATAGTTTAACGGATCCTTAGAGGATGAGCGGTCCCAAGCATCCTTTAAGTTACTGATGCATTTTGTTACTGTTCACTTGAGTTGATTTACAGTTTATAAGTATTTATGTCATGACTCGAGGGTTTTGTGTTTTGCTTTACGCTCGGGTCAGACTGAGTGAGTTAGCATTCCAGATTCACCTTCGGCGTTGGAGCTTTCCTTGAAGATCCAGCCATCTATTTTGTTTCAGTATCCAGTGGTTCAGTGATGTATCTGATTTGTACCTGATGTATCCTGTTACTCTTCTGTTGTATCTTATTTAACTCTGATGTATCTCATATTTATATAGTAGCTTCATGAACTACTATCTCTTTTTCTTCCGCTGCATATTTTATATACTCTGTGTCTGTGATCTGTGATTTTTATTTACTGTATATCCTGAGATTTGCCAAATTTTTATTTACAACGCGGTATTTTGAGCAATTCAATTCTGGCATGAGTGTCTACCTATACACTTATAATGGATGTGAATGGTTGAAAATACCGGGTCGTTACAGTTGGTATCAGAGCCAGGTTGCTCTAGGCAAAGCTCAACATATAGAGTGAATGTGTTTACAGAATCACTTTCATTCGAGTTTGAATCTCTTCCCTTTTGACTCGATTCCTTTGAATTTTGGAACATTCCCTACGGTTCCAAAGTCCATTCTTATTCCCCGCTATTCATCTTCATTTGATTCTATAGTATCCCACAACTCCACTTCGAATGATCTTTATAGTGAATTGGCGGTCCCGCCAATCTCAAAAATTTTCTTGTAAGAGGGGTGAAACTCCATTACAACAGCATCGATTCACCAAAGATTTTATATCCTCGGTTTAGATGCTAGTATCTCCTATTATCCCAAACTCTAACTCTTGAGATCAAACGTAGATTTACCCTAGAAAATCCACTTCGATCTTATACTTTAAGTCACGGTTGACCCGATTAAGGTTGCCCGTGATTTATTTTAGCTTATCCACCTCCCTACTCTTTATTTAATCATCTTGTCTTTTGTTTCCAACATATTTTCAAACATTTTGAATTGTATTTGTCAATCTATTTTTTTTTTATTGTGTTGTTGGAGTTGTTGATGTTGATTTGGGTTTCCGATCGATTCGTCTGATCAACGCTATCGATAGGATTTCTAAAACACTTTAACAGAACAAACTGACACGATATTATTTTAAATTTTGTTTTGGTTAATGAAATAAAATTTTGATATATATATTTATGGAACTTAATAAAATGATTCAAATTGATAATTTGAAATGATAATACTTGATTTATCATTTATTGTTCTATAAATGAATTTATAAATAATTGTTTATAAATTTATATGGGAACTTAAATGAATTTAGAAAAAGAAATTTAAGAATTTAATTTCCGATGGTTCCAAACCTTTTGTTTAAAAGTTCAAAGGGATATAATATTTAAAATATTTTCAAATAGAAATTTGTTTCCAAAGAATTTTAAGTTTAAAATTAGTACTCTTCTCTTTGTCGCTGGAAAATAACTTCGGTGAGGACTGCAGCATCATCGACGTTCATTTTCGAGTTTCGAAGTGAAGAGACTGTTCTGTAGTCTTGCTACAGCTTTGTTTTGGGAAATTAAATTGAGTTGAATTTCTAAAATATGACTTAATTTATAATATATATAGATATATGATTGAAATTTGATTTGACATATTATATATATATTATTACTTATCTCTAAATGGTTTGAAGAAACTGGAAATTTAATTCTTAAATTTTTTTTTAACAATAATTTCAATTATAAAAAGAAAATCAATTTTTTTTGGATAAATGATTAAACTTGAGATAATTGAATTGGAAAGTTTTATTTGTATGACACAATTTCATTCCAATATAACTTACCTTAATTTCAGAAGTTAACAATGTAATTGGGTAATATACAATATAAAAGGATTTTATAAATAAAATTTGAGTGGTTATAATAAATGTTATACACTTAAATTTTAATTATAAAATGATTCACAGAGGTAAATATAATAAAGGGTAATTGAAAAACTTACAATAAAATGATGTTAAAAGAACTAAGAATAAAAGAAAGCAGTTATAATAAGTGTAAGTATATTGAACATGAGTGATAAATATATTGAGAGGAATAAATTTAATTTTATTAGGAATAAAGAAGAATAAAATTTATTAAATACATTGTGAGTGTAATAAATGATTATTTTTCTAACCCATGGTTTTAAAAAAAAATTGTTAATTTAAGATGATTGGATAATAAGATAATGAAATTTGAGATTGTTAAGATTTATGTAACTTGTGTAAAAGTTTATTTTCTATTTAAGTTGAAATCTCCATGCTTTCAAATTCATTTTCTTATTTTGTTTTTCAAACTATCTTTTGGTTGTTCTTATCGTCCTCATCTTGCTATAGACTGGTATATGCATCTTTCTATGATCTTTCTGTTTAGAAATCTTTCTATAATCTTTGATATTCTCCACCTTGTAAAACTTACCTATAACAACAATTATCAGGTATAACTTCAATCTTCTTGTCATCTTATCTTAATCCTATTTCACTCTATCTTTTCTGTGCCCTTCCATACCTCATTCCTTTTCGGGGACGAAAAGTTTTGAGTGGGGGAGAGTGTAACAACCCTGTATTTTGTAATTATGTTATTGTATATTTTAATTATTTTTAATGTAAGATTTTTATTTAAAAACTTATTTTACTTATTTGAAATGATTAAATTTATTATTTAAATATAATCTTGATTTTTATATTAGTTATAATTCCAAACTTGTGTAAGTTGAATATTTGCCTGAAATGCTGATTTTGGTCAAAATAGTCAAACGGTGACTTTCAACTTAAAATTTTGAAAGTTTAAAAATTTAAATTTTTTTCTTTTATTATGAAAGTACATAAAATTATAAGAACATCACTTTTCGTTTCGTTGAATTTGGATGTAAATTGTGAAAGTTATACCCTTTACAATATTGTGCGTATATAGGGTTATTTAACAATGACTATTTTAAATTGTATAAATTACTTCTTCTTGGTTATATTTTATTTTAATATGTGATAATATGTTTTATTATGTATATTTTGACTTTTAAATATTTTTAAATGATAATAGAATTTTTCCAAAATTTACTGTATTTATTTCCTATTTTTTAAAGGCTGTTTTCTAATTTTCTGCCATTTTCTTCATATAAATTATATTTAATAAATTTTTTTTTTGTGAATGCACTTTTATTTTTTTTGTTATTTTTTTTATAAATATTTTAAAAGTCCATGAAGATTTTCTGAAGTTCATTTGGATTTATTTCTAATTTTAAAGCCCAGTCTACAATTTTAAGCCATTTTCTTATTTTAATTATATATAATTAAAATTTATTTATTTATTCTATGCACTCACTTTTATTTGCTGTGTTTTACTTTATTTTATTCATTTTACATGTATTTAAATTTAAGTAAATTTTTCCAAAGTGTATTGAAGTTATTTCTAATTCTTAAGTCTAGTTTTCATTTTTCTGTGCTATTTTTCTTATTTAATCATATCTAATTAATATTTAATTTTTAATATTTTGTTTATCTGTTATATTTTTGAATTTTAACTGAGATTTTAATTATTTTCAGTTATTTGGATGTATATAAATATATATGAGAAATTTGAAAGGGTTAAGAGCTAAGAAACGGAAAAATGTTTTATCCGTTTCTTTTGCAGTTTCTTCTGTCATTAATACATCAATTCATCCTAGCCATTCCTTTCCCCATCCTTTGCAGCCGACTTCCTCTTGTCATTCATGAATTTTTGAAGCCCCAAAACCCTAAAATTCATGGCCTCCACCTTGAAGAAAAAAAATTAGGTAAATCCCTCTCTTCTTTCTACTTTTCTTACTTTTCTATGCAATTTTGCCTTATTTCTCTTCTAAGTTTGGATCGGCCTCTTCTCCATAGCCGCAGCCACAAACTCCTACATCTCTTCCATGCCTCCAACACCATCTACTCCACCAACCATGACCATGGCCGAGCCATCTACGGTGGACAAACCCTTCAAATTGCAACCTACATGCCTAAAAACAATGTTTTTGACCATTGTTGCCTCATTCCCTTCATCTCCACTTGTTGCCTTGCCTATATGATGTTAAACCTGACCTATATGATGTCATACCTGAGCCAAAGCATCATCATAGCCAATCATAAGTGTCCCTTAGGCCAAGCATTGAAATGGTTGAAGCAAGGTCCAATCTATCTTGTTTATTTCGCTTTGTATTTCAAAATGGTTTCAATGTTATTTTATGTTGAATGTTTATATATTGTCTGGTTTGTTTTGTTTTGGGTTGATGATACAAAATCATATCTTGGCTATCTTTCAACTCAAATCAAAAGTCGTGAAATTGTTCTTGTCGTGCCCTTGGAGTCGTGCTTGTATGTTGTTTTGGTCTCTAGCTTTGAAAAAGGTGAGTCTTTCTCACTCTGACATATATACTTATAAAAAGTGGATTGATGACAAGTGTTTAGTAATGTAAAATGTTTATGCAAGTTAATGATGATCATATGATATGCTATGTCATGTTATTACCATGTTAAAACTGTTAATTTTCACCAGACATCTGATATATGACTGTATATTGTGATATTGACTTTGTTTATATTATTTCTGTATATGATCACACTGCAAGTTCCCTGTTAGAAAAATGTTATGGGCTGAAATGATAGGCCTGAGTTATTTTATTTATTTATTTAAACTTGGGATTGCGGGTTTGAAATGATAGAACCCGAATTTTTACCTTTTAAACCGCGGATTGAAATGATACATATCCGTATCACTTGACCTAGGTTAGAAAACTATATACAGACCCGTGGTTATTCTATAAAGTGCTTTGAATATTTTAAGTATTTTAAAAATATAAAATTATGAAATTTGATTTAAATAGATTTTGAAAGGTTTTAAAATAAATAAATTATGATTTTTCTATGTGTTAAAAATGTAATTTATGAATGGATTAACTGGGTTTTTGAAATATGACTTATGTTTGAAATTTGGAATTTTGACTAAAAATGATATTTAAGTTACATGAATAAAATGGACTTTAATTTCATTTGGAAAATGGTAAATATGATAAATTGATTTATATTTGAATTTAAGTGATTTATTAAAGAATTATTGATTTTCTATAAATTTAAGTGGTTGAATAAATGACTGTTGAAAATGAAATTGTAAAATATAAATTGACTTGAAAATGTGAAATTTGAGTTTTAACTAAAGATGTTAAATTAATTAAATAAACTTGAAGTTTAGTTAAATTTGTGAAATGGTAATATAAATATGAAATGTTAATTTTTAATTTATGAAAGAAACGTATAGGTCTTAATTTATGAAAGAAACGTATAGGTTTTAATTTATGAAAGAAACGTATAGGTTTTAATTTATGAAAAAAACCGTATAGGTTTTAATTTATGAAAGAAACGTATAGGTTTTAATTTATGAAAGAAACGTATAGGTTTTAATTAATGAAAGAACGTATGGTGTTCTAATTAATGATAGGAACATGTAAATTCCTAATTAATGAAAGAAAGGTATAAGTTTTAATTAATGAAAGAAACGTATAAGTTTTTAATTAATGAAAGAAATGTGTAATGTCCTAATTAATGAGAGAACATGAAAGTTTTAATTAATGCAAGAACATGTAAAGTTTTAATTAAGAAAGAAACATGTAAAGTTTTAAGTAGTGTGGTATTGATTTAAATTAATAAATGTTCATTATTGTAATAGGAATATAAAATTTAAAACGTACATTTGACACGTAGATTTTAATCAATGTAATGGTGTATTTTAAATTGATTAAAATGATAAATGTTACTTACTGTAATAATAAAATGTAAGTTGATAACGTACATTTGATAAGCAAGTTTTAATTTATGTGAATGGCATCTTTTAAATGATTAAAATAATAAAGTTTCTTTATTGTAACAATAATGTAAGTTAATAAGGTGCTTTTAACTTAACATAAGAATTTCGGTTTAAATTGTATATTACAGTAAGAAAGTTTATTTAACTATAAGGCTATGATAAATTGACATGTTAAAATTTTAAGCTTATCAATACTTTGATTATATACAATGTAAAGTGGAAAGTAGTACATTCCAAAAATGCTATGATTCCTTAAGGTAACATTTCCAAAATGCTATGATAATGTAAAGGAATATTTTAAGTTTAATAAATTTAAAGAAATATTCAATGATTTGAAAATTTGGGTTTTATTTGAATGATATAATATTGAATTTTTTTGAAATGGAAATGATACAATTGTGATATTGTTTGAAATGAGTATGATATTTTGGTCTTGAAAGTATAAATTATTTGAAATAAATATCCATGGGTTATAATAACGATTGGTTGTTAAAGAGACCGGGATCGGATATTGTCTTATAGCCGGACAATACCGAAAACCACTTTAACAACTGTGTACGCGGTGGAGATTCCAGAATGAAGCAGGATGGTGGCGACGTTCTCGAGGTATGTTACGTGGACCCAACTCCCGTGAGTTGGCATATATGACTAAAAGAGGAGCTATACCGGGCTACACAAAGGGTCACACCCTTTCATCGAGCATGCTCCATCGGAAACTATTCTATTACTTTTGTGATTCGATTCGGTGGCGCCACTTTGATTCGGGGGTATTGTTCGAGGTGGGCGGAAGCTACTGGCTTGCCTTCACCACCGGTCCGGGAGTGCAAACGGTGTATCCACCCTGGCATTGCCTCACGTGCCGTGTCATATCCTTATATCGAGCCCACTACGATTTTGGTTTTAAAGATCCGACCGCGTTAAGGTTCACCATCCCCTTAACGCTATTTTCTATATGATTATACTTTACTGATTAGACACTACCGTATATAGCGTATATTACTACATAGTAAATAGTTTAACGGATCCTTAGAGGATGGGCAGTTCCAAGCATCCTTTAAGTTACTGATGCATTTTGTTACTGTTCACTTGAGTTGATTTACAGTTTATAAGTATTTATGTCCTGACTCGAGGGTTTTGTGTTTTGCTTTACGCTCGGGTCAGACTGAGTGAGTTAGCATTCCAGATTCACCTTCGGCGTTGGGGCTTTCCTTGAAGATCCAGCCATCTATTTTGTTTCAGTATCAAGTGGTTCAGTGATGTATCTGATTTGTACCTGATGTATCCTGTTACTCTTCTGTTGTATCTTATTTAACTCTGATGTATCTCATATTTATATAGTAGCTTCATGAACTACTATCTCTTTTTCTTCCGCTGCATATTTTATATACTCTGTGTCTGTGATCTGTGATTTTTATTTACCGTATATCCTGAGATTTGCCAAATTTTTATTTACAACGCGGTATTTTGAGCAATTCAATCCCGGCATGGGTGTCTACCTATACACTTATAATGGATGCGAATGGTTGAAAATACCGGGTCGTTACACCATTCTTCCTACGAGACCCTACGGTTTTGTTTGTATTACCACTTTTGTGGCTAGTAGCTGGAATTTAATAAATGTAACAATTTCGGGTATTTCATATTTACTTGAAAACCCTAGACACTATTATAATATCACTGGATTTCCTATCAAATGTTTTGGCTAGCGTAAGGTAAAAACTTTTCCATGTTTATGTATGGGAAGTCCTACGTGATACCATTTCTTTTCAAAGGTTTTTCTAAAGTTAAGCAATTTTATCCCGTTTACTCACATCAGACCCCTGTTTGACCCGAGTGTTTATTTTCTGTTTTATTAAACCCTTGGGTACTTATATTATGTATGAGTAGTCGAGGGATTCAGGTTTGCTTGACAAATTATGGAGGAGATATGGAGCAGGAGGCTTCCACGTATAGATATATTATGGTTCCGCTGTGTTTGTGTGTTATCTGTATCTTGTGTACTAGAGTTGTATAGTTAGAAAGATGTTTATAACTGTCTAATATGTGTCGTATAAATTGTGTACTCTGATGTAATATGATACTATGTAATATTTTGTGTGATATATTATATTTCATTCGTTCCGCTGTGAGTATCTGCTGTTGTTATGTTTCTTCTTTTCTTATCTTTTCTTCTTCTATCCCTTTCTTTCTTAATTAGTGATGTGACTTTCTAGTGTTAGAAAGTTGGGTCGCTACAGTTGGTATCAGAGCATCAGTTTGAGTGAATACCTAGGCTCTAGAGTGGTGTCTTTCTTGAGAGAGCGTACTTGTATTTTTTATATATAACTATATATATATATATATATATATATATCTACCTAATTTGTTGGGTTATCTGTTCGGGTTTTCCAACATAAGTTTTAAAGGTAGATGGAGCAATGGTGTGTGTGTAACACGACTACCACTAAAGGAAGAGGTCCATATGTTTGAGGTTGGAAGTATATTTGTCGAGACTGTAGACCTAATACCGTCTCGAGTAAGATTTGTAGTTTGGAATAAGAATTTCTTTGATATCCGAAGGAAATTTTTTTCGGAGTTCATCTTTGAAGTGTAAGTTTGGATATGTCGGAAGTGTAGAAGTAAGTGATGGTATCTTGATAACTACATGATGAGATGCAGTATCCATGTATATTTTCGAAGATGTTTTCTCTTGAAGGAGTTTTAGAAGTAGTTGGGGAGCAGTCTTTACCTGCCGCAGGGAAGATTCGTCTGTGTAGAAGTTTATCTGGATCTTTAGCATGGAGGTTGGCTGTTTTGGAATATGAGACTAAGGTCTATAAGTTGTTTCGCTTCGGCATGGTCTCATTTGTCATTCCTTGAGAGCGAGATGTTGATGTTTGGTTTGGAGCCTGGATTTCTTGAGAGGTTGTCTGCCATCTTGGAGGTCCGTTGTGTAGTTTGTTGATAGTTTTGGTTTTCGAGGAGCCTTTGGATTAGAAATCTTTGGTTAGATGTGCTACCAGTTCAGCTCGAAGTGTTTGTGTGCTGGCAAGAAGGTCTTTTGGCTTTGCAGTATCATCGAGGTAGAGTTTGGAAGCAGCAGTGTGGCCATTTCTCCGATGGTTCAGGAATCTTGGCGGTTCTTCTTTCAGCAGTCCGGGCAGGTAGTGAAGTTTTCTTGAAAGGTTAACCTTTTTTGGAGAAGCTTAAAGCTGTTCTAATTGGTAAAGAGAGGATGGTTTCTTTGGAATCCGAACTAGGTAGGATCGCAAAAGTGACTTGCGATTAGTTTGGGAATTTTTCTCAGGCAATCTTTTGTTTGAGACTGAGGGTTCTCATGTAGAAGTAGGAGCTACTGAGGTAATCAGAAGTTTGTATGCATCTGGAGTTGAATTCCTTATTGTTTTGGTTCCAGAAGCGATACTGGTGGTTAGCCTGGTTGTAGGATGGTTCATGGAGAAGGAGAGTTGGTGTAGCAGCTCAGAAATTTTTGGAATTTGGATTGGTTAGATCTAGTTTTTGAGTTGAATTCTGCTATAAGGTAGTGTGACCAAGTCAAATGGGTACTCAGATTTTATGATTTGATGAACGAAGTTTTCCGGATATATTGGATAAGTTTGTACTCGTGTTCATCAACAGTATTCTCATCTATTTCAGAATCAGAATTGTGCAGCGGAAGTGAGGTAGCAGCTGTGCGAGGAAGGAAGCAAGTTCAGTTTGCTATTGCTTGAGGAGTAGAGCTTGTGTTCTGGATTTCAACGGATCTTGGAAGACTTTTCTGTTGGATAGGATGCAGAAATTGGTTTGCTTTGGTCTAGTTGTTTCTGGAAACATCAGCATAGGTTGAGCTGGTCAAGAGGATTGGCAGCCCAGGATTGTCTGTTGAGATATACAGATATGAGATAAGGAGTTTGGAATTCGAAGTTGGAGACTTCATTGTTGTTAAGATTTCTTTGGTTAAGAAAGCAGTAGTTGGATAAGTTTGGATGGCTAGTTCTAAGGCATTTGAGATTTCTTATTTGTGTTTTTGATAGGATAAGGTTGAATTGCCAGTTTGGATAGCTGGAATTCATTGTATTTCACGTATCTCTGAGGGAGTATGTGTATGACTCATCGTTGCTTGTTGAATCTGTAGTTCAGTTGGATTTGGAAGTTGTGCTAGACTTGGGTACAGTTTGATGTTCTGTTCAGACTGGTGGATCTAGTGATGAGAAGAGCTCTGGATTCTGGTGGTGTAGTTAGTTTAGCTTCTGTAGAGGAGTCTCCCAGTAGTTTATACTTGGGAAACTCTAGATAGTATTAGAAGATCTATTTTGATTTGCGTCAGGATAATTAGTTAGGTTTGTTTGTTTGTTTGATTGCTATGGTTGTTAGTAACTGGATGATAGGTATGCTTTGCTGTTTGAAATAAAAATCTTTGCTGGGTTATTAAATTATCTTTGCGTTTAAATTTCGAGGACGAAATTCTTTTAAGGGGAGGAATGTGACGACCCGAAATTTTAGGCAATATCAATTTAATAATCTGAATTAATACTTAAATTGATTTGATATTTTCTCTTTATAATTTAATTTAAATTGGTAAATTTAATCTTTTCAGGGTTAATAAATTTTAATCTGGCAATATTGATAAGATTTATTTTTATTTTTCAAAGCTAATAAAATTTTATTCTGTTTATAATATATATGTTTGATATATATTGTGAACAGAACATCTTTCATTTTAAATAAAAGTTGAATTTTCAAATTGTAATATATATGTATGTATATGTTACAATTTTGAGTTGTTTTGGAATTTAATTTAATCTATTGATAATTTATATATGTACGAATATTGTAATTTAAAGCATTGTTTTAAAATTAATATTTTTCAAAAGTTAATTTAAGATTTATTCAATTTTTTTCAAAATATAAGATAATTTTTTTTAATATGATAGTTTAATTAAGGTTTTATTTTTGTTTTCTTTAAAATGCTTAAATTTAAAATGGTTATATAATTGTATGTATAAAGTTATTAATAAACTTTCTTTTGAAAATTATTTCTTAAACACTAAAAATAAATGTTTTAGATTTTAAATTCATGTATAAAGATTTATTTATATTATAAATTAGTTTTGTAATATTTTCTTTAAGAAGTAAATTTATATATACATATGTAAGTATTTATGTAACGTTTGCGATTTTTCGTTGCCGAAAAACCGAAATGTTATGGGTTTTAAGAAAAGGAAAAGAGAAGAAGAAGAGAGAAAAAGATAGAAAAGATAGAGAGAGAAAAGAAAATAGAAACGGAAAGAAAATAGAAAAATAGAACGGAATAGAAAACAACAGAATAACAATATCAGAATCTCACAATTCGCAGCGGAACAACATATAATAAAAAATGAATAATCTTTAAACAAAGAACTATATCAGTTATTACATTACATCACATTTCATTACATCATATCATCAGAGTGCACTACAACAACAACAAACAGTGCAGCGGAAAAAGAAATATTATATAAACTAGTAATACGCCATGCCATCCAGCTTGCCTCCAACAATTCCTGAATTCCAGAATATCCTGATAAACCTTAACTCTTGACTGCCCATGTGGAAATTGGTGGGCACCCAGAGTTTAGGAAGGAAAACAATAAACTCCGAGTCAGTCATGTGACTGGTGTGAGAACTCAAAACAGTTTATTTATCTTTAAAATCAAAATAGAGGAAGATTTTTAAGTCAATTCGCAATGCTTTTTAAAAATGAGACTACCATAAGGCCTCCCGCACACACACACACAATGCAAACGCGGAATCGGAGGAGATTTCTCCTTATGATAGTCAAAGATGCTTGATACGCATTTAAAAGAACATTTGATATTATTACTAGTGCATAGTGTAGAGAAAAAAAAATTCATTTCGAAAATAGAATATAAATCTTAGCCAACATACGACCATTATCGTATGCCTACTATAGCTACCATCCAAACAGTGGTAACCACCATAAGTGAATGGCAGGTTCTACAACTAATACCGTACAAGTTTCGTATTGGGAATTGGATTTCCAACGAATGATCAGGCCAAGGAACTTCCCATTGCCACATGAGAATGCCTCTGGATGGACATCCCCGAGAACCAAACCGGATCTCTACCAACACAAGGCCGGGTTACCCCTAACTGAGTAACAACTGACCGAAATATGCCATCCCCCGGTCCTTTGGGACCTTTCACCGAGCGCTCGTAATCAATTCACACAATCATAACAAAGTGTTTTCAACATGAGTAAGTATCTGGGCTCCATACCATGATACCACCCTTTTCCAGAAGGAAATGCACACATCCTAAAGGGCGCTACCCCTCATAACCTTGCTGCTTCTTTCCTGTTTTGACCATTCACGGGGTGTGAGGCTCGACGAAGTCACGTCCACAAAAACATACTTTATACAAAAGCCATGCTTTGGGTCAACAAATGATCATAGAAATGATCACAAAGATAGACGATCAAATAAACGATCCTATCACAAATAATCTACACAATGATCATTTACAGCAACACTCAGCATGTCACATTACCAAAATGGGAATATATCGCTGATAACATTCAACTACATAACCTCTGAGCTCGTACGTCTCAGAGAAGGGTGTTAAGCTAAAAGAATAAATTCTCCGCCACCAACAGAAATATATTTGAAAGAAATCTGCTTTATATCTCAATTTGTAATGTCAGGCATAATATCCATACAAGTCTGTTCCGGGCTCGAACAAAACCGAAGGCACTTACAAAGAAGTCCTTGCAATCCGGATATTCACAATCCTGATCGGATTTCCCATCACTTAGGGAGTCTCTATACCGTTGCAACTCAGTGCAGAGACAATCGACAGGTCATCTTATCGCTTTCGCAAATACCGGGTCTTCAACACCGATCTTCAATGCAATTCATAACGACGTATCACATATTCGGAATGGGTTATACGACCCCATGGTCCTTTCCCGGTTAACCCGAATAGTGAGCGCTTATTCCAAAAATAAGTGTGGCATTCAAATTCAAGCAAATCACATCAATTACCCATTCAAAGGGAAATATTGATAGTCGATTATTGAACTATCAATGGATATGCACACATCACCAGATTCCAAATAATTTTTCAAATTATTTATTTTCCAAAATATCTTTACTAGATATAAAATTTCAATATGTCAAAAATAAATCAATATTTATTTTTAAACAAGTTCCCCTATCTTTTATAAATTCCATAGTGAATTATATTTCAAAATATCTATGAATATACGATTTCAATTATTCATTTCAATTTATCTTCAAAAAGATAAATTCTCTAAACGTTTCATTTCACATTGGAAAAACATTTCCATACTTATTTAATAAGTAATTCACAAATTTTATTTATTTCAACACTTAGAAAATATTCAATATACTTAAATCGAGATTAAGTATATATTTCATTCTTTAAGGAAATCATTCTCTTAAACATATTTATTTGGGCCAAAACGAATGTTGCGTAAAACATCGTTACGACAACCCAAAATCACTAGTATAGGGATTCGAAGTTAAAATAGATATATAAATCCCAATACTATTCAAAACATTTCCTTTCGGAAATCATTTACTATAACAACAGTGTTATAGTCCACTATTTCCTTTTATTTCTCGAAAACGTCTATTTCAACAATAAATGTTGAAATCTATGGTTTCGTATCTCAACACATTTTTAAACATCGTTAGATCGTTTTAATTCTATTTAAAACATCACATTCTAAACTAATTTCTTTAACATATTATTCACTATTCAAAAACGTGAATATACTACGTTAACAATTTCATCCTTTTATTCATTTTATTTCAAAGGATTATTCACAGTCAAAAACGTGAATATAACTCCATTACTAAGTTTCAACAATTTACTTCTTAAAATAAGTCGTTTGCGAATTTATAAAGCAACGTTTATAAATTCCTTTTCTATCCTATATTCAATTCATAACTCAATTATGTACCAAAGGTTCATATTTTAAGTTAAATACTTATAATTTATTTGTTTGCAAAAATCGTTCCTTTGAACTTCATAATTATAAATCTTATAACTTATAAGATTCAATTATTCATCCAAATATATTCTTTAATAATTTCACAAAATTTATAAATCTTACTATTTATAAATTTCATTTATAACTTCACCATTTATAATTTTATGAATTCCATTCATTTACAAAATTCATTTTCACTTCATTCAAACACTTATAAAAACTCGTTTTATAATTCAAATATTTTCATTTATAAATTATCAATTTATAAATCCTTTATAAAATCAATTTATACTATTATTTTAAAACATCTTTAATCTCCTTTATAATTTCACCATTTTGATTTATAAAATAATTAAATTTTATAAATCCTATATTTAAACTTTTCACAATAAATTCTAAAATCCCGATTAAACTATTTTATAAAATCATTAGCATCATATTCTCAAAAATCAGTTTTTAACTATTTTTCTAAAAAATCATAATTTTTATAACTTTAAATATTATAATGTTTATTTATTTAAAATAGATCAAATTCCAAACATATAGTATATTTTCAAAAATCACTTTATAAATCATTTTAAAATTCCAAAACTTGGTCCAATGATGCTACATATTAAATAGTCAATCACGACAACAACGATATCATATATCGATATGATAATCCATCAAATATCAAAATATCTGAAATCAAATAAAAACTGTTGAGGAATCCAGTTGGATCCCTCCAACCTGTTTTTCCTGCATCCACAAACATTAGCACAATACCAATTTCGCTCCAGTACGAAATTATCGCGGTATATGGGATTTAAAATATTATCCGCTTAATAGACGGCGCAATAGGGTTTCATCCGCTAAACAAATAAATGCGGGAAATCAACAACTGCAATATATACATATGCCAATATGTATATATTGATATTATATATAATACCAATTTCACTGTTTATGAAATATTCACGGTATATGTTTTTAATAAATAACATCCGCTTACTAACGGCGTATAATGTCTATTTTAACAATCAATAGATAACAATCATCATTCAAACATGCATTCAAATATTTTAAATCTAACTATTTAAAATAAAATCGAAACTGATTCGATTGAGTGAGAAGTTCTCACCTTGATTTTAATTTCCGTTTTAGCGATTTATTTCGAATAAAATTAAACGGACGTTTAATTTTACCCAAAATTCTCACTAACTCCAAACGACCCCAATCCAATTTCATCGCGTAGTGCTCGTCCATACGATTCCAACGCAACTGGTTTCGCGCGTTTTCGACCTCGTATGAAAAAGTTATGCATTTATGAACATTCACGAATTTATATTTATATAATTTACAACTTAAAAAAAAAAATTATAACCTAAAACACTACAGGCCGTTCGATCTACATACTCTCCCCATCATAGCCACGCATACTCTTCCCCTTCTCCTTCGTTCTCCCTCCAGTAAATAGCCGCACCACCCAAACCCATTAGCATGAACTAGGGTTTCAATTTGCACCTCCCACAAGCCACTTCAACTCGATCAGGTAGTTCCATGTCGAAGCCCCTAACTTCCTCCACCTTCGGCCTCAAGCACACGCAACTCGGCCCCACCCTATCTCGTGCGCACGGAGACGAACGTGGCACGCACGCACCCCCCTGGCTCCCCCTCCGACGCTCCAAACACGATCATCACCGTATGGATCTGAAGCTCTTGATACGCTCTACGATATTGCTGTTGAACACTTCGCGTGAATGTCAACGGATTGTGAGTGATTGTGGGAGGAAAGAGGAGAATTTCTGGCCATTCAATACTAAAGTGGCGGCTAGGTTTATAAATTAGGGTTTAGTGTTTTTATTTTTTTAATTTATGAAGGGTGGGGCTATTTATAAGAAAATCGATCGACACTATTCATCCCGGAAATTCCGAACTCCGATTCACGCGCCGTAACCAGCGTTTCTAGGGTTTACCCCGCGTTCCGGACACAATGGAACAGGTTTCGAAAGCTAATTCGGACATCTGTGCGAGTTATGGCAATAAACGTTGGATTTAAATTAAATCGATTTAAGCGATTTTCTAGGCGTTTTAATTTGTACCGGACAAACGGTAAATCCAATTGACTTGAAATTTTAAACCTTACAATAACATCACATTACAGATCCGATGAAACTGGTTTCGTCGAAATCTGAGACTTTTTGAAAAATGGCTATTTTAACTCGCCAAATTAAAATTAAAAATAATTCGATGCGTTTCAGGCTGCCACGATCAAACGGTAACTCCGATTGACACGAAAATTGAAATCCGGTAATAACTAACTGTTACGGATCCAATGGAACTGGTTTCGTTCAATTCTGAGACTGTTCAAAAATTGACTATTTTCACTAGTCGATTTAAATATTAAAATATTCAATTTTCACAAATTAACTTTAAATTCAATTTTAAAAGTTCTAAAATATCTTTCTAACTTCAATATGATAAAATAAAATTTTACAAATCATTTTCAATCATATTTAACTCAATTTTCAATTATTTCCATAATTTAACATATTAAATTATCGATTTAATTATTCAATTAAATCCAATAATTCAAATTAAAAATTTATTCGACTTATAAATTCACTTATTAATATTTAAAATTAATTAAATATTCAAATTTTAGTAAAATAAAATTCTGGGTCGTTACAATCTTTCCCCCTTAAAAGAATTTCGTCCTCGAAATTATTAAGTAAGAAAAGAGTTACAGAATCTATTAATTTTCCATAAATCCATAGTTAAACTTCTTACAATAACTTTACTAAGTTTTCAAATCATACTTAGTTATCTTTTCAAAAATAACTACTATTGTTTAACTTTCAATTCTAAAATCAAAGTTAAAGTTTCCAAAATTTTCACAATTTTCCTCAAATTTTTTCTAACGCCTTAAATTTCCGGAAAAATTCGCCATAGTCTCCTTTGCGCGGCTCGATCCGAAAAAAAAATGACAGTATATATATCACAAATATACATCTCATCAAGTAATGAGGCATCCCGAAGGGAAAAAGTATAAAAGTACGATATTTAATCCGAGATATGTACCTTATATTTTATTAGCAAGCATATACGGCTAATATAGCGCGAAAGCGAGCTCCAAATGCGAAGCAAACGCGATCCGCACCTACTAAACACTCAACAAACAACATGAGAACATGTATATAGAGCATAGTATCAATATACAACATATAACAACATAATAACTATATATGTCAACATAGCAACTGCAACTAAAGCAACAAATGCAAACATCAACCAACCATCATCCATAACCAATATATATTCATTCATATTCTCATTAATATTCAATGAAATAGATTTTCAATTTAATCACATTTGATTCATTTACATTGGGTTTACTAATATTCATTCTCAATTAGTTTATATTCACTAATTCATATTCAAGTTGGTTCACTTCCAAATCAAATTCAATTCTATTCAAGATTCACTTAACTTCCAATTGAATTTTCAATTAATTTAACTTTCAATTTCATTAACACTTAATGAATTATATACAATCAACTAACAATCATATAACAATCAATGTTTATTAATCTCAACCAAATTACTTTGCTTTTCAATTGGTTTAATTAAATGATTTTTATTCAACTATTCAACTTCCAATAACATAAGATTTTAATGAATTAACACTTATATCCATTTTTCCATATCAACTTTATTTTAATTGATTAACATTCCATTCACTCAATTCAACTTCCAAATTCTAAAGTAAATTTTCATTTAACTTTAAATTCATTTTTATTTTACAACTCATATTCATAAATATATTCATATAGTTTCACTTCTCATATGTATAAGTTTATTTCACAATTGCAAATCACTTTAATTATAATTCAATTCTTATAATTCTTTTGCTTATACAAGTATTCTTTTTTTATTTAGATTATTCAAACAACTAAACAATCAACTTACATACACTAATAATTGTGAAAAATTATTCCTTCATATACAAAATATACTCAAGGTAAAATTATTTCATTTACCCATTTTTAAAACAATATTGTGTCGAATTGTTCTATTCAAGTGTTTAGAAACCCCTTCGGCATAGTTGTCGAGACCACGCTGACGAAGGTTCATATACCACTCAACAAACCAATCATCACAATATAAAACAATTTTATATTCACTAACAAATACGCTCTCATAGCTATTATTACACTCAAACTCAATCTAGAGTACTACTGACTCTATCTCTAATGAGTAATACCCAACAGAACTATGGTTGTCGCTTAACCATATGCTCTGATACCAAATGTAACGTTTGCGATTTTTCGTTGCCGAAAAACCGAAATGTTATGGGTTTTAAGAAAAGGAAAAGAGAAGAAGAAGAGAGAAAAAGATAGAAAAGATAGAGAGAGAAAAGAAAATAGAAACGGAAAGAAAATAGAAAAATAGAACGGAATAGAAAACAACAGAATAACAATATCAGAATCTCACAATTCGCAGCGGAACAACATATAATAATAAATGAATAATCTTTAAACAAAGAACTATATCAGTTATTACATTACATCACATTTCATTACATCATATCATCAGAGTGTACAACAACAACAACAAACAGTGCAGCGGAAAAAGAAATATTATATAAACTAGTAATACGCCATGCCATCCAGCTTGCCTCCAACAATTCCTGAATTCCAGAATATCCTGATAAACCTTAACTCTTGACTGCCCGTGTGGAAATTGGTGGGCACCCAGAGTTTAAGAAGGAAAACAATAAACTCCGAGTCAGTCATGTGACTGGTGTGAGAACTCAAAACAGTTTATTTATCTTTAAAATCAAAATAGAGGAAGATTTTTAAGTCAATTCGCAATGCTTTTTAAAAATGAGACTACCATAAGTCCTCCCGCACACACACACAATGCAAACGCAGAATCGGAGGAGATTTCTCCTTATGATAGTCAAAGATGCTTGATACGCATTTAAAAGAACATTTGATATTATTACTAGTGCATAGTGTAGAGAAAAAAAAATTCACTTCGAAAGTAGAATATAAATCTTAGCCAACATACGACCATTATCGTATGCCTACTATAGCTACCATCCAAACAGTGGTGACCACCATAATTGAATGGCAGGTTCTACAACTAATACCGTACAAGTTTCGTATTGGGAATTGGATTTCCAACGAATGATCAGGCCAAGGAACTTCCCATTGCCACATGAGAATGCCTCTGGATTGACATCCCCGAGAACCAAACCGGATCTCTACTAACACAAGGCCGGGTTACCCCTAACTGAGTAACAACTGACCGAATATGCCATCCCCCGGTCCTTTGGGACCTTTCACCGAGCGCTCGTAATCAATTCACACAATCATAACAAAGTGTTTTCAACATGAGTAAGTATCTGGGCTCCATACCATGATACCACCCTTTTCCAGAAGGAAATGCACACATCCTAAAGGGCGCTACCCCTCATAACCTTGCTGCTTCTTTCCTGTTTTGACCATTCACGGGGTGTGAGGCTCGACGAAGTCACGTCCACAAAAACATACTTTATACAAAAGCCATGCTTTGGGTCAACAAATGATCATAGAAATGATCACAAAGATAGACGATCAAATAAACGATCCTATCACAAATAATCTACACAATGATCATTTACAGCAACACTCAGCATGTCACATTACCAAAATGGGAATATATCGCTGATAACATTCAACTACATAACCTCTGAGCTCGTACGTCTCAGAGAAGGGTGTTAAGCTAAAAGAATAAATTCTCCGCCACCAACAGAAATATATTTGAAAGAAATCTGCTTTATATCTCAATTTGTAATGTCAGGCATACTATCCATACAAGTCTGTTCCGGGCTCGAACAAAACCGAAGGCACTTACAAAGAAGTCCTTGCAATCCGGATATTCACAATCCTGATCGGATTTCCCATCACTTAGGGAGTCTCTATACCGTTGCAACTCAGTGCAGAGACAATCGACAGGTCATCTTATCGCTTTCGCAAATACCGGGTCTTCAATACCGATCTTCAATGCAATTCATAACGACGTATCACATATTCGGAATGGGTTATACGACCCCATGGTCCTTTCCCGGTTAACCCGAATAGTGAGCGCTTATTCCAAAAATAAGTGTGGCATTCAAATTCAAACAAATCACATCAATTACCCATTCAAAGGGAAATATTGATAGTCGGTTATTGAACTATCAATGGATATGCACACATCACCAGATTCCAAATAATTTTTCAAATTATCTATTTTCCAAAATATCTTTACTAGATATAAAATTTCAATATGTCAAAAATAAATCAATATTTATTTTTAAACAAGTTCCCCTTTCTTTTGTAAATTCCATAGTGAATTTATATTTCAAAATATCTATGAATATACGATTTCAATTATTCATTTCAATTTATCTTCAAAAAGATAAATTCTCTAAACGTTTCATTTCACATTGGAAAAACATTTCCATACTTATTTAATAAGTAATTCACAAATTTTATTTATTTTCAACACTTAGAAAATATTCAATATACTTAAATCGAGATTAAGTATATATTTCATTCTTTAAGGAAATCATTCTCTTAAACATATTTATTTGGGACAAAACGAATGTTGCGTAAAACATCGTTACGACAACCCAAAATCACTAGTATAGGGATTCGAAGTTAAAATAGATATATAAATCCCAATACTATTCAAGACATTTCCTTTCGGAAATCATTTACTATAACAACAGTGTTATAGTCCACTATTTCCTTTTATTTCTCGAAAACGTCTATTTCAACAATAAATGTTGAAATCCATGGTTTCGAATCTCAACACATTTTAAAACATCGTTAGATCGTTTTAATTCTATTTGAAACATCACATTCTAAAATAATTTCTTTAACATATTATTCACTATTCAAAAACGTGAATATACTATGTTAACAATTTCATCCTTTTATTCATTTTATTTCAAAGGATTATTCACAGTCAAAAACGTGAATATAACTCCATTACTAAGTTTCAACAATTTACTTCTTAAAATAAGTCGTTTGCGAATTTATAAAGCAACGTTTATAAATTCCTTTTCTATCCTATATTCAATTCATAACTCAATTATGTACCAAAGGTTCATATTTTAAGATAAATACTTATAATTTATTTGTTTGCAAAAATCGTTCCTTTGAACTTCATAATTATAAATCTTATAACTTATAAGATTCAATTATTCATCCAAATATATTCTTTAATAATTTCACAAAATTTATAAATCTTACTATTTATAAATTTCATTTATAACTTCACCATTTATAATTTTATGAATTCCATTCATTTACAAAATTCATTTTCACTTCATTCAAACACTTATAAAAACTCGTTTTATAATTCAAATATTTTCATTTATAAATTATCAATTTATAAATCCTTTATAAAATCAATTTATACTATTATTTTAAAACATCTTTAATCTCCTTTATAATTTCACCATTTTGATTTATAAAATAATTAAATTTTATAAATCCTATATTTAAACTTTTCACAATATATTCTAAAATCCCGATTAAACTATTTTATAAAATCATTAGCATCATATTCTCAAAAATCAGTTTTTAACTATTTTTGTCAAAAATCATAATTTTTATAACTTTAAAAATTATAACGTTTATTTATTTAAAATAGATCAAATTCCAAACATATAGTATATTTTCAAAAATCACTTTATAAATCATTTTAAAATTCCAAAACTTGGTCCAATGATGCTACATATCAAATAGTCAATCACGACAACAACGATATCATATATCGATATGATAATCCATCAAATATCAAAATATCTGAAATCAAATAAAAACTGTTGAGGAATCCAGTTGGATCCCTCCAACCTGTTTTTCCTGCATCCATAAACATTAGCACAATACCAATTTCGCTCCAGTACGAATTATCGCGGTATATGGGATTTAAAATATTATCCGCTTAATAGACGACGCAATAGGGTCTCATCCGCTAAACAAATAAATGCGGGAAATCAACAACTGCAATATATACATATGCCAATATGTATATATTGATATTATATATAATACCAATTTCACTGTTTATGAAATATTCGCGGTATATGTTTTTAATAAATAACATCCGCTTACTAACGGCGTATAATGTCTATTTTAACAATCAATAGATAACAATCATCATTCAAACATGCATTCAAATATTTTAAATCTAACTATTTAAAATAAAATCGAAACTGATTCGATTGAGTGAGAAGTTCTCACCTTGATTTTAATTTCCGTTTTAGCGATTTATTTCGAATAAAATTAAACGGACGTTTAATTTTACCCAAAATTCTCACTAACTCCAAACGACTCCAATCCAATTTCATCGCGTAGTGCTCGTCCATACGATTCCAACGCAACTGGTTTCGCGCGTTTTCGAACTCGTATGAAAAAATTATGCATTTATGAACATTCACGAATTTATATTTGTATAATTTACAACTTAAAAAAAAAATTATAACCTAAAACACTACAGGCCATTCGATCTACATACTCTCCCCATCATAGCCGCGTATACTCTCCCCTTCTCCTTCGTTCTCCCTCCAGTAAATAGCCGCACCACCCAAACCCATTAGCATGAACTAGGGTTTCAATTTGCACCTCCCACAAGCCACTTCAACTCGATCAGGTAGTTCCATGTCGAAGCCCCTAACTTCCTCCACCTTCGGCCTCAAGCACACGCAACTCGGCCCCACCCTCTCTCGTGCGCACGGAGATGAACGTGGCATGCACGCACCCCCCTGGCTCCCCTTCCGACGCTCCAAACACGATCATCACCGTATGGATCTGAAGCTCTTGATACGCTCTACGATATTGCTGTTGAACACTTCGCGTGAATGTCAACGGATTGTGAGTGATTGAGGGAGGAAAGAGGAGAATTTCTGGCCATTCAATACTAAAGTGGCGGCTAGGTTTATAAATTAGGGTTTAGTGTTTTTATTTTTTTAATTTATGAAGGGTGGGGCTATTTATAAGAAAATCGATCGACACTATTCATCCTGGAAATTCCGAACTCCGATTCACGCACCGTAACCAGCGTTTCTAGGGTTTACCCCGCGTTTCGGACACGATGGAACAGGTTTCAAAAGCTAATGCGGACATCTGTGCGAGTTATGGCAATAAACGTTCGATTTAAATTAAATCGATTTAAGCGATTTTCTAGGCGTTTTAATTTGTACCGGACAAACGGTAAATCCAATTGACTTGAAATTTTAAACCTTACAATAATATCACATTATGGATCCGATGAAACTGGTTTTGTCGAAATCTGAGACTTTTTGAAAAATGGCTATTTTAACTCGCCAAATTAAAATTAAAAATAATTCGATGCGTTTCAGGCTGCCACGATCAAACGGTAACTCCGATTGACACGAAAATTGAAATCCGGTAATAACTAACTATTATGGATCCAATGGAACTGGTTTCGTTCAATTCTGAGACTGTTCAAAAATTGACTATTTTCACTAGGCGATTTAAATATTAAAATATTCAATTTTCACAAATTAACTTTAAATTCAATTTTAAAAGTTCTAAAATATCTTTCTAACTTCAATATGATAAAATAAAATTTTACAAATCATTTTCAATCATATTTAACTCAATTTTCAATTATTTCCATAATTTAACATATTAAATTATCGATTTAATTAATCAATTAAATCCAATAATTATTATTAAAAATTTATTCGACTTATAAATTCACTTATTAATATTTAAAATTAATTAAATATTCAAATTTTAATAAATTAAAATTCTGGGTCGTTACAATTTATTAATAAAGTAACTTAAATAAGTAAGTTCATATTTACATTTAAATAAAATAAAAATTTAATTAAAATACTTAATAATATATGTAAACATATCAACACATGTTAATGACATGTGTATGGTAATTAAATAATATAGTTGACAAATGTAAGAATGTAAACAAGTGTCATCTCTAATTTTTATTTTTTTTCATAGAATCGTACACTTCTTCTTCAAATTCCTATTTTCTATTTTCAGCTGAACAAAAAAAAATTAATGGCAAAAACAGAAATTTTTCTCAAATCTGAAATTTAAAACCACAAAATAGAAATCTTTTTCAAAACCTGAAAACTGGAAATCAAAATCAAATCTGAGATGAAATTAAATTTGCAATCTTCAACTCTACTGCAATTCAAATAAAGTTCTTCATATCAACTTCAAACCTGCAAATTTAAAACTTGCAATTCAAATAGGATCAAGATCAACTCAGCAAGTTTCAACTTTTAAATCAACAATTTGAAGGCAGGCAAGGATTCATTTTCATCAGCAATCAAAAGCATCAAAACATTTTCCAAATTTAAATGTTCAAGCCTGGAAAATTCAAAAAAACCTGCTCTGCTTTTAAATATGGTGAGTAAACCTTTTAAAAACAGTTTATATCATAGTATAGTTGACTTTATTGTTGCATGTGATGAATTAGGTTTTGTAAATGAATATTTTTTTATATGAGTACTGTCATATATGTATGTTATAGGTAGAGATTGCCTGAGAGTAGGAAAAACCTGTATAAAATTCATCTCTGTTCTTTTATTTCAGAAGTTGATTTCGTAAGAAAATTCAAAAATCTCTCAAACAAATTAATATTAGACATTGTTATGTAAATGAAAATTGTATGTTAATGTTAGGTAGTAATTTTAAAAATAGTTTCTGTAAATTTAAATTCACCAATAATTTTTAAATTGGATAATACAGTGAAACACAATTGCATGTCAAAAATTGATTTCCTTAATCCTTGTTTTGGATAGTATGAATGGATTAGATGTTAGAAATTATGAATTTTAACACGCAATTCATAATTTTAAAGTTGATAATCAATTGGGAATTTGGTGATGAAGGTTTTCGGCAATATGGTGAATTGCCATTTACCCACTTGTTGATATGAGTTGAAATTATGGTCGAGGCTAGTTTTCGAAGTGTGGATGATGGGAAAAATACTGGTGATTTTTCTTAGAGGCCATGGTGTTTGGAATTGATCGAGTTAGGGTTTTAGATTGATTTATGCTTGGCTTGACTGTCGAAGAAATTGCGACTTGAGATGTGGACTGGAGGTGTTTGCGTTTGGGGGGATGGAGGCTCGTGGACGAGGTGGTTCGATGGAGTGGTCGGTGAGGTCAAACGGCGTCAGGTTCGTCGGCAATGTGGGGGTATGGTGGTCAATTTTCTGCAGTGTTTTCGAGCTTATGGTCCAATTTTGGTTCGCATACATATCGTTGGATCTGGGTTTGGTTTCTTGCTCGCGTGGGTTCGTGTGATGATCGTTCGTGGTCGCGACGACCTATGGTGGCCGGAGGCGCTTGGGTAGGTACACCGTGCAAGTTCGTGTGCACTGTGAATTATGATTTGGGGAAGACGAGCTCTTCTCGGGTTGACGCTCGTGATTTCTTAGGGTTCGACTCGAAGAGGGTGGAAGCTGGGTTTGTTTCGGGATAGGCACGAGAGGTTTCAGTGTTTAACTCGAGTTTTGTTGGTTTCGTTCTGTGTAGTGACAAGTTACAAGATTAACTTGTTATTTTTTTTAATAAATAAATTCAATGTTTAAGATTTTGCAAAAGAAAATAAACTTACAAGTTAAAACTTGTTCTTTGAAAATAAAAGTTAATCAAACATTTAAAAATGTAAATTAAATTTATATTTCAAATTTAAAATACTTTAAGATGATTGTTTTTGAAAATAATTATCTAATTAAATTTTGAATTTCAATTTAAAAGAGTGTTTTGAATTTATTTATTTAATCAAAGGTTTAAGTTAAATTTTGAAGTAATGTTTTTAATAACAAAGTTTTCAAATTATTTTGAAAATAAATATGTTTAAATTGGATAATTAAAGTGTTTTAAATTTCAAATTTGATTTCTAAATGTTTTATTTTCAAATAAGGGTAAGTTTATAATTTTGTAACCAATAAAATAATTTGTCTTTAAAGTTATTAAAAATTTAGTTAATTCAAATAATTAATTTGTGATGATGATTAGGATTAAATTATTATTGATATGAACTTAAGAATACATAATTAAATATGATTTATTAATAAGTAAAAGACTTATTAAGATAAATGTTTTTCTTATTTCATTAAGGATTTTCTTTAAAAATAAGAAGTTAATTAATTAATTAATTAATTTTAAATAATTAGTTAATTGTTTATTTAATTCTAAATAATAACTAAATTACGAATTAATTAAGTGTAATTACTTAATGAAGTAATTAATGGTTAATTATTGAATGTAATTAAGAATGGTAATTACTTATGGAAGTAATTAGTGGAAAATTACTCACGGGATTAATTAATGGAAGTGATTAATGGTTAATCACTAGATGTTATTAATATAAGGAATTGATGAACATAATTGTTTGAAATTAATTAATTATGGAGTAATTAATTAACTAAAGAATTAAGGATTATTTAATGATGGAATTGATTGCTTATTAAGTAATTAAGAGAGTAATCATCTAATGGAAGTAATTAGAAGATAATTACTTATGTAAGTAATTAAGGGTTAATTACTTAGTTAATTTCAGTTAATTAATAGATATGATTAATTTAAGATTAATTACTAAGGGTAATTAATTAAAATTGTAATTAATTAATAAAGTAATTAATTAAGGATTATTTATTAATTTAATTGATTAAGGTTATTATTTTAAATTGATTAATAATTTCTTAATGAAGTAATTAAAGATTAATTAATTAGATTAATTAATCAAAGGTTAATATAATTAATTAAGAAGTTAATTAATCAAGATAAGTAATTACAAATTGTTAATTACTGATTATGATTAATAATATGATTAATTACAAGTTAATTATTTAATTTATTAAAGGAATTACTAATTAATAAGGATCATTAGTTAATATAATTAATGAAGTAATCAAGATTGATTAATAAAAGTGTGATTAATTAATTGTTATTAATTGAGGTTTAATGTAATTAATTATAATTGATTAATTAATGGAAGTAAATGAAGGATCATTAATTATTGTAATTAATGATAGTAATTAAAGGTTAATTACTGTATATGGACAAGAATAATTAATTTGTGGAATTAATTAAAGAATTGAAGGCTAATTACTTGAATGCAATTAAAGGATGATTAATCAAGAAGATTAATAAAAGAAGATCATTAAGAGGTGATTGATTTATTTATTTGGAATAAACGAAGAAGGATTTTGGTAATCCAATTGATTTAGAGTTAATCAATTCTGCCTATGGATGATTGATTGATATTGGGTGATTGATATTGGATGATTGATATTGGATGTTGATGGATGATTTGGGTATGATATCTTTGTTATGTGATATGCTGCTTTGTGAGATGAATGTTTGATATGAATTATCTATTATGATAATGTGATTCATCTATCTGTTTATATCATCCTGAATATAAGTTAATTGTTTAAAACCCTTAAACAACTTGACATTAAAATGGCGTTTGGTTTCGGTGAGACCGGGATCGGGTTTCCATATTTAGATATCTGAAAACCACATCGATCCAAATTAAACATTAGGTCGTGAATCCAAGTGGAGCTTTGTGAAGACTCGAAGTGTAAGAACTATTCGTCAGTATAACTCTAGGAGTGATTCCGTGATGATTTTGACGGAAATAGTACTTATAGGTTCGAGATGATGATTCTGAGTGCAAGGGCTATGGTCGTTGACTCTGAAGGTGATTCCAAAATGAGTGCAACGAGATAGTGCCTTCGGTTTCGTTCGAATCCGGAACGAACTTGTATGGATTGAATGCTTTCAGAACATCGTCAGGTGGACGATGAGCATTCTACGATAGATGTGTTCTATAAAGGTAATCGCAGCCTCAAGCCTCATCAACGGGGAATGGCTAAAACAGGGGAGGTGCAACAAGGCTAGGTGGGTAGCACCCATTTCAGGGTGAGGTCATTCTTGTCTAGCTGTCCCTTTTTATTTCGGCTTTGTGGGTGGTTGGTCGCGCCAACCACGGGGTGATCTTACTCGGGACTGTTCAGTAAGGAATGGTCCCGGCTTTATGATGCAAGGGATTGGGAGTAATCCTCGGTACTGTGATCTAGGCAACGTACTGTGACGGGCGGTACCGTGGTAGCCCTGCCATTGATGGAAACCCATTCTTCCTATGAGACCCTACGGTTTTGTTTGTATTACCCACTTTTGTGGCTATTAGCTGGAATTTAATAAATGTAACAATTTCGGGTATTTCATATTTACTTGAAAACCCTAGACACTATTATAATATCACTGGATTTCCTATCAAATGTTTTGGTTAGCGTAAGGTAAAAACTTTTCCATCTTTATGTGTGGGAAGTCTTACGTGATACCTTTTCTTTTCAAAGGTTTTTCTAAAGTTAAGCAATTTTAACCCGTTTACTCACACCAGACCCCTGTCTGACCCGAGTGTTTATTTTCTGTTTTATTAAACTCTTGGGTACTTATATTATGTATGAGTAGTCGAGGGATTCACGTTAGCTTGACGAATTATGGGGGAGATATGGAGAAGGAGGCTTCCACGTGTAGATATATTATGGTTCCGCTGTGTTTGTGTGTTGTCTGTATCTTGTGTACTAGAGTTGTATAGTTAGACAGATGTTCATAACTGTCTAATGTGTTGTATAAGTTGTGTACTCTAATGTAATATGATACTATGTAATATTTTATGTGATATATTATATTTCATTCATTCCGCTGTGAGTATCTGCTATTGTTGTGTTTCTTCTTTTCTTATCTTTTCTTCTTCTATCCCTTTCTTTCTTAATTAGTGATGCGACTTTCTGGTGTTAGAAAGTTTGGTCGCTATAGCAACCAACCTTGAATGGGTATCGAATCCAGTCCTGGTCAAGAAATCCAATGGAAAATGGCAAGCTTGTATTGATTTCTTGGACCTCAACAAAGCCTGCCCGAAGGATAGCTTCTCGCTCCCTAGGATAGCAACTAGTGGACACGAACTGCTGTCATTCATGGATATGCACTAGGGCTATAACCAAGTCCTAATGCATGAACCAGACCAAGATAACACCAGCTTCATCACCGATTTGGAACTGTACAGTTACCAAGTAATGCTACTCGGTTTGAAAAATGCAGGTGCAATATACCAAAGGCAAGTGAATGCTATGTTCAAATTCCAAATTCGGAAGGCTATGGAAGTTTACATGGATGATATGTTAGTCAAATCTCGAGTAGCCGCTAACCATCTAGATAATCTCGCTGGAATGTTAGAAATACTCCGCAAATATGGAATGAAGCCCAACCCGCTCAAATGTCACTTCGGAGTAGTCTCTTGAAAATTCTTGGTATTCATAGTAAGTGCCTGGGGAATTGTAGCAAATCTAGAGCAAATAACAGCGTTATCGAGTCCAAGCCCCTAAAAATAAGAGAGAACTTCAAAGCTTGAATAGAAAGGTTGTAGCACTAACTTGGTTCATCTTTAGAGCTACAGACAAGTGCATACCATTCTTCGATGCACTGAAGAAAGGAAAGAAAAAATTTGAATGAAGCAAAGTTTGCCAAGCAGCTTTTGAGAAATTGCTACGACACATGGAAACTCCCTTGATCTTATCAATGCCAGTGGATGGAGAAGATATATTCATTTATTTTGCGATTTTCCTGCAGGCACTGAACGCGGCTCTCGTACGGGAAGAAGCATGAATCCAGCGACTTGTGTACCACATTAGCAGACAATTCACCAGAGGTGAAAAGAATTACTCAAAGCTGGAAAAGGTAGCATATTACCTATTGATCGCATCCCGAATATTACGACCGTGCTTCCAGGCTCATCCGATTAGAGTATTGACTGACCAGCTCTTAAAACAAGTTTTATAACGGCCGACGACTACTCAAGTGGAATATAGAGTTGAGTCAACATGATATCACGTACCACCTAAGGAATGCCATCAATGGGCAAGTGTTGGTCGACTTCATCGCCAAATTTCCTATGCGGGATGACGAGGAGGAAGTTCAGTCAGAAACATAGAGCACTAGTACAAAAAGTGCATATTGCTTCGCCTCATTTGCATCGGTTGAAGTAAAAACCGATGCAAATAGAACTATTTGCATCACTTCTATGTTAATAACCGATGCAATTGGTACGTGGAAAACAATAGGTAATAAAAAAAATCAAATTTGCATCAGTTCCCACTAACAATCGATGCAAATAGTTTTAGTTGCAATGGTTTTAAAGTCAACCGATGCAACTACATGTTGATGGCAATATGAAATTTAGGTGGGAAATAATGAAAAATTGGCTCCAAATTTTACTTTGGACAAATGTACTCCTTCCTCCTCAATAACCCACTCTGAAAAAAAAATTAATAATAATAATACCGTGCCCTCCCCTTCTTTTCATTTTCAAAATCGAACAAAAGAAGAAAAAATTAAAACGAAGCTGTTGAAAATTTTAATGGCGAAGATGGCAGCAAACTCGAAATCAATTTACAATAAGAAATCCACGGCCGAGCATCTCAAACAAATAAAAATCGAAATCAAAGCAGTTCGATAAAATTTCACTTCCCACCTATCTTCTTCACCCAATTCCCAAAGTGCAAATCAAAAAAATTTAACAATGGCACTTTGTCGACTCCATCGTGTAGGGCTCCTTCGGCCACACCATTCAAAGCCTCAAATTACCGGGATGTCCCCGGTCCTCTATCGTCCAGCGGTGAAGCCGTCAGAGACTTCCCACTGTTCGTTCGTTTTGCTCCCAATTGGATCCGATGGATGCTCAAAAAAAATTTTTGTTGCGGATTTGCTGATGAATCTTGGACGCAATTCCAAAATTTCAACCAATGATGGACATAGAGAAAATTCATCATACTTTGATGGATGGAAAGCATACGGAAATGACCCATTTCATCTAACAAATAATGTAGGAGGTGTCATTTAAATGAGTTTATCAGAAAACCAACTTTGTCATGATTTGATAGAGGATTGGATCAAGAACAATCCAGAAGCTTCCATTTGCACCACAGAAGGTGTTTCCGAGTTCAAATCTATTGCTAACTTTCAAGACTATCATGGCCTCCCTGCTTTCAGACAAGTAAGAACTCATCCTATTCCATGTCCGCCGACATTATAATGTATTATTGTGAATTTGCAGATGCTAATACTAGTATAATCTGCTACAGGCAATGACAAAATTTATGGAGAAAGTGAGGGGTGAAGTGCAAAATTTGATCCAGAAAGAATAGTGATGAGTGGTGGAGCTACTGGAGCTCAAGAACTTGTTGCATTTTGCCTGGTTGATCCTGGAGATGCTTTCCTTATTCCCACTCCTTACTATCCAGGGTACGCATACATATTTGTGATAGTTGAACAAAATAGCAATATAAGAAATCATATAACTTTAAGATGAATGTCCTTAAACAATTTATAAGTGTTTAGAAATCAATAGCTGTACTAGTTCTTTTTTGGTATCTGGTATGGAAAAATGCATCAACCCCTATATTAATATTTTGAATATGTACCACAGCCTAGAAATCTATACGGGTTTTTTATGGACATTTATATGTTTCTATCTATCATAATTGTGGACAACTAATCATGATACAGATTTAGTTATAAATGAAGTCATCAATCAAGTTTGGTGACAACTAATATATTTATATCTGAATAAACAAGTCATCAGGATTGCTATTGGTGAGGTCAATGCTTTTCCGATAGTCTCATGTAAAAGTGATAAGTTGAATGCACTTAAATCAAAGATTAAGTTGGCCATTACTTCTAGAATAAGTGTTCTTTTAGGATACTATAAAAGTTCAGTAAAACCTTTGAAGTACGAATATGGAAATCTAGAAATTGTAACGATGCCAATTTCTTCTTTCTTCTTAAACAAAAAATGCTAAAATTATGTTGCTAATTTATATTTCAGATTTGATAGAGATTTCAGATGGAATAGGTAGCTAGAAAAGAGTATTCTTTTAGCAAAGAAGAGATGGAGCTACCTATCGTTTTGAACCTCGTCGCAACTGGATTAAAGGTATTCATGTTCTTGCTCAGTTGAATATTCTTTATTAACTTTAAGAAATTTTTACGATTTATGTGCCTTTGATCCTGTTTACATGAGATACAATAGCATAAGTGGTCGCCATTGATCCTTTAAAATATGTTACAGTTATATTTGTTAACTAAAAAATAATAATCATTTTTTGCACATTACCTCAGATTGCAGACCAATGTATTTAGTCTTAGCACCTTCATCTCTATTAATCAACATTACTAGGAAGATTATTTTTTCATGATGATTGATAATTAGTTGATGAATAATTAAACTGCACATTTCCTTTTCTATGATAATCATTTTTGATCTCTTTTGAATTTGTACTTGTAGTAGTTTAGTTTAATTTAATGAACTCTTCTGCTTGATAGAGTTGGACCACATGGAATCTTGAGTTTTGTAGGATCTCATGCTACGAGTGCAAAAGCTTGTACAAAGATTGCAACTGCAACTCTCAGTTGATACATACTTCAGATGATCATTCATAAATTGTTTATTTCTTAAATGGTTTTGGTTGCAATGATTCATCATTAGGATTTGAACTACCACTTGCCAAAAGACAATCAGCATCTCTTCTTAATAATCTCTTTATCATTATAACTACTTGGTTACCATTGATTTACCATTGATTTAAATGTTGCCACCCAAAAAAATAGGGGTAAAGTAAATAACTTGTTGATAAAGTATACACCCTATAATTTTCATTGTTTTTCCAATTGGCGTTTGATTTATCTCTTATGATAATATGTTTTATGTCGTAAGTTATTTAGGAAGTGACATGGTATTGATTGTGTATATATGAATAGTCAAGTAGTCAAGTGAGTAATTTATTTTACAATTTGATTTGTGCGAAGTAAAGCCATATATATGATTTGTATTATATGCAGCCTTGTTTATAATGGTAGTTTTTCTTATAGCTTGAAATTCAATTGTTGATAATAGTTTTGTGACATGCTCAAAATTCTGTTTTACCTACAGAAAATGATCAAAAGTATAAAGAAGACAATGAACAAGAAGATTTCACTCAATCAAAAAAGACTCGAAGAATCCACATATGCATTCAACGGGTCTAATGCAATGGGAGAGCATATTGAGCCACCTTTGGAAAACACTTATGTTGGTAATGCAAGCAACTCAATTGTAGGCACTACTATTGCAAATCGATGGAAATCTTGAAACAACAATGGAAATCTGAAGACATTGATGTAAATCAGATTTCTAAAAAGAAGACTAGAGGCCAGACTATAGTGGAAAGAATTCCTTCAGATGTTGAAAGCTGAATCCAAATTGAATTTAACTCATTGGCTGAACTGATACGAAAGACTTCCTTCAGGTGTGCTTATTTTACATGTTCTTATTTATTATAATAGTAAACATCTTGAAAATCTTTTCTTTTGCATGGTTTGCATTTTGAAAATCTGTTCTTTTGCATGGGTTTAGGTGATGTTGTGGAGGTGGATGGGTTGACTGCGGTGGTCACGGGAACGGGTGGGGAACAGGCCGAGGTTCTGGTGGTCGAACAAAGAAGGAAGGAGAAGCCAATTTTTTTTCATTTTGTAGTTAAAATTGGAATGAGAAGTGTATCTGAGTGAATGAGAAGTGTATCTGAGTGAAGTCTGTAAGTTGTTTGGAAGAAGTTGGCAGTTTTTGGAACGGTTGTGGTGGTTAGACGCAGTGGCAGGGGTATATGCAGTGAAGCAGAAGGGGTTTGGTAGGTTGGTTGAATGTAACAGTGGGATATATGATAGTGGTAATACAATTGTATCTGGAACAGGGCAGTTTGTTGGGTTGTGATGTTAACAGAGGTGGAACAGGCACTGACAAGTTGTGATTTGTAGTTGTTGGTGGTGTGATGGTTTATGTATTGAAGTGTTATAGGTCAGTGATGTGGTAAAGTAGGACAGAAGTGGAGAGATGCAGTATTGCGAGGAGCTGTTTTGATGTGTAGAAGGCAGTTCAACGCAATAATGTAAGGAAGAGGGATGGCAGAAATGGTTGTAGAGAGTTTGATCAGTTTGGTGAGATGGTGTACGGCAAGTAGAGGAAGTGTTCACAGAATGTTTGATGGAGTAGGGGTGGGATGGTTTGTATGTGCAAAAGAGAATGTGCCAGAGGTGTTAAAATGTATGTGTAGGGTCGTGCACTGATATGAACAAAGAAAAAGAAAAAAAGAGGTGAAATGATGTGGTTGCTATCCAGATCATCAAAGTTAATAATTAAATAACTCATTTTTTGGGTTTGTATTCTACTGGATCATTCTGCATATGCAGATTTCGTCATGTAAGGAGTGACATAAGGATTGCACAGCTCAACTTCAGGTAGCTCAAGTACAATATAGGATGAAGGTTTGTGCATTTGAAGACCATCTTCTGCTTAATTTATCCACTGTCAACGATACATTCTCTTCTCTGTATATATGTATTTTTGTGTGTCTACATATAACACGCTGCATTTATTTTTTACTACAGACTGTCTGATTATGTACTGTGGAATTTATTTATGTTTTTCATTCTTTTGTAGAATTATTAAATCTGATTATGTATTTGCCATCAAATTTAATTTTGAATGATAGTAATATTGCATGCAATAATTGTTTGTTATAATCAATAATATATATATATAGTCTATTTGAGTACTGTAATAATGGTTTCTGAGAATGGGTTTATTGCATCAGGTATAAATAGCTAATGCAATAGAGGGATTAGATTGCATCGGTTGTTATAAAAAACCGATGCAACAGAGGGATTAGTTGCATCGGTTTTCATTACAACCGATGCAACATGGGGGCTGTGTCCAAGCAATCAGCCATGATATTTTGCATCAGTTGTTAGTAACAACCGATGCAAAAAGGACTATTTTGCATCGGTTTTAGAATTGATGCAAAAGTGTTAAGCCTGTTGCATTAGTTGCATATGCATCGACTGTTGAACTAATGCAAAAGGGGGGTAAACAACCAATGCAAATGGCCTGTTTTGTAATAGTGCATGCAATGTAAGCTCTTCGTCTACAGTGCATCCAACAATTCTGTTTGGGAGCAGGAGTAGTACTTGAAAACCCCAAGGGGCGAGCCATTAGCTATGCTTTGCATTTGAAATTCCCCACCACAAACACCGAAAGAAGGATATCAATCAAGCATGAAATGAGCAATTCCTACTCGAGTCGCTAGACATTGTCGATGAAAAAAGAGATGAAGCAAAAGTTGAGAATGCCTGCCTACCAAAAAGGGTTGCATGGTACTTCAACTCCAAAATTCATAGTCAGACCTTCGAGGTTGGAGATCTTGTGCTCCTGTACTGGGAGCCATGAAACCAAACTAGAAAGGACCGTCTGTCGTTAATCAGAAGCTCAGTGAAGGGACTTTCAAGCTGATAACCATCGACGGGGTCGTAGTTCCCAAAGCCTGAAAAAGTGAACTGCTCCGCCGTTATTTCATCTAATAAACTATTTTATGTATTTTCTATTTCTTCAGCAAATAAGCCATCCCGTAAATGCCAATGGCATTGTAAATAGGCAAAGAATATGCCATGGTTTCCTTAATAAAGTTTTCTTCTTGAACCAACCTAACCGTGTTCATAATAATTACTCGCCAGGTCGACAGAAGCAAATCGACTTAAATTGTTAGATCGACAAAACCCAATCTTAGCCCTCTGGCAGTTAGATTGCTCCGGCAGCATCAAAAGGGATAAGAAAAAACTAAAACTCCTCGTGTTGCCCAAAGATAGGCAACATCGAGGAGTCCCAAAATAAAAACTCCTCGTGTTGCCAAAGATAGGCAACACCAAGGAAAACCAAAACTCCTTGTGTTGCTCGAAGATAGGAAACATCGAGGAGCCCTAAAATAAAAACTCCTCATGTTGCCCAAAGATAGGCAACACCAAGGAAAATCCAAACTCCTCGTGATGCCCGAAGATAGGCAACATCGAGGAGCCCCCAAAATAAAAAACTCCTTGTGTTGCCTATAGATAGGCAACACTAAGGAAAATCCAAACTCCTCATGCTGCCTGAAGATAGGCAACATTATGGATCCCCAAAACTAAAAATCCTCATCTAGCCCGAAGATAGGCAACACCGAGGAGCACCAAAACTAAAACTAAAACTCCTCGTGTTGTCCGAAGATAAGCAACCCCTAGGAGCAATGATATGATAACTCCCCGTGCTGCCCGAAGATAGGCAACACCGAGGAAAAACAAAAGTCATGCATCTTATGAGCCACGCACCAAAATTCTAACTCCTCGCACTGACCGAAGATAGGCAACGCCAAGGAGCGTGAGAAACTGCAAGCATATAGTCAAGAATAACGAGTTTAAACCGGACAAAATTGGGGTTAAAAGGGGGCACTCAATGATCTATGATATGTACCCATGCACAAATTGTATATTCACCTGAATGTCGCCAAAATAATAATAATGAAAAATGATAAGATTACATGCTAAAACCGCAGTATCTCCGAAAAAAGTAGAGTTGAGTTGTAACTTAGCCAAATTTTTAATAAAGATTAGTTAAACCATAAGTTATCAACAACTTGAAAATGGTTTGAAGTGAATAACCCAATGAACTGGGGGCATACACCTACACTGAGACAGAACCAAACAAATATAATAAGTTCACAAGTTCTGTCACTCCAAACAATAACAAGTTCACAAGTTCTATCTCTAAGTTTTATCAACTTCCACACAAAAATTCCAAATAAAAAATTTCAAAGTTTTAGAAAACTTTATAAAGTTTTGTGAATTTCCAAACAAAAATGCTCTAATTGCCATTAATCTCTAACTTCTGTTGCTTTGAATGAAGAACTTCGGCTATAATCACATAACTAGCAAAGTATGAAATGAAACAAGCACAAACACACAAAACATATATGAATAGACGGATGAAAGTACAATCAAAATATCATTGTATTGCTTATGATTTTCCGTACACAAGAACAAAATGTAGGGGCCGCACCCACAACACAAGGGCCAACAAAGTGAAAATACAAACTCTACAGTAAGGACGCAAAATGCAGACTCTGCACTTGAACAAAATGATTCAGAAAAAAACCGAAACAAGCCAATCTTCTTGCACGCTATTGGCAAAAATCAAGTCCATCCTTATGCTAGCGACTCAGCGCTTCTTGCCACCGCTTCCCTTTCTACCTTTGGTTGGTAGCTTCTTCTTCTTTTTGGGAGAGGATTTGCTACTAGTAATGTCAATATGCACTTCGGTGGCAATCTTCTCCTCCACTTTCGAATGTTTTTCAGAAGGGCTTCCCTTTCCTTTTCCTTATCGTGACTTTCGTGAGCTCTTCGAAGCTTTGACTGCCTCCACCTTTTCCTTCTTGACGGTAACCAAATCATATTGAGTCTTCTACGGCTACTCCATCTGTGTCTCCTGCTCCTTAGCCTAAACAGCAGTTATATCACCTACCAAAGACGCCGAGGGGTCATCCAAGCCATGGAGCACCACAATTTTCTCGGCCTCTGGCCCGGACTATGAACTAGAGGTTGATGTGAGAATTGGAGCAGGAATGGACACAATCTCAGAGGATGTAAAAATGGCAGTAGGAATAGGCGCCGAATTAGTTAGCACCTCAACATGAAAAGTGGATGGACCTATAACATCAAAAAGGAAACCATTAAACTTCTCTTGCTCCTATGGCGTAAGATGGAGACTCCTGAATTCAGGAGAAACATAGGCGTTACTTGCACCAGAGGAAGGATCATGAACGACAACTTCTAACCCATCACCTTCGCCTTCTTTCGAGGGCTCCACCACATGAGGAACAATCGCAAGTCTTGAGCTCATTGGTTGGTTGTGGAGTTGCTTTGACGGTTCATCCCCACCGGAGGTAGAAGGCTGGTAAACACGTCAGTAACAAACATCAGGGTAGCATCAGTGGCCTCCTTCTCTCGTTCAACTCGAAGGATCTCCTGGCCCTCAAGTAGAGCCTTCTTGGAGTCATCATTGAGATAAGCATCTCTCAACTCTTAATCTGTATATACATCACGCTCTCAGCAAAGCAGGATAAGATTTCCTCCCAAACAAGGGCCAGAGTGCGTGGATACTTCGGGCCAAGGTAGTTGAGGCTCCTCTGATGCAACAAGGAGTTGACATAAAATTTCAGGATCGTTGCATCCAACTTCTCCATTTTTCGATCAAAAGCATGTTGGAGGTCCAAATAATCTGCTGTCGCCGCAGCCTTCTCAATCTCAACAGCAGTCTTATCATCACCGAGGTATGCGACCTGAGCTTGTAACTTGGCGATGGTCTCAGCCCTATTGGAGATTGTTTTTCTATGCCCCTCGATAATTAGATCGCAATCGGCCATTGTTTTCCATTGAGCTTCAATGATAGCATTGCAAATGGTCACTTCGTCTTTCAATTTAGCCTCTTTCGCTTGAGTCTTTTTAATTTCATCTCTCCAGACGATCTCGACCTTCCCATGCGTGCTCTTTAACTCCTTCATCAGGCGGTGGTTCTCTAACATTCTCGAGCGTTGTTTCCTTCTCCTCCTCCAATTGTTTAATTTTAGCGTACCGATCGTCCAACACCCTTTCAAAATCATCTTTCTCATTTTGAAGGAGAGGATCTCTTGGTAATTATTCCTATTGGTGTCTGCCAGCTGCTTGTAGAGCTTCTCCCATTTCTCGTCCTGCTCTAGGTCGTTTTCAATAACTTGAAGTTGCGGCATGAAAGAATCCCTACGAATGGGATGAAGGTCCATGTCGAACTTAACCCCTCTTAAGAACAAACCCAGAAGCGCAGCCTCAAGCTTAGGTGGGCCCGAAGGAAGAGTATAGGTCGGCCTCCGGTGTGGATGAGTTGTGCCAGAGGCAGTAGTGACATGGAAGAATATGAAACATGAGTTGGAGGCAGAATCGCGGTGGAAGTGATAGGAATTTCCTAGCCCACGAAAGTGTGTTTCGGAGTAAGCCCCAACAGATGGGAGCAATAGACAAATTTTGATTTCTTAGGCGGCTAAACTCTGTCCTCATAAGATCTTCATTTCTCATACCCACCTTTTGTGAACGAGCTTTAACTCTCTCATCTTGGCGACGGGTTTCGACTTCGAGTTCTTTCCTCCATTGGTACTCTTCTTCTATCTCCCAAACATGATGTGGGCTGTAGGAATGCTTGCGGTACTGCTGTAAATCGGTATAGTCCTCGAAGTCATCATAGAAGCCTCGTCCTCTTGTCATGCCTGGAAGAAGGCATATATGAAAAGTTTTAGGAGCATAACATAATTTAAGCAAATATACGAAGGAATAAAAACCGAAAAAATGGAAGCAAGTGTAATCCTAGTGCAATGTGCTATGTTTTTAATATTGCCCAAAGCGTCGTCACAAACCGGAACAAAAGGCTTTTGAAGGTGGGATCAGACTGACTACGGTTGTTATAAGAGGAACAAAGCTAATTGAGGGCGTGATATCGCCTGAGTTGGAAGGAGTCGCGTCAAATTTAAAATCGCTTTCATGTTTGCATCGACGTCAACAAAAACGTCGCTAAAGTCTCCAATCCCCGCTTCGACATTCTTAGTTGCAGAGTCTGGGAGACTTTCGGTCTCATGGATTTTGCCTTCATCACCTACATCGGGAAGAGATGGACTCGAGGGAACGGAGCTCATTCTCGGAGTCTCATCACAGGACTCTGAATTGTCGCCATCAGATTCCGACGAGAAGTAATCACTGACAGTGGTTTCTTCACTGCTACTTTCTAACTCACCCTCTTACTTTTTTGAATCCACCACAGCCTTGCCTTCTTTGTGTACAAACTCTTCTTTCATCTCCTTCGAAAACGGGGGCATTCTATCCGAACTATTCAGACCAGCCATAGTGGCTTCTTCCTTCTCATGGGCATCATCAAGTGATCCTCTAAATGGACTACCTATCTCCTAACCTTCCTCAGAACCGTGGGATGAAGAAGAGGATCTCATGTGAACTCTGGCCCGATCGGTGGAGGGAACTCCAATCTGAGCAACGTCTTTACCTGGAGCTAACAGTCCATACCGACGCAAGTTCTCATCGGTCGGTGAAACTTTAACGCTTCTCTCCTTAGGACTGATCAAGTCTAAAAAACTTCATTAAGTGTCATATCTCTATTTGGCCTTGAGATAACTATAAGAGATGTATAATTAGTTAGAGACTCGATTAGGATATTTAGCAGCTTGACAAGTAGAAAAGAGAAGCTTACCGCCTGTCATCCATCGGCGATTGAACCCCTCGGGCATTTGACGAAAAATTATTGCATTTTGAACTGTGATAGGTTGCTTCGCAACCACAAGATGATCTTCCGGTTCTTCTGGGCTTCGATTATGATCAAAGAGGGACAATCACTTCTCCTCTTGAATGCCAAGAAATAACGCAACTCATCAAAACTCGAAGCACGGTGGAACGTCCACATGAAAAGGACATGGAAGAAAGTAAGGATGGCGTAACCATTCGGATGAAGCTTGTAATGGCCCGTTTTTCCTTACCCTTTGAATCGATAATAAATCGCACATGTCCAACTTAAATTGCACGACTAAGCGGATCATTAAAGGTAGAAAGAAAATAAAGACAAAACAGAATCTCACACGAATGGAGTAACATATATTATTTCAATAATAATCTTTACAACGGAAATTTTTTAAATACAATATCAGAGTCTAACCTAAATTCAGCTTGGACAGTTATAAGCACATGTCCTTACAATTGCTGACAAACAACAAACAAACCATAGCGGATAATAGAATACGTCCATACGATGATGAAGATCTCCAGCTCTTCTCGGGAAACTCCAACCGTCTTCAACTAAACCTGAAACAACTCGAATCTGACCCGAGTATTGAAAATATTCGGATCAGGCTTGATAAACCAACGTGAGATACTCGAAATTTAAAATGACCGTGTTATCAAAACCTTTGAAAAGAAGGGTATCTCATAAGACCACGCCCACACATAAACACGAACGGGTTTTTACCTTATGATAACTAAAACACTTCTATATATCAAAATGGTTGATATTATTTTTAATGACATTCTTTTGAAAACACTTTTCAAATAAACTTATTTAAATATGGTATCGATATATGGACTAAGTCTAACGAAATATATCCGGACCGGGTCAACGGAATATACCGAACGGAATATATAATACCAAAAGGGTAGCTGAAATGTTTGCAAGTCATTACTGCTATTTTAGGAATACAATCAAAACCGTAAATCTCGTATTGGGATTGGATTTCCAACATGATAGGAAACTAGTGGAAAGATCAATCTGTATACACGGCTTACGTCCATGACTCAGACGCCGTTATACAACAACACAAATGGCTAAAAGTGGATGCAATCTACGAATAACATCCAAGGACTCGGACTTTGCGCATCCCTGCCATGAGGCCCAGATGTATTTGGTACCTGGGGCTCAGAACATCTGATAAACGAAACCACTACTATCCGAAATGCAAGCATACATCTGACCACATAGAATCCCATCATAACCGGGGTGTGAGGCTCGCGGGGCTATGATCAATTTCTCCAAAGCCATGTTTTTCATACAAAACCATGCTTTGATTATAACAGGTTTCACTTTAAATGCCACACTACAATTCCTTTGATCACTATTTGACTCCCACAAAAATACAACCCTTGAGCTCGTATGTCTCCAGGAGGGTGTTAAGCTAAGAGAAGTTGCCTTTTCCGCCACCACTGATGTACATTTGTAAAGGAAAAACGTTGTGTCTCAGAAATGCAATGTTGGACATTCGTCCATACAAGTTCGTTCTGGGACTGAACGAAACCGAAGGCACTTTACTCGGCCATTACTAGGCGAAAAGCCCTTGCAATTCGAAAAATCTCCATCACGAGGAGACCACTGCTATAAATAACTCTATAATGGGAGCCACCCAGAGCATGTTCAACAAGCAGTCTTCACGTTGTGAAGATCCACAGTCTTTAATAATCATCATCTTCAACATGTCTTCACTTTCAAACGTATACATTGGTTCGAAGTGGTTTTCGGATAGGAATCATACAAATCCGATCCGATTCCTTCGAAGCCAATCATCGCTTTAAAAAGATGTTATGTTCATACGTGGATATCAACCATCAATCAGTTACTTCATCTTTTACATAAAATATCTTTCTTTGATAAAATCATTTCAAGTTATTCCATTTTCTTTTCAAATGTATATGGAATCATTAAGTCTTATTTATCAAATCATTTGGTTTATTTTAACCTTTCTTAAATCCTGCAATAATTCCAAATCATTTTCTCTTTTACTTAGGAAAACCATTTATTCAAACTCTTATTAAAACTTCCAAATCATATTTACATTGCTTAATTATTCCTTTAAAATCATTCACAAAAGATTTAGGAAAGAATTGATAAGTTTAAATCTTCTTTTTTAAAAAGTCGCAGCAACGACAGTAGAATAGTGCTGCGAAAAGTGCCTTATAAGCTTATTTGATTTAAACAACTTTTTAATATTTTAAAATTCATATTTTCCATTCCAAATCTATTTTAAACCATTTTAAAAGATTTATCAAATTTATTTCATATTTTTAATCATTTAAAAATATCATTTATAAAAAAAATCCTTTTTTGGATTCCGAACTGCAAAACCGTGATGTTTTTAGAAAATTGTTTTGGACATATTTCAAAATCTACTTAATGAAATGTTGATTTTATTTCTTCTTTTGGAAACTATGGATATAATAGACTGGAAAATTCTTATCTCGAAGAATTCCGAGTTATATTTCACTTTGTGGACACATTTAACTTTTATGGTGCGAAATCGTAAACTACCGTTGCGCGACGCGCATTGTTTTGACTTGTTTTTCAATTTCTTTTCAAACTTCTTGGAAACACATTTAAATGTTTATAAAACGTTTCTAAATCATTTTAAACTCATTTTAAACAACATTTCCATCATTTCAAATTCATTTTTCATTTTATTTCATATTATAATATTATATTATTATAAATCATTTTCAATCTTTTTAGATATTTTGAAATCATTAAGAGGCTAAATAATTTCCATACAAACATTTGTATGGATTTAATTCTCATTTAATTAACTATGGTTAGTCAGTAATCATTTCCCTTATCATTTATCAAACAAAGTTATCATCCGTATCACAAACATATAATCAACAATAATATCAACCAAGTTATCAAACATTTAATCATCCAACATATTTAAACTTTAAATCATTATACTTGAAATAATTTATGGATTTATTAGTAAATAAGAGTACTCACCTTTTAACCAAATCGTTCACTTCCTACCAACATTCATATTATTCAAAACTTCACTAAATCCTCTTATCTTCGCCAAATCTTTTCCGTGGTCTTTCCTTTTGATTCCGGCAGCACTTCCTTCTCTTTTTCTCGCTCTGAAGCTTCACAACCTTGCTTCTCCTTCTTGATAGTTTGGCCTCACCATATTCCATCACTTTCTCCGTAATTTCTTTACTTCATAGATGCTAAACCATGTTCTAATGGTATTCTAAGGTTTTTGGCAAAGTTTGGTGGTGTTTGGAGTTGATTTGAAATGGTTTTGAGAAAGTTAGTAAGCTTTTGGAAGAGAAGAAGAAGTTATTAAAGAGAGCTTCAAAGAAGGAAGAAGAAGAAGGTAGAAATAGTGCGAAATTTGTGAAAGAAGTGGTAGGTATTTATACAAAAAGAAATGAAGTAGTAAGTCACCAAAATATCCCTTTACCAAATTACCAAAATAACCTTACTTACTTATAAAGTAATTTTATTTTTTTCAATACTTAACATCACATTTCAAATAATTACTTTATGTCATTTTCACTTAGATATTAAGTAAAGTAAGTAATAATTATTTTTCTTTGATTTGATGTTTTACTTTTTGCTTTGAAATGACAACTTTTGTCTTTTTGTGCTTACTTTTTTTAATTGTTTTCTAGAAGTTTCTAACCTTATTTAGTAAAAGTAAACTTGATTAGTGAATTAATTAATACTTACACTATTTGAATATATGTTCCTATACAAGAAAATAAAGATGCGACGACGTTGTGACAACTTTTAATCGACAAAACGTCGTTTTTCGACAAAATGTTTTATGGTCACATTTTGACGTTTAGTTAAAATATTTATTTATGTAAACCAAATTTAAAAATTAACTTTTTACTTCTTTTAATAAATCAAAACATGCCTCTTTATATTTTAAAATCATATTTAAATAATATCAAAATCTCAAATTTTACGGTGCATGTAAAACTGATAAAATGCGACAAAATTTGCTTATTTTTGTAAAACGATTATTAACATACTTTTAAATATTTTAATACACTTTTATTATCTTTATTAGATATTTTCAATAAGATTTATCTTTTAAAAAAATATTTAAACCTATTTATTTAAGCATTTATTTATTTTTAGCTTAACTTTTGTTGATTTGTTCTAAAATCCAAATTTATACTTATTAAATTATCAAGTACAAGAATAAATAATTTCTCTATTATTATCCATTATATATAACTTGTTTACTTAAGTTTTAAACCTTTTTAAATTTAAAACAAATAAAATCTCTCATTATTGAAGTAGCGAAATTACGGGTCGTCACATTCTCCCCTACTTAAAAGAATTTCGTCCTCGAAATTACCCAAAAAAAAAGTTTTGCATAAATCATTTATCTTGAAACTTAATTCCATATCATATACACAAATCATCCGTATGAAATATCTTACTCTATCTCTTATTCGAATACACAACTTTATTTTCGAACTAGTATCGATCTCCTGATTCTCTAGTGCAGACTTTAATCAGGCTCTTTGCTCCGAAACCTTTGCTTTCCTTGCATAGCTCTCAACTATGATAGAAAACTCAAGTATCTAACCACAAACCCTCATCAATGTTCGTCGTCAAGAATCGAGAGATAAATCCTTTTTCGGACAAGTATAAACACCTCAAAGTTCCAAACTCGAATAATAGATCAACATTTGTGCGACGAAATGATCTACATATAATATATGTATTTATTAACTCTCAAAAACTTTCATAAACTTTTATCTTAAGCTCAAACACTTTACAAATGCGCTTCTTTATATAATTCCCTTAATTATTTATTTTCAAATATTTTTATTCAAGGAAAATTTTCTAAAGAAATCATTTTTCACTCAAAAGATAATTTATCTTTAAAAAAAATCTTTTATGAAACCATTTCATAAATTTTCAAATATTTATTATTTTAAAAGGGAACATTTTATTCCAGTATTTCTTTAAAACCTTCTTTTAGTATAGCACTTTTTTTCAAAATATTTATGCAAAATAGTTATATCTTCTTTTCTAAAGAAATCAATTATCTTTTATTTGGAAAATATCATTAAAATTTTATTTAAGCTCTCTATTATTTTTTCCTCTTTGCTAATACATCTTATTATAGATTTTATTTCCAAAATTATCTTAAGTTTAAATAAATTTCCTTTATTTCTTTAAATGTTTTCAAAAGAGTATGATAAAATTTCCATAGTTTCATTCTTTTCTTTATTTTATACAATATATTCTTACAAGATATATTATTAAATAATTTTCTATACCTTAAACACTTTTTTATAAAGCTATTTCTTTCTAATATTCCTTTGAACTTTTTATTTTTAATATCTTATTAGATTTAATCGGATATCAGAATGAAGAAGTAAATCGAGAGGACAATCAAAAGGAAGTTTATTAACTAACATCATACTCATACATCTATTTCATTCTCTAACTGGCATTACAAAATTTTAGAGATAACTCAACTAAGGAATATAGCTTATCAGTTACTACCATTATATAGATACTTAGACTACTATATACTATTCTTGAATTCCTTTTGAGGTAGACGGTGCTCTACCTTTGGGGCTTAAGTTATCTTACCTTTCCTTTGGACAGTCCTTCTCCGAATGTCCATATTTACAACATGATCCGCAAGCCATGAAATCGTGGCTATCTGGATGGTAAGCACCTTAGCCGACTTTTCTCCTTTCTTTAAATTGCAATCTTTGACTATTTGTCCGAATGCTTTGCACCGATACAACACATTTCCTTCCCGTTTGGGGCTTTGGGTTTCTTCTTTGTTCTAGGGCAATCATGTAGAAAATGTCCTACCTTCTTACACTTAAAATAGCATATATCTTTTCGAACGGGTTTTTCTTCCTTCTGTTTCTTTATTTTCCTATCACAACAAACTGCATAATGCCCTTCGTGAAAACACCTAAAGCGGTAGATGCCAAAATACGCTCCTATTTTTGTTTCTTTTCTGCTTCTCTGTCTGCACGTGCTCTTCGTGCCTTCTTTGGAGTCATCCAAAACTCATTACTTGACATATAATAAGCCATTCTGCCCCTAATTGATATTTCAAGATAAGATTAGAAGTGTTTATACTATTTCTATTTCATCTTATTCAAACATCTTTTATCCAAATACTTAATTCAACCTGTTTGGATTTGTACTTGCCTTCATCCTCTAATAATAATAAGAATAATTTACCAAGTGCTCAATACCATTTGCCCAAGCAACCATATGATTGATACTTAGAAGAATATTTTAATCATCACAAAACAGATCAAGACATTATCCATAGGACTTCCCTAAGTGGATGTATCTTATAAATTTACCTAACCACACAAAATTTTATATCTTTTGAAAGACATTCCTTTAAATGAAAAATATATTCTTTTCAAAACAGCGTGTCGATATACCTTGTTAAGAGTTTAGAAATACCTATCGATACAGTTGTACTTCCCATATCGACCAGAATTTATAAACCACCCAACTGATAGATCAACACAAAACATTTTTAACAGTCACTAACAAATACGCGCTCATATATAATACACTCAAACTCATTCTAGGGTGCTACTAACTCCATCTCTAATGAGTTACTCATCCTAGGATATTACTAACCCTATCTACGATGAGTCTTTACCCCAACAAAGCCAAGGTTTTCGCTTAACCTTCAGCTCTGACACCAAATGTAATGGACCGTTTTTTCATACCCTTTGAATCGACAATAAATCGCACATGTCCAACTCAAATTGAACGAATAAGCGGATCATTAAGGGTAGAATGAAAATAAAGACAGAACAGAATCTCACACGAAAGGAATAACATATATTATTTCAATAATAATCTTTACAGCGGAAATTTTTTAAATACAATATCAAAGTCTAACCTAAATTCAGCTTGGACAGTTATAAGCACTTGTCCTTACAATTGCTGACAAACATCAAACTAAAACAAAAAAACCACAACGAATAATAGAATACGTCCATATGATGATGAAGATCTCCAGCTTTCCTCTAGAAACTCCAACCGTCTTCAACTAAACCTGAAACTACTCGGATCTGACCTGAGTATTGAAAATACCCGGATCAGGCTTGATAAACCAGCGTGAGATACTCGAAATTTAAAATGACTACATTATCAAAACAATTGAAAAGAAGGGTATCTCATAAGGCCACGCCCACACATAAACACGAACGGGTTTTTAGCTTATGATAACTAAAACACTTTTATATATCAAAATGGTTGATATTATTTTTAATGACATTCTTTGAAAACACTTTTCAAATAAACTTATTCAAATAAGGTATCAATATTTGGACTAAGTCTAACGAAATATATCCGGACCGGGTCAACAGAATATACCAAACGGAATATATAATAACAAAAAGGGGAAGCTGAAATGTTTGCAAGTCATTACATTTATTTTGGGAATACAATCAAAACCGTAAATCTCATATTGGGATTGGATTTCCAACATGATAGGAAACTAGCGGAAAGATCAATCTGTGTCCACGACTTATGTCCATGACTCATACGTCGTTATACAAAAATACAAATGGCTAAAAGTGGATGCAATCTGCGAATAACATTCAAGGACTCGGACTTCGCGCATCCCTACCATGAGGCCCAGACGTACCTGGTACCTGGGGCTCAGAACATTTGATAACCCAAATCGCTACTATCCGAAATGTGAGCATACATCTGACCACATAGAATCCCATCACAACCGGGGTGTAAGGCACGCGAGGCTAGGATCAATTTCTTCAAAGCCACGTTTTTCATACAAAATCACGCTTTGATTATAACAGATTCCACTTTGAATGCCACATTACCATTCCTTTGATCACTATTTGACTCCCACAAAAATACAACCCTTGAGCTCGTACGTCTCAAGGAGGGTGTTAAGCTAAGAGAAGTTGCCTTCTCCGCCACTACTGATGTACATTTGTAAAAGACAAACGTTGTGTCTCAGAAATGTAATGTCGGAAATTCGTCCGTACAAGTTCGTTCTAGGACTGAATGAAGCCGAAGGCACTTTCCTCGATCATTACTAGGCGAGAAGCACTTGAATCCGAAAAATCTCCATCACGAGGAGACGGCTACTATAAATAACTCTATAATGGAAGCTACCCAGAGCATGTTCAACAAGCATTCTTCACGCTATGAAGATCCACGGTCTTCAATAATAATCATCCTCAACATGTCTTCACTTTCGAATGTATACATTGGTTCGAAGTGGTTTTCGGATAGGAATCATCCAAATCCGACTCCGGTTCCTTCGAAGCCAATCACCGCTTTATAAAGATGTTACGTTCATAAGTGGATATCAGTCGTCAATCAATTACTTCATTTTTAAATCAAATATCTTTCTTAGATAAAATCTTTTCAAGTTATTTCATTTTCTTTTCAAATGTATATGGAATCATTAAGCCTCATTTATCAAATCATTTGGTTTATTTAAACCTTTCTTAAATCCTGTAATAATTCCAAATCATTTTCTCTTTTACTTAGGAAAACTTTCCAAATTATTCATTAAATCTTAATCAAAGATTTCTTATATTCAAGTTATAACTTTTAACTTAGGGAAAATATTCCCAAATCATTCATTAAAACTTAATCAAAGATTTCTTTCTTAACTACAAATCATATTCTTGCTAATCGAAGATTTTTAAAACAGAGCATTACTGTCATCTTAGATATGGTAAATTTCACCTCTAGAGACTATTGGCAAGTTTCACCTTCAGGGACTAATGACAAGTTTCACCTCCAGGGACTAATGGAAAGTAATCCTACATTATGAATATCTTTGTCTTTTAACGATCTTTGTCTTCAATATTTTTTATTTCAAAAACTAGTTTGAAGTGATTTTCGGATAGGACTCACTCAAATCCGATCCTGGTTCCTTTGTACTAATCATCGATAAAAAGATGTTAAGTGGTCAATTAACATTCAAAGAATTTGTTTCTTTCCTTTTATTTTAGGAAAACTTAAATATGATCTTTTTAGAGCATCTGGGCTTTCCCTTCGATCTATTCCACCCCTCGCCAAAAAAGAGAAAACATAGGCCAGGTAAGTTCAGGGCATTGGTTGCTCCATCCCTAATCTTAGTTAAACACCTTTTTCTATCTTCCCAGATCTCATAGGCGGGACAAATGTACTAGTCTTTTCCGCATACTCAGTTTGTTATTATATTCAATCTTCTTCATTTTTGTTAAAGTGGTATAAACAATTCGTCTTAACCATTTATTCAAACTCTTATTAAAACTGCCAAATCATCTTTACATTGTTTAATTATTCCTTTAAAATCATTCACAAAAGATTTAGAAAAGAATTTCTAAGTTTAAATCTTCTTTTTTAAAAAAGTCGCAGCAACGGCAGCAGAAAAGTACTGCGAAAAGTGCTTTATAAGCTTATTTGATTTAAACAACTTTTTAATATTTTAAAATTCATATTTTCCATTCCAAATCATTTAAACCATTTTAATAGATTTATCAAATTTATTTCATATTTTTAATCATTTAAAAATATCATTTATAAAGAAATCCTTTTTTGGATTCCGAACTGCAAAACCGCGATGTTTTTAGAAAATTGTTTTGCACATATTTCAAAATCTACTTAATGAAATCTTGATTTTCTATATTCTTTTGGAAACTATGGATATAATAGTCTAGAAAATTCTTATGTCGAAGAATTCTGAGCTATATTTCAATTTGTACACACATTTAACTTTTTTGGCGCGAAATCGCGAACTACCGTTACGCGACGCGCATAGTTTTGACTTGTTTTTCAATTTTTTTCAAACTTCTTGGAAACACATTTAAATGTTTATAAAACGTTTCTAAATCATTTTAAACTCATTTTAAACAATATTGTCATCATTTCAAATTCATTTTTAATTTCATTTCATATTATAATATTATATTATTATAATATCATTTTCAATCTTTTTAGATATTTTGAAATCATTAGGAGACTAAATAATTTCCATACACACATTTGTATGGATTTAATTCTCATTTAATTAACTATGGTTAATTACTAATCATTTCTCTTATCATTCATCAAACAACATATAATCAACAATAATATCAACCAAGTTATCAAACATTTAATCATCCAACATATTTAAACTTTTAAATCATTATACTTGAAATAACTTATGGATTTATTAGTAAATAAGAGTACTCACCTTTTAACCAAATCGTTCACTTCCTACCAACATTCATATTATCCAACACTTCACTAAATCCCCTTATCTTCACCAAATCTTTTCCGTAGACTTTCTTTTTGATTCCGACGGCACTTCCTTCTCTTCTTCTCGCTACGAAGCTTCACAACCTTGCTCCTCCTTCTTGATAGTTTGGCCTCACCATATTCCATCACTTTCTCCATCATTTCTTCACTTCTTAGATGCTAAACCATCTTCTAATGGTATTCTAAGGTCTTTGGCAAAGTTTGGTGGTGTTTGGAGTTGATTTGATATGGTTTTGAAAAAGTTAGTAAGCATTTGGAAGAGAAGAAGAAGTCATTAAAGAGAGCTTCAAGGAGGAAGAAGAAGAAGGTAGAAATAGTGTGAAATTTGTAAAAGAAGTGGTAGGTATTTATAGAAAAAGAAATGAAGTAGTAAGTTACCAAAATATCCCTTTACCAAATTACCAAAATAACCTTACTTACTTATAAAGTAATCTTATTTTTTTCAACAGTTAATATCACATTTCAAATCATTACTTTTTGTCATTTTCACTTAGATATTAAGTAAAGTAAGCAATAATTATGTTTCTTTGATTTGATGTTTTACCTTTTGTTTTGAAATAACATTTTTGTCTTTTTGTGCTTATCTTTTTTAATTTTTTTCTACAAGTTTTTAAACTTATTTAGTAAAAGTAAGCTTGATTAGTGAATTAATTAATACTTACACTATTTGAATATTTGTTCATATATAAGAAAATAAAGGTGCGACGATGTTGAGACAACTTTTAGTCGACAAAACGTTTTACGATCACATTTTGACGTTTTAGTTAAACTATTTATTTATGTAAACCAAAATTAAAAATAAACTTTTTAATTCTTTAAATAAATTATAACATGCCTCTTTATATTTTAAATCGTATTTAAATAATATCAAAATCTTTAATTTTACGGTGTATGTAAACTGACAATGCGGCAAAATTTGCTTATTTTTGTAAAACGATTATTAACATACTTTTAAATATTTAAATACACTTTTATTATCTTTATTAGATATTTTCAATAAGATTTATCTTTTTAAAAATATATTTAAACCTATTTATTTAAGCATTTATTTATTTTTAACAAAACTTAACTTTTGTTGATTTGTTCTAAAATCCAAATTTATACTTTTTAAATTATCAACTACAAGAATAAATAATTTCTCTATTATTATCTATTATATATAACTTGTTTATTTATGTTTTAAACCTTTTTAAATTTAAAACAAATGAGATCTCTCATTTTCGAAGTAGCGCAATTACGGGTCATTACAAAGCTGGAACGGGGCAATTTCCTAGTACGAGAGCGTTTCACGCAGGAAATTGTTGAAGGGAGGCACGACTCCGTTCAAACACATATATCTATGGATAGCGGTGTACATAGAGGAGGCATATGGGCAAACTTATCATTCGCAGCTAGATGCACATCCTCTTCAGGAATTCCATGTTGTGTAAATATATTATGAAGAGCCTTGGCGGAAATCACTGCCGATGCTCTTTTGGGAGGATTAAGCAGGACTCGAAAGTTAGGAGGCATGTGATCCACGATGGGCCCAACCAGAACTAATTAACTGTACTGGGCTTGCGAGGTAGATGATGATTCAGCTTCGAAGAGTGCTGGGCTTCGCCCGCTTGACTTATGACGTGTGGATGGCTGCTTCATTCTATATAACTGAACTCGCATCTGAAAACTGTCACGTAAATCTATCCTAAATTCATAAGTTTCCCCTACCACACTTAAATTCTAAAAAAACATTAACTTATAATCGAAGCTCGGATTTCGCATGCGAACCGGGGCAAGTGTGTAAGTGCAGTGTGCTATCTATATGGGATAAACTTGGTGCCTAGTGCACTATAGATGCTCTATCCCATGTAGATAGTTCGCTCAAAGAGGAAAACGAGAAGAAATTCCCATGTTAGTTTATTTTTCATTATTTGTTTACTTCTTGTACACTTATCGATTATCGATCAATGATCAATAATAGCGACAAGGAAAACTCTTCTCACTACAGGAGCACCGAGTGCAGAATAAACAAGCTGGATAAGCCCATATTCTCTAAGTCGACCAGTGATATGTCGTACGGTGGTGTTTGTGAAACTCGGCACAAGTCAAGTCTGGTCTGAAGGATGAAGTAGCGAAACATGTCAAGCATTGGGCCGAAGCCTGAATGTCGTTCTGGGAGACAATACAACACCCAATTTACTATCTTCCTCCTTTAAACCGCAATTGACTAAAACTTCTCGTAATCAACATTACAAGCAACAACCATTCATTAAATCATTGTACCAACATGAAAATAAGCGAATCAATTAGGCAAACCCACCTTAAACTGATATAAAGGCAAAAGAAGAATCCCAAATCAAACTCAGCGAGCTATGGAGCGGATCTTTGATGAGCTAACGAGAGGTCGGCTATAATCTAACAGCGACCTTAGGATTGGATTCAAGCAATATGATGGATTGGTGGCGACTCAAAGAGGAAGCAAACTGGTGGTAGGTCAGAAATAGGTTAACAGCAATCTAGGGCTTGAATTCGAACAAGGCGATAGGTCAGCTAGGGTTAAACAAACCGATCGAAAGTCAAAATCAAATTAGCAACGAAATAGCTACGAGTGGAGCAGCGAATTGAATCAAGCAAGGCCTTGACGTTAGAATCTGGATCGTGTGAAAGATCGATTGCTTGAAGGAGCAAGAACTGTTAGGTCGTATGAAGGAAGGAGGGTCGGATTGTGTATAAATAGGGGAAGCAAAAGAAATATTTTCTGCTAAGTCATTGGGTCGCCAGCAATCGGACCCCTCATGGGTCGCCAGAGACCCGACCTAGCCTTATAATAATAAAAAAATTCATGCAGATACGTTGCTAGTGACCCATCTCACATGGGTCGATAGCGACCTACAAAAAAATGGTGGTGATGATAAATGATGCAAAATACACTTCAGAGGAAAAGGAGAAAGAAAGCTTTGTCTATTCATCTCAAACTCAATTGATTACAACCATTTGTCATTCCAAGGCATGTGGGGAACCTACAAGCGGAAATGTAATATATTATGGCAAGTAGTAGCAGTCGAAACCAAAGAAAGACAAACAATGATGTTGGGCTAACATATTCGTAGTGTTCTAATGCAATCACTTGGAAATCAACAAATGGATATTGAAAATGATGAATTCCAGAGCACGCCTTTACTCTGGAGGGCAAATGCTACCCAGGTTTTTAACCAAGTAGAAACCAATAGAAAATAGGACAACCTTGTGTAAACAAGATGGTTCAAGACTTAACCAGAAAAGCTAAGACAAGGGACCGACAAGGGTCAAACTATACGATTAGAATCAACGAGGCTGAGGGATCATCATTCTTTCAGTCCAATCAATAGCTGAATGTAAACATCTAGAGAATCACCATCAAAATGTAGAAACAATAATAAAAAGCTATAAAAACACCTCCAATTCCGAACTCCAGAAAAATCATAAGTACTTAGATCGTCAGAGTCCCATGCTTTTCCTCAAACCTTCAAAACAACCAGCTGTGGAACACAACAAAAGAGGCAAGACGTTGTCCCAAAAAAGAACCAAGTCTATAGGCCGCCAGCGACCCTTAAACATGCGTCGCCAGCGACCCATGGGCCGTGGGTCGCTACTGACCCATGGTTTTGGTTCGTTTTGCGAGCCAAAACCCTCGTAGGTCACTTATAACCAACCTGCGGGCTGATGAAGACAGACCTAGCCTAGAAGCTCTCCAACCTCTATAAATACCATCCCATTTGCAATACAAATAGGATCTTCTTCAGATTGGTTGTTGAAACTCTACTAGATTTATTCTTCACTCTCTACCTCCCTCACAACAATCTCCAAAGGAATACACTGTTATTCTCTAGTGGACTCCTACTCTAGAGATCCAATCTAGCTAGGAAACAATCAAAGCCTTGTAATCAAACAACTCTTGTAACGATAATTAGTCTTTAGTAAAGCTATAAAGTGGACTTAGGCTTCATTAACAACCGAACCACTATAAAACTTCTCTGTCTTCTTTGTTTTACTGTTCTATTTCTATACCTGTTATTTGTGATATTGCTCTGTTAGAACAGGACTGGTGCTTTCAAACTCAAACAAGGATGTTGGTCCATTTTTTGGGTCAATAATCACAGTCTTTCCTTTCTCATCAGTAGTTGGCCTAACAGATGATGATCCTAAAGTAAAGGCCTTTCCCTTGTTTGCTTTGAATGGTTCTAGACACTGATTCTTATAATGCCTAATCTTGTCACAGTTAAAGCACTTCAGCCCTCTCTTATCTACAACCTTCTTCCGTTTTCCATTTCGATATTCATGTGCATAATGTCCCTTCTTATCACACAAAGAAAACTAGATAAGTTTTCACCTTCTTAGCAGCTCCTCCCTTTTGGGTTCCTTTCATCTTAAAGAATTTCCTCTTCTTGCCTTGAAAACCCGGGGCTTCAACTTGCTTCTCCTTCCCATACGTAGAAAGCATCTCTTCATTTTGGATTGCCATCTCCACTACAACCGTACTTTGATCATTGAGATGTGGCATAGTCGCTATAGCAATCCCAGGTCTTAACCCTTGAATGATGTTCTCATTCCTTTTAATGACGGTGTCAATGGTAGCATATCCATATCCAGAGAGCTTTTCAAATTTCATAGCAAGCTAAATCATCGGCATTTCACCTTGCACTAAGTCCATGAACTTTCTCAGTAATACTAACTTGATAATTCAGAAAAAAACCTCTCTTCGAATCACCTTCAAAATTCTGCCCAATTCAACTCTTCCTCGAGAACTCCCACGTAATACTATTCCACCAAGTGCAGCTCCTGCAACTATCTAAAGGAAAGTCTCCTCTTCTACTCGTCATTTAATCCCAATTCAACAAAAATCCTTTCACGGTGCAACTACTAGTTTTCTACTTCGACGACATTCTCTGTTTCCAAAAACGGTTCCCACCAAAGACTGGTACAATCCCTGCTCAGCTTAGCATAATTATTGCCTACTAGGGCCATGGGATTAGCTCCTCCAATATTCATAGCATTACCCCCAGCTACTTCTACAGCTGCTCCAACTCTCATCAGACTGACAAAGAACTGATACAACATCCCCATATCTGCTGGTGGTGTTCCAGCACCTACGTTGGTATTTACATTTGGATTAGCATTTGCATGTCGACCGGGTTTCTCCTAGTGTTGGATCGAGCATTTCCGTTAGTTATAGTGCTTCCTCCACCTAGAATTTCTCTTTCGTTTCCTGCCCCCATATCTTCCTTTCTCGTAAATCTGCATACGAGCCTTAGTAAGATACAGAAGAATGGTCTAAGAGAGAGGGAAGTACGTACATATAGATATATTCATAACAAATACAAGTATGTTACTATAGCATTAACCCAAACCTCGATATTATTTTCTGATTCATTGGATTATGTTTTGAAAACCTTTTAGGTTTAAATTTCCTTTTAAATTTACATAAACCTATGCTCTGATACCAACTTGTAATATCCCTCATTTGGAGGCCCAAAACTAACTGCTATAGATGTTGTAGTCTTCTATAGTAATTAATTCTCGGTGATCAAATGCAGTAATGTTATATGCATTGATATAATAGAAACACATGTGTATGAAATTTTCTAAAATCATTAAATAAATTTCTCATTCAACTTCAAATCACATTTCAAATTCATTACATAATCCTAATTCGTGAACAACCTTTAGAGAAATATAATTATTGCAAAATACGCCAAGAGCGACATATAAAGATTCTCCCTTGGTTGATTAGAGTCTAAACATATGCAGTTAAATAACTTTGCGGCTGCATCCAAAACACAGGAGAAACAAACAGAAAGAACTCCTACTAGCTAGCTTGCCTCCTGCGTATCTTCGGAAGCTTACTCGTCTTAAAGGAAAACCTGAAAACCTTAACTCTCATACTACTTAAAATCAATTGAGCTCCCGAGAGTTTATGAGGAAAATATAAACTTCGAGTCAAACAAAAAGCTTGGTGCAAATAATATCCTAACATCTTAAACCATATAGATATCTAATGAGACCACGCCATTGAGCGGAACAGGTTTTCCCTCACTAATATCTTTACAAAATTTATTGTATCCATATATTGTGCACCTACATTCATAATGGTTAAGACATACGATAATAAAATATACATTATAATATGCAAACATGCAATATGTTCTGGATTTCCCATCCCCATTCATCTAACTATCTGTCTTAAGTTATAGATTCTATGGTCAGTATTAACTGTTAGTTTTCATGGGCTTACTAATAACCTATTTCAAACTTACGGACTATCTGTCTGGTTTCATAGTTTTCATGGGATCACTAAGAACCTATTGGTATCTACCAATAACTTCATCCAAATATAGTTTTCATGGACTCGTTATAAACCTATTGGATTTTCTAATAACATCTCTCTTGTCATAGTTTTTCATGTGTTGACTATGAACATATTGATCTATGTCATTAACTTAATTTAGATATAGTTGTCATGGGATCACTAAGAACCTATCGGCCCCTACCAATAACAAATTCCATACAACTTTTGATAGATTTACCACGAACCTATCCAAAACCAATAATTCTATGATCATTCTATGGGCATCCTACATTTTTGTCTACCTGACCTCCTGGATGCAATTCTACTCATATGGGAGTTCACACAATATATATTAACAACTGGGTCAACCTAGCTGTTTATTCTGCCCTTATCACCCCAAAATGCAATTATGGGCTCATTATAAAGTGAATATGTTTGCAGAAGATGCACACATGATAACTGATCATAACATAATAATATAAACATCTATGGTTTAATTTCCTTGTAATCATTGTTCAAATGAAACATGGTTAATACCTTTGACCTAGTATCTTTAGCAAGGACAACTTCTTCAAGAACTCTAAGATTAAATGTCATTTCAAAACTCTTTCATATTGCTAATTGTTTACTTTCAAAATTGAGATAGGGTTTCTTATTTGAAAAATAAGGCTTTCGAAACCTTAGGCCTTCTCTTTCGAAACCATTAAAAACATATCTTTCGAAAGTATTCAAACTTTCCTTTTTAAAAAACTTAAAGGTATACCTTTCAAAACACTCCAAACATCCCATTTGAAAACATTGAAATCCTCCTTTTGAAATATTAAAAATATATAACTTTCGAATGTATTAAAGCTTATCTTTCGAAAAACTTAAAACATACTTTTGAAGTGCCTAAAACATACCGATTGAATGACTTAAGGCATTCCCTTCGAAAGCTTCAAAAAAACCATTTAAAAGTATTCCATTTGAAACCATTGAAATCTTCCTTTCAAACCCAGTAAAGATATTCTTTTCGAAAGCATTAAGCTTATATTGCGAAATACTTAAAGCTTACCTTTCGAAAGACATAAGGCATACCCTTTGAAAACTTCGTAGAAACCATTTAAAATTGTTCCTTTCAAAATCATTGGGTTTTACACTTAATATAACTATTAGGTCAAGAAGAACAAAAGTGAAAGTACCCTTTTCGAAAGCATTGATTTTTAAGTAAAAGAATTTGGGGAAAAGGATGGCTTCGAAAACATCCTTTCAAAAGCATTGATAAAAGCGGCTACAGGAACCCTTTCCAAAGCATTAATAAGGCATCTTCAAATTTTACAAGGGCGAAAGCACCCGTTTCAAAAGCATTAATTTGAAATTATAGAAAAGTGGCCTTTAACTAAATCGAATGGCAAGAATGCGGCTGCTAGGTTTCGACTAGGTTCAAAAGAGACCACCCTTTCGAAAGCTTCTTTTCAAAACCAAATAAACGACAACCCATTCGAAAGATTTTCTTAAAATAGAAAGGTAGCAACCCTTTCGAAAGTCCTTTCCTAAAGCAAAGGCAAGTTAACTAATTCCAAAGCTAATATAGTTGGCTTTAACCCCTTTAAAAGCATTGTTTATAAGCAGAAGTAATTCAAAGTTAATAAGAATAACTTCTACCCTTTCAAATGAAAGGTTTCGACATTGTCCATGCTGCCTTTCTATAATGCACTATGTATCACTTGTATCATACCTTGTGTATTGGTTTCGAATGAGTTCTTTAATGGAGGTATGGAATTGAAAGTCAACAGATGGAAGTGGAAAAGTAGTAAATCCAAGAAAAACTGATTTTCAGCCTTTAAAAGAAATTTATTTTCACCTACTTTCCTTATTTGTCAAAATATAATTGGTTGCCATTTCTTCATCAAAATCATTTTCTAAAAATGTTGCCGAATTCAGATTTATCAATTTAAAACATCTTAACAAATAAGCCCATCTCCTTGATAAACATATAAAATCTTAAGTCCCTTAACTTAAATATTTTTATAACTGTAAAAAAATACTAAGGAAAATTCCCTAAAAATCACCATGATTTAGTTTTAATGTATTTTCTAGCATATTTAAGTTCCAGATTCAAAGTCGATATATAATTGTCATAAATAATTTAAACCCAAAATTGTTTATTTATTCCATTCGAAAATTCATAATAAATTATCCATAATCTTGGAATATTATGAAAATTTAAACCCATCTCCAAAACAATATTTTACATAACATATTCAATCCTCATGGCATACGAAACCCATTTTACACGATTTTACCCTTAAAATCGGATTAAACCTTTACACAAAATACTTGTTTAAATCAGACATGGCATATAATCAAAGCATATCATCATTAAATTCATCCAAATGATTTTAAAACCTTAAACCCATAGTTGAGATGTTTATTAAAACATATATGAGATGCTTTAGATTATTATTCACATTGTTTGGACAAGAAACTGATATTTTTACTGCACTTAAATCTTCCTAGCTTGAACCTTAGCATTTACTTGATTTGGAACTCCTTTTCTCCTAGGGTTATGCCCGGCCTTGATCTCCATTTGTTTATGTTTTTTATTTATGAAAATGTAAATGAGAGTGAGGTAAGGGTTTAGGGCTTATTAGGTTATGGTATACGGCTATTTCCGATATTACCCTTGCCTTACCCTCTTTGGTATTTAACTTATAAAGCCATTTTTATAAACCCATTTAGTTATGGCATGACCCTATTTAGTTTTCATATCTCGATCCCCTTATCACTATAGTCTCTACATCATTCTATTTAATTTATCTAATTAAATCTCTTGAATAATGTTATTTAAAATGAGAGGCGTTACATGTTACTTTCCTATGAATGGTCTAGAAGACCGTTGGATTTTCTGGTATATTTTTGGCCAACTCAAATCGGTAGAAATTTAGTTAGTCTGTAAAAACTAATAAGTTCATAGTGACCATGAAAAAACTATGTCGTGAATGCACTGTTTTATGGGATTAGGTAATTACGGGATTGTTTCACACTTTGACCCTAGTGAATGGCGAACTATTCATTTTGACCTATTATGCATGTTATGATAATGATTTAATGATTATGCTTTAGTAATTATGGTTGTAGGATATGTTTTGCTTGACATATTGTTTAATAAGATATCGGTGAGGGGAATCACATTCTCTGTTTTAACAGCGTGGTCTCACTAATGATCCCTTTGGTTTGAGATGAACTAATATTATTTAGACCAGACTTTTTGCCTAACCCCAATTTTTTGATTTTCCTCTATACTCTTAGGTACTCAATTGAAAATCATATAGGTTGAGAGTAGAGTTTTCAGGTTTAGACGAATAAGCTTCCGAAGACATTGCTACTATTAGAGTTTATTTCCCCTATGTAGTTTTAACTACTTTTGTTACTGTTGAATGTAGTAATGTGTACTGTAAACGTCAAGTAATTAAGACTCTGATCACCCAAAAGGGTATCTTCATGTATGCTCTTGGAATTATATTTGTATTTGTTTTATTTTACTTGTATGATGTAATTTTGGGACCATGTAATGGATTTAGAATATAATGAATTTGCAAATTAATGAAATAAAATATTTTGTGAAAAAAATTATAAATTCTTACGCTCTTGATGCTAATGCTACAATAATTGATCTCATTTTTCATTGGGAAACAATGTTTTGGGTAACTACAGTACGACATATATTTTCGAGCCTCAAAATAAAAGATGTTACATACCGTTTAGAAGATATGATCATTTGAAGTTAGATAGTTTGTGAACAAAGTAATGAGTGGTTAGTTAGGCTTGGGTTGGGCCTAACAGGCTTAAGTTAAGCCTAACAGGCCATTTTTGGATTTTTTGCCAAGTGTAGCTAAAGGGACAACAACCTAATCAGTAGTCCACTTTCCAAATATGGTTCTAACCATCACTAATTAGTTCCTTGGTCAGAAAGCACCTAAAGCTTACTTTATTTAGCCAAACCAAAGGATTAGTAAAGGAATTAGTGATATATTGGTCAATTTACTGTTTGGGATCGAATTAGGATGGATGAACACTATTGTTCATATTTGCTATGCCTTGGTATCTACGCATTTACCAATCTATGTGAGTGGCTTATGCTTCTCACTGTACTATGTTTACTAATATAGTTAAAATTGAAGTTTTTGAAATGATTTTAAATGTTGAAACTATTTTTATGATAAACCTAAGTCTAACATCAGTTTTAAAAGTTTTAAAGGATAAATGTTGATTTTGATTCATATTTGACCATTTAACCATTTTGGGATGGTCATTTTCTATTTCGGCGGATCTAGGATGTTATAAATGCTTGAACATTGTTTGCATTGCCCAGAACTGATGCTTGTATATGGTCGTTTACTTGTATTCTTATTTTTTTTGGTGTGTTTAGTGACCAGTATACATTTGAGTGAATTCCAGTTATTAAGTGTTCAGAACATGATGCGATCATTTTTTTGTATTAACGAAGGCTTGGGGAAGCTCCAGTCTTGATCACATGCTTTTTGGTTTGTACTGGTGGAAATTTGGGTAAGAAGCAAGAGTGGTTAGTGGAGAGAGATTGTGGTCAGTGGCGGAGAAGCTTCTAGTATTTTAGGGTTAAACTTCAAGGTGGCACTGTAAGTACTTAGGAAAGTGAAGGCAAAGCTTTGAGAATGAGGACCATCGACTGATTTTAGCAGTGAGAGGTTTAGCATTAATTGGTTTTGTGGCATGGGTACTTTATTTCAAGGCTAAAGAAAATTGACTTTAGGTTGAGCTGGGGCGTACTTTGGCGTCTAGGGGAGTGACAAGAGGCATTGGCTTCAACACTTGCCGTTTTGGCCAAATTTAGGCTGAACACACATGGTTACTGATAGTCATTTATAGTCCATGCTGACTATGTTGAATTTTGGAGAATCAAAGCTTGGACATCGAGAAGCATGCCACTATTGACTATGTGTTCGTTCAAATCTTAGTTTGGAAGCTATGGCTCTACGACGATTGGTTTTCGCTAGTGAAGCGATAATGTGCCATTTTAACTTGATGACTTCGGGACTTGGTGATGAGGACTTTATGAAATATGATGGGTGCCTACGTATGTTTCTAAAAATGATGACTCGATGATAGTAGTTGTGATGATGATCTAATAGGACAAGTTCAGTGTAACAACCTTGTATTTTGTGATTATTTCAATTGTATATTTTAATTATTTTAAATTGAATTTCCTAATTTAAAAACTTTATTATATTTATCAAAATGAATAAATATTTTTTATTTTAAATATAAATTTTGATTTTTTATGTGAATTATAATTCCAAACATGCATAAATAGAATAATTTTCAGAAAAGTGGATTTTTGGTCAATCTGGTCAAACTTTGACTTTTAAATTTAAAATTTAAATTTTTTAATTTTTTAATTTTATCATTTATTATGAAAATAGATTAAATTTTAAGTATACTACTTTTCATTTCGTTGAAATCTGATTAATATTGTGAAAGTTGTGTTTTTATAATATTGCGTGTAGAATTGATTTATTTAACAATATTGTTTATTTTAATTTATATAAATAATATTTTTGTTTGTCACATCTTGTTTTAATTTGTATATATATATGTGTAATATGTTATGTTATGTTATGTTATATATATATATATATATATATTTTATTTTTAAAACATTTTTAAAGTGTTGCTGTTATTTTTCCATAACTAGTTATATTTTATTTTCAATTTTCAATTTTCAATACTAGTTTATATATAATTAACTATATTCTTATATTTTTCTATTTTTCCTAAAATTTATTTATTTATTGCATTTTCACTTTATTTTTTATTCAATTTTATTTTATTTACATGTTTTTTATTTTTTTTATTTGAATAAAGAAAAAGGAAATTTGGAGAGACAAAAACTCTTCATTTGCCTTTGATCTTTCATTTCCACCTCTTCAATCTTTTGGTCGTCCCTTCCCTGGTCATATCTTTCTTTTTGTTATTCACATGAAAACACTCTTCTCACTTCTCTTTTCATGTATGGTTTCAGATCTGGAGAAGAAAGCTTTGGTAATGTCTTTTTTCTTTCCACTTTTCTTATCATTTTATTGAAATTTTCTAGTGAATTTGCCTTGCCACTTTCATGTCTTGTTCGGCCATACTCCTCCATCACCTCCTCTGACCAACTCCACCACCATCCACAACCACTTCACCCTCCTTCCCCTCTGTCTTGACCAGGCTGTGACCCATCTAAGATAATTACACCACAAAACTCCTCAAACACTTCAACAAATGCATAGCCGAGCTCTTCATGCACCTAGCCTTCATTTTCAACCTTGTTCACCTCCTTAGCCACCGCCACCAGTCCCTCCACCACCTCTGCCGACACTCCAGACCCCACCTGACCATCCCCTTGCATGACCAAGCCCAAGCCATGTCAGGCCGACCCCAATGTTTGCACCAAAAATCACTTGTTTGCATACCTTTTGATTTTCCTTTATGTTGCAACTTCCACTCCTTTAATACCTTACTAGCCGTGCCTTTATGGACCTATACCCGACCCTATGCACCATTTTGGCCGAGCATACCCGACCCTAGGCCGAGCACTTGAATGATGGAGGCAATGGTCAAGTCATTCCTTTCATTGTTGCTTTTATTTTAAATTGTTTCCATAAGTATATTTGGTTTGAAATTGTATTTATACTTGTCTTGTTTATGTGTTGTCCACAAGACAAATTTGGCTCTCTCCACTCATTTGAATCCAATATCGTGCTGTGTCGTGTTGTGTCGTGTCGTATCGTGCCTTCTGGAATTCATTTGTGTAGTTTGTTTTGGTATCTCCAGCGTAAAAAGGTGAGTCCTCCTCACTCTGACCTATTTACTAATGAAATTGTGAATTGATGGCAAGTGTATAGTAATACAAATGTTATGCAAGTTAATGATGATTAAATAATATGCTATGCTTTGTTATTACCATGCTAAAACTGTTAGTTATCACCTGACATCTGATATATGGCATTATATTGTGATATTGACATTGTTTACATTATTTTTGTTTATGATCACACTGCAAGTCCCTGCTAGAATTGAATCACTATGGGTTGAAATGATACATACCCGAACGGACTTTAGAATAGGCAAAAATCGTTATGGGCTGAAATGATAGGCCCGAATGATTTTTATTGTATTTTAATTTACTTGGGACTGCGTGTTTGAAATGATAGAACCCGGATTTTCATGTAAATTGCGGATTGAAATGATATATATATATATATATATATATATATATATATATATATATCACTTGACCTATGTTAGAAAATTATATACAGACCCCGTGGTATATTTTTAAATGATTTTTATTAAGATATGTATTTTTTAACAGTATGAAATTTGATTTAAAAATATATATTTTATGGTTTTAAGAAAGCTAAATATTAAGTCTTGAAATTTTGAATTTAAGTTTGCAAATTTGAAGTAAATGTGAATTTTGACTTTAAACTTATTTTAAAAAATGTAAGTAAATAATGGAAACTAAATTTAAAGTTTTGAAATGATATTTGAAATAAAAATGTCAAGTTTTTGTTTAAATTTAATAAGTAAATAAATAGTGAAATTTTAACATAACTAATGAATTGGATTTTTAATTGGATATTTGATTTTAAATTTTATTATGATAAATCATATGTTAAAAGTATTTAAATGGGAAATTTTGAAGTCTAGATATATGAATTATAAATTTAAATAGAAATTTTTTGAAGTTTTATTATTTTTGAAAAGTTAAACAAAATATGGAATTTATAGCATTTCCAAAAATGTTATGGTTTTACGACAGCAATTTTAAATGCTGTTGTTTTGAACTTAACTATGTTTGAAATAACTAAATATCTATTACGGCATTTTATAAATGCCGTTATTCTTGAACTAAACTATTTTGGAAACTATAAGCTACGATAGCACTTTATAAATGCAGTCGTTGCTATATTTTGTTAATGTTTTGAAATGTTATAGATTTTAACACTGTTTGAGTTATATTTTAATGTGTTAAATGATTTAACTTTTGAAAATTGATTATTTGTGAAATATAAGGAGTTTTGAATATAATTTAATATTTAAATTTGAATTTTAAGGAATTTAAATTGAATTTGAATTTAAATAAGGTTTACTTGGTTAGTGTTAAATGGAATGAAATGTAATGAGATAAATGAAATTTTGAATGCAATTTTGAAATGTATTTTGTAATGATATTTGAAATAATCAATTTGATTTTTAAATGATATTTATATTTGAATATTTGAAATTGAATTCAAATAATGATTTGATAATGAGGTTTTGAAGGATATGATATTTTAATGATTTTGAATGGTTTGGAAATGATTTGATCTTTATCTTGATAAAGAATATGAATTTAGAATGTTATTTGATTTTGATAAATGAATATTTGAAGTTTATATTAGTATGAAATGGTATTGAGTTTATTTGTAAATTGAGTTTATTTAAATAATATTGGATTTATAAATTGAATATTTCAAAACTAAGTAACAATGAGGTTAAATCAGAGATATACGAAATTTTAAAAAATTAGTTTTGAAATATGGGATATTAAAGCTTTGAAGTATACTAAAAATTGAATAGTTCATTTTGTGAATCAAATCTATATTTTCAATTGATAAGATTTGAAATGTTTTGTAAGGAAACTGAATTGAATTAAAACTGATGGTTTGAAGTGAATTAAATTGGAAATGTTTGAAGTGAATTAAATTGGAAATTTGAAATTTAGGTTTAATTGAATAAATTTGTAAAATGTAAATGTATGATTTCGAAATGTTATGATTTTCAAAGTGTAATGATTTCAAGTATTTTGGTTTCGAAGGAGTTATACTTTGAAAGTATTATGATTTTGAAAATGAATATATGTTAGAAATGGTTTTGGTTTCGAAGTATAAACCATTTTGAAAGGAATATAGTATGGAAATGAAATGATTTGATTTTTTCGAAGTATAAACTATTTTGAAATGACAACGACATTATAATAATGTTTGGTTGTTAAAGAGACCGGGATCGGAAGTTATCATACTCTCTGCTAACTTCGAAAACCACTTTAACAATCGTGTACGCGGTGGAGATTCCAGAATGAAGTAGGATGGTGGCGAAGATCCTATTGGGGTATGAACATGGACCCAACTCCCATGAGTTGGCATAAGGTGGCTAAAACAGGAGCGATCGACGGGCCAAGTGAGGTCATTCCTCCGATCGGACACATTCCTTTGATACTATGCTCTTATCTTGTGGTTGATTTGATGGCCATCCTTCGATTTTGATTTGGGAGTGTGTTCTGAGGTGGGAGGTGGTGGCTGCTATGCATTACCACCAGCCCGTAAGCGTAATTGGTATATCTACCATGGCATTGCCTAGTTGTGCCATGTCACCTACCATATCGAGCCTTACTACGAGTTTGTTTTTCTCCTGTAGCCCATGGAGTATTTAGGGTAGTCTCCCGATCTGGAGATATGCTGATCCTGGATGGACTACTAGGACTATTACGTGTTGGGAGTATATGGGTAACCCTTCAACGCTATTTTAAAGTAAGTTTATTTTACTGCAGACATTATTATAATAGCGCAATATTACTACATAGTAAATAGTTTAACGGATCCTTAAAGGATGGGCGATCCCAAGAATCCTTTAAGTTATTGATGCAATTTTGTTACTGTTCACTTGAGTTGATTTACAATTCATAAGTATTTATGTCCTGACTCGAGTGTTTTGTGTTTTGCTTTACACTCGAGTTAGACTGAATGATTCAGCATTCAAGACTTACCTTCGAAGTTGGAGCTCTTCTTGAAGATCCAGCCATCTATTTTTCTTTCAGTATCTAGTGATTCCGGTGTTTTATTCTGATTTGTATCTGATGTATCTTGTTACTCTTCTTTTCTATCTTGTTTAACTCTAATGTATCTTATTTTCTATAGTAGCTTCATGAACTACTATCTCATTAATTCCGCTGCATTATTATTTACTCTGTGTGTGTGATCTGCGATTATTTATTTACTATGTATTCTGAGATTTTTCAAATTTTATTTACAACGCGGTATTTTGAGCAATTCAAGTCCGACATGTTTGGATGCGAATGGTTGAAAATATCGGGCTGTTACATTCAGTGATGGGAACTTGTGAGTGAAATGATGTTGTATTCTTCTATGGAGATAAATGAAATGAAATAAAGTGATGATGTGTTCTACTACAGAGACATATGCAACGGGATTGTTCACACTCGAAGATTTCAAATGTGCGCATAAAGAAGGGATATGTGTGAACGCTCACTTGGATTATGATCAAATAAAATATATAATAATCATATATATGTCTTACACTGGACTTAAAAACTATAGTCTTAGACTTATAAAGTTGCATAGAGTTAGCACTAAGAAACCAAGATGTCATGTAGTCTTTAGTCAATGATGTGGCCATATGAGCTATTATATATCCAGGGCACCCAAGTGATGTGAGGATTGTTTAATAGATGCAATTTTTCTTTATCACTCTGAGGATGTCACATGTTGTAGGTATTATGGACTTAGATTCTTGAACAAGAAACATTATACTTTGACTTGTAGTACACCCATATGATGATGATGATAGTTGATTATCATATAATGTTATGTGCTAACTCTTTGGATGTGAAGACAAGTCGGTATGATTCTTTATACCACATGTCCTTATTTGAAAGACTTTGTAACGACCCATTAATTTTGAAAATTAAAAATATTAAATTAAATAAGATTTTGAAATTTAATATTTTGAGAAATTAAATTTTATGATTTATTATTGAGGAAATAATTAGAATATGATTTAATAATGTTGTTTGAATGCTACTGATAACTATTTAAATTAATTTCAATCAATTGAAATAAATTTTAGGTTAATCTAGTTATAATTGTAAATAATGAAAAAATTAAATGATGTATGTAAAGGTGAGATCGAATGTAATTGATTGAAATTGGTTAACATAGAATATGAAATCAGTGATGTGGTAAGTAGTCATAATCTTTGTTTGTAAACAATAAATTTATAAATGTGATAAAATTACTTAAAACTAACAATTGTTAATTTATCATCTCATTATTTAATACGTTTAGAATTAATTTGGAAATCAAAAAAAATTTATGTAATTAATTATTGCAGTTAATATGGTAAAAGATGTTAACGGTAAAATAATGAATGCAATAAAATGTAAACTTATGTTAATATAATTCATTGGATGCGTAGTTAATAGCACGAATTGGACAATAAAGGAAATTGTTGACGATAAAATGCATATTTATTTAAGGAAAATAAAATGCGTGATTTAAATGGTAACATACCAAGTTGATTTCAAATAACAGAATGAGGTAAAACAATTAATTGGTAAGTGATGGATGTCTTTTGTTAATGCAGCGAACGTTACAACCTTTTAATAAAGACAATAGAAGTCACAAATATGTCACTAATAATAAATTGGAAATTTATAACCACAATTTAATTTGAAATATATATATTTAATTGATTGGCATTTAACCTTTTAAATATGATAAGGGGAAACAAATTAATATTGCATTAATTGATATTACATCTTTTAATTAAGAAAAAGTGTAACGATCCGTAACTTTTAACAACTATAAAATGGCAGTATTTTGAATTTAAATAAAAATTAAATTTCAATTTTTTTGAATTTGTAATGTTGAGTGTTTTATTTGACCAAATTTAATACAATAATTTTTTTTGTGAAATTTCAAATTTTGGTCAAACTTAGTCAAAGTTTAACTTTTGGTGGAAAACTTAAATTTGAATTTTAAAATTTTTATTCTTTTTATATGATACTAGACTGAATTTTATTCCTCTCTTCACTTTTAGTTTCTTCAAAATCAAATTTCTGTTCTAAAAATATAAATTACTATGAAAAATTGATATAAATTTGCAGTGTATATGTGTGTTCTTTTGGCCAAGTCTTATTGGGTTTGATTGGTCTAATGGGCTCCTTAGTAAACCAAGAGACCCTAGGAACCCTAAGAGATATTGGACCCTTCCTTTCACCACCCATTGACCTTTTATTCCCTATCTGATTAACCAAGTATGTACAGATTTTTCTCATTGAGAAATTTCCGCGTACTCTTCTTCTTCTTCCTCAAATCTACAGAACTCCAAAACTCCAAAATCACAAATCCCTAACCTCCATCTTTTCTCTCTTCAAAACCCTTCCATCCTCTCACCCCTTGCCGCCGCCCTCCACCATCAATTTCGACCATCTCCTCCGTCCTCCGCTCAGCCATCTCCACCATTTTCAATGCCGAAAACCCCAAGCCCTCCCCTAGGCCATAGCTGAACCCCTAGCCTTTCCTCTCATCCTCTATTTAAAAAAAACAAGAAGAAAACACAATTTTTTCGATTTGCATTGTCATGCTTTACTTTGCTTTTGGATTGTTGCTTTAGATAGGATTGATTGGCTTGTCGTGTTTAGATTTCAACTTGGATCTATCTATTTGTGTTGTCAAAAAACTCTCTAACCTCGAAAGGTGAGCAATCACACACGATTAACATTTTTATTATTAGATAATAAACATCGATTGAAATGTTACGAAAAATTGTTGCTTTAGATAGGAATATGTGATATATGTTGTTTTGTTCCCTTGAATTTGTGTTATAATATTCACATACACAAGTTTTATACGTCACAAATAGTATGTTATGTTGATTTTATTCATTGTCACGTATGATATGTTAGAAAATGTGTTATATTAGAAAAAAATATATATGCCATATTGGAATATGTCACATATGCTATGTTGAAGAAAAAAGTGTTATGTTAAGAAAATCATATGTTGCACATGCTATGTTAATAATATGTCACCTATGTTATGTGGAAATAATGTTTTATGTTTGGAAAAAATGATATGTCATGTTATTTTATTGTAAATCACCTTGCAAGTTCCTGGTATATATGTCATGTTATACATTTATATGTTTTGTTAGTGTATGACATGTTAGAATTTGAAATATTCACTTATGTTGTTTATGATATGTGGCACATGTGATATGTTAATTATGCATGTCTATATATTAAATTGTTAATTATGCACGCATGTTGGTCATTAGCATGTTATGTTATTATTGTTCTCACACCCAAGTTCCCTAATAGTTAGGAAAATCACTTTGGGTTGAAATGACTTATACCGAATATAAAACCACTCTGGGTTTGAATATGATTTAGAAATTAATTTGGAATATTGTAAGTTTAAATTTATGTTTGAATTTGAAATTATGAAATTGAAATTTAATTGATTTAATGAAAGTATTTAGTTGGATTTTTAGATTTAAACTTGTTGTTTGATTTTAACTTAATAGATTTAAATGGAAAGGTTTAAGTTAACCCTAAATTTTATTTGATTTGATCAATAAAATTAAATTTTTGCAGAAATAGGATGGATTCAATTTAAAGATTTAATTGACATAATGGTATAAAATTTCAAGTTAAACTTTAAAAGGTTTAATTGATTTGTCAAAAAATTGACATATGAAAGATTTAAATTTAGAATTTCTAAGTAATTGATTTTAAAGTAAATGTTGAAATTTAAAGAATTTGATTTGAATGATGAAACTGGATAATTTAGATTTAATTGAGGTAAATAGTGTAAATGAGAAATTTAAACTTCTAAATCTTAAGTTGACGTGAAAGTTGAAACCTGAATTTATTTAATTCGGGATTGAAAATGTTGATATATGGTTCGGTTTGGGTTATGGAATGTGAAATAGCTTTATGTGAAAAATTAAAATTTGAAATTGAATTTAGTAATGAATCGACTGGAAACGAAAATGAAAAATTAGAATTTGAACTGAACCTATTTATAGTGTGAAAGACGATGTTTATTTAAACCTAAGCATTTCACTTACTGAGTTATCCATACATTTCACTTGAGTTGATTTATTTACATGAGAATGTTAGTCCTAACTCGAATGTTTTTGTTTTACTTTACGCTCGGGGAAGACTGACCATTTCAGTTTAGCAAAGACATTTATTTTTGAAGAAGAAGATGGAGTCGGGGACCGTATCTAGTAAAATTATAGCAGTTGTCTATTCTACCTGGGAAAAAAATGAAAATTCTAATTTTAATGAAAAAATTGTTTATGCATTTATTTTGTGTATTATACTTTATCCTTCCGCTGCGAGATTCTGTATTTTGTTCTTTTGAATCTTATTTCATTTGAACAGTACCATTAATAACCTGTCTTTTGAATAGTTTGAGTTAGACATGTGTGGTTTATTGTTGACTTAAACTGTCCAAAAAGGTGGGTTGTCACAGTTGGTAAAGAGCTTTGGTTTAGAGATACCTTAGCCTGTTGGGGTTTACTCATTAGGGATAGGGGAAGTAATACCCTAGAATGAGTTTGTGTGTGTACACGAGAGCACATATTTGTTAGTGCTATAAAATGTTTTCTATAGTATTGAAATGAAATAGTTTTTTTCCTAACATTATATGTTATATATAAGGGAATGAATTTTTTTATAACTAATATAGTTATTTGTATTGTGTTTGTTTTAGGAAATGATATAATATTTAATTATTATCATTTATCATTGTTCAGTTGTATTTAGTCAGTTTACAAGCGTTGGCCACTATTGTTGATTTGAATTTAAGAAATAAACACTAGTTTAATAATGGTATATTAAAGAAAATTAAGTGAATGATTATATGAACATGATTCCTAAGTTTAGTCTTAATAAAGAGAATATAAGCTGAAAATTTGAGAACTAAAATTCCAATGTTTTAGAAATTGGTTTCCTAATATTTTGTAAAGAATGGCAGTATTATTCAAAAGTGAATAATTAGGATATTTGTTTATGTAATTGAAATATTTTGTTGTGAATCTTGTTGTTTGTCGATTGGTTGTTTAAACTATTAAAATAAAATGTAATGTTCTGAAATTCTATATTGTCCAAAATTTTGAAGTTAATTTTAGTGTTAAATACTTCGTAATTTTGTAAAATTATAAAGGTTGAATTTTATAATCTTCTTTAGAAAAGGAAAAATGAGTAAAATAAGATTTGAATTGTTAAAATTTATGTTAAGAAAATGATTCTGAAAATTTGTATGTACATTTAGGATGAAATATGGTATTATGTGTGTGAATTTAAGTATTGAAGTGTTTGAGTTGAAACTGAAAAGAAATGAGTAACAAATAAACTTAAATGGTTGTAAAAGTGTTTATAAACTTAGTTAAATTTTTTGAAATGTGTCATGAATAATTTGAAAGGTAAAAGTGAAAACTAATTGGATAAAGAAATATGAACTAAGAATGAAATGATTATAAATAAAGACATGACTTGTAAATTTTTTAGAAAATAAACGGATGTTGCAAGAAATGGTTATAATTAAAGTTGTGATAAATTTAAACTCGAATAATGTCTTATAAAAGAAGTTCGGCTTTTATAAATTAGTTATAAACTTAAGGAAATTTCTTATGAAATAATTCACAAATAAATGTAGTATTAAATAAGAAATATATGTGAAAATGAAGTGATTTAAAACGATTAATGTTATTTATTAATGATTTTGTCATTAAATGAAGATTTTTTTATTAATTGATAAGAGATAAAATGTGTATAAATAAATGAGATTTATAATGTGAATTAAAAGTGTAATTGTTTTAAAACAAATTGGATTAAATACATAAGTTGTACGTATATTGTTTTATTCGCATAATTACTTTGATCCGGATTTGAGTACACAAACTCGAGGTGAATTACACCATTTTTTGTTAGGACTTTTCATTCGATTCTTGACGACAAATATTTGATACGGATTTTTGGTTTGATTCTAAAATTCTCTATCATAGTATATGGCTATGCAAGGAGAAAGATGGTTTCTACTCAAGAAACCTTGTCAAAGTCCACACTAGGTAAGTAGAATGGACAAGACTAGTTCGAAAGCGAATTGTGTGATCGAGCGAGCGATCGAATGTGATATTACGTGATGATGACATACTTACATCTTATATTCTAATATAATTGATATACTTTGACACTAAAAATGAAAGTTGTTGGGTTAGATATCCTTTGTAATTTAAATTGGAATTTTTTATGCAAACCTACTATAAATTCGAAACTATATTTTACAAACTATTTTATATTCAAAACTATTTTTTTCATTTTATCTTATATACGAAAACTATTTTAGATATAATTTTTTTAATCTTATATACAAATCTATTTTACAAACAATTTTATATAAAAATATTATTTTAGATTCAAAACTATTCTAAATTCAAAACCTTTTATAAATGAAAGATGTTCAATCCCATATGGCTTTTTATGCAGAGTAATTGATTTTGGAAATTTTTTGATTCTCATATAAGATGGACTTTATATAGTATAAGGTGATTTTGAAGACTATTTATTTTGGAATGTAACGACCCACCATTTTGGATGGTTCAAATCAACAATAAACCACACATGTCAGACTCAATTCATTCAAAAGGGAGGATAGCTAATGAGGTAAATAAAAAAATGAAAAGTAAAATAAAACAAAATACAGAATCTCGCAGTGAAAAGACAAAATATAATAATCAAATAAACAGTTCATGAATCTGTTTTACAAATAACATTTGATTACATTCATACAATTCAAATCAAACACTAAAAAGCTCTTATTTAAGGTCAGGCTGACCCGAGCCTAATGAAAAGACAAAACACTCGAGCCGAAACTAAAAGATCTTATGTAAGTCAAATAAAAATGAATAAAATTGAAAAAGTATTGCAATGGTGTCATACATGTTACAGATTTTATTTTCTATAAAGTGTACAACGTGAATATAATCATTCAATGGGTTTCAAATAATTCGAAATATCAATCTTATTCATCAAATTAAAATAAATCTGAAATTTGAATTAACTTAAACCCTTCAAATAATTCAATTCCAATTAAAAGTCCAAATTCAAGAAATTATATGGGTATATGTCATTTCAACCAGTATCAAAAATCAACATTTCCAAATCAATGAAAGCCGTTCGAGTTTATCATTTCAATCCATAATGATTTTCCCTTAATCTATAAGATCGTTAGGGTATGTATCATTTCAACCCAAATTTCAACAATCACCCAAATATTAACAATTGAACATACATCACAATCATCATTGAAATCAACAAATAACAACCAATAATTTACTGGTTATCATTAACAGGTATTTGATTTGGCAATTTAAATTTCAATATTAAATTAAATGGTAATTAAATTCAATTAAAGTCAGATTTAACTTGAATGATAATTTAAAATATACTAAACAGCAACCAATCAATTTCTAATAACATCATAAATTCAATTTAACTAACATAAGAAAATCTAGTAGCTGTGAGTGTTTGCTCACCTTTCGTGGTTGCGAAGGTGATGATAAAATGGAGCAATATGGAGATTCCTAGCAAAGATCCAAATGAAAAGCAAATCCAACAAAGCTTAGACACAAACACGAATCAATAAACAAGTTTCAACTACTTCCAGCTTCCAAACAACCCAAGATCCAAACTACGGACAAACTGAAACTAGGTCATCTTTAACAAAATATTCGAACCAAAACATTTCTGAATCTATAAAAGTGGCTAATTAGAAAGTTGTTTCGAATTCTTTTCTCTCTAATCTAAAACAATATTTACTTAAAAAAATTCTGTCTTGAGGAAGTTCTGGTCAAAACAAACAGCGGTGTATTCTGAGTTGAAAATCTAAGTTCAAAAATACCTCGAAAATACTTGAGTGTTTGGCATAGAAAATTATGGAAATTGAAGAATGGATCTAAAAGAAAGTTAAATCCACTATAAAAATAAATGATTTGAAAAATAATAATCACATAATTTGATTCATTCCAGAAGGAGATATGATTGATACAATATGGAGTATTGTCGACTAAAACTAGACCCGGGAAAGGAATTGAAAATAGAGTTTTTGATATAGAAATATCCAGAATGGGAAGAAGGGTTCAACAAAAATATTGTTTCCATTGAAATTATACATGGTTTCAAAAAAAATTGATTTGGAGAAGTTTAGTGGAATATAGAAGCTAGGGAAATAAGGGGAAGAAAGATGGAAAAAGGGAAGGGAGAAAGAAGGGAAAAGGAGAATGAAGAGGAGAGGGAAGATGTGGCTTTAGCTATGGGTTACTACCGTGAGTCGTGGGTGGTGATGGAGGTAGGTGGCGGCAAGAGGAGAGAGGTAGGATAGGTTTTTGAAGGAGGAATGATGGAATTTTATTTGGAGATTTTAGAGTTTTGGGGTTTGGAGTTTTCTATAGATTTAAGCAAGAAGAAGAAGAGTGTGCATAAGGTTTCTCAAATGAGGAATTTATGTACGTAATGGGTTTTGGTCAGATAGAAAATAGAAGGTCAATGGGTTGGAAAAAAAGGGTCCAAAGTCTCTTACGGTTTCTAGGGTCTCTTGGTTTACTAAAGAGCCCATTAGTCTAAAACAAACCCAATAAGACTTTGCCAAAAAAAGAACACAAACATACACTGCAAATGAAATAAGTTGCAGGTTATTTAATAATTAGAAAATGAAGGTGGAGAGACAAAAATAAATGTCACATTTTATTTTGAAAGCTTCAGGCATTAATAATGCATAAAGAAATATAAGTAGGAATGGAAAAGTTTGCAAACCAAAGGACAGTGAAATTTTGTATACGCGAAAATGAGGTGGCAAGAATTAGCTCTAAAAGTTTAGGCTCAGATATTAAACAAAAGGAGAAATGAACGAATCAAGTATTAATAATGAGACAACTATTTTAAAACATACATGCAACAATTAATAACAAAAGAAATGAAGGGACCATGTACATCGCACAACCATTTGAAATTCAATTTGTGAAACATAACCAAATTAACTTCCTTAATTCAAATAATATTCAAATTTGTACGCATTTAGTTTTTTATCTATGCATGTTGGGTGTATTCTCACCACCGAACCAAGGCAGGACCGAACACCCCCACTACCGAACCAAGGCAGAACCAACCACGCTCCACTCATCACCGAACCAAACCACCTTCCTCTCACCATCGAACCAAACCACCATCCTCTCACCACCGGACCAATCCACATTCCTCTCACCACCGAACCAATCCAACTTCCTCTCACCACCGGAGCGAGACGCTACCGAACCCACATGAAGAAGACCCTACCGAACCAGAAGCATACTACCGCTACCGAACCAAAGTGAAGAAAGTATTACCGAACCAACAATGCCAAGCCAGATCACATCAGCCCAGGCCCACCAGCCGCTATATACATCCAAGACCCCTACCCCCAGCCTCACTCTATAAATAGAGGGGTAGGGGTACAACAATGGGAGACAAGTTTTAGAGCTCAAGCACGGACAGAACTTTCAAACAACTTTCATACACTTGTAATCAAAGCTTTGTACTTGTAATCTGAACAGTGAAAGAGAATAACATATGAATTGGACGTAGGCACATTCTGGCCGAACGACTATAAATTTGTTTATCTTTTACAGTTTAGTCCCTGCTTTTTACATATTTCCATAAATCACTTAAATCATTAAGAATAACATAAAATCGACTAAATCACATGACTTGGAGGTGTTTGCCCATTTTTTGTGCAAACATTTTTGGTGCTTTCACTGAGAGCTCGAGCTAGAAGCTTCAGCTTGTCCCACTTAAACTTCTTCCCTATAGCATCGCTCATTGCTTGGAGGACATGCCTCCCAAGCAGAAGAAAGATGTTAGCAAAGGAAAGAACATCGCAACTAGCAGCATTCCAGATCCAGTGATCATAGATCAAGAGAATCGTCCCGTTCCAACAGCAGTACAAAATGGAAATCCGGCAAATCCAACAACCCCTGCCACGGAACAGCCGGCAGCAATTACTAGAGCAGATCTAGACAGGGTTGTGGCTGAAGTAACTGACCGCTTCACATCCCAACAAGAAGCCTTGGTGAACCGACTCATGTCACGCTTAAGGGATGCTGAAGAATCCAACCGCAACACTGAATCATGGGACGAGTCCCAGTCGGGAGGATCTCGAAGGCGACAAAGATCTTTCTTCTCCGAAGAAACTAGGAACAGGAACAGCAATGATAGGAGCCGAGCCCGAACTCAGCCCGAACTCCGACCCGAGGAAACACTTGGAACCAAACCCAACGGGGGAGGTACCAGGCGACGGTCGGCTGTGGCTGAGCCGGTCATGCTACCTAGCCATGGAAACACCAATGAACGGGGCCGAGCTAGAGTCCAGCCCGAAGTTGGACCCGAGGAAGTGCTCAGAACAGAACCCAGCATGGGACGATCAAGGCAAGGGCCAACTGTAGCTGACCCTAGCATGCTCCCAGAAGATCGGAGACAGCCACTGGAAAATATTAGGAGTGATAGACGATACCACCCCTATAGATCATCTGGACGGAATCAATCCCGGAGAGAAGAACCAAACTCATTTCTAGCTGCTCCAAATTCTGATGAAAGGATGGCGCGATTGTTCAGAGAGTGCGTCCAACGGGATCAAAGAGATCGAGGGATAGGCGCTAGGGTAACCAGCCCTTTCACCCGCAATATCGAAATTGCCATCACCCCCGAGAATGGAAAATGCCAACAATGGAACCTTGCAAGGGAATCTCTGACCCCGTTGTACACTTGTAGAGATACACACATCATATGCTCATGAGCGGAGCCACAGAAGGAGTATTGTGAAAATGCTTTCCACTATTCTTGCAGATCTAGCTACCTCCTGGTTCTGCCACCTACCTTAAGGATCCATCAGCTCATGGGAAATGTTGGAAGAAAAGTTCATCAGCCAGTTCCGCATTCATGTGGAACAACCCAAGGACGCTTATTCCCTATCTAATATCAAACAGAAGCCTGGAGAGACAGTGCATCAATATCTAACCCAATTCAATGCTGCAGCGGCCGCAGTCCAAGATACCGATGAGAAACTTATCTTAATGGCCCTCTGTAGTGGTGTGCATCTGGATACTAAGTTTGCTAGAAGATTAACAAAAGAAAAACCAGCTACCTTACCTGATTTCTTCCATGAAGCCGGAAGATATATGAGACTTGAAGACGCTGCCATTGAAAGATAGACAGGGCAACAAACCAAGGCAACCCATGGCGACACACCCGCTGTAGCAAAAGACGTTCGAAGAAATGACTCTAGAGACAATGCTGGGGGCAAGAAGGGAGAAAAACGTCTATATCGGCCAGGACCGAGATTTGACACTTACACTCATTTGAATGAGACAATCGAAAACATCTTCCTGGCCACCCAAGACGAAGTTAAATAAAGACGCCCCCCGTACAAGAAGGAATCAGATAACGCAATTAAGTCTGCAAAGTTCTGCCGCTTCCACGAATCTCATGGGCATGATACCAATGAATGCCATCATCTCCGGGACTTAATTGAAGAACACATCAGAAGGAAGAGACTGGAACGCTATGTAAAATGTCAGAACAGGACCCCATCTCCTGCCAATAAAAACCCAAGGCTACCCCTCCCAGAAACAGGAGAGGGAAATCGCAAAACCAACGGCTCCAGTCAAGAGAAGATAGTGGTCTATACCATATCGGGAGGACCACACATCGCCGACAGAAGCTGGGCAGAGATGGAAAGATACGAAAAGTCACTTAGAAATAATGAAGGATACGTTAATTCTGTTGTGGAAGAACGCCACCCGAAGCAAAAAGAGAATGATGACATTACATTCAATAGGAGTGACCTAGAAGGAAGGCAGTACCCTCACATGGATCCTATGGTCATATCTGCCCGGTTCGGCCCAGCCAAAGTTTTTCGAATTCTAGTAAACACTGGAAGCTCAGTAAATATCATATTCAAGCATGCTTTCGACAGAATGAAGCTGTCAATGAAGGATGTGTCTCCCTGCAACAAACCACTACACGGTTTCACTGGAGACGCGAAGATGTCCCTCAGGCAATTGGACCTTTTTGTTGAAACAGGAAGTCACCCCCGCTCTGTTGTGCTGAAACAAACATTTGTGCTGATAGATAACCACTCGGCCTACAACGCCTTTTTAGGAAGACCAGCCTTGTCTGACTTCCAAATTGTCTTGGCCCCGTGGTGCCTGAAGATGAAATTTCCAACAAACAATGGAATAGGGGAAGTAGAGGGAGATCAAGATGTCGCTCGAGATTGCTATGTAACTGAACTTCGCAATAATCGCAGGAAGGATAGAGGGAAGAATGCAGAGACTACTCTCTGCATGAAAACTTTGGAAGCATAGAAACTAAAGAAAGCCCCTCCTCTTCGATATGCCAGTGATCCTTTCAATGAGTTAGAGCCCAAAGACAAAGAGGAGGAGGCCACCGCCGAGCCTGCAAAGGCTATGGAGTTTGTACCTGTAGAGAAACGCGAGTCAAGTAGACTGTTCAAAATTGGATCTCAGCTAAGACCAGAATTGTGATAACCCGGGTTTTTGAGCATCTAATAGTTGGATAACTCTCTAGTTTATAGATTGAATAGATAAGAATTTTGATAATAAGGAATATCTGAATATAAATAATAGAAACTGAATTTTTACATCTGAAAAAAAAACTATTATTTTCAAACAAATTAAATATATGTATTTTTATGTATATATTAAAAAAAAAATTGATTTGAATTTAATAAATGTTTTCCTTTTAATTTAAATGTAATGACCCGAAAATTTCGATCCCGAAAATTTCGAATAGTTAGAGAAAAGAAGAAAGAGATAGAAGAAGAACAGAAAAGATACACACAAACTCACATTCACAACGGATAAAATATAATATCAATAATAGTTATACCAAAGAAAACTATATCTATCAATTTAACATGTCTCAGATATATACAATATCATGGTGGAAACTCTCCATACGTCCCCGCCATCCTGCTCGCCTCCTGAGCTCCAGAACGTCCTTACCTGAAAATTTGTAATACTCGGTCTGACCCGAGCATTACATCAAAGTAACACCCGGGTCAGGCTGGAAACCAGCGTGAGTAAACCTATCTAACTTGGAATACAAAAGCATACAATTTATATAAAACCCGGGTAACTTATATCAATTTACAACTTCGTACGTTGTTATATACATCATTTAATCCACCCATCAATTTTCTAATTACCAAACTTAGATTAAATGATCCAGTTCACTTAAATCATCCAGTACCATATATAGATTTCACATATCAAATCTGAACAGAGTTATTATAGATTACAAATCGAAGTGGTTTCGGGTATTTATTGATACCCAACCACGGTCTCTTCTATTCCAATGTCATTTCATAACACTGTTTAAGTTTAAAACAATTCCATTTATCTAGAATTACATGTTTACACTGTCGTTCATCACAGACAGACAAACCATTTTATCACAGTTTAATCCAACATAACATACCACGTAGCATCTCATAATAGAGATATCAAATAATCCAAGGCATTCAATATCATTTAATCATGCATGAGCAGGATTAATTAATCATACCATTTCTAATTAATTTAAATAGATTAAAATTAATTACTTCATTCACTTTTATTCCTGCTTGTTTAACGTAAATTAATTAACCAATGGGATAATTACTTAGTAATTATGGATAATTAGTTGGGATGGAATGTAATGCTCGGGTCAGACCGAGTACAAATTTTCAGGTAAGGACGTTCTGGAGCTCAAGAGGCGAGCTGGATGACTGGAACGTATGGAGCGTACCCGCCGTGATATACAATTGTATATCTAGGACATGTTGATTTAGAATGGTCCTGTGTTGTGTAAATGTTGTAACTCTGATATATAAAAATGTAAATGTACTGATACAGTTCTTTTTTCTAAACCCTTATTATGTGATATTATATTTTGATCCGCTGCGAATGTGAGGTTTTCTGTGACTGGCTTCTATTTCTGCTTCTTTCTCTTTTCTTCTTTTCACTAACTATCTGGAATTTTCGGGATCGAAATTTTTGGGTCGTTACAAGAATTGAGGGATCAACTCATCGATTTTCTCCGCCACAACTTGGATGTATTTGCATGGACGCACTGACATGACTGGAATCTCCCCAGACGTGGCATGCCACGTACTAAACGTCGATCCTACCAAGGTGCCAGTAAAGCAGAAAAAGAGAAGTAAGGGGCAGAACGATCAGCAGCCCTCGATGAAGAATTAAAGAACCTACTTGCCAATAACTTCATACGAGAAGCCATCTACCCAGAGTGGATCGCTAACCCGGTACTAGTAAAGAAGGCTAATGGGAAGTGGCGAACATGCATTGACTTCTCCAACTTAAATGACGCTTGCCCGAAGGATTGCTTCCCACTCCCCCGAATCGATCAGCTGATGGACAACACAGCCGGGCACGAACTATTATCTTTTATGGACGCATACTCAGGATATAACCAAATTCCTATGCATGCCCCCAATCAAGACCACACTAGTTTCATCACTGACCGGGGATTGTACTGCTATAGAGTAATGCCGTTTGGGCTTAAGAACGCCGGAGTTACCTATCAGCGCCTCGTCAACAAAGATGTTTGCGGAACTGATAGGACGAACTATGGAGGTTTATGTGGATGACATGCTAGTAAAATCGAGGAAAGCCAACGATCACGTAAGCCACCTGGGCGAGATGTTTCAAGTACTTCGCCAATATGGAATGATGTTGAATCCTCTAAAGTGCTCATTCGGAGTATCGTCAGGAAAGTTTTTGGGATTCATCGTCCATGCCAGAAGAATTGAAGCAAGCCCCGAACAAGTCCGAGCCCTGAAAGATATCAGGATACCTTCCACTCGCAAATAAATGCAAAGCCTAAATGGGAAGGTGGCCGCCCTAAGCAGATTCATCTCTAAAGCGATTGACAAGTGTGTCCCCTTCTTCGAGGCTCTAAAGAAAGACAAAGGAAAGTTCGAATGGACCGACGAATGCTTAACAGCCTTCCTTAACCTAATCGAACACCTCCAGACACCACCAGTATTCTCAACTCCAAACGAAGGCGAAGAGCTGTACCTATACCTTGCTGTGTCATCTCATGCTCTAAGCACCGCTTTGGTGAGAGAAGACAACCGCGCGCAACGGCCAGTATACTTTGTAAGCAAGAGGTTAACGGGGGCAGAAGCCATATATCCTAAACTTGAGAAGCTAGCATACTGTTTACTAATCACGTCACGGAAACCGCGACACTATTTCCAATCTCATTCCATCAGAGTTCTAACCGATCAACCGCTAAGGCAGGTACTCCATCGTCCCGGCACTTCTGAACGACTACTTAAATGGTGCATTGAACTGAGTCAATATGATATCACCTGCCATCCTCGCACCGCCATCAAGGGACAAGCCATGGCCGATTTCATTGCCGAATTCACTTCCAACGAAGGTAAAGAGCAATATGAAATAGCAAAAGACATTAAGTGGAATCTCTTTGTGGATGGAGCATCAAACGAACAAGGCTCGGGGGTAGGTATTGTAATAATCACTCCCAGGGGAAGGAAGCTACACTATGCTCTAAGGTTGGAATTCGCTGCCACTAACCACGATGCAGAATATGAAGCAGTAATAGATGGATTAGAACTTGCCTTAGAGATTGGAGTCAGTTCTTTATGTCTTCATAGTGATTCTCAACTTATTGTAAACCAAATACTAGGAGAATTTCAGACTCGAGGAGAACGACTCATATCATATCTAAAGAAGACTAAGCTGCTACTCGATCAATTGGATCACTATTTAATCAAACACATCCCTCGAGAAGAGAACCAAGAGGCTGACGAGATTGCAAAGCAAGCTAGCATGAAAGACGGTACCATTTCCGGAACAGTAGCCATCTCAAAGCAACTAACCCCGAGTTTCGAGCAAGTGAATCTGGTAGCTGCAATCGAAGAGGAAACTTGGATGACTCCCATCCGAAAATTCTTACAAGATGACACACTGCCCAGCGAGCGTAATTAAGTCAGGAAATTTTTGAGGAAAGCTTCCCGCTACGCAATACAAGAAGGCATCCTCTATCGGCGCGGCTTCTCTAACCCCTTATTAAGGTGTGTCACTGGAAGGGAAGCCAAGGAAATCTTATCCAACATCCATCAAGGAAGCTACGGAGATCACACTAGAGGACAGACTCTAGCAAAGAAAATACTCCGATATGGATATTTTTGTCCCTCCTTAAACAAAGACGCCTTATACTTCGTTAAAAAATGTGACAGATGTCAGAAATTTGCCAAGATTCCTCGACTACCAACAAATGAGGTTACTCAAATAACAAGCCCTTGGCCCTTTAAAGTATGGGGAATTGACTTGATTGGCGAACTGCCAGTGGGCCGAGGCGGAGCCAAATATGCTATAGTTGCAGTCGACTATTTCACCAAATGGGTGGAAGCGGAACCTCTAAATAAAATATTCTCGGCAAAAGTTATTAACTTCTTGATCAAAAATGTTCTATGCAGGCACGGGGTTCCACTCAAAATTAGATCGGACAATGGACTTCAGTTTGACAGTGAAGAGTTTGCCGACTGGTGCCAAAAGCACGGAATTCACAAAAGCTTCTCATCTGTGGCTTAACCCCAGGCAAACGGGCAAGTCGAAGTTGTCAACAAAATTCTCAAAACTCTAATAAAAAAGAAGCTTGAAAAATCGAAAGGCGCTTAGGTGGATGAACTTCCTACGGCACTTTAGGCCTACCGCACATCTTTCAGAACATCAACGAGGCATACTCCTTTCTCTTTGTCATACGGATCGGAGGCCATGCTCCCAGTCGAAACTGTAGTACCTTCCCACCGCAGGATCCACTATAACCCAGAAGAGAATGAAGAACTCCTTCACATGTCTTTGGATCTAATTGAAGAGAGAAGAAACGATGCAGCGCTCAAAGCAGCAGCTCACAAGCAAAAAGTGGCAGCGCAATACAACACCAAAGTCAAGCATCGTAGCTTACAAGAAGGAGATCTTGTCCTCAAGCAAATCTTCCCGCGCCCCGGTGCACTAGATCCAATCTGGGACGGACCATATGTAATTCATAAAGATCTCCACAACGGAGCTTATATTTTGTCAACAGTGGACGGAGAGGTGTTCCAGAGGGCATGGAACATCCAACAACTTCGTCGATACTTTTCTTAACTTGTACTTCCCATATGAAGTGAATTAACAAAGATAATCAGTGGACGTAGGCATTTTCGTGCCGAACCACTTTAAAAACTTGTCTCTTTTTTAACTTGTTCCTTTATATCTTGGCTGCTTGTTAACCTTATCCTTTTCTGTTGAACAAAATCCTGTGTAATGGCATTTCCATTCAAGACATATTACAGCGCGACTTCACCTGGACAAGACCTAACAGGTACTATACGAATCTATGCCCTCGCCAATGAGACACTTTTTCTCCAGCATCCCTCTGCTGCGGGTTAACTCATTTCTCGCGATCGGCCCTTAAAGCCAACTGTAATGAGCCGATTATACGCCACTGAGAAGGCCGATTATAGCCGAGGCAGCTCATTACAGCGTTCGGCTCGCCGACAACCGTGAACGTACTTTAAGCCCCAACATAAGGTGTGGCCAGCCAGGGGTAGTTCACAGTTGACGATCGGCACCCACGCTAGCTGGCCACGGTAAATCGAATAATACCCACGATTATGGGCCATAATGGCCCGGGTAGTTACTGTGCGTGATCTCGGATCCGAGTGTCTTAAGTACGGCTGTGGTAAAAAAGAGCAACCCCCCGCGGAGGCGTAAGATGGGTGACAAATGTCTCCAGGACCCACAGCCAGGGAAAGTGGCTACAAAACCCGTTTGCCATGAACTTAAGCACATCGCAGGCCTTCCGTGATTGGAAGTTTTACTATTTCTTATATTTCTATTTTGTTTAAAAACTTTCCTCCTATCCTCTATAACGATCCCTAAAGTACAGGACACAAAATAGGAGACGCTCGCTAATGGGAATAGGAACTCACAACTGGATGACAGGTCACTCAGCTGCATTCCACGCTCAGTCATACAAGACGTTCAAAGCAACCATCTACGACTAAAACATAAAGGGTGGTACATTCTTCTTTTGTATATGAATACGTAGCTATAATTTATTCGCACATCACACTAACATTGCAAGATAAGAAATTATATTTTAAGCAAGAACTTGACATTAAACACAATTGAATCACAGGAATATGCACAGCTATATTTCTTATGCAACATACCAAAATAACGATAGCACTCAAATATGATAGAATCAGCTAAGTTAAAACTTACACGCCAAGAATAAAGTCGTTCGTTACGAATAACATAATTACAGCCTAAAAGTTACATTAATGTTTTGGGACTACCATAGACAGCAATGTCAAGTAAACCAAACGATATCCAGATCAAGTCAAGGAGTCGACTGCATCAGAGCTTCACCTCTAACCTACTGGCCCTCCGAGATCTACTTAGCCGCAGGATCGGAACTCTTAACATGTTGACCAGAGGTAGTTTGTGCTTCAAAGGTCCCGCCTGTCCAATTCAGGAGAATAATCCATTAAATAAACAATAAGCAATCAAGTTACGAAAAGCTAAAAAGGAAGACTTGCCAGCATCTGCTCCTTGATCATCATCCTCTAACTGCACACCTACCTCCTCAGCAGTAAGCATCCGCATACCCTCCTTAACCGCCACTTTCTCCTCCTTGGTGAATTGAGACGTAACCACGTCCATTCTAAAGTCCATGCCACCATCCTTATCTGCATCGGCCTTAGCCTCCTCCAGGGCCCTGAGATAAATCATAGCCATGACTCGGGGATAATCATCCATCCAAGATAAGTTGTCTTGTTTCCAAGTGCGAAAATATATATCCTGAAGCATCTCATCCATTATCCCCTCATTCTCCTTGAACTCCCTTATTCGGTCCTCAGAAGCCAACAGCTTTGCAGTGGCAGCATCCCTCTCCGATTGGTATCGCGAGCAGTCAGCCTGAAAGGATTTCCTCGTCGCCTCCATCTCCTCCTTCAGCTTGGTTTGAGCAAGCTCTGCGGCTTCAAGTTTCTCGGATAACTCTTGTACCCGCTCGAGATACGCTTTCCGAACCTCATCCACCGTTGCAATAGCCATATCAATCCGTTCCTTACAAACAACCTCCATTTTCCGTAACTCTGCCCTGCAGGCCTCTTCCATGGTTTTCTTTAATTGCCTAGAAGCGACCTCATGTTGAGAGAGGTGAATGGCCTGATCAGCAAGTTGTTTGCCCTGGTCGGCAACCATTAACCGCAGTCGAATGTTAGCACTCCCTATTTCTTCTCCAGCCTTGACCAGTCTGGCATGATGCCCCATCAGCTTCCTGGTTTCCTCAGCAACCCGGTCAATGTTTGCCTTAGCTTCGTCCTCCAAAGTTACGACCCGAGTGGTAAGCAAATCAAGGTCCAGGGACTTAGCTTCATCCAATACTCTTACCATAGGATTACGGGGAAGAAGGTGCTCACCGGTAGCCTCATCAAAGGTAATATCACAAGAACCCGGATCTAGATCCGGATGACCTGCAAACGCATTACGAGCCAAGCCGGGATGGCCTATCCGGGTAACGGTAGGATTTTCAAATGGGTGCGGAGGAGGTATAGATTCAGTATTCTTCTTCATGGTATCCCGAAGAGGCTGAGTTGGGGACTGAGGACTAGGTAAGGGTTCAAACAAGGAACGACTCCTCTTCTTCCTTTGGATATCCTCTTCGATAACTCCAAGAAGAGGATGGTAGCCGACTACGTCTCCAGAGCGGTTAGTCGGAGGCTTTGGTTTGGTAGAAGCCTTGAGAAGTTTGTATTGTTCAAGGCGGTGCCGAACATCTGATGTCTTGGCCACCTTACCCGCTTCTGTGATAAAAACCAAGTGTTACAAGCATACATTGAGCTAAAATTCAAGAAATATATCAAGTTAAGAAGAGTAAAGGGACACTTTTGTTATACAAACCCTGGGGTGGAGTAGGATATTGCAATAAGTCCTGGATCTCATTCAAGGACGGGAGGTGACCATAAAATATTCCCAAAGCTTTATCATAAATGGAGTCGGCATGAGTCAAAAATTCACCTTGAATCGCAGGAATTGCCTTAGATGAAGCGCTCTTAGAAGATGAATCGGCGCCGGTCCCGGCCTTGTCAGCTTTTTTAGGCTTCTCCAAAGTCGTTCCTTCCTCCAACCCTTCAAAAGCTAGGCGGAAAGCGTCATCTGTCCACTCCTGGATCACACCTGCTTGCTCAGAAGACAAAGCCCTAGTGCCATCACCACTCCGTCCGTCGCCACCGTCATTGCTATGACCATCACCTTCTCCACCACTTCCACTCTTCGCCTCACCTCCTTCATCCTCGCCTCTTTCCTCCTCCACATCTTCCTCCTCCGGGACATCTGGGCATGTGCTGGGGGAGGGTCCATCGGACTTCTTAAGTTTCTTCCCCCCGGCAATTGGATGTTTCGGGAAGGGTTTCCTTTTGTTGCTCTTCGCCGTAGCCCCTCCTTTAGCTTTGGCGACCCTCTCCTTAGCTGTGTCTCTTTGCTTGACCATAGACTGGCGTGGCAGAATCAAGTTGTGCCCCAAAAGAGTAGCATTCCTGATCAAATAAGAAGCTGCCCTCTTCTTTTCTGGAATGGCTTCTATTTCCTCAGCCATCCGAACCAAACGGTCATTCTCTACAACCACAAAGCCACTTGTCGCTAGCAAGAAACAAAGCACATAAGGAGGAGCATTGCAGTCAGAATGGAAATTGTAAATAAGAGTCAACTTACAGCCTGAGGTGAAGCGGTGGAAAGAAACAGAGTCATCTCTAACAAAGAAACATTCCTTCTTGAACATGCTAAATTTTGAATATATGTCCAGGACTGGCTTGAAAGACACGGCCGATTTTAAGCTAATGTATGGACACCTCTTCTTGTAGCCTCTCAAGTTGTACAGGTACCGAATTTCCCGGTTGGAAGGGGGAGGTCCGTATTTTCTCTAGAAAATAATGAACAGACTCACCAAGATGGCATAGGAGTTGGGCTGAAGCTGGAAAGGGGCCACCTTCAAGTATGTGATGAAGCTGACGATCCAAGCGTTGATCGGAGGAATGGCCCCGCACATGCAATGATACCTACTATAAGCAAACTTCAGGGGGGTTATACGGCATCACTCCTTTCCCTGGCAACATCATGTGCGCTATGTCAATCCTAAAGGATCTAGATATAACGTCAAGTTGCTCGTCTTTGAGGGAGTTGGGAAAACAGTCAGGCGATGAGTTCAAAAGCTCCTGGGGGCCGTACCCATCTACTAATGATCTTGGGGATGGTCCATGTCGTTTTTGCTTTGACTGAACTGGGGGCACTATGGAGGACTCCTCTTTGTCCTTGGATTTCTTCTTGTCAGAACAAGTTTCTACTTTATGAGACATTATCTACAACACGAGAAAACACATCATTAGAACAAGGGGTGTAGACAAACAAGTACCTACTGCCTGGAATCTCATTCATAATTCAAAACATAAAAGCTCAATCGGTAGTTCGAGGCTAAGGGCCATTCGGCACGCGTACTCCCCTAGTTCATTCGGTAGTACGAGGCTAAGGGCCATTCGGCACTCGTACTCCCAAGTTCATTCGGTAGTTCGAGGTTGAAGTTCACTCGGCACTCGTACTCCCCGGACTCGTTCGGTAGTTCAAGCATAAGGTTCATTCGGCGAAAGAAGACTAATTCACCTGGTTCGGCAGTCAAGTGTGGTTCGGTGATATGGTTGATTCGGCAGACCAAGGTTTGGTTCGGCTATTTCAAAAGGTATGGAATAACAGAACCATGAAGCCCCTTCTTATAAGCAAGCGTAGGGTGACCGGACCAACCGGTTCGGCACTTAGGCCGGATGGGGAGAAAACAAAGCGCGACATATGCAGTCATATGCCCCACTTTGGGGGGCAAATGTTGGGTGCATTCTCACCACCGAACCAAGGCAGGACCAAACACCCCTACTACCGAGCAAGGCAGAACCAACCACGCTCCACTCACCACCGAACCAAACCACCTTCCTCTCACCACCGAACCAAACCACCTTCCTCTCACCACCGGACCAGTCCACATTCCTCTCACCACCGAACCATACCACCTTACTCTCACCACCAGTGCAACGACCTGAAATTTTCTAACCTGAAAATTCCAGATAGTTATGAAAAAGAAGAAAGAGATAGAAGAAGAAGAAGAACAGAAACACCAAACATCCCACAATCGCAGTGGATAAAATATAATAATAAATAATAACAGTTTACAAAAGAATACTATATCTATCGATTACATTTAATATACATCAGAGATTCACATATATATATATATATAATCACTGAATATATACAATTATCATGTCCCCAATCAGCAACAATACTATACAGCAGAAATACTCTATACGCTATTGCCATCCAGCTCGCCTCCTGAGCTCCAGAACGTCCTAACCTGAAAATCTGTAATACTCGGTCTGACCCAAGCATTACACCAAAGTAACACTCGGGTCAGGCTGGAAACCAGCGTGAGTAAATCCAACTAACATGGAAAACCAAAACAAACAACTTAAATAAAACCCGGGTAACTCAAACTAATTTTACAAGTTCACAGTATGTTTTAGACATAACTAATTTCACACATCCATTTCCTAAGCACCAAAGCTTAGTTTTAAATAGTCCAATTCCTTTAAATCACTTCACCCAACATATAGATTTCACATATCAATCCATAAAATATTCAAAGTGATTTCGGGTATTTCCCAATACCCGATCCCGGCCTCTTCGAATCTCGCATCACCTTATTCCAATTTATCCATACGAAATGCACAACATTTCATATTAGAGGTATCAACTCATTCAAGCATACAATACCACTTAGTCATCCATAAGCAATGCTTAATCACATATAGATTAATTCAATTGATTCTAATTGAATTTCTAACCGCCTTCTCTTAGATTCCTTTCTTCAATATTAATTAATTTCAATTCAATTAATTCGTCATCCCTTCATTTTTTTCATCTTAATTAATCACCCTGGATTAATTACTTCAATCGCATTTAAGTAATTATCTTTATTTAATTTCATGAGATTAATTATTCTTGGCCAAATCAATGAGTAATTTTTAATTACTTCACAAATTAAAGAATTATAATCAATTACACTAATTATTAATTACTCATATTAATTAATTTCTCATGCGTCACTTATGATTAATTCATCTTAATTAATCAATCTTTAATTACATCGTTGGTTACACAAATTAATGGTTCCCGATTATGTTTTGATTTGTTCTAATCTAAATTTATTACTTTAATTCAGCCCAGTATTAATCATTCTCGATTAATCTTACTCTGTAGTTAATTATTCTTTTATTTACTTCATTAACAAATTAATTACTTCTTAATTAATTATCTTAATTAATCTCTTGATTAATTCACAAAGTAATTATATTTTATTAATTACATTAAATGACTGCCCTTCGAACCATCCATTGATTATTCCAAATTAACCAAACTTAATTAATTAACTTAGTCCTTACTTAATTAAATCAAACCCTTAATTACTAAATTAATTAACCCAAATCTTTAATTTAATTAATTAATTAATTATCCATTTTATTTACCCTTCTAAAAGTTTGAATCACAAATCATTAAACCCTTATTAATAATGAAAACATTTTCTTACTTATAACTTAAGTTTAAACCAATTTAAAACCCCGATACTTCGAGTTAATCAACAATTTACTCGAGAACCAACCAAAACCAAAGTCAACAGATCATTAATTCACAATGCACATCAATTCAATTCAATCATCCAACCAATTATTAAATTTAACCATTTAAATTTTAAATAATACCAGACGAGTGAGATTTACTCACCTTTGTCTCATAAAGTTTACAACCCACTTTATTTGATTAATTATATCCAGTGATTATTAATTGATTACTTTCCCGGTAATTATTAATTCATTTCTTCCTAACTATCGATGATTAACCTTCATTGTTAATTTATAAACCCAATTACTCATTTGTAAATCACTGATTACAAATTATTCAATCACTAATTCAAATCAATTACTTAATAAATCTTTATCTTATTTCTTGAATTATCAAACCTTAATTATACTTAAGGTAACTCTTTGTTAAATATTAAATCACATTAACATTTAACGTTAATTGTGAAAATTTAAGTTTTAAATATCCTTTAAGTATTTAACATACTTATTTTAAAATCAATCAAACTGTTCTTAAACTTAAATTAAACAAAACAAACGAAGCTGAAATAAAATACTCACCATCGATCGCGAGCTCAAACTTGATTTCGCCAGACCCTCGTCGCGCCTCCATCAGACAGCGAATCTGCTTCCCCACGTGGCCTCGTGCGCTACACGATACCAGACGCCGGCTTACCGAACTCCACGCGATACCCCGAACTGTCCACACTAGCCGCCATGACGCCTCAACACACACGCGTGCTCCAGTGCGCCACCAGAACCGGTGCTTGACCAGTGCGCCTCATCCCCATCACAAGCCAATCCAAAGCTCGAGGGCCGTGTCACCTCTCCCTTCGACACCAGCTCAAGCCGAACGGCTTCGCCTCCCACCACCACGTGACGATCTTCGCTCCACCCGACGGCAAGTAGGGGTGAGGCGATTCGATTTCTTCGGCCATTCCTCCTTTCTCTCTTTTTTTTTATTGAGACAGGAAATCGTGATTTAGGACCAGGGTTGGAGTCGTGAGTACAAAGAGGAAGGAAAGATTATCGCTTGATTTTTACTGAAGAAAAAAAAAGAAAAAAAAAGAGGAAGCCATCATTTCGCGTTCAGAAGGTTTTGATTCTTTCTCAGGAAGATTTAGCGTGATATAGACGAGAAAGGGAAAAAAATATCTCTGCGTGTTCAGAAGGTAGGGTGGCTCGAGAACAACTATATGGTGTCTGGTTTGATTCTTATATATATAATATTATTAAATTTCAAAATATCTCGTTACACCCAACGAGAAATCTCGAATCCCGACTTAGACATGCCGACAGGCGTTTATAAGGTTTTACCCACGTTTCGAACACAATAAACATGTATCGAAAGCTAATTCGATCATATGCGCGAGTTGCAGAAATAACGATCAATTTTAAATTAAATCGATTAAAAATCGTTCTAAGCGTTTCGAGCTGCAAGGGTCAAACGACAACTCTGATTGCTACGAAAATTGAAATCCGATAATAACTAACTATTACGGATTCAATGGAACTAGTTTCGTCGAATTCCGAGACTGTGTCTCGGAAGGCTATTTTCAAATTCCAATTTAAACGATATATTATCAAAATTGAACAAAACACTTCCAAAATTAATTTCAACACTTTCACTACTTTCATTGTTATCAATATAAATTTTATTAGCCCACAAACTATTATTAACAGGCTTAAAACTCCAGATTCAGCGTTTTACCAAATTTCAAATTATATGATTCAATACTTAACTATATAATTCATTGATTTAATTCTCAAGTAAATATTGATATTTTGAAATTCAATTTAAAATTAACTTTTAAATAATTTAAAATCGATTACTTATTCCAATTTAATTTGTTAAAATTTCTGGGTCGTCACACTCCTCCCCCCTTAAAAGAATTTCGTCCCCGAAATTACTAGATAGGAAGAATGGTCTGATACCCGTTTACTATTCCCAAAACTCACAATTCAACATCCTACCAACTATCATTTATTAAAGACTAACTATCACCTTAACCAACTTCCCAAAACCTTCTATCATTTTCAAACACTACCCCTTTCGCTCAAACATTACAGTTTAAATTTAAAACCAATTTTGAATTATCAAAATTTTCTCAAAATTTTTCTAACTCCCTAAATTTACGAAATTTTTTGTCAACGTCTCCTTTGCGTGGCTAGCTTGGTACTACTACAAAAGGCCTCTACGGGCTCCCAAAATCTCAAAAAGAAACAAAAGCCAAGTGGCTACATCAAAAACCCAATCCAATTCCATATAGAATTTTAAATACATACCTTGTTGTCGGGCAATTCACATTTATCATTTGGAATCAAATACAATTTCCTTTTCCCTTTACAATGCCTGCATATCACACTTAGCAACAATATCCAATCATAACCCTTCAAAACATTGTATACCTTTCCTTACATAGGTTTTCATATTTACTTTTATTCAATTTATTTCCAAATCTGAATATTAAATTTTATCTTCCATTTATAACCGATTCATATCATTATTTACATTAGATTCATTCACTAGTTCATTTTAGTTTCTAATTTGAAATCATTTTGTTGCTAACAGAATTTTTTTTTCAAAAATTTAAAAAAATTTCTAACTCCCAAAATTTTCGGAAAATTTTGGCAGAGTTTCCTTTGTACAGAGGAGCTTTTGCAATTTGACAAGAGATATAAATATATATACATCGACCCACCCAGTCAGAAAAAGCAAAAACAGTTCATATTTCCTATTTTTATTGCGTAGGAGTACCTTATTTAGCATTTTAAGCAAGCAGCTTATTTATTTTAGCATATATCTCGTCCAAATCCAGCCAAGCGGCCTTCATGTACCTGTACTTTCTCAATTTAAACATGTAAGTGTCATATATAGAAAATCTATTAATATTTCACTTACTTTCTAAATCTAAACACATGCATTACATAAACGACAAACACCAAACGCTTCTCATAAGCGATTTATTTAAATTTAAGCTAATTCAATTACTTTCAATCAATTCATAAGCCGTTTCATTCAATTTTAATGGTTTACAATGCAATTGCTTACATTCAATTCATTTTTAAGCAAAACAAACTCGTATTCATATCAATTGATTCAAAAATCATTCATATTTGCTTCCACTAATTCATAGAATTTAATTAAATCTCGTTTACGACAAACGACACTCATTTTTACACACATTGTTGATATCCATGTGAATCAGTAATTACTTAAGTTTTATAACCAATTAAAATTGATTCCAACTCAATTTTATTTAATTCCAATCCATTTTAATTTATTCACACCCATTTATTTAATTTGCCACATTCCATTCTTGTATACTACTAGCCATTCCCAAATTAACTCAATCCAAGCTTTAATTAATGGGATTTCATCCCTATTCGAAGCCAAGTTTCCAAAATTTTAAGCTTAAATTAATTTACTTTAATTTATTCCAACATCAAACTTAAGTTTACCTTTATTTGACTCTCATTTAATCAAATTCCTTTAAATTCAGTTAGCCCTTCCACTTTAATTTTAATTTTAGTTTACTTTCTTAATTTATCAATATAATATGCAACACATACTTAACTCATTTATACTTCAAATTAATATGCTACCGAACTTAAGTTCAATCTGATACTCCAATTCAAATCACAACTTTGATTTATTTTTTATTAAATCAGGCTTCATCCATTTATTATTTAACTCAATTAACCATTTTAACTTCTTAATTTACCCACTTAATTCATTATCGAATTTATTTTATTAATACAAGGCTATTCACAATTATCTCTACCCATCTGGGTTTTGTTTGCAACCCAAACCATTTCTATTATAATCCACTTTCATTTCATTCGACAACAATTCCATTATATCAAATTTACTTGCAAATTACGTTAAATATTATTCAAATCACTTGCACTTTATTTGCAATTCAATCCATCACTTTTTCAATCCAACTCTATTTGATTTTTATTTTACAACATCTCCTTTTATTTAATTCATTATCAAATCTAAGTCGAATTCTATTTAAAATTCGAATTCATTTCCAAACCATTATCAAATTACAATCCATTTTATTTAACCAAGTTAAATTTTATTAACATACTCTATTAAATAATTTATTTAGCTAATTACCTTACTTCCACTTTTAATTCAACATTGGATTTTTAATTACAAAGAATCACTTCATTAAATTTTCCCGAGTTTCAATTTTATTTTACAATTTCAGTTTGGATTTTCCTTGATTTTCCAAAATTCCATCTCTTTTATTTTAAAATTTTAGAAATGCCTATAAAATCTCATAATATTATTAAAATAGTTTTTATAAAATATTTCTTATAACTCGATGTCTCAACCAGTCCATCCTTGTTCTCACAGAAATTCAGTGATACGTTGTCAAGCGTAGGACTGAAAATCTATAAGTACTTGGTAAACCCGTTTTCAACACCCAGTGAAAATACTTGGAAAATAAGTTTATTGAAAATATTGAAAACAAATTTTGAAAATAGAGGAAATATCTTTGGTGAGAATGCTCTGGAAATCATCACCCCATCCATGGTCACAGTTACATCCCAGGGTTACGTTGTCGTCACAGCAAAAGTCAATGTAACTGCAGGCTCTCCACGGCCTCTTAATTACGCCATGGATCCCACACAAAAGTTCACAGTTACATCCAGTGTTACGTTGCCGTCACAGCAAAAGTCCATGTAATTGCAGGCTCTCAGCGGCCTCCGATTTTCGCTCTCGAAATGAAACTTCTCCACTCCTACATAGGTCGCAGTCTGCCGATATAAAATCAAATGCAGACTATTGGCTCTCAGCGGCACACACGACTTCCGCTATGTTATACCATAGGTCGCAGTCTACTGATATAAAATCAAATGCAGACTGTTGGCTCTCAGCGGCACACACGACTTCCGCTATGGTATACACTACTCATAATCCTCAGGAACTAGTTTTGTCCGGACTCCTCACAGGATCAACTTTAGACCCCCCCTTGGGGCTCAAGGCAGCACCGCCCGATGGTACTCCTGATAAGTTCATTTCAAGGGAGCGCCTTTTTCCCCAGAGCCATCATCAAAATATTTTATACTATACACATATAGTATCTTCAAATCATACACCTAGTATGATCTCATACAAAGCTCATTTATACAAAAATCGATTATCCCAGAATCGATAATTCTCAAACCAGGCTTTCCAAATTCAATATTGATTTTACCCAAAATCAAAGCCTTTCCAAATCCAAAGGTTCTCAAAACCTTTTCCAAAATTCTCATAAGATCCTTTATATATATATATACAGATATATATAATTTTTTTAAAACTTTGGATCACTTTAAACTTGTATAAATTCCTTTTATGCTTCAAACACTTCCAAAATCCTTTTTCTTCCTACAATATATTCAACAGGGGGAGAATATATAACAATGATATAACTTTGTTTACCCAAAATCAAATATTCAAATTTGATTACTCCTTCCAATATCAATTTCCTTTCTATTCACACTTCCTTAAATTTCCATTCACTTATTTACAATTGCCTTAATCCCCATTTAGATTATCACCTCAATTCTTATCTCGGTTGGGTATTAAATCCATAATAGTTTGAACTCCGACCAGTTTATATTTAGAAAATAGCTTGAAATTTAAAAAAAAATAGATAAGTAGTTGAAAAATAATTAATAGTTTGCAAAATAGCTTTAAAATAATTAACTAATTATCGAATAGTTGAAAATAGTTAAATAGTCTCAGAAATTTTTAAATAATTGCCAAATAGTTGTAAAATAGAAATTAGTTTGTGAAATAGTTGAAAAATAGTAATTAGTTTAGAAAACTGTTGAAAAATGGTTAAATAGCTCCAAAAATAATTGTAAACCAAGTATAAAGTAATTTGGCTGTAAGAAAGAAAAGTTGTATATATATTTAATAGCTTAGAAAAATAAGTTTATATCAAAACAATTTATATTGAAAATAGTCAAGAGTCCACTGTTCACTTTCCCAACGATTCAATTTAAATCTCCAAATTCCATTGGACTTGCTTAATCCCCAATTCAAGTTGAATCAATCTTGATTCCTTTCCCAACTTAAATCAAATTCAAGTTGATTTTAATCCTGTTCAATTTTAATTATAATTCCCTATATCCCAATCAATTTGAATTATTACCAATTGAACCCATTTCAAATTCAAATCATTTCGATATAATCCAATTTATTTTCCCATTTAAAATTTTAAACTTATACATCTTCAAGCACCAATCCGATTAATTCAAACCAAATTCAATTTTGAACTAATTCAATTCAATCTTGAATTTAAACTATCTCGAATTATAGAAATTCGAGTTAAATTCTCAAAGGTTGGTTTAACTCTTTAAACCAAATTAACTTTTATTTAAATTTTTTTTTTAATCAATTTAATTCCTGAGTTCAATTCTCAAAATTCCATTTTAAGTTATCTTAACTTATGTATTTCATGGTTCAAAACAATTTTATTTTAAAATTTTAATTTATTATTAAATTTTATCTTCCAGTTTGAAGCCAGTTCTTAAACAAGTTTATTTTACAATTCAGTTATTTAAACTTATTTTATTGATACAATATCATCCTCAATTTAAAGATTTTTATTAACAATAGGATGATATCATCCAATTTATTTTACAACATCCATCTATTTTCAAATTTTATATCTCAAACCCGTTTTGAGATCACACAAATTCCAAATTTAAATCAACCATTTAACTTTCCAAGCTAAATTCCAATTTACTTAATCCAATCAACCTCATTCAATTTGAATTCCCACTTCAAACTTCAAAATTCTTTCCCACTTATAAGTTCAAAACTTATCACTTTGGGTTTTTTTTATATCACATTTCAGGGAAAAATCAAAACTCAACCTCTTGGTGTTTATTTCATTATTTTAAATTATCTTTGATATCATGTATATCCATACATATTTATTTCTTGGCCCTCCCAGCCATGATTTAAACTCTAAACCATCCGTGGTTTTAAATTCAAATCAAACTTCACACAACCCATTGTTTCCAACAAGTCCCAGTTATCTAATTAATTCTTATTTATTATTTTTCATTACTTTGGAACAAATTTTCAAATTCTGGAACCAGATTTAGAATTTTAATTTCAATCCATTAAATTTTAATTTGGTTGTATTTTTATTTCTACTCAGATTAATTCCAATTCAAGACTTCAATTTCAGTTTGAATCCATTTCAAACTTATCTTTATTTAATTTTAGTTTGGTTGTATTATATTATTTCTTAATTTAATTCTAATAATTTAACAACCAATCACCTTAATATTTATTAGAAGGAAATATTGCTTTATATATCAAAAATATATTTTTATACAAAATCATTTAAAATCTTTTTATAAGAAAATAACAAGTACGCGCTCATATATATATATATATATATATATATATATATATATAGACACACACTCAACTCATTCTAGAGTACTACAAACTCTATTAAATGAGTAATCCCCACCAGAGCCAAGGTTCTCGCTTAACCTTTCAGCTCTAATACCAAATATAACGACCTAAAATTTTCTAACCTGAAAATTCCAGATAGTTATGAAAAAGAAGAAAGAGATAGAAGAAGAAGAAGAACAGAAACACCAAACATCCCACAATCGCAGCGGATAAAATATAATAATAAATAATAAAAGTTTACAAAAGAAAACTATATCTATCGATTACATTTAATATACATCAGAGATTCACATATATATACAATCACTGAATATATACAATTATCATGTCCCCAATCATCAACAATACTATACAGCAGAAATACTCTATACGCTATTGCCATCCAGCTCGCCTCCTGAGCTCCAGAACGTCCTAACCTGAAAATCTGTAATACTCGGTCTGACCTGAGCATTACACCAAAGTAACACCCGGGTCAGGCTGGAAACCAGCGTGAGTAAATCCAACTAACATGGAAAACCAAAACAAACAACTTAAATAAAACCCGGGTAACTCAAACTAATTTTACAAGTTCACAATATGTTTTAGACATAACTAATTTCACACATCCATTTCCTAAGCACCAAAGCTTAGTTTTAAATAGTCCAATTCCTTTAAATCACTTCACCCAGCATATAGATTTCACATATCAATCCATAAAATATTCAAATTGATTTCGGGTATTTCCCAATACCCGATCCCGGCCTCTTCGAGTCTCACATCACCTTATTCCAATTTATCCATACGAAATGCACAATGTTAACGCCGAGCGACTCAAGGAGCCTACGACCCATAATAGTTACCGACTCATGTAAAGGAGCGACTCAGTAAGTGCCGACTCATCAAGACTAGCGACTCAACTAGCCCACGACTCATCCTATAAGGCCACTCAAAGGAGCGACTCACGACTTAAGGAGCCTAATAAGTTAAAGCGTCAGCGACTCAACATGTAGGGCAGTCAGCGACTCATTGGTGGCAACGACTCAGCGAGCTAGTGCTTTAAAGGTACAGTGTGGATTAACGACTCAGCAGGGTCTGCGACTCAAGGCCTAGACCAATTCAACGACTCAAGAGGCCGCCACGACTCAAAAGATGGGCCGACACACGACACAAGACTCAGAGGCAAGTTCAAGATCATGCTGCAAAGAAGTGACTTGCAGACGACTCACGACTCATCATGAGTCGGTCACGACTCATGATGAGTCGACCACGACTCATGACTTTGCAATTTCAGCCTAGGAAGTTTGCCTATAAATACGTAGCCACTTCCAACGTTCAAAGGACTTCTAGGGGACTGACTTCCTACGGGCCATTACTCTGCTATTGTCTCGACTTCAAGCAACACTCAAGCAACATTTCTATCACTCCAATCACCAAAGACATTTCAACAAATCTCGTGAAGAAAAATAGCTCATTCATCATGCATTCAAAGGATTCTTCTACATCGGGGTTTGAGATATTTGTCTAAGTGTGTTGTAATCGGAGTTGATTGTAAAAAACTGTATCTAAATAAACAATAAAGAGCTTCAAAGTGGACGTAGGCTTGATCCTAAGCCGAACCACTATAAATACTGTGTCTCTTACTGTTTTTCTACATACTTTCTGCTTATTTCTGATTCCCATACAAGTGGGTGGTGCTTTCACAATCACATCTTATACACTAGGGTGTTGGCGTTTAAATTTAAGCGTTAACATTTTGGTGCTTTCACTGAGAATTGAACTCAGGACTTCTATCATCATTGCTTTACAGAAGATTTGTAGAGAGAATTTCCTTGAAGACTAGAAGTCTAGCAGAAATTATGGCTTCTGAAAGGAAACGAAAGTTTTGGAGGTTTGAAGGTACTAGCAGCAACGCCATTGCTCTTCCCACATTAGGGGAAACAGCTTCAACTATTGGGGTCACAAAGGCTGAATTAAAGGCTGTGATTTATGGAATATATCAACACATGGAAGTTCAAAGTAATAGAATACTGGACAAGATGAACACATTGCAAGAGGAAGTCCGTCGACTAGAAAGCAATATAAAAACCATTGCTAAGGAGGCTCAGGTTTCAGAAGAATGGAATATTCCTCAACGAGCAACTGGCATTATTGGACCATTCCCCCAAACAGAAAGTTCATGGCCACGACCAACTATCCACGAACGTTTGTCAAGGGCAACTTTCGAGAGAATAGTTGACGACTACCCATTGAGTCCTGGTAACGATGAAGAATACATACCGGAGATGATTGAACAAAGAGAGGACGATGGAGGGAAAAGAAAGCAGAAGCTCTTGAAAAAAGCTCGACGCTTCAGATCCTCTGACTTCACTCCCTTGACCGACACTCCGGAAAATATCTTCTTGGCAACAAAGGATGTTGTTGTGTACCCCAAACCATCTCTGTTGAGGAGAAGCGCAACAGACAATGGAAAATTCTGCCGATTTCACAATCAGCCTGGCCATGACACCAATCAATGTCGCCATTTAAGGAAGGAGATTGAAGAGTTGCTCAAACAGAATGAACTGCAACAATATGTGAAAAGAGATGGAATTAACTACTCCTCATCCTCCAAGGTGCAGCTGGTGTCCGCTCAACAATGTAGCTCAAATAAAAGAACCGTGGCACAGGGAAATGAAGGCCCTATCATCAGTATCGTCACAGCAAGCCCTCACCAGGTAGGAAAAAATTGGATGAGACGGGAAGACATGCACACGCTTCAGGAAGACCTTCAAAGTGAAAGGAAGTTTCGATTCTGAAAAACGTTGCCATCCAATCCTTTCAAGCCAAAAGATTCAATCCCTAAAGCTTGGGGCAACAACTGCTTTCTTACTTTACTTGAATACTATGTTTCAAATTTGTAAAGGAATGCTGATCCAATAATTCTTGTATCAAAATCTGTTATAAAGACAGTGCAAATAAATAATAAAAACTATAAGCCTTGTTCTCCCTATTATTACAAGTCGCTTATTTTATTTCGATATGTGAAATATTCTAAGAATGTCACTAAAATTATCGATCTAAATTTGCAGGCAATCAATGTCCAGCCGATTCGTTACAATATCAAGCAACCCTTGGTAGCTTTCTAAAGCAAGTCTTAAGTGACGAAAGTCCAGGGGCAAAACCTAAATAAGAAATACTCTAAGCAAATAAATAAGATTTGGCTAGAGTATGCTTCTTCAGTTAAAACCACCCGCCAACAGAAGAAGATAGTGCACACTTAAGGATGGCACTGAGGCACTGCTAATATAATCAATCAAGTTCGCAACTGTCAAAAGAGAACCAATTCCAAGAACTTGGAATAATAGCCACTTACATCCATATTTTACATAAAAACTCTGCTGAGATATTGCAATAAATTTACAGATATATGATTCTCTTGTTAAGGGCAATTGCAAGGCAGGCGAATAACAACAGCAGTAAAGTGAATATAGGCCCAATTCTGGCTAAATCACTATAATTCTCGTGTTCCCTACTATTATAAACTGCTCTGTTTTATTTTGGCGTATGAAATACGTTGAGCGTGTTGCTAAAAAGACCATTTAATAATGCAGGCCATAAAAACAAGACTTACCAGTCATGAGACGAAGCGATCCGCAACAACATCCAGTAGTCAAGCACTGAGCCATTCAAAATTCCCATATCCAAATCTTACAAAAGGAGAACTTCAACCGAAAGTAAGCAAGGGGGATAAAAGCAGATCATATATAGCTAACCGCAAATGTATGAACAAACAAACGGCCAGTTAAAGAACCTACATCTGCCACCACCAATTTGCTTAACTATAAAATATATTCCTTTGGGTAAGGGAGAGGCTTGGCAGCTAAAAGCAATGACCCTTGCGAAGTAATGGGAATTGTCAACATGAATCAACGGCAAAAAAGTATGCGAGAGCAAGCATCAGCCAACAAAAGATCATTTCGGAAGTGCCAGCCCTTTTTGAAGGCATAATTCCTCAGGGGATAGAGACCTCAAGCGGGCTCCATCGAAAAAGGTGTCTCTCTCGTTACAAAGTCGTGGAGTTACCAGCCAACACACTCCCGAGAATCCATCCAAACAAGAAAAGGAAACTCCAAACTTCCTGACAATAACCCTCCTCTGGGGCACACATTTCACCACAATCGGTCGACATATTCCCGTGAGATGAAAAGCCCTCTTCGGAGGCCGAATGCTTCTCTACGGAGACCGAATGCTTCTCCTCAGAGACCAAAGCCCTCTTCGGAGGCCAAAAGCCCTCTTCAGAGGCAAAATGCTTCTCTATGGAGACCGAATGCTTCTCCTCAGAGACCAAAGCCCTCTTCGGAGGCCAAAAGCCCTCTTCAGAGGCCGAATGCTTCTCTACGGAGACCGAATGCTTCTCCTCAGAGACCAAAGCCCTCTTCGGAGGCCAAAAGCCCTCTTCAGAGGCCGAATGCTTCTCTACGGAGACCGAATGCTTCTCCTCAGAGACCAAAGCCCTCTTCGGAGGCCAAAAGCCCTCTTCAGAGGCCAAATGCTTCTCCTCAGAAACCAAAGCCCTCTTCGGAGGCCAAAAGCCCTCTTCAGAGGCCGAATGCTTCTCTACGGAGACCGAATGCTTCTCCTCAGAGACCAAAGCCCTCTTCGGAGGCCAAAAGCCCTCTTCAGAGGCCGAATGCTTCTCTACGGAGACCGAATGCTTCTCCTCAGAGACCAAAGCCCTCTTCGGAGGCCAAAAGCCCTCTTCAGAGGCCGAATGCTTCTCTACGGAGACCGAATGCTTCTCCTCAGAGACCAAAGCCCTCTTCGGAGGCCAAAAGCCCTCTTCAGAGGCCGAATGCTTCTCTACGGAGACCGAATGCTTCTCCTCAGAGACCAAAGCCCTCTTCGGAGGCCAAAAGCCCTCTTCAGAGGCCAAATGCTTCTCTATGGAGACCGAATGCTTCTCCTCAGAAACCAAAGCCCTCTTCGGAGGCCAAAAGCCCTCTTCAGAGGCCGAATGCTTCTCTACGGAGACCGAATGCTTCTCCTCAGAGACCAAAGCCCTCTTCGGAGGCCAAAAGCCCTCTTCAGAGGCCGAATGCTTCTCTACGGAGACCGAATGCTTCTCCTCAGAGACCAAAGCCCTCTTCGGAGGCCAAAAGCCCTCTTCAGAGGCCAAATGCTTCTTTATGGAGACCGAATGCTTCTCCTCAGAGACCAAAGCCCTCTTCGGAGGCCAAAAGCCCTCTTCAGAGGCCGAATGCTTCTCTACGGAGACCGAATGCTTCTCCTCAGAGACCAAAGCCCTCTTCGGAGGCCAAAAGCCCTCTTCAGAGGCCAAATGCTTCTCTACAAAGACCCCTAATGGGATATATGCCACAAAAAAGAAAGTTCTCTACTCAACAAAAAAGATTGGAGAAGTCATGACCCTCCAACCATGAGAGAGTAACTTCCAGGCGATGCAAACCCTATCGGGGGCACATTTCACCAGGAGTTGAAGCGTAACAGCCGCTCTTCGGAATTACGCTTCACCAGAGTTGAAATGCAAACAAAATAAAGACCTCTTCGGGGGCACATTTCACCAGGAGTTGAAGCGTAACAGCCGCTCTTCGGAATTACGCTTCACCAGAGTTGAAATGCAAACAAAATAAAGACCTCTTCGGGGGCACATTTCACCAGGAGTTGAAGTGTAACAGCCGCTCTTCGGAATTGCGCTTCACCAGAGTTGAAATGCAAACAAAATAAAGACCTCTTCGGGGGCATATTTCACCAGGAGTTGAAGTGTAACAGCCGCTCTTCGGAATTTCACTTCACCGGAGTTGAAAGACAAGCAAAATAAAGACCTCTTCGGAGGCACAATCAAGAAGAAAGACCTCTTCGGAAGCCCACGTTTCGCCGAGATTGAAATAAAACTTCCAAGTGTTGAAACGTGGAAAGACTTTCTAAGGCAAAACTCTTTGGAGGTACACGTTTCGCCGAGATTGAAATAAAACTTTCAAGTGTTGAAACGTGAAAAAATCCCTCCTCAGAGGTACAACTTTCCATATATAAAAAAAAAAAAAAAAAAAAAAAAAATCCTCATCAGGGGCATGCTTTAACTCACAAAGGAAAAGTAATTTACCTATTCTGGAAAATGATCTTCTTTAAAAAAAAAAAAAAAAAAAAAAAAAAAAAGAAGAAGAAGAGAAGAGAAAAGGAGTTAAAGTACCCTTCAGAGGTCCGCTTTGCTACATAAAAGAAATCACTCGGCAAAAAAGAAAATGTACTTAAGCAAAAAGAAAGAAGTGATTTCTTCAAAGGACAAAGCGCGTAGAAACTCATACGAAGGGGGTTGTACTCTACAAGAATTCTTTTTAAAATAAAAATAACATAATTATTCTTTAGCAAATAAGAGTGCAAGTCCCCTCGAAGTATAGAATATTGCAGCAAACTTATGGAATGGGGGCAATATAGTATAATTACACACTGTATGATATAACTAAACCAGCAAAAGGTAACGCTCAAGTAACATACCATGAGCTCGCTGCAATATCAAATGAACTCATGCCAAAACGAATAACAAATGTACTCTCTAATTCAAACAAAAGTTTGTACAAACGAAGAATCATTTTATTCAATTATAGTGCAGGTACAGGTCTCAAAATAAAGAAAAGCGGGGGCCGGTACCCGCACAATTCTCGGCCAGTACATGCAAAACACAAAAAACTAGAAACTAAAGATCTTCACTTCTTTTTGCTGCCTTTAGACCCTTTACCCGGCCGGATGATCAGTTTTTCAGGACAATCGGTGGGCATAAGGGAAGTAGGAGAGGAAGGCGCAACCGGTTCAACTTCCGGCTCCTCTTCAGTGGCGATGATTTTCTTCCCCCTCCTCTTGGATGTCCCACGCTTCTTTCTCCTTTGCGAGGAAGACTCACTCCCCGGAGTGACAAGTTTAGATAGAACAACGTCGTCAGAAGGAGTTCGCTCCGGGGATATATCACCTCCTTCAAGTCTCTCATCTTTCTGCTCTTGCGAAGCGACGGGATCATCCAAGCCGTGAAGAGCCTCTATTTGTTCTTCCTGTGATCTGGGTTGCGAGGCAGTAGGAGGCGCCACCTGAAGAGATGGAGGAAGGATAACCGGAGGAGTAGAAGTTTGAGCAGTACTTGGTGCTTTCTCTACAGAAGAAAAGAGGTTAAAGTCAGTAAAAAGAGGAGATGAAGGCTCACCAATAAAGTTAGTAGAGAGAGGAGATGAAGGCTCATCGAGATTGAGAAGATAACCAAGGAGTTCATGAAACTCATGTGAAGCAAATGAATAACCCGCTTGAACAGAATTGACAGTGGCGGGATTAACAGTGAGGTTACCTGGTGAAGCTGATCTCCTGATATCAACTTCATATGCTTGCGCGTCAGCGCTCTCATCGCCCTCATCTCCACCATGTACACTTGTAATCTCAGTAGTAATTTTGGTAGGAGAAGCAAAATGGGAACTGGAACCAATGATGTTGATTTCGGACAAAGAAGGTGGCTGAACCGGGGTAGTTGAAGTAGTTCCTTCAACCTGCCCCCCTTCTGTCGCTTCGGTTCTTAGTTTAGCAAGTTGTTCCTTTCCCCTGGCGAGAGCAGTGCGAGCGTCCTCATCAAAATAATGCCTTTCCAAGGCTGACTCATCATAACCAGCACCCTCAGCACCAAGCATATCGAGGGCAGCCTCCCACACTTCGGCTAAAGTGATCTCGTACTTGGGACCTAGAAAAGCAAGGCTTCCACGCCCCAAGACGCTATGTAAGTAGAAGTCGAATAGTGTCGAGCCAAAGCTATTCTTAGTCTCCTCGTGAGATTCCTCAGCTGCGATTCTGCCGGCGACGGCCTCATCGCGCTCCCTCTCCGTTTTAGAAAGCTGAAGTTTGAGCATTTGTATCTCCGCTTCCTGGGATTTGTTTTTCATTTGGAGCTCCGCAACATCAGTAATGTAGCCCTCATTAATTCTTTTCTGAGCTTCGAGCCTATCCTCAGCATCCCGTTGGCTGGCATGAGCATCTCTTACCTGTCTGAGAAGCACTTCTTCTTTTTGAGAATATGAGGTAGAGGAAGCAGCAAGCTCATCTCTCAACTTCTCGACCTTTGCTTCAAGCTCCTCGTTGTAGGAAGTAATGCTTCTCATCTCGGTATCATGCTGCTCAAGGACCTTTTGCCACTCAGCCTTATCATTTTCCATGGTGAGCATGGCCTCTAAGTTGGCGCGGTTAACTCGTTGAAGCTCATCAACAAGCTTCTGCCAGTTTGACATCCTCTCGATGTCAAGTTTAACAGCGTCAAGATTTCGCAGCATGGCGGGCTTGTCGATTGGAACCAGGTCAAGATCGAATCTCACGCCTTTTAAGCACCATTGTGGAAAGCGACTTTGTAAGGTGGCTGGGCCAGGCCCCACTTGAAATTTAGGCCTGCTTATTATTGTCTGGATGTCCTCCTTTCCGAGAGCAGGAGAGTCGGAAGAAATATCAAGAGGGGCAGGGGCAGTAGGCTTGTCGGGAGTGGTGGAAGCATGTCTCTCACCATGTCGAGCTCGTTTGCTCGAATCTTCTACTACATGACCTTTTCCCCGGTCATCGTGTGATTTCCTTTTATAGGAATCGTCACCTCTCTGCGGGGAGTCGCGATGCTCATCCCTATCCCTTCTATCACGACGTTCTTCGGCATCCCTCCTTTCCCGAGCTTTTCGAGCAGCCCTCTCTTCATCAGACTCCCTATAGGAAGAGAAGTAGCGCCCATAATTATACTGTCCACGCCCACCATAGCGTTGAAAATCTTGATAGTATGATCCACCGCGTGTCATTGGAGAATCTGAAATAAGAAAAGATAAGCTTCAGAAATCTTTAAAGCATAAGAAGATAAGTGCATAAGTGTGCTGGAAAATTCTTAAGTGGTGTGTGAAGTGCAAACTACTCGCGTTGGGCTAACGAACCACTTCTCAGTTGGGGGGATGTAATAGGTTTCGCTATCGGTGGCAATTCTTGGGATAAAGGAGTTGGAGTCAGTTGGAGGGCAGATGTCGCTTCAATTGTTGGAGGTATAACTTTACCACGAGCAGGATCATCTTTAGAGAGCTCTTGGGAAGAGATAAATAAGTCACTTAAATCCCCAAAGACATCATCATCGTCATGCCTAGCCTGGTTCCCTCCATCAGTTCCTTTATCGGCATTTTTCATAGTTTGGGAAGGTTGCTCCTCTTCTTCTTCAGTAATGGGGGGAAGCGCGGACTTTTCGGATGGCCCCGTGTCGTCTCGTGGAGTAGAGCACTTCACTAATGGAGTTCCAGTAGAAGTTTCTCGCTGCACACGATCTTTAGTGGAGACCGAGGCGTCGAGAGTTTTCGTCGGAGAATCGGGAACTTCAGTCGGGGCTTCATGAGGCTGAGTAAAGCGAGAGGGATGGAGAAGTCCGTATTGGTGTAAAAATTCATCGCTTAGCAGAAACTTTATGCTCCTTTCTTCTGCCGGCACAGCATTTAATCTTTCTAAAATTTGCTTAAAACTTGGGTCCCTGGTAGGGGGTGGAAGCGCTAAAACAGGAACAAAGAATGAAGTTAGCAACTAAAAGTTCGGATCTCAAAAATGGCTTCAAAGCGGAAAGAATATAGATAGGAAATCTTACTTCCTACTCTCCAGATGGCATAAAACCCTGGAGGGCAACGAACGAAGAAAAACTGATTCAAAAATCCGTGAGCGCTTTCGGGGAGATCAGTAATAAGTTTGCGGTTTCGAGCGCTTCTTATAACCACAATGGAGGGATGGTCTTTAATTTTTGTAAATGAGCAAAAATAACAGATCTCCCCGAAGCTTGGTAGTCGATCCAAGGTTCTCCTAAATAGAACACATAACCCCATCAGAATAGCATAGCCATTGGGGTGTAATTGGAATGGAGAGATAGACAGCCGAAGCAAGAACTGTTGAAGAAAGTCGTTAAAAGGAGGAATAGCGCCATTTAAGCACATTTGGCGATTGACAGCAACAAAACCAAGAGGTGGCCTATCGGCAGTATCATTTGGCCCCGGTAGTAAGGCGTCAGCATCATCGATGCCAAACTGGACGCACAATTGATTAAACGTCCGTTGATTCAGAGTTGTTGGTATTCTCTCTGGAGGGTTATCCACAGGAATAGCTACCGGAAAGGTATCTTCAGTCTGACTCATCGGCTCTTCTTGATGAGAAGTCATTCTACACAAGCAACTGGATGTTCAAATGCGAAGGTGCGCGTTTCCTAAAAAGTGTGAAGTGTTGTGCAAGACTAGAAAAGTGACAAGTATATATAACTAGGATTACACTAATCGATGCTTGATCGATGGTAAACATTTCAGAACTTGTTAACTTAAAAGTTCAAACATAATATTAGTGCAAGCAAGTCGATTTCAATTGACTACTTCAGCATTGCTTTGATATTTTGTTTGAAATAGATATATTAAAGGCACTTCATATATGCAGTTCATTCAAGTTAATCATCTATCGTTAACTAATCTGTCATTCGGTGTGGGCAATCAATGACAGTATATTCGTCCCAATTTTCTGTAAACATTGTGTTAGACAGGTTATTAGCTTGCAAGAGTGACCTGTGGAAAAAATACGACAAAGTTCAACAGTTCAAAGTTCAAGCAAAATTTACAAGTGTTAAGTCGTCAACGACTCAATAATTCTTTGTATTGGTTAAGCTAAGTCATTGGTTATTTGGATGACTCGGTTACGGCCTAAAGGATATGCGGCGAGTTAAGTTAAGTTCTATAAGTTGTAATGTGCATGAAGGAAAAAGCCTCAAATCAGAACAATGCAAATTTCTTTAAATCCTGTCTCGGCCGCGACTCAAATCTAAGGAGGCATTTAGTTGAGTCGGTCATAGGTTCAAGCATGGAAAAGAGGCTCAAGTACTGAGTCGTTCAGGGCTTATGGTTTGAGTCGTGTATAGTTTGAAAGGTTGAGTCATGGAAAGTAACCCAAGTGCTGAGTCGTTCACGGCTCATGGCTTGAGTCGTTCGCGACTTATAGTTTAAGTCATCTACGGTTTATGGCTAAAGCATTGAGTCGTATACGGCTGAGATTGCAAGGCTTTTCAAAATCAGTGGTCGAAAGGCAAAACCTAATTCGCTAACTCTTGGAATTCCTCATCACGCCTCATCTCACAGCCCCCCTTTTCCTGTCTCAATCCACTAACCCGGTAATGCTAAGGCAACAAGGATCTGTCACATTCCCAATGGAGCCCATCGTCCTTCCATACCAACAAATCACCCGAGAAACAATCTGAAATGTTTCGCATCGATCTTAAATTCAATGCATTGCTGAACTCGCGTATCGAATAGTGATCTAGAATCGATTACAACAATTCAAAGTGAAGCGCAGCACATGAAAACAAACTAAAGCCGAAAGATGAGAATTTGTGATTCAACGTTGATTATTATGGATTAAGATTGAATTTGCTTACGAAGTATAATGGTTGGGATGAATCGGAGAGTAGCAGGGTTGAATTCGCCTTCGGAAATGAGATTCAAAGATGCGTTAATGGCGTCACAAGATGATGAGACAGAGATCAAGTGAGGAAGAAGAACAACGCAATAGCTTATATACAAGGCAGGGGAGAATGAGAAAGGACTCACGAGTCATAGGCCGCCCTGAGTCGGTCACGACTCAAGAAGAAAGTCGAAGCACACGACTCATGATATAAGCGTGTACTTCGAGGGGCAATTGTTAACGCCGAGCGACTCAAGGAGCCTACGACCCATAATAGTTACCGACTCATGTAAAGGAGCGACTCAGTAAGTGCCGACTCATCAAGACTAGCGACTCAACTAGCCCACGACTCATCCTATAAGGCCACTCAAAGGAGCGACTCACGACTTAAGGAGCCTAATAAGTTAAAGCGTCAGCGACTCAACATGTAGGGCAGTCAGCGACTCATTGGTGGCAACGACTCAGCGAGCTAGTGCTTTAAAGGTACAGTGTGGATTAACGACTCAGCAGGGTCTGCGACTCAAGGCCTAGACCAATTCAACGACTCAAGAGGCCGCCACGACTCAAAAGATGGGCCGACACACGACACAAGACTCAGAGGCAAGTTCAAGATCATGCTGCAAAGAAGTGACTTGCAGACGACTCACGACTCATCATGAGTCGGTCACGACTCATGATGAGTCGACCACGACTCATGACTTTGCAATTTCAGCCTAGGAAGTTTGCCTATAAATACGTAGCCACTTCCAACGTTCAAAGGACTTCTAGGGGACTGACTTCCTACGGGCCATTACTCTGCTATTGTCTCGACTTCAAGCAACACTCAAGCAACATTTCTATCACTCCAATCACCAAAGACATTTCAACAAATCTCGTGAAGAAAAATAGCTCATTCATCATGCATTCAAAGGATTCTTCTACATCGGGGTTTGAGATATTTGTCTAAGTGTGTTGTAATCGGAGTTGATTGTAAAAAACTGTATCTAAATAAACAATAAAGAGCTTCAAAGTGGACGTAGGCTTGATCCTAAGCCGAACCACTATAAATACTGTGTCTCTTACTGTTTTTCTACATACTTTCTGCTTATTTCTGATTCCCATACAAGTGGGTGGTGCTTTCACAATCACATCTTATACACTAGGGTGTTGGCGTTTAAATTTAAGCGTTAACACACAACATTTCATATTAGAGGTATCAACTTATTCTAGCCTACAATACCACTTAGTCATCCATAAGCAATGCTTAATCACATATAGATTAATTCAATTGATTCTAATTCAATTTCTAACCGCCTTCTCTTAGATTCCTTTCTTCAATATTAATTAATTTCAATTCAATTAATTCGTCATCCCTTCATTTTTTTCATCTTAATTAATCACCCTGGATTAATTACTTCAATCACATTTAAGTAATTATCTTTATTTAATTTCATGAGATTAATTATTCTTGGCCAAATCAATGAGTAATTTTAAATTACTTCACAAATTAATGAATTATAATCAATTACACTAATTATTAATTACTCATATTAATTAATTTCTTATGCGTCACTTATGATTAATTCATCTTAATTAATCAATCTTTAATTACATCGTTGGTTACACAAATTAATGGTTCCCGATTATGTTTTGATTTGTTCTAATCTAAATTTATCACTTTAATTCAACCCAGTATTAATCATTCTCGATTAATCTCACTCTATAGTTAATTATTCTTTTATTTACTTCATTAATAAATTAATTACTTCTTAATTAATTATCTTAATTAATCTCTTGATTAATTCACAAAGTAATTATATTTTATTAATTACATTAAATGACTGCCCTTCGAACCATCCATTGATTAATCCAAATTAACCAAACTTAATTAATTAACTTAGTCCTTACTTAATTAAATCAAACCCTTAATTACTAAATTAATTAACCCAAACCTTAAATTAATTTAATTAATTAATTATCCATTTTTTTACCCTTCTAAATTGTTGAATCGCAAATCATTAAACCATTATTAATAATGAAAACATTTTCTTACTTATAACTTAAGTTCAAACCAATTTAAAACCCCGATACTTCGAGTTAATCAACAATTTACTCGAGAACCAACCAAAACCAAAGTCAACAGATCATTAATTCACAATGCACATCAATTCAATTCAATCATCCAACCAATTATTAAATTTAACCATTTAAATTTTAGATAATACCAGACGAGTGAGATTTACTCACCTTTGTCTCATAAAGTTTACAACCCACTTTATTTGATTAATTATATCCAGTGATTATTAATTGATTACTTTCCCGGTAATTATTAATTCATGTCTTCCTAACTATCGATTATTAACCTTCATTGTTAATTTATAAACCCAATTACTCAATTGTGAATCACTGGTTACAAATTATTCAATCACTAATTCAAATCAATTACTTAATAAATCTTTATCTTATTTCCTGAATTATCAAACCTTAATTATACTTAAGGTAACTCTTTGTTAAATATTAAATCACATTAACATTTAACGTTAATTGTGAAAATTTAAGCTTTAAATATCCATTAAGTAGTTAACATACTTATTTTAAAATCAATCAAACTGTTCTTAAACTTAAATTAAACAAAACAAACGAAGCTGAAATAAAATACTCACCATCGATCGCGAGCTCAAAACTTGATTTCTCCAGACCCTCGTCGCGCCTCCATCAGACAGCGAATCTGCTTCCCCACGTGGCCTCGTGCGCTACACGATACCAGACGCCGCCTTACCGAACTCCACGCGATACCCCGAATTGTCCACACTAGCCGTCATGACGCCTCAACACACGCGCATGCTCCAGTGCGCCACCAGAACCGGTGCTTGACCAGTGCGCCTCATCCCCATCACAAGCCGATCCAAAGCTCGAGGGTCGTGTCGCCTCTCCCTTCGACACCAGCTCATGCCGAACGGCTTCGCCTCCCACCACCACGTGACGATCTTCACTCCACTCGACGGCAAGTAGGGGTGAGGCGATTCGACTTCTTCGGCCATTCCTCCTTTCTCTTTTTTTTATTGAGACAGGAAATCGTGATTTAGGACCAGGGTTGGAGTCGTGAGTATAAAGAGGAAGGAAAGATTATCGCTTGATTTTTACTGAAGAAAAAAAAAGAAAAAAAAAGAGGAAGCCATCATTTCGCATTCAGAAGGTTTTGATTCTTTCTCAGGAAGATTTAGCGTGATATAGACGAGAAAGGGAAAAAAAATATCTCTGCGTGTTCAGAAGGTAGGGTGGCTCGAGAACAACTATATGGTGGCTGGTTTGATTCTTATATATATAATATTATTAAATTTCAAAATATTTCGTTACACCCAACGCGAAATCTCGAATCCCGACTTAGACATGCCGACAGGCGTTTATAAGGTTTTACCCGCGTTTCGAACACAATGGAACGTGTATCGAAAGCTAATTCGATCATATGCGCGAGTTGCAGAAGTAACGATCAATTTTAAATTAAATCGACTAAAAATCGTTCTAAGCGTTTCGAGCTGCAAGGGTCAAACGACAACTCCGATTGCTATGAAAATTGAAATCCGATAATAACTAACTATTACGGATCCAATGGAACTGGTTTCGTCGAATTCCGAGACTGTGCCTCGGAAGGCTATTTTCAAATTCCAATTTAAACGATATATTATCAAAATTGAACAAAACACTTCCAAACTTAATTTCAACACTTTCACTACTTTCATTGTTATCAATATAAATTTTATTAGCCCACAAACTATTATTAACAGGCTTAAAACTCCAGATTCAGCGTTTTACCAAATTTCAAATTATATGATTCAATACTTAACTATATAATTCATTGATTTAATTCTCAAGTAAATATTGATATTTTGAAATTCAAGTTAAAATTAACTTTTAAATAATTTAAAATCGATTACTTATTCCAATTTAATTTGTTAAAATTTCTGGGTCGTCAAAACCGGACCAATCCACATTCCTCTCACCACCGAACCAATCCACCTTCCTCTCACCACTGGACCGAGACGCTACCGAACCCACACGGAGAAGACCCTAACGAACCAGAAGCATACTACCGCTACCGAACCAAAGTGAAGAAGATATTACCGAACCAACAATGCCAGACCAGATCACATCAGCCTAGACCCACCAGCCGCTATATACATCCAAGACCCCTACCCCCAGCCTCACTCTATAAATAGAGGGGTAGGGGTACAACAATGGGAGACAAGTTTGAGAGCTCAAGCACAGACAGAACTTTCAAACAACTTTCATACACTTGTAATCAAAGCTTTGTACTTGTAATCTGAACAGTGAAAGAGAATAACATATGAAGTGGACGTAGGCACATTCTGGCCGAACCACTATAAATATGTGTGTCTTTTACAGTTTAGTCCCTGCTTTTTACATATTTGCATAAATCACCCAAATCATTAAGAACAACATAAAATCGACTAAATCATACGACTTGGAAGTGTTTGCCCATTTTTTGTGCAAACAATGCATAATAAATAAAATTACGTACCTTAAAAATGAAAACGCTCAATTTGGTTTACCCAAAATGATCTTTTATTTCCTTTAAACCATCCTTTCTGTTTAACACAAAAGGCGCGTTTCTTTTATTAAACCTATCAATTGCAATCAACCTTTTCTTGCCTTCTAATTGAAATATTTCGGTAACATTAATTGCAATTACTTACAAAGTTAAATTTCAGAAAAAACAACTAAAATGGATGAAAAATAGAATAATTGTTTCCTTTAGTCATTTAAACACCTTTATAAATTTTGTTGTTTATACAGCAAAGTAATAATAACCTGCTTAAATAAATTATTTTCCTACTCTTGTAATCCATCTGTATGCTAAAACACGGTTCGAATATACATATATTTCTTCCTTTAAATCAATCATTCTATTCTTTATTTTAATGAAATTAAACCTACATTCACAAATGAAACATTCATTTTATTTGATATAAATGTTCTTTTCATTAAATCAACTTTCCTTATATTTTCACAAAACATAAGCTAGTTTAATTACACCTATTAATTTACAGTTTGGTGTCCTCTCTATCGTTAGTTGAAATTATTCAATTACATTAATTTCAATTGTTCACAAAGGTGAATTTCAAAATGGACAAAATAAATGTAATGAGAAATATAACAATTATTTCCTAACAAATAGTAATTTAAACATATTTATACACTATTGGATACAAATAGGAATTATACATTTCTTACCAAATAATAGTTTCTCGTCTCTACAATCAATCTATAAGCAACCAAACATTTCAAATAAATAAACATATGATTTCTTCTTTAATAAAGAAACATTTATTTTCTTTATTAATATTTATTATTCCAATTAATTGGAAATTTACATTCAAACAAGTATTAATTTCACTCAAACCAATGTTATTAAAATACACACTAGCATTTGTTATCATCCTTACATTATTGCAAACATGTTTCATTAATAGAAATTTTACTTAAGCTCATAACTTATATTATAATTCAATTTGTATCAGTAAAATCTTAATTTTTTTTCCTAACAATTTTATTCAAAAATCTTATTTAATTTAATATTTTTAAATGTTTAAAAGTATGGGTCAGTACAATCTCCCCCACTCAATACTTTTCGTCTCCCAAAAGAAACAAGAAGGAATCCAAAATTTTGTTATATTTTATTTAAAATAGTCAATTTATAAAATATTAACCTACATATTTAAGTTTAATAAAATTTGAAAATTACTGAAATTCTACAATGATTTTCTAAGTCTTAAATTTTAGAAAAATTTCGACAAAGCCTCCTTTGCGCAGTTACGTGTGAAAAATAATGATATCAATAATTTCAATATGCATCATATTTCAGAATGAAATATCCCAAACTATGGGAAAACAATATAATACCGCTATAAAGCCGTAATTCGAAAATGTACCTATTTGTCGGGCAATCAAACTTTATTTGTGAAACCAAAAGTAGTAGTTGTTGCTTCCATAACCTATATTTCACTTATATAATCGAAAGTTAAAATTATGTGAAAGAACAATATTTTAGTTGTTTCAAATCAATAGCGCAAACAACATACAATATATCACAATCATATGCAAACAAAACTATACAACCATCATAGACCACAAAGAATCCATCACACATCCATAGCAACCAAAACTAATGGTTTGGTCAGGTTCAGAGCTTTTAATCATACAAGGCTGATAAAAAAACTAATAAGTGTACCTTATGCTCAACAGTCGTAGATAATTACTTAATAGATTATTCATACAACCTCAAACAATTAGAAGTATTCTTTCCCAAACTTCCCATCAGCCGACAACAAGAATTTTAAATTTACTTAAGTTTATTCTACTAGTTTTTCTTCATCATTTACCTTTCCATTCATTTATTCATTTAAAGATCAATCACTCACATAATTTGTCTTCCATTTAAGATTTACGTCATTAATGAATCATTTCATAAAATATTACTTAAGCTCCTATTTCCTTAGCTAAGTTTATATCTTAATTCTGTTATAAAATAAATATTTAAGTTTTTGGTATTCGCTCTTGGAGAGAAAAGAAATATTTCAGTATATCTAAAAAATCAATTAAAAAATTTAACCTCATTCACTTAGTAAGAATATAGGATATATTTAAAACATCCTCCTAGCATTTTGTAAGGATTTTCCAAAATGTTTAAACAATGTTAAAAGTTTATATCAAAACATTATGATAATCTATTTAAAAAAAATGAAGTTCCTTTAATTCGATAATTTATTAGACTCGTTATTATAAAATAAGTATAAACTCTAGACTGTTAAACTGAAACTAATAGTATACTTAAATCTTACATTGAATATCCAAATCAAAGTATAAAATTTTAAATCTTCGTAATTAATTTTACACACTTGTTTTAAAACAAATATTCAAATCGTGGAAAAACATTTATTATGGTTTAATACAAAAGTACAAATAGTTTACTATTAGTACTTCGAAACCAAGTAAATATTTCAAACCATACTTCCAAAATAGAGATTCAAATTTATTTGTCAAGTATATTACTATAAATAAACTTCACAAATTAATTTTTTCCATTTATATAATATCTTTAAATTCTACATTAAAAAAAACTTGTATAAATTTTACTTGAAATATTCATTTGAAAACTTCATTTGCAAATCAATCATCTTTAATACTTTAATACTTTACGGAGAAATTCATCTGTAAAATTTCGTGCTTCATTTATAAATACCATTTAAAATTTTTAAATAACATCTTCATAACAATATGTAAACTATTTGAAAACAATTATTTACATCATTACTTATATTAAAAAGGAGCTATTGAAAACCTTAAATCTATTATTTATAAATTTTATTAGTTTTAAATCTCAAAATTCCTTTAAACATCATTAATAAGTCAATAATCATTAACTTTAAATATGTTTTGTTTAATTAGTAATTTTCCATAGTATATACAGCACTAATAATTTACTATTAAAACATATTGTACATAAATAGACAATATTTTAAACATTTTAAAGTATTTAGAAATGAAAAATGACCAAAATATCTTTTATATAATACTTTATCAAAATACTTTTATAACTCGATGTTTTAACAAGTTTATCCTCCTTCTTGCAGACTCTAGTCGTACGTTAATTAGGCGTAAGACTAGAAATCTCCAGGTACTTAGTAGACCTGTTTCAACACCTAGTGAAAAGTACTTAAAAATAGATATAAGAAGTACCGCTCAAAATCTGATTTCAAATGATGATGTTACGATAGCATTAGCCTGCTGCTGATCCAGTGTTTACGCATAGGATATAAAAATTTCCAAAAGATCCTTCCACCTTTCAGATTCCAAAAAAATATCGTAGCCATTTCGTAAACAAGGGACCATCGACCCCTACTGCAATGGTAACTGCCGATTCAATGATTTACGCAACGGATGCACTTCCTTCCCAGACCACGTTCGAAAGCTCCTCCATTGGGTAAACTAAAGAACCATCTGCCCTAGAAAAAAAATCGAAGAACTCATGAGTTTAAGTTTGTACAAGAATATCGGTTCGAATCCATTTCTGAATTCACCCAAGCATATTAGGGTTTACCGGTCGAATCAATTCCTGGATTCCCCAAGTCCATCTGGGTCGAAGCATATCATACTATACTTCTTCACGGTGGGTACTTCCCTACCTCTTACTTTAAAATATAACATACCATATATGGTACCCTTTCAAAATCATAGCTTCAGATATCTCACTTATATAAATTCCATTAGATATAAGATTTCATTTTCAGATAAAGTACTTTCCAAAATCAATAGTTTTGAATATATCAAATCATTTTTATATAAATCCATTATATATAAGATTTATCTCTTCGGATCGAATACCTTCCAAAATCAACTGTTTTCAAAATCACCTTATACTTATATAAAGTCCATTTTATACAAGAATAAAAAAATTTCCAATTCGCTGTATGAAAAGCCATATGGGATTGAACATCTTTGCTTTATGTAAGGTTTTGAATTTAGAATAGTTTTGTGTATAAAATTATTCTGTGAAATAGTTTGTAAATATAATAGTTTGTAAAATAGCTTGTAGAAAAATTTTGTAAATAAAATAGTTTGTAAATAATATATAAATAAAATAGAATAAGATAGTTTGTATAAGAAAATAAAAGAAAACAGTTTTGTAAAATGGTTTAAATTAATAGTGGTTTTGCATACAAGAAAAATTCCAGTTTAAATTACAAAGATATCCAACCCAACAACTTTCAGTTTCAACGTCAAAGCATATCAATGATATTAGAAAATAAGATGTATATATGTCATCATTTCCCAAAATCACATTCGATCGCTCTTTCGATTACACAAGTTTGCTTTCAAAATAGTATTTTCAATTCGACTTCCCTAATGCAGACTTCGATAAGGTTTCTTGATTAGAAACCATCATTCTCCTTGCATAGCCATATACTATGATGGAGAATTCTAGAATCAAACCAAAATCCATATCAAATATTCGCCATCGAGAATCGAAGGAATAACCCTAACATGAAGTGATGTAATTCACATAGAACTTATGTGCTCAAATCCAGATCAAATTAATTTTTCGAATAAAATAATATACATACAACTTACCTAATTATTCCAATTTTGTAACAACCCGCATATTTATCGATTTTATATTTAAATATTTTATTTAAATATTTTGTCGTTAATCGGATATTGGTCCGAAAAGCTACTTTTTGCAAACGGTCAAATTAGGACTCGAGACCACTTCCATTGAGTTCGAAATGCCGTTTACAATTTTTTTAAGTATAAACATTGATATGATTGGAGATAGTAGAATTTCACTACTTTTTCACTTGAGACTTTGGGTTGGGCTTTTAGCCTATTAGACCCAACCTTCACCCCTCCTCTTCATAACTTCATTTCTATTTTCCTAAGTCTTCAAGCTTCTTCAAAAATGGTGGAGGGAATGGGAAATTAAAATTCCAAAACTCAAATTCAATTGCAATCCATCTTTCTACTCCAAATTCAAGAAGAAGACATTGGATTCAAGCTTCTTGTGCTTAGATAGAAGAGGGATTGATTCTTGCTTGCTTAAAACTTCATTTTTCATTGAATTTGTGTAAAGGTGAGATTTTTATCTCACAAATCTAGTCTATAACTATATTGGACTGTTGGGAATGATTCCCTATCACTTTTGCATGCACATTTGCCTTTGGTTTGGATTGGATTAGCAAAAAACTCTAATTTTTAGGATTTTTGGAAATTTCCTGCACTTAGCTCGTTCTGGCCACTTGACTCGTTCGGTGATAGGTCGCAAGGTCACTGGGTCATAGGTCGTAGGGCTTTAGGTCATTCTAGAAGAATTGGCACTTCGGAATTAGGTCGCTCACGAGTTAACTCGTTAGGTCGCTCGCGAGTTAGTATCGTAGGTCGCAGGGCTTTAGGTCATTCTAGAAGAATTGGCACTTCGGAATTAGGTCGCTCATGAGTTAACTCGTTAGGTCGCTCGCGAGTTAGTATCGTAGGTCGCAGGGCTTTAGGTCGTTCTAAAAGAATTGGCACTTCGGAATTAGGTCGCTCACGAGTTAACTCGTTAGGTCGCTCGCGAGTTAGTACCATAGGTCGCAGGGCTTTAGGTCATTCTGGAAGTATTGGCACTTCGGAGTTAGGTCGCTCGCGAGTTAAGCCTTAAGTCGTAGGTCGCTCGCGAGTTAGGCCTTAAGCCGTAGGTCGCTCGCGAGTTAAGCCTTAAGTCGTAGGTCGCTCACGAGTTAAGCCTTAAGCAGTAGGACGTTCGCGAATACCTTAGGTCGTGAACCCTGTTAGGTCGTTAGGCCTATAACCCGTTAAGTCGCGAATACCTTAGGTCGTGAACCCTGTTAGGTCGTTAGGCCTATAACCCGTTAAGTCATGAATACCTTAGGTCGTTAGACCCTTGAGTCGTTAGGTCGTTAGACCCTTGAGTCGTTAGGTCGTATGACCTTACAACCCAATAGGTCGTTGGACCTTTAACTCATAGGTTGTTGGACCTTATCCCGATAGTTCGCGTGACCCCTTAGACCCTTAGGTCGTGAACCCCGTAAGCGGTGGCATTGCCCCCGCACCCCCACCTTGGGGGGTTGCCACCCCCCTGGACCCCCCCTCCGTAGAGGATCTTATTTGAAAAACATTGAGCTGTTTTCCTTGGATTTTATTCACATCTCCGTATGCGATCTTTGTGATTGATTGTTTCTACAATTGCTTCTGTGTTTTGTCATTTTATAATATAAAGGTTTCAATACTAGTAGTAAATATCAAAACTCTTTTAACAAACAATTTCAACTCTATTTTTAATAACAAAGCTCTTTTCTTAAACTGTTTTCCAATCTATTAGTATATACAAACCTTTACCTCACTCGGATGAGAAATCTAATTAAACGACTTAGTAAAACAAGCGGTATGAAACGCTTGCGTTCACTTCGTCGGTTAATTCTTGGACTTGTTAGATTGAACCTCTTGTGACAATTTTATTAGTGAAGATTTACAGTTTGTTCGTAAATATTTAAGTTAAGCAAGTTGTTATGGGACATGAAGCTAAACTTCTATATTTACTAACTTAGTGTAATTGACACTTCTCGTTGATCATGACGATCATTCTGATGCTTTAAACTAGCAACTGTGCGATGTCTCTTGTTGCGAGGTTAGACTAGACACCACTTGTGTGATTCCACTCACACATACCTTTTTGCTTTTTGGTTAGTCTGCACCTTAATCTGTGTGATTCCATTCACACATGTGGGGTAGCTCCCCTTGGTCTTCGGACCATCATGTGATAGGCCTCTTTCTCTTTTCTATGATTTCTGGACTTCTTGCATTGATTTCTAGAATTTATGTCATTGACTTGTTATGAGTACAAGTTTGGGGTATGATGCCCTTTCCGAATCTTTGAGAAGATTCTTGTGATATTGATTATCTCTTATTGATTGATCTTCTGTTGATCATTATTTACATACTTATAGTGGTATGTCATTATGGATATTTTATGTTTATGCCATATCTTTTATGTTATATCATGTCATCTGATATTTATAGCTAGACTGGCCCGTTTATTATTTTCTTAAATAATACTCGGGTCAGACCGAGATGTTACAGGTGCTTCTGCTTGACTTCTTCCCAGGGATTCATCACTCTGACTTTTGGCTAACTGTTTAGCTTAGCAGTTTTTGTTGTATACACTTGAGATATAGACTCATAGTTGTATTCTTTTGTATAGCACGTGTTGCTATTCTTCTGTATTGTTGTGGATCTTTTGAGCACTACTCTGATGTACACTTTCATGTGTTAGTTATATATTCATATCTTCTTCCGCCTTTGTGATATGGATGTCTGTGACTGATTTGCGATATGCTTATTTCTATGTTTGTTTTCGAGGATTATTTATAGCCACCGTGTGATAAGCAATTACATGGATGGTCGCTCCTCAACAGCCTTATTCTCTGTGCTAGTTGACAGCACTACTCCGTAGTGTTCTTGGCTAGCGTGGGTATAGAGGTGGGGCGTCACAAATTTGTTTCATCACAATTACATTTCAATTAAATTAATTTTTAATTTCATTGATTAACACAAATATCACTTCATACTTTAATGTTTATTTCACAGAATTTCTTCATTTAATATAAAACATTGATATATTCATTCTCATAATAATGCTTATATTTCTCTTCAATTTAGATTACATTCATTTCACATGTAATATTTCTCATTTAATAATACATTTATTTGCAAATCATTTCATAAGGAATTTCCTTAAGTTCATAGCAAATTTATAAAAGCTTAATTCCTTTTTATAAGACATTGTTCGAGTTTAAAGTTATCACAACTTTATTTATAACCATTTATTGCAACATCCATTTATTTTATAACAATTTACAAGTCATGGCCTTATTTATAATCATTTCACTTTTAATTCATATTTTCTTATCCCATTTAGTTTCGCCTTTACCTTTTAAATTATTTATCACACATTTCATAAATGTTAATTAAGTTTATATACATGTTTTTCCAATTTAATCTCATTTACAACATTTCCTTAATCACAATTTCAATTTAAACATCTCAAGGCTTAAAGTTCACACTTGTATATTATTACATTACATGACAAGAATGTATATAACAATTCTATTCATTTACTAAACATAGATATGATAAATTAAACCTTGTTTCACTTTCTTTCAAATTAAGGTTATCAAATTAAATTGCATAATTCAACATAATTTCTATGTTTCAACTCATATATTAATTCAGAAGGTTTCGATTATCAAAAATATCTAGATATTCCATTTTATTTCAATAGTTGAAACTACTGGTCAGCAAACAACAAAATTCACAACAACATTTTAATTTCATAAACTAATATTGTAATTATTCATTTTATTCTCTTTAATACACCATTATTAAACTAGTTTTTAGTCCGTTAATTCAATCAACAATAATTAGCCAATGCTTATAAACTGACAAAAACTCAACTAATCAATAATATATGATAATAGCTAAATATTACCATTTCATAAATCAAACACATTACAAATAACTATATTAGTTATAAAAATTTATTCCTTTATGTATATCATATAATATTAGGAAAAGTAATTTCATTTCAAAAGTTATATAAAACATTTTAATAACACTAACAAATACATGCTCTTGTATATACACTCAGACAACTCATTCTAGGGTATTACAACCCTATCTCTAATGAGTTAACCCCAATAGGCTAAGGTATGTCTAAACCAAATTTTTGATACCAACTGTAATGACCACTATTTTGGACGGTTCAAATCGACAATAAACCACACATGTTAGACTCGAACCATTCAAAAGGGAGAATTGTTAATGGGTAAATAAAAAAGAAAAAGAAAATAAAACACAGAATCCCACAGCGGAATGACAAAATATAATAATCAAATAAACAGTTCATGAAGCTGTTTTACAAATAACATTTGATTACACTTTTACAATTCAAAATCAGAGTTATACATACATCAGAAATAAACAAATAATGCAGCGGAACACAAAATGCAGTAGAATAATAAATAGCAATAATATATTGAATCATCGTCTTCGTCCTCTAGAAAATAGTCTCCAATACACTGAAAAGCTCAGACTGACCCGGGTAATGAAAAGACAAAACACTCGAGTCTGAACTAAAAGATCTTATGTAAGTCAAATCAAAATAAGTAAAATTGAAATATTAGTGCAATGGTTTCATAGATGTTATGAGATTTCATCTTCTATCAAGTGTACAACGTGAATATAACCATTTAATGGGTTTCGAATAATTCGAAATATCATTCTAAATCATCAATTAAAATAAATCCAAAGTTTTAATTGACTTAAAACCTTCAAATAATTCAATTCCAAATAAAAGTCCAAATTCAAAAAATTATATGGGTATATGTCATTTCAACCAGTATCAAAAATCAACACTTCCAAATCAATGAAAACCGCTCGGGTTTACCATTTCAACCCATAATGATTTTTCCTTAATCTATAAGATCGTTAGGGTATGTATCATTTCAACCCATAGGATAAGAGAGATATAGACATAAATAACATCCAGTTATCCAAAATGTCAACTAATAACATCGATCCAATCTCCCAAATATCAACAATTGAACATATAGCACAATCATCATTGAAATCAACCAATAACAACCAACAATTTACTTGTTATCATTAACAGGTGTTTAATCGACAATTTAAATTTGAATATTAAATTAAATGGCAATTAAATTCAATAAAATTCAGATTTAACTTGAATGACAATTTAAAATATACTAAACAGCAAACAATCAATTTCTAATAACATCATAAATTCAACAAAAATTTATTCCCATTGACATAACACCATAAATTCAACAACAAAATGTCAACTAAATTCTAAGAGACATGACTGATACAATATGGGGTACTGTTGGCCAAAACTGGACCCAAGAAAGGACTTGAAAAATAGAAATTTCTGATATAAAAATATTCGAAATGGGAAGAAGGGTTCAACAACAAAGTTGTTCCCATTGAAATTATACACTGTTTCAAAAAATATATTTGATTTGGAATAGTTTTGTAGAATATAGAAGCCACGGAAATAAGGGGAACAAAGAAGGAAAAAGGGAAGGGAAAAAGAAGGGGAAAAAAGAAAGAAGAGGAGAGGAAACGTGGGGCTTTGGCCATGGGTTACTGCCGTGGGTTGTGGGTGGTGATTGAGGTGGGTGGCAGCAACAGGAGAGGGTTAGGCTAGGGCTTTGAAGGAGGAAGGATGGAACTTAATTTGGAGATTTAGGAGTTTTTGGATTTGGAGTTTTTTATAGATCGGAGCAAGAAGAAGAAGAAAAAGAAGAGTACGCATAAGGTTTCTTAAATGAGAAATTTCTGTACGTACTGGGTTTTGATTAGATAGGAAATAGAAGGTCAATGGATGGGAAAAGAAAGAGTCCAAAGTCTCTTAGGGTTTCTAGGGTCTCTTGGTTTACTAAGAAGCCCATTAGTCCAAAACAAACCCAATAAGACTTAGCCAAAAAAGAACACAAATATACACTACAAATGGAAAAAATAAGCTGTGGTTATTTAATAATTAGGAAATGAAGGCGAAGAGACAAAAATAAATGTCATGTTTTATTTTGAAAGCTTCAGGTGTTAATAATGCATAAAGAAATGTATGTAGGAATGGAAAAGTTTGCAAACCAAAGGAAAGTGAAATTCTGTATACGTGAAAATGAGGTAGCAAGAACTAGATACAACCTAAAAGTCTACGCTCAAGTATTAAACAGAAGGAGAAATGAACGGATCAAGTATTAACTATGAGATAACTATCATAAAACATACATGCAACAATTAATAACAAATGAAATGAAGGGACCATGTACATCGCATAACTTTTTTTAAATTTGATTTGTGAGACGTAACCAAATTAACTTCATTAACTCAAATAATATTCAAATTTGTATGCATTTAGTTTTTTATCTATGCATAATAAATAAAATTACTTACCTTAAAAATAAAAATGTTCGATTATGTTTACCCAAAATGATCCTTTATTTCCATTAAAACGTCCTTTCTATTTAACACAAAAGGTGCATTTCTTTTATTAAATCTATTAATTGCAATCAACATTTTCTTTCCTTCTAATTGAAATATTTCAGTAACATTAATTACAATTACTTACAAAGTAAAATTTCAAAACAGACAACTAGAATGGATGAAAAATAGAATAATTGTTTTCTTTAGACATTTAAACACCTTTATGAATTTGTTGTTTATATAGCAGATTAACAAATAACTTACTTAAATAAATCATTTTCCTACTCTTGTAATCTATCTGTATGCTAAACACAGTTCAAGTATACATATATTTCTTCCTTTAAATCAATCGTTCTATTCTTTATTTTAATGAAATTAAACCTACATTCACAAATGAAACATTCATTTTATTTGATATAAATGTTCTTTTTATTAAATCAACTTTCCTTATATTTTTACAAAACATAAGCTACGTTTAATTATACCTATTAATTTAAATTTTGGTGTCCTTTCTACCTTCAATTGAAAATATTCAATTACATTAATTTCAATTGTTAACAAAGGTGAATTTCAAAATGGAGAAAATAAATGTAATAGGAAATAGAATAATTATTTCATATCTAATAGTAATTTAAACATATTTATACACTATTCGATACAAATAGGAATTATACATTTCTTACCAAATAATAGTTTCTCACCTCTGCTATCAATCTATCAGCTATCAAACATTTCAAATAAATAAACATATGATTTCTTCTTTAATAAAGAAATATTTATTATTCCAATCAATTGGAAATTTACATTCGGACAACTGTTAATTTCACTCAAACCAATGTGACTAAAATACACACTTAGCATTTGTTATCATCCTTACATTATTGCAAACATGTTTCAATAATTGAAATTTTACTTAAGCTCATAACTTGAATTATAATTTAATTTATATCGGTAAAATCTCAATCTTTTTCCGAAAATTTTATTCAAAAATTTTATTTAATTGAATATTTTTAAATGTTTAAAAACACGGGTCGTTACATGGAAGGTACTCGATCTATAACGGAATTTATATAAGAATGATTTGATATATTTGAGATTATTGATTTTGGGAAGTATTTAATCTAAAATGAAATCTTCTATATAATGGAATTTATATAAGTATGATATTTGAAGTTATGATTTTGGAAGAGTACTATATATGGTATGATATATTTTGAAGTAAAGGTATAGAGAAGTACCCTCCACGAAGAAGTATAGCATGATACGCTTCGACCCAGATAGACTAGGGAATCTAGGAATGGATTCGATCGAAAAAACCATAATATACTTGGGTGAATTCAGAAATGGATTCGCAGCGATATGGTTGTCCAGACATAAACTCATAAGTTCGTTGATTTTTTCTTAGGGTAGATGGTTCTTTAGTTTACGCAGTGGAGGCACTTTCAATCCTGGGATCTGTTGTTTATGGATCTGTCTCAACCCGATTTTTGGGCAACCAAAAATCGACATCAATATGTCTACTGTATTAAATGCCAAACAATCGAATGCCGGAAAATAGACCTAGAAAGAAGAATTAGGTAGAAGAAGAAATAGAAAATAATATCAGAATCTCACAATCGCAGCGGAACAATATATAATAGGTAATGATAGATCTTTATACAAAAAGAACTATATATGTTAATACATTACATCATCAGAGTACAACATAATCAATAGCAGAATAGTGGACAGTTATATTAACCTGTCCTCACAAAATCTGACTACACATCATACCAAACACGGTGGAAATAAGACAGATACGTGTGATATGTCTCGCCATCCAGCACATCCCCTGAGCTCCATAGCAGTCCATCTAGAATCTGTACTCTATAATACTCGGTCTGACCCGAGCATTATAGTAAAATAACACCCGAGTCAATCCGAAAAAACAGTGTGAGAAAACACACCCAATTGGATTATTAAAGTTTTCAAAATCCTTTGAAATCAAAGGTATCTCGTAAGACCACGCCACAAATAAACATACCGGTTTTTTATCTTATGATAACCAAAACATTTTTATCAAATTCGTCTGATATTATAATAGTGTATATAGAAAGTAAAATAGAATCTAGCTGAAATGCTTGCATCTCACGTTTTAGCAATAGTTGGGCACAATCAAAACTGTACACGCGCTTATTGGAGATTGGATTTCATACAATGGCAGGGCTACTTGGGTATCGCCCGTCACAGTACCTGGTCTAGATCAGTGTACCGAGGATCCCTCCTGATCCCCTGCAACACAAAACCGAAGCTACCGCTTACTGGATAGTCTGAACAAGATCACCTTGCGGTTAGGATCAGCAACCGCCCACACAGCCGAATAAAAGGGACATCTAGACAGGGATAATTTTACCCTAATTGGTTGCTTGCCACTTAGCCTTGCTGCACCTACTCTGTTTTAGCCATTCCCGATTGATGAGGCTTGAGGCTATGCGTGACCTTTTTAGCACACATACACTTAGAATGTTCATCGTCCCCCTGACGATGTTCTGATAGCATTCGTCCATACAAGTCCATTCCCAGTCCGCATGGAACCGAAGGCAATACTCCTACTACATCCATTTTGGAATCACCTTCAGGATTAGTAGCGATTAGCCCTTGCACTTCACTTCTCTATCTTCGACTCCAAGTTCTTGTCTTCCTAATGAAAACGTTCAAATTGGATCGAAGTGGTTTTCGGAAAATCAATAACGATCCCGGTATCTTCCAAACGATTAGCACATTGGCCAATATTGATAGTCGGTTATTTAACTATCGTATAACATCGACAAACAACCATCGGGCCTTAATAATTTCCCAAATTATTTATTTCAAAATATCTTCGCAAGATATTTTTCTACACTTCAACCCTCTGAAAATAGTTTTCAAATCACTTTCCTCTCGCATAATAAATTTCCACCCAAATGTTTTATTTCCACTGAAAATCACCAATTCTTAATACTTTAGATTTTTAAATAATTTAAACAACTTTATCCAAAATATATACTTTAAAACACTTAAAATATAAACTACTTAAAACACTTTATTTAAAATACTAATTATGAAATTTTATAATATTTCTCATGTAAAACATAAGCCAAAACTAAATTTAAAGTAAAAGTTATCTTATAAGGAATAAATATTAAATGATTATCTTTTAAATCATAATACTAGTTAAACCTTTAAAATAATTTACTTATATAATTAACTTAATAAATATTAACTTTTAAAAAATTTAAAACCACTAAATAATATTTTCTTTCTAAAACATCCTTTTAAAACCACTTTAGAACATCTAACTTATACTTAAAAATCTGCTTTGAAAACATACTTGGCTTTTTAGGAAAATACACTTTCCATTCCAAAATAGTCCATTTAATCAGTTAATAAATCCTTCGCGATTTATCCAATTTAATTTATGTCTCAAACACGTAAATTTCTTTCCCACGCCTTTAAAAATAAAACTACTATTTATTTTTAAAACAAATTAACCATTCCTTTATAAATTCCCACCGTGAATTTATTCTTTCATATATCCACCGATATCTTATTTCGCTTTATAAACCCAGTTTATAAATTCCATTGTCTCTTCCTCCTTTTAAATCACAGTTTCAAACACTTGATCAAATTTCAAATCGATTTCCAAAATTTACTCCGTTTTAAAATAAATTCCTTTACTTACTCAATTTTTGTTCCAAAACCCGTTAATTTCAGATTTTACTACTTTATTATGATTTAAAATCTTATTTAAACTGAAAATACCAATTTCATATATTTTCTAAAATTCTTCTTTATCTCTCCTAAACTATTTTAAACCTTGAATTTAAAAATAAATTCTTTATTCGTTTAAATAATATCGCATAAGTTCAAAAATTCATTTATTCACATTTATTCGAAAATTCTCCCTTCCTATACTCGAAATTTATTTATTAGAATTTAAAAATCAACTTTTATCCTTTTCCAATTTATTCTTTAATTTATCCAAATTCTCTATAATTATTTTACTTAAAAATTCTCTCTTTATTTCCCTTCAAAAATCAAATCTTTATATTTTTGATAACTCAATATACCTAGATATATTAATCAAACCATAGCATTCAATATTTTCAGTTCCCAATATGATCAATAATCTATCGTAGATAATCAATGAATCATATCACAGATTATGAAAACATATTCAATATTTTATGGAATCCAATTGAATCCCTCCAACCTGGTGTTCCTTCATCTATAGATGTTAGAACAATCTAAAAATACCAATCCCACTTCAAGGGGGATATTGCGGTATATAGGGTCATCCGCTATTACGTGGGACGCATAGGGTATCATCCGCTATAATGCAGGAATATCAATCACTCCAATATATATACTACTATATATAATACCACATCCAGACTGATAATAAATAATCAATTCAAGCAAAAAAATAATAATTTAAATTTAACTATTTGAATTTAAAAGGTAATCCAAACGAGTGAGATTAACTCACCTTTGCCTTTTCGTTTGCAATCTGATCCAAACAGGCTTGTCTTGTTCACGATTTCAGACCATGAATAAACATTATATGATTATTATCTTTTGAAATAATCGAACAATTAATTACCATTTATTTATTTAATTAACTATAAGTTTTATTTAAACTAATTTTTGTTGTAATAAATAACAATTTCTTAATAACTTAAATAACTAAATAAGTTATTAAATGAGTTATCACCATAATATATTATTTAAAAATAACTAGCAAATTTAAAATGTGTATATATACCCTTTTATTTTCTTATTTTATTTTTTGAAACTACCCGCACTAAAAAAAGAATAATCTATACATTTTTGAATGAAAATAGGTATGTGTAAATATGTATATTTTGTATTCAACTTTTCCTTTAATCTATACTCATATACATATATATACACATATATTAAAACTGCTACACCTCACTGTAAAAATTATGTTTTTCTGCATGCATATACATACATACATACATATATATATAAATCGAAAAACTGCATATATATATATACACCTTACTGCCCTAGATACCACAGCCGAACTCGAGATTCCCAACATTGAACGCGACAGCCCTAGCACACGAATTGTGACGCCCCGCCTCTATACCCACGCTAGCCAAGAACACTACGGTGTAGTGCTGTCAACTAGCACGGAGAATAAGGCTATTGAGGAGCGACCATCCGTGTAATTGCTTTGTGCGAGCACCGATATGCCAGATAGTAAAAGCGTGCATTTCATTTCAGGAGGAAATCCGACATGCCGATGCAAACTCAAAGCTACTACACAGTGGCTATAATAGTCTAGGACAAAAATATAAAATAATAACACATATAATATAAATGCGGAACACAGATGAAACAAAAAGTCTCATATATATATATAATAACTGATGTCAGTTACAATACATTCACACGGTACATATGATACAACTACAACAGTCGACTAAGGAAGTTACATATACAAGTACATTAACGTATTTAATATACATGAATACATATCTTCCTATAAAATTTTACAGACTACTACAAATGACGACGACTACTCCAAAAGATATGAAAGAACTTCATAGCTCTAGCAGCAACCCAAAGCAGAATATCTACAACCTGAAATACTCGGTCTGACCCGAGTATTAAATTCAAAAGAAAATAATACCCGGGTCAGTCTAATTCAAACTCAGTTATTAAGGCACAGAAGCAATAATAATCAAATAACGAATAGATGACAATCACAATAAATCTCGTCTATCCAATCACTAATAAGGATGAATTGGACAAAGGAAACAATCAAGTAATTGGGAACATCAATTAAAACGACAACTCGAGTAGGGATGCAGTATACACAAGCGTGTAATGCCACGCCACTACGACATATTGAATACGAAATAGATCCATAAATCAAAAGCAAAAGAAATAACACCAAAACCAATACCGTGAGGCTGCAGTTCACGCTTGCATGCACTGCCTTGCCACTATAGTGATGATGTACCCATTGAATACCGTGTGGCTGCAGTTCACGCTTGCGTGCACTGCCTTGCCACTATAGTGATGATGTAGGAATCGGCACAAGATCAAATCCAAGCTATTAGCTGGATTCAACACAGGTGTATTCAAATGAAATGGTCGATACTAAAATAAACCGACCAACATAGAACAAAGACTGCACCAATGAATCAGCCGCAAGGGGATAGCAACGTGTATGCCACAGTTTGGCAATTCAAAGACAAGCACACCCTAACTAGAAGTGTATAAGTCGATGCACTGCAAAGCACATCAACAAGTATAACATGAAGGAGTGTAACAAAGGCCACCAAGTTCAATGTAATACTTGGAGAGGGGATGCACTGAACTTGAAGTTAATTTCAAGCGACATCAAGTACTGCATAAGAGCACGCAATGTACAGGTACAGGCTAAAGAAGAAAACACAAAAAATAAGGCAATGCAATGTAAACATTGCCTAGCATACATATGAATCAATTTCATATGTACAACAAACACCCAAACAATGCAGCAGCGAAAAACACTAGTGAAAAGGGTCACAAAGCAATGGTTCAAAAATGAAATGAACCAGAAGAAGGCAACTGAATTTTGCATGAATGGCTACAACTCCAAACCCATGTGCAAATTGAATTAGGCAGAGACAAGTGATGGTATACAAGAGCAAGATTCAAAACAGTAAATGCATACACCAGTGAAACAGTGCAAGTATCATAAACAAAGTCGAAGTCAACTAGGCCTAACAACATGTAACAGCAGTTACAAATGACTCAGGCCATTGCACAGGAGCATCAACAACTACATATGCAATTATAATGCAACAGGGGACATGGTCAAGACAGCAAGTATTGATGGTATGAAAATATAAGCTGAATAACTTAAGTGAAATTGAGAATATCACATTTTAACATACAGTGAAAAGTTCAATATCATTGCACATAACAGATACATATGTACTCAAGTGGATATGCAATGTAAATCTGACTCGAAGCTACAGTGAATGGCATGTAACCTGATATACATACAGACACAGCAACACTACAGGTCAGAAATAATGGCCGAAGTAAGTATACAAAGGTGATGCACAATTTGACAAATGCAAACACTATGAATCTGACTACGAGATGATCCAAACGAGGCACAGTGCACAGAGTACAGGCAAGGTAAAACATGCCAGAGAATTCAAGTAGCAGTCTTGGAAAAAATCAAAGTAAGGCATAACCGAAGTCAAATGGAATCAACAGTAGCAAGTCTTAACATGAAGGTTGAAATCAAACAGAAAGCAAGTCGATAAAGCTACGGAGATAAACATCAAAATGGCCAAAATCGAACAAGTCAAGCCATAATCAAAATCAGTCAATCGGTAAAATCAAGTCAAAGACGAGACAAAGAAATCTGAATAAGCAACCGAATTCAACTGATTCGAATTAGATGTGAGAATTCACTCACCTTGTCGACGAATTGAAGGAGCAGCCGAATGTCGAAGCGAGCAACGCGAGCACCACAAGAGACTAGCAACGATCGAGTAACGTCGGCCACCACAATTCCAAGCCCTAATTTGGAGAAGAGGACGAACGAGACCGCCTCCATTTTCTTCGTTCGATTTTATTTAGGTTTACGAACGAATAAATGAAAAATGGTAAAGGAACGGGTTAATAGCTAAGGAGATTATCACGGCCCAAATAAAAAAACAAGGGCTACTATTATATTTTCAAAGCCCACAATTTCTTTTAACAATTTATAAAATAATTTTAATTCAAATTTAAAAAAAAAACTTCAAATGGAAATTTGTGTCAATATTAATCGTTTAAATTGTTGATTATAATTGATCCAAAATATCGGGTTGTTACAGACTCCCCTCCTTAAAGAAATTGCGTCCTCGCAATCTTAAGGATTAATTGGACAAAAGGTAACAACCATCAAAGCATGTCATCATAAAATGACGAAATTTGAAAATAAGAAGTTCACCATATAGAGCATGAAAGAGAAAGCCAGAACGTGTTTGCTCGATGAATTCTCTAGATTCCAAAGTGAAATCCATAGGATTTGAGAACCAATATACTTTCACGAGAAAAACATCTTTATTTCGAGGGTGCTGAATCCCCGAAGCATTGATGTGAATAGAATGTTGCTCAAAGTCAAATCTGGTGAAACTTCAATTTCTTCAATAATACCGGGCTCAAGAATAAAAATCGGAATTCCTAAGGCATTTCCGTAAAAGAAAGACGCGTGAAACACGTCATGAATAACAGAAAATTGAGCCGGTAATAAGAGGCGATAAGCCAAGAAACCAATACATTCAGTGATAGGAAATGGCCCAATATATCGAGGCACTAACTTTCCCGACCGACTGAAACGCACAACACCCTTCATAGGTGAAACACGATTAATTTGGAACAACAGCGTAGTACAATAACGATACGGCAGATGAATCAAAGCTTCATTAATTCGGAACGCCGACGTAGTACAAAAACGGTATGTCCAATAAACCGATCAACATAAAAGAACATCAGACGTAAGTCCCTAAAAGGAATGAGACGAAGCTCAATAAAACGAAGTACATCGAAACGTCTGATGAACCTGGTGAAAAGATGATTCCATTCGCACATCATCAAAGAACAACCACTTGTTTGCCTACGACAAGTGCATCGGCAACACGATTTCCCATCCGGGAGTGGTAAATAATATCAAGATCATAAGATGTACGGAGCTCGAGTCAACGTGGTTGACGCAAATCATGTTCCTTATGAGAAAATAAATATTCCCAAGATTCATGATCAGGGTAGAGAACAAATTTCTCACCCAAAATAATGATGCCAAAATTTTTAAGAGCGAAATCAATAGCCACGAGCACTAGATCAAGCGTGGCATATCTAGTCTCAATAGGCATTTATGATTTAGAAACACAAGAGACAGCATGTTCTCTTATGCAAGAGAATGGCATGCAAACTAACACGATTAGCATTGGTACAAACGATAGAGTCTTGGTTCCCACGGGAATCACCAGAATAGAAGTGTCGGAAAAGAGTTGTTTCAATTAATATTCTTTCCCGAAAAGCTAAAACTTTCGAAATTTACAATTTACTTTATGTAATTATCTTTTCAGAAAAATTTACATTTTAAAATTCAATTTATTGTGTCTGATTGTCTCATCAAAGCGTCTAGGAGATTCCTATCGATGACGTTGATCAAGCGCATCGACCAGAATTCTTAAAGCACTCAATGGGCAATACAATCACAAAATATTCTCTTAATTTTATAAAAGGAATTTACAAATTTTCACCCTCAAACGGATAAGTCCGGAATTAAACGAATCAGTAAAAGAAAGGGGTCATAGTCCTTGATTTTGCTGAAACGTTTAAATCGCTTCCTCATTCTTTTGAAAGCGTAAACTATAAAAATTTTGAAACGATTTTTATTTTGAAACAATTTTTTAAAACACGTGATTAAAACAGCGATATCAGTAGCAACTTCGATAAGTGGATTTTCATTCATCAAAAGTGTCACAAGAATCTTCTCAAAGATAGAAAGGGATATCATACCCTAAACTTGTACTCATAACAAGTCAATGACACACGAATTCACCAATGCACAAGAATTGATAAAACTTATCAATAGAAATCACGAAAATTGGTGAAGCACAAATTCTAGAAATCTACACAAGAAATCCAGAAATCACAAGATAAGAGTATGAAAACTCGAACGGAGTATGTAAACTCGAAGGAGAGTATGAAAACTCAAACGGAGTATGAAAACTCGAACAGAGTATGAAAACTCGAACGGAGTATGAAAACTCGAAGTAGAGTATGAAAACTCAAACGGATTATGAAAACTCGAACAGAGTATGAAAACTCGAACGGAGTATGAAACTCGAACGGAGTATGAAAACTCTAAGTAGAGTATGAAAACTCAAACGGAGTATGAAAACTCAAACAGAGTATGAAAACTCAAACGGAGTATGAAAACTCGAAGTAGAGTATGAAAACTCAAACGGAGTATGAAAACTCGAACAGAGTATGAAAACTCAAACGGAGTATGAAAACTCGAAGGAGAGTATGAAAACTCACCTACACGCGAGCATGAAAATTCATCAACACATGTAACGCATAACGAGAACGGGAGCACGAAAACTCACCTACATGCGAGCATGAAAATTCATCAGCACGTGCAACGCATAACGAGAACGGGAGAACGAAAACTCACCTACATGCGAGCATGAAAACTCACCAAAACGTGCAATGCAAAGCGAGAACGGGAGCACGGAATCTCACCTACACGTGAAAATGAAAATCACCAACACGTGCAACGCAAAGCGAGAACGGGAGCACGGAATCTCACCTACACGCGAGCATGAAAAATCATCAACACGTGCAACGCAAAGCGAGAACGGGAGCACGGAATCTCACCTACACATGAGCATGAAAATCACCAACACGTGCAACGCATAACGAGACGCTATCTCATGGTTGCAAGCCACTAATTTTGACAAACGAATGGTCCGAAGACCGTGGGGCGCTACCCCACATGTGTGAGTCGGAATCACACAGATTGAGGTCAAAACTAATCTCGCAATCAAAAGAAAAGTATGTGTGAATGAAATCACACAAGTGGTGTCTAGACAATCCTCAAAGCCCAAGAGATATGTGTGAGACGAAATCACACCGATGAGGCCTAGTCTAACCGAAAAGGTATGTGTGAATGAAATCACACAAATGGTGTCTAGACAATCCTCAAAGCCCAAGAGATATGTGTGAGACGAAATCACACCGATGAGGCCTAGTCTAACCGAAAAGGTATGTGTGAATGAAATCACACAAATGGTGTCTAGACAATCCTCAAAGCCCAAGAGATATGTGTGAGACGAAATCACACCGATGAGGCCTAGTCTAACCGTAAAAATGATCGTCATGATCAACGAGAAGTGTCAATTACACTAAGTTAGTAAATATAAAATTTTAGCTTCATGTCCCATAACCACTTGCTTAACTTAAATATTTACGAACAAATTGTAAATCTTCACTAGAAAATTGTCACATGAGGTTCAATCGAACAAGTCCAAGAATTAACCGATGAAGCAAACACAAGCGTTTCATACCACTTGTTTTACTAAGCCGTTTAATTAGATTTCTCATCCGAGTGAGGTAAAGGCCTGTATATACTAGTAGATTAGGAAACGGTTTGAGAAAAAGAGTTTTGTATTGAAAATAGAGTCGAAAACATTTTGATAAAAGAGTTTTGATATTTACTATTAGTATTTGAAACCTTTATATTATAAAGTGACAAATCACAAAAATGATTGTAGAAACAATTAATCACAAGAATTCACATACAAAGACGTGAATAGAATCCAAAGAAATCGATACCGAATTCATCGAAAGGTATGTTCACAAAAATCCCGAAGAAAAGGTCATCAAAGTTGCTAATAAATGATAGCAACAAATCGGGAAATAATCAAGAATCGATTAAATTCGAAAACCAAATCAATTCACTAAGATTCATATTCGAAGACGTGAATAAAATCCGAAGAATTCGATTCCAATCCATCAAAGTAGGAATACCCAAAAAATTCCTGAAATAGAAGTTATCAAAGTCGACAAAGGTGATAACAACTAATCGAAAAGAAGAATCGATCAACAATTGGAAAAACAAAGCAGAACGAGCATAAATGCTTGAATGACTTTAGCAAAAGTAAAAGTCAAGTCAATGTCGATATCGACCAGGCAAAGTCCAAGACAATTTCTTTTATACCAAAGAAATTTTAAAAATATCAGAGAGAGGCACATGAAAGCCAAAGAACCATGGATAAACAGACAGAGTCGACAATTGAAATGCAATATGTCGGATAAACAGACAGAGTCGACCATTGAAACTCAATTTGTCTCAAAGATTGATACCCAAAACCCAATTTCATGGAGACTGCATTAAGTACACGAATCAGAGATAAGAATGCATATATACAGCAGTTCGAATAAACAATTGCGAGTTCAAATCGAAGTAGGTACGAGTTGCAGCAATATGCAACTTGGTAAAGCATATACACAATGATACTTAGCAGTGCATACTGAAATGAGCAAGTGCAATAGAGAATAGCAGCAATGCTCATGAATAAGAGTTAGGAATTCATACCTAACAAATCAAAGATGATCTTAGGCAAAGATGAGAGAGAAAACATCGACAAATAGTTGTAACACATGTACTATCTAAGTTATGTTTTATATTTGTTCTAAACCCCAGGCTCTGATACCAAGCTGTGACGCCCCACCTCTATACCCACGCTAGCCAAGAACACTACGGTGTAGTGCTGTCAACTAGCATGGAGAATAAGGCTGTTGAGGAGCGACCATCCGTGTAATTGCTTTGTGCGAGCACCGATATGCCAGATAGTAAAAGCGTGCATTTCATTTCAGGAGGAAATCCGACATGCCGATGCAAACTCAAAGCTACTACACAGTGGCTATAATAGTCTAGGACAAAAATATAAAATAATAACACAGATAATATAAATGCGGAACACAGATGAAACAAAAAGTCTCGTATATATATATATATATATATATATATATAATAACTGATGTCAGTTACAATACATTCACACGGTACATATGATACAACTACAACAGTCGACTAAGGAAGTTACATATACAAGTACATTAACGTATTTAATATACATGAATACATATCTTCCTATAAAATTTTACAGACAACTACAAATGACGACGACTACTCCAAAAGATATGAAAGAACTTCATAGCTCTAGCAGCAACCCAAAGCAGAATATCTACAACCTGAAATACTCGGTCTGACCCGAGTATTAAATTCAAAAGAAAATAATACCCGAGTCAGTCTAATTCAAACTCAGTTATTAATGCACAGAAGCAATAATAATCAAATAACGAATAGATGACAATCACAATAAATCTCATCTATCCAATCACTAATAAGGATGAATTGGACAAAGGAAACAATCAAGTAATTGGGAACATCAATTAAAACGACAACTCGAGTAGGGCTGCAGTATACACAAACGTGTACTGCCACGCCACTACGACATATTGAATACGAAATAGATCCATAAATCAAAAGCAAAAGAAATAACACCAAAACCAATACCGTGTGGCTGCAGTTCACGCTTGCGTGCACTGCCTTGCCACTATAGTGATGATGTACCCAATGAATACCATGTGGCTGCAGTTCACGCTTGCGTGCACTGCCTTGCCACTATAGTGATGATGTAGGAATCGGCACAAGATCAAATCCAAGCTACTAGCTGGATTCAACATAGGTGTATTCAAATGAAATGGCCGATACTAAAATAAACCGACCAACATAGAACAAAGACTGCACAAATGAATCAGCCGCAAGGGGATAGCAACGTGTATGCCATAGTTTGGCAATTCAAAGACAAGCACACCCTAACTAGAAGTGTATAAGTCAATGCACTGCAAAGCACATCAACAAGTATAACATGAAGCAGTGTAACAAAGGCCACCAAGTTCAATGTAATACTTGGAGAGGGGATGCACTGAACTTGAAGTTAATTTCAAGCGACATCAAGTACTGCATAAGAGCACGCAATGTACAGGTACAGGCTAAAGAAGAAAACACAAAAAATAAGGCAATGCAATGTAAACATTGCCTAGCATACATATGAATCAATTTCATATGTACAACAAACACCCAAACAATGCAGCAGCGAAAAACACTAGTGAAAAGGGTCACAAAGCAATGGTTCAAAAATGAAATGAACCAGAAGAAGGCAACTGAATTTTGCATGAATGGCTACAACTCCAAACCCATGTGCAAATTGAATTAGGCAGAGACAAGTGATGGTATACAAGAGCAAGATTCAAAACAGTAAATGCATACACCAGTGAAACAGTGCAAGTATCATAAACAAAGTCGAAGTCAACTAGGCCTAACAACATGTAACAGCAGTTACAAATGACTCAGGCCATTGCACAGGAGCATCAACAACTACATATGCAATTATAATGCAACAGGGGACATGGTCAAGACAGCAAGTATTGATGGTATGAAAATATAAGCTGAATAACTTAAGTGAAATTGAGAATATCACATTTTAACATACAGTGAAAAGTTCAATATCATTGCACATAACAGATACATATGTACTCAAGTGGATATGCAATGTAAATCTGACTCGAAGCTACAGTGAATGGCATGTAACCTGATATACATACAGACACAGCAACACTACAGGTCAGAAATAATGGCCGAAGTAAGTATACAAAGGTGATGCACAATTTGACAAATGCAAACACTATGAATCTGACTACGAGATGATCCAAACGAGGCACAGTGCACAGAGTACAGGCAAGGTAAAACATGCCAGAGAATTCAAGTAGCAGTCTTGGAAAAAATCAAAGTAAGGCATAACCGAAGTCAAATGGAATCAACAGTAGCAAGTCTTAACATGAAGGTTGAAATCAAACAGAAAGCAAGTCGATAAAGCTACGGAGATAAACATCAAAATGGCCAAAATCGAACAAGTCAAGCCATAATCAAAATCAGTCAATCGGTAAAATCAAGTCAAAGACGAGACAAAGAAATCTGAATAAGCAACCGAATTCAACTGATTCGAATTAGATGTGAGAATTCACTCACCTTGTCGACGAATTGAAAGAGCAGCCGAATGTCGAAGCGAGCAACGCGAGCACCACAAGAGACGAGCAACGATCGAGTAACGTCGGCCACCACAATTCCAAGCCCTAATTTGGAGAAGAGGACGAACGAGACCGCCTCCATTTTCTTCGTTCGATTTTATTTAGGTTTACGAACGAATAAATGAAAAATGGTAAAGGAACGGGTTAATAGCTAAGGAGATTATCACGGCCCAAATAAAAAAACAAGGGCTACTATTATATTTTCAAATCCCACAATTTCTTTTAACAATTTATAAAATAATTTTAATTCAAATTTAAAAAAAAACTTCAAATGGAAATTTATGTCAATATTAATCGTTTAAATTGTCGATTATAATTGATGCAAAATATCGGGTTGTTACACGAATGCAGCTCCACTACCTCCCATGCTTGAAACCGATATGGAACGCGATCTCCCCCTCTGCCTCAACCTACGACGACACCATCTGCTGCCTCGGGATAGCAATTCACATTACCTTCCTCTACTCTCCTCGTTCGCAAGCATGCCCTTGGCGAGCAAACCCACATGCCCTAGCTACTCCGATCGTTGCACGCCCAGTTTGACTTCGCGATGGCCCCTCTTCCATCGAATGCGAGACTCTGGTCGATTGACAACGCATAGCTTGAGTTGACCCTAACCTCCACTTGCGCATTAGATTACGAGCATGCGACTTCACTCTCGTTTGGCTTTTTTGGTGAATAAAATCGATTCGATTTGGGTTTACAAAAATAAAGAGGATCGTGACTTGTTTTTTGAATTGGAATCAGAGAAGAGAAGAGGGAGATCTGGAACGCTCGCCCCTTTCATTTTTTTCGTTATCAGCCATTATTGAAGATCTGGAAAAAAAAAGGAGAAGAAGAAAGTAGACATTGGATCGTATAAAATGAAAAATGGACAAGGAGACAGTTTTTTTACAGAAGGCACGTATTCTCAGGGAGAACACATGTTGGATGTGGTCTATAGTGAATTGAAGGGAAAACATAAATCTCTGATATGAGGCAATTTTGATGAGTCAACCCAAAACATATATATTATATTTAAATTTAAATCGTCTTGATTTTCGCAACTCACGATCTCGACCTCCTATCGAGGCATGCCACTAAGCTTTTATAATGTTATACCCCTATTCTTAACGCAATGGAAAAGGTTCCTAGTCCTAATTCGATCGTATGGAGAAGATAGCTTTTGGATCCAGTTATTATACTGAATTTACGATATAGATTTTAGCGCGTTTTTATACCGTACGATCACATGACAACTCCAAACACTACGAAAATTGAAATTCGGTAATAATACATTATTACGGATCCAATAAAACTAGTTTCGTCGAATTTCGAGACTGTGCCTCGGAAGGCTTTTTTTAAATATCAATTTAAACGATATATTTTTAAAACTGAACAAACCACTTATAAATTCAATTTTAAAAGTCCTATTACCTTCAGTATTATCAATATAAATTTCATAAGCTTGTAAATTATTTTTGACCAGCCTAGAATTCCCATTCAGCAATTTACCCAATTTCCAATTATTAAATTTAGTAATCTAATTGCCAAATAAATAGTGATATTTGAAATTCAAGTCAAAACTAACTATACAAATATTTAAAATCAATTAAATATTCTTATTTCAAATATAAAAAATTCTAGGTCGTCACATTTGTTCCCCCTTAAAAGAATTTCATCCCAGAAATTACTAGCTGGGAAGAATGGCCTGTAATGACCCGATATTTTCAACCATTTACATCCGCACTTGTCGAACTTGAATTGCTCGAAATACACATTGTAAATAAAATTTGGCAAAAACTCAGAATATACAGTAAATAAATAATCACAAATCATAGACACAGAGTAAATAATAGTGTAGTGGAATTAAAAGAGATAGTAGTTCATGAAGCTACTATATATACAAAAGATACATCAGTGTTAAACAAGATACAACAGAAGAATAACAAGATACATCAAGTACAAATCAGAATACATCACTGGAATCACTGGATACTGAAACCAAAATAGATGGCTGGATCTTCAACAAAAGCTCCAACTCCGAAGGTGAGTCTTGAATGCCGAATCACTTAATCTGACTCGAGCGTAAAGCAAAACACAAAACACTCGAGTTAGGAATAAAAATCGGTCAAAAATCAAACCATTTCATTGCAAAACTATATTCCTTTCAAAATAGTTTACACTTCGAAACCAAAACCATTTTTATTTCAAAATATATTCAAATCAGTAATATATCATTTCCATTTCAAACATATATTCACTTTTCAAGAATCATAACATTTTCAAAGTTATAACTCTTTCGAAACCAAAATACTTGAAATCATTACACTTTGAAAAATCATAACATTTCGAAATCATATATTTGAAATCATAGTACATTCCTTTAATTCTTTACATTTTACAATTTATTCAATTAAACCTAAATTTTCAAATTTCCAATTTAATTCAATTCAAACCATCAATTTCAATTCGAGTTAGTTTCCCAACAAACTATTTCAAATCTTATAAATTTCAAATATAGATTTGATCCACAAAATAAACTATTCAATTTTTAATATATTTCATAGCTTTAATAACCCACATTTCAAAACTAAATTTTATAATTTCATATATCTCAAATTAACATCATTATTACTTAGTTTTGAAATATTCATTTCATAAATCCAATATCATTTAAATAAACTCAAATTACAAGTAAACCAAATATTCTTTCATATTAATATAAACTTCAAATATTCATTTATTAAAATCAAATATCATTCCAAATTTACATTCTTTATCAAAATAAAGATCATGTCATTCAAAACCATTTCAATCATTAAAATATTATATCCTTTCAAGTAAACCTTATTATCAAATCATTATTTGAATTCAAATTCAAATATCCAAATTTAAATACCTTTTAAAATCAAATATGCCATTTAAATATCATTTCAAAACACATTTCAAAATTTCATTCAAAAATTCATTTATCTCATTTCATTTCATTCAAATTAACACATAACCAAGTAAACCTTATTTAAATTCAATTTAAATTCCTAAAAATACAAATTTATATATTAAAATATATTCAAAACTCCTTAAATTTCACCAATAATCAATTCCAAAAGTTAAATCGTTTAACACTTTAAAATATAACTCAAAGAGTGTTAAAATCTGTAACATTTCAAATCATTACAAAATATAGCAACGACAGCATTTATAAAGTGCTAACGTAGCTTATAGTTTCCAAAATAGTTTAGTTCAAGAATAACGGCATTTATAAAATGTTGTAATATATATTTAGTTATTTCAACATAGTTAAATTCAAAACAACAACATTTAAAAATGATGTCATAAGACAACAGCATTTTGGAAATACTATTAATAAAATTCCATATTTTATTATAACTTTAGAAACATTAAAACATCAAAAAAAAATTCTATTTTTAATTTATAAATCACATTTCTAGACTTTAAAATTTCACATTTAAATAATTTTTAACATACGATTTATCACAAAAAAATTTATAATCAAATATTCAAATTAAAACTCACTTTCATTTGTTAAGTTACAATTCAATATTATTAACTTATAAATTTAACAAAACTTATCATTTTACTTCCAATATCATTTCAAAACTTTAAATTTAATTTCCATTATTTACTTACATTTAAAAAAAATTAAAGTCAAAAATCACATTTACTTCAAATTTTCATACTTAAATTCACAAATTCAAAACTTAATATCTAGCTTTCTTAAAACCATGAAATATATATTTTAAATCAAATTTCATACTTTTAAAAATACATATCTTAAGAAAAATCATTTAAAAATATACCACAGGGTCTATATATAATTTTCTAACCTAGGTCAAGTGATACAGATATATATCATTTCAACCCGCAATTTAAAAAGAAAACCGGGTTCTATCATTTCAAACCCATAATCCCAAGTAAATAAAAATAAATAAAAATCGCTCAGCCCTATCATTTCAGCCCATAACGATTTTTTCCTATTCTAAAGTCCGTTCGGGTATGTATCATTTCAACCCATAGTGATTCTATTCTACAGGGAACATGCAGTGTGATCATATACACAAACAATATATACAATGTAAACTAACATATCAATGTCACAATATAATGTCAAATATCAGATGTCAGGTGATAACTAACAAAGTTAATATGGTAATAACATGGTGTAGCATATCATATAATCATCATTTACGTGCATAAACATTTTTAATTACTAAACCCTCGACATCAATTTACGATTTCATAAGTAGAAATGTCGGAGTGAGAAAGACTCACCTTTTCAAGCTGAAGACCAAAACAACACACAAGAGCGATTCCATAAGCACGACAAGCATAATTAGGATTGAATGAATGGAGAGCCTTGTTATTGATCTTGTATACAACAAATAAACAAGTCCATATAAACATATGCATACAATACAAATATGTTTGAAACGAAATGGAAATTTTAATCAACAGAGAACATTACCCAGCTTTAACATGAAAGTGCCTGACCACGACAACATGGCTTGTCACATGATCAAATATGCTTGTTCTCACCACACTGGGCTCGGCCTAGGTGTCAACATGATTCGGATTTAACATCAAAACACACGGCAACAAGTGGATGAAGATGGAGGATTTATAACATGAAGCATACTAAGGGTCAAGGCAACAATAGGTAGGGTTTGGTCACATTTTTGGCTCGGCTTCGTCATCATAGGGTTCGGCCATACATGCTTCTGATCTAGACAGAGGTGGTGTGATGGTCAGAAGTCATGGCATGTGCTGGTGGTGGAGCTAGAGGTGGCGACCGAAGTGGATATGGAAGGTGATGGTGTAAATATGGCTCGGCTATGCATTTTTGGAAGAGTTTTATACAAATTTGTGGTGTTTTGGTCATATGGAAGTCACGCCCTGAGGTGGTAATCAGAGGAGGAAGTGGTGGTTGTCTTAGCTTGTGGTGGTGATGATGGTAGAGGCTAGGCCGAGCACACATGTGAAGAGATCAAGTAAAATAAAGTAGAAAAAAAGAGGAAGAAAAATAGAAAAGAGGTAGCCATTAACTTGAAAAAATTTCCTCACTTTGAAATGGCCGTGAGTTTTGTGATGGCGAGGAAGATCTTTTCACGTGAAAGTGAAACAAAATACATGGCTATAGGGAATGAGATGTATGGCCAAAGCAAGGAATTGAAAAGGCAAGAAGAGGAAAAGGCAAAGAAAGGAAAGGTCATAGGAAAATGAAAAGGTTTTGTCTTTTTGTTTTCTATTTTCTTTTATTCAAATAAACTAATTAAAATTTCAATAAATAAAATAAAAAACTGAAAAAAATAAAGTAGAAATGAAAATAAAATAATATTTTGGAAAACAGAAAAATAAATAAAGAAAATACTTAATTTAACTGAGACTAGAAATTAAAAATTGAAAACAAAATATTGTTAACATTTAAAAATTATAACTACACTATAAAAATGTTTTAAAAAAATAAAATAAATAAATAACATGTCATAATACAATATACAAAAATTAGAACAAGATATGACAAATAAAAATATTATTTATATAAATAAAAGTAAACAATGTTGTTAAATAAAACAATTTACACAAAATATTGTAAAAAACATTACTTTTACAATATAAATCCGATTTCAACGAAACGAAAAGTAGTATTCTTGAAATTTAATTCATTTTTATAATAAAAGATAAAATTCAAAAATTATAATATTTAAATTTTAAATTTAAAAGTCAAAGTTTGACCATATTTACCAAAATTCACATTTTTTGAAAATATTCAATTTATTCATGTTTGAAATACTAATTCACAATAAACTCAAAATATATATTTCAAATACAAAATTATTCATCTAATAAGTCAAATAAAGTTTTTAAATCAAGAATTCAATTAAAATAATGAAAAGATACAACTAAAATAATCATCAAATACAGGGTTGTTACACTCTCCCCCATTCAAGACTTTTCATCCCCGAAAAGGATGAGGTATGGGAAAACACAGAAAAAGATAGAATGAAATAGGATTAAGACAAGATGACAAGTAGATTGAAATTATACCTGATAACTATTGTTATAGGTAAGTTTAACAAGATGGAGATGATCTTTCCAAGATCCTCCAGAATCAAGAACACAAGTACGAAAAAGATCTAGAACCTAATTCACCCTTTCCGCTTGACCTACGGCTTGTGGATGGCAAGCAGTGCTCAGATTCACAAATGAATACCAAAGATTATGAAAGATTGTAGAAAGATTTCTAAGCAGACTGGTATAAGCAATAGCCTCTGTAACAACCCGCATATTTTACAATTGAATATTTAAATATTTTATCGTTAGTCGGATTTTAGTACGAAAAGTTACTTTTTGCATACGGTCGAATTAGGAACCACATCCATTGGGTCCAAAATGCCGTTTACGATCTTTTTGAGTATAAACTTTGATATTTTTGGAGTTAGTGGAATTTTGCCACTTTTTCACTTTGGGCTTTGGATTTGGTTTAGCCCATTAGCCTAAACTATTAACTCTAGCTCAACACCCTCTTCCCTTCATTACTTCACTTTCATTTCCTAACACTCAAGCTTCATCAAAAATGGGGAGAGGAATGGGAAATTAAAACTCCAAGCCCTAGTTCATTTGCAAATCCAACATCTAACTCTAAATCCAAAGAGAAGCCATTGATTCAAGCTTCTTATGTTGAGATTGAAGTGTGGTTGATTCTTCCTTTGCTTTTAAGCTTCTCCTTCATTGATTTTGTGAAAAGGTGAGATTTTTATCTCACATCTTTGTCTATAACTATCATTGATTGTTGGGTATGAATTCCTAACACTTATTCATGTGCATTTGCTTTTGGTTTGGATTGAATTGGTGAAAATCCTAATTTTAGTGTTTTGGGTTCAAATCTTTAAAAATCTTAACATTGATGCTTGAACACGTTTTTGGTGATGCATCGAGTATCTAATAGGACCGTGTAGCCGATAGGCGTAATCCCCCAACGTCCATACTCGACCGGTCGCGCCAACTTAGGTCGCAATCACTTAGGTCGCTCAACCTCACCTCCTTAACTGCCTGCTTTAGGTCGCACCAACATAGGTCGCGCCATACTTTAAGTCACTCGCCTTGCTATGTGCCGGCCTGCTTTAGGTCGCCGACCTCATAGGTCGCTCGGTTTGCTCTTCTACCAGTTAGGTCGCGCCAACTTAGGTCGCAACCCCTTAGGTCGCTCGGTCATGTTAAGTCGCACCTGCTTGCACTTCTTGGGTCGCGCCATACCTTAAGTCGCTCGGCCCACTCTCGCTCCTTAGGTCGCTTGCACCTTCGGTCGCGTCATGCCTTAGGTCGTGCCATACCTTAAGTCGCTCGGCCCACTCTCGTTCCTTAGGTCGCTTGCACCTTCGGTCGCGCCATGTTAGGCCGCATGCTACTCCTTAAGCCGCTAGCGCCTTAGGTCGCTTGCATCTTATGTCACCCATTGCTTAGGTCAATCGGCTTGCATCAGTTAGGCCGCATGCTATGTCGTTGATCTCTTAGGTCGTACGCCATGGAGTCGCATGTGTCGAGCCGCTGATTTCTCGTGTTGAATTATGTTAAGTCGTAAGTCGTGGCTCTAAGGTCGCAAGTGTATTTCCACTTTGATGGATGTGGAATCGAATTCTTTGGATTTTATTCACGTCTTCGAATGTGAATTTTTGTAATTTATTGTTTTTACAATCATTTTTGTGATTCGTCACTTTAAAAATATAAAGGTTTCAATACTAGTAGTAAATATCAAAACTCTTTCATCAAAACGATTTCAACCCTATTTTACTACAAAGCTCATTCTTAAACCGTTTTCCAATCTACTAGTATATACAAACCTTTACCTCACTCGTATGAGAATTTAACTAAACTACTTAGTAAAACAAGTGGTATGAAACGCTTGCGTTTACTTCGCCGGTTAATTCTTGGACTTGTTCGATTGAATCTTTTGTGACAATTTTCGAGTGGAGATCTACAATTTGTTCGTAAATATTTAAGTTAAGCTAGTGGTTATGGGACATGAGACTAAGCTTATATATTTACTAGCTTACTGTAATTGACACTTCTTGATGATCGTTGATGATCAATTTTGTGATTTAGACTAGCAAATGTGCGATGTCTCTTTGTCTACGAGGGAGACTAAACCCCGTTTCTGTGGAGCTTCGGCTCAATTTGGTGGGGTAGCAACCCATGGTCTTCGGGTCGTTTTGTGGAGCTTCGGCTCAAAATTAATGGTTAGCAACCATGGAATAGCGTTCCATTTTGTGATACACGTGTTGGTGAGTTTTTATGCTCCCGTTTTGTGATAGGCCTCCCCCTTTTTGTGATTTCTGGATTTCCATTGATGATTTCCAGAATTTGTGTTTCACCAATTTTAGTGATTTTCATTGATAAGTTTTATCAATATCTGTGCATTGGTGAATTTGTTTGTCATTAACTTTTGTGATTGACATTGATGTTATTGTCAATATTTATGGTTTGGTGAATAAAAATAAAGAGTATGACATTCCTGTTGATCTTTGAGAAGATTCTTGTGATATTGATTAATCCCTGGTTGATTTTCAATTGCATACTTATCACAGTATAGCTTTATGGATATCATATGTTTTTATCATATCTCTTATTCTATATCATTTCATCTGATATTTATAGCTAGACTGATCCGTTTATTATTTTCTTATTAAATAATACTCGGGTCAGACCGAGATGTTACAGGTGCTTCTGCTTGACTCCACATCTGGGATTATCACCCTGACTTTTGGCTAACTACTTAGATTAGTAGTTTTTGCTGTATACATTTGAGATATAGACCCATTGATGTACCCATATTCTTTTGTCTAGCATTTGTAGCTATTCTTTTGTGATATTGTGGATCTTGTTTGACCACTACTCTGATGTACACTTTCATGTGTTATATTCATATCTTTTTCCGCCTTTGTGATATGGATATATGTGACTGATTTGTGTTATGTTTATTTCTATGTTTGTTTCCGAAGATATTATAGCTATTGTGTAGTAGCTTTGAGTTCGCATCGGTATGTCGGATTTCCTCTTGAAAAGAAAATGCATGTTATACTATCTGACATATCGGTGCTCACACAAAGCCATTACACGGATGGTCGCTCCTCAACGGCCTTATTCTCCATGCTAGTTGACGGCATTACACCGTAGTGTTCTTGGCTAGAGTGGGCATAGAGGTGGGGCATCACAGCTTGGTATTAGAGCTAAACTTCGGAACAATGTAGAATAATTTAACAAGGATCATCGTCCTAAGTCCATCTTAGGAGTCGTGCCTTAGGATTTTATTCGGGTCTTCGAACCGTTCTGTCCTATTTTCTTTTGTGATTCCTTGTTTTAACAATCATTAACGTTTGATAATTCAATTTGTGAATAACCTTTTCCTTCTTTCTTTCTTTCAAAAGGAAGAGAAATGGTTAGACCTGGCCGTCCCAGCGCCGGTCAATCTAGTGCTACTCCCCATGATGGAGTATTTATGTCTGCCTAGCAGCTTTTTGATCTCGTAAAGAATGCTCAGGTAGCCGGCTCAAATCCGAAGTCTACTCACCCTAAGTCTGGATTTGCACGTTTTTGCAATGATTATACCAATTTGGGTGGGAAGCCATTCAAAGGTTATGAAACTATTATTGAAGTCCAGGCTTGGCTGAGAACGTGCGATCGAATCTTTTCTCGCATGAATCTTATTGACCTTCACCGTGTTCAGGTGCCCTCTAGTATGCTCCAAGAAAGAGCATTAGATTGGTATGAGCTTCTTATTTCTTAAATAGTTGAAGCGGATCTTACTTGGGAGAAATTCCGGGAGCGCTTCGAATTAAAATTTGTGCCAGAAGCTGAGAGGGTGACATTGGCTCATCGCTTTATAGACCTTGTTCAAAGTAAATCCTCTGTGGCAGACTATGTCGCATCCTTCGAGTCACTTTCTAAATACGGGGTCGAATATATAAACACCCCATTGAAGAAGAACCAAAGATTTGTCTATGGCTTGAATAAAAATCTCAAGAAGCCATTACTTCTAAAGTTAGAAGTTTCTTTTGATCAACTCATTGATATCGCTCTTCGTCTTGAAGAGGCAGATAGGGAGAGTGATGTTGAAGTTATGGGTGCTAAACCAAACTTCAACAACAAGAAAAGGCCTAATAAGTTCAAGGGTCCTTATCCCAATAAGAAAGGGAAGCAAGCAACTTCGGTGGCAAAGACTTCTACCTCTAGTAGTGGGCAATGCTACAACTGTGGTTCTAAGGACCATTATGCGAACAAGTGTTCAAAGCCTCGTGCATGTCGCTATTGCAAAAGCCCGGATCATTGTTTATCTTCTTGTCCCAAGCTTCAGGGCAAGAAGGAGGGAAAGCTTAATGTTGCTCAAGCCCCTGGCAAAACATCTCGTGGTCAAGGTATTTCTCATTATATCCTTGATGGCATTATTTTATTTCGTGATCACCCTATTCGAGTTCTTTTTGATACGGGTGCGTCCCATTCTTTTATATCAAAAGAACTTGTTGATACTTTTTCTTTGAGTGTTGTCGCTTTAATGACTTCTTTGAGAATTGCGAATCCGGTTGGTGGATCCGCAACAATTAGTTTGCTTTGTAAGGATGTCGAGATTATTTTGTGTGATTTTTCTTTCCGAGCCGATTTGCATGTTATGCGCTACTTAGGCTTTGGAATGATTTTGGGAATGGATTGGCTTAATCACTATGAAACCCAAATCCTATGTCCTGAGCGGACTATTTATCTTCGACATCCTCAATCTGTTAAGCAGATTTCTATTGACCTTAATGATTCGGATTCCAGCTTGGTTGCATCTTTATATTCTTTATATCCTCATGATAACGATAATGATGATGAGAAAATATTATTTCTCTTATTCACGTTGTTCGTGAATTTTTCGACATATTTGAGCCCGTTTTAGGATTACCACCTAAGCGAGCAATTGAGTTCAAAGTTAATCTCATCCTTGTAGCTCAACCTATCACTCGTCCTCCTTATCGCATGTCCAATAAGGAAAATGAGGAGATGCGCAAACAATTATCCGAATTGGAGATGAAGCAATTTATTCGCTCTAGTTCCTCGCCTTGGGGAGCTTCGGCTATTTTTGTGAAGAAATCCGATGGTACACTTAGGCTTTGCGTTGACTACCGCAAGCTTAATGATCTTACTATCAAGAATAAATATCCTTTACCTCGGATTGATGATCTATTCGATCAACTCAGTGGTGCTAGAGTCTTTTCACAATTAGACCTAGCTACCGGTTTTCATCAGCTTCGTATTACAGAGGATAGCATTCCTTTGACATCGTTCCGTACTCGTTATGGATCTTATGAATGGCTTGTTATGCCATTTGGCTTAACGAATGCTCCGGCTTATTTTTTTGACCTTATGAATCGAGTTTTCAAAGATTTCCTCGATTGATTTTTTCTCATCTTCATTGATGATATTCTTGTGTATTCAAAAACCGAGGAGGAGCATGAAAAGCATCTTCGGATTGTGTTGGAAACTCTTAGGAGTAACTAATTAAAAGCAAAATTTTCTAAATGCCACTTTTGGCAATCTCGTGTGAAGTTTCTCGGTCATATTATTTCCGAATCCGGAATTTCCGTGAATCCTTCAAAAATTGAAGCGATTCAAAATTGAAAGAGACCGGAGAGTGTGACGGAAATCCGTAGCTTCATTGGATTGGTGGGCTATTACCGTCGTTTTATAAAAGACTTTTCAAAAATAGCCGTGCCTCTTACTAGCTTAACAAAGAAAGGTGTTAAATACATTTGGTCGGACAAATGTGAAGCTTCTTTTAAGAAATTAAAAGAACTCCTTTCTGATGCTCCTATTCTTGTTGTTCCCGAGGGGAATCAAGATTTTATTGTTTATACCGATGCTGGTCGCATTGGTTTAGGTGCCGTTCTTATGCAAAGAGAACGCATTATTGCTTATGCTTCTAGGCAATTAAAGCCAGCTGAGACTATATATGCCGCTCATGATTTAGAACTCGCGGCTATTGTTTTCGCCCTTCGTATTTGGCGTCAATATCTTTTGGGAGAGAAATTTGTTCTCTATACCGACCATAAATCTTTAAAGTGTCTATTTTCCCAAAAGGAACTTAATCTGGGTCAACAACGTTGTCTCGAGTTCCTTGCACCTTGTGATCTTGATATTCTTTATACTCCCGGAAAGGGAAGTCGTGTTGCCGATGCACTTAGTCGCAAGCAACAAGCGGTTGTTTCTACGATGATATCTGAATGGAATGATCTCGGAATTTTATCCACTTGTGAGATTCGAGATCGTGTATCCGATTTATGTTCATCTCTTGTTTTATATAGCCTTGAGGCTCATCCTTCTCTTTTAGACCGCATTCTTGAAGCTCAAAAGCTAGATCCCGAATTGGCTCTTCTTAGCCAAAATTTTAGGGATAAAATTGGTATTGAAGGTTTGAAAGACTTTGATATTGATTCTCGGGGCGGTATTCGAAAATTTGGTAGACTTATCGTGCCAAATAGTAGTGATCTTCGTAAAGATATTTTAGAAGATTCTCATCGATCTAAATTTACCATTCATCCCAGTAGTAGTAAAATGTACGCTGATATGAAGTGACTTTATTATTGGGAGGGAATGAAATCTGATATTGCTAACTTTGTTAAGTGTTGCATGACTTTCCAACTCATTAAGGCCGAACATCAAAGGCCCGGTGGGTTATTGCAACCTTTAGAAATTCCAATTTGGAAGTGGGATCAAATTTCCATGGATTTTATAGACGGCCTTCCCCGTTCACGTTCGGGTCATGATAGCCTATGGGTGATAGTTGATAGACTTACTAAATCCGCCCATTTTATTCCCGTTCGATCCAATCGGATCGGGCCTCTTTTGGCCAAACTCTTTATTAAAGAAATTTTTAAATTGCATGGAGTTCCTACTTCTATTGTCAGTGATCGTGATCCATTGTTTACTGGTGGATTTTGGAAGAGTATTCAAAAATCTTTGGGAACGACGCTTAATTTTAGCACCGCTTATCATGCTCAGTCAGATGGACAAACCGAGCGTGTGAATCAAACTCTTGAAGATCTTCTTCGTGCATGTGTTCTTGATTTATGTGGAAGTTGGGAAAATCTTATTTCTCTTGTTGAGTTTTCCTATAATAATAGCTTCCAATCTTGTATTGGTATGGCACCTTTTGAGGCACTCTATGGAAGACCATGTCAATCTCCTTCTTGTTGGCTTGAGGCCGGTGAGAAGCTGTCCAGATTTTATTCATGATTCCATAGAAAAGATTGACCTTATTCGTCATAGGATAAAAGAAGCTCAAAGTAGGAAAAAATCCTATGCCGATAACCGGAGAAGGAAATTAGAATTTTCTGTGGGAGATCTTGTGTTTATCCGTGTTTCACCTATGAAGGGTGTTGTACATTTCAGTCGATCGGGAAATTAGCACCTCGATATATTGGTTCCATGGCTTATCGCCTTTTATTACCGGCTCAGTTTTCTTCTATTCATGACGTATTTCACGTTTCTCAACTAAGGAAGTGCCTTCGAGATTCCGATTTTATTATTGAGCCCGGTGTTGTGGAAGAAATTGAAGTTTCACCCAATTTAACTTATGAGCAGCATCATATTCGAATTATTGCTTCGGAGGTTAAACGCCTATAAAATAAAGATGTTCCGCTTGTGAAAGTTCAATGGTCCTCAAATCCTAAAGATTGCTCTTGGGAATCTAGAGAGTTCATGGAGCGAACACATCCGGACTTACTTTCCCGTGCTCTTTAAGGTGAACCTTTTATTTCAAATTTCTTTTGTGATGAATATGCTCTCATGGTTGTTACTATATATCTTCTTCTTAAATATTGCGAGGATGCAATTTCTTTAAGGAGGGGAGTCTGTAACAACCCGCATATTTATCGATTTTATATTTAAATATTTTATTTAAATATTTTATCGATACTTGGAATTTAGTCCGAAAAACTACTTTTTGCATACGATCGAATTAGGACTCGGGACCACTTCCATTGAGTTCAAAACGCTGTTTGCGATCTTTTTGAGTATAAACTTTGATATGTTTGGAGTTAGTGGAATTTTGCCACTTTTCACTTAGGGCTTTGGTTTGGGCTGAGCCCTATAACCCCACTTATTAACTCAGTCCCAACCCTCTCCTCTTCTTTTACTTCCTTTCTATTTTCCTAATACTCAAGCTTTTGTAACAATGGAGAGTGGAATGGGAAATTGAAACTCAAGCCCTAGTTTTCTTTTGCAAATCAAGCTCTAGCTCCAAACTAATAGAAGAAACTTTGGTAAGCCTCTCTTCTTCTTCTCCAACTAATTCTTTTATCAATTTCAGAAATTCCTAAACCTAACTTTGGGAATGTTCTTCTTTTTTAGCATAGATTCAAGCTCGTTTGGGTCGTGTTGAAGAGTGGTTGATTCTCCCTTTGCTTTCAAGCTTCTTCTTCATTGTTTTTGTGAAAATGTGAGATTTTTATCTCACATCTTAGTCTATAACTATCTTCGATTGTTAGGTATGAATTCCTAACGCTTATTCTTGTACAATTGTTTTTGGTTTGGATTGATTTGGTGAATATTCGAATTTTTGGTGTTTTGGGTTCAATTCTTTAAAAATCATAGCTTTGATGTCTTGATCATGTTTTTGGTGATGAACCGAAGAGCTTCTATGGCCGGGTAGTCGATTGGCGTAAAGCTTTAGTGCCGGTGCTCGACCGATAGCAATTGGGAAGGGAATGGCATTTATTAGATAGGCATGGGAGTGCTGGCAACAGGCTCCAGTCGACCGAGCTCAGGGTCCGATCGACCGACCTGCTACCCGAGCACTTCCTGCCTCTGGTTTGGAAGCGCAGGTTACAGGCTCCGGTCGATCGAGCTCAGGGTCCGGTCGCCAAACTTTTTATCAAAGAAATTGTTAAATTGCATGCAGTTCCTACTTCTATTGTTAGTGATCGAGATCCATTGTTTACTAGTGGATTTTGGAAGAGTCTTCAAAAACCTTTAGGGACGAAGTTTAATTTTAGCACCGCTTATCATCCTCAGTCCGATGGACAAATCGAGCGTGTGAATCAAACTCTTGAAGATCTTCTTCGTGCATGTGTTCTTGATTTTGGTGGAAGTTGGGAAGATCATATTTCTCTTGTTGAGTTTTCCTATAATAATAGCTTCCAATCTAATATTGGCATGGCACCTTTCGAGGCACTCTATGGAAAGCCATGTCGTTCTCCTTCTTGTTGGCTTGAGGCCGGTGAGAGGCTGGTTTTAGGTCTAGATTTTATTCGTGATTCCACAGAGAAGATTGACCTTGTTCGTCATAGGATGAAAGAAGCCCAGAGCAGAAAAAAATCCTATGCCGATAACCGAAGAAGGAAATTAGAATTTTCTGTAGGAGATCTTGTGTTTATTCGTGTTTCACCTATGAAGGGTGTTGTACGTTTTAGTCGATCGAGAAAATTAGCGCCTCGATATATTGGGCCATTTCCTCCCACCGAACGTATTGGTTCCATGGCTTATCGCCTCTTATTACCGGCTCAGTTTTCTACCATTCATGACGTGTTTCACGTTTCTCAATTACGGAAATGCCTTCGAGATTCCGATTCTATTCTTGAGCCCGGTGTTGTGGAAGAAATTGAAGTTTCACCTAATTTAACTTATGAGAAATATCCTATTCGTATTATTGCTTCGGAGGTCAAACGCCTTTGAAATAAAGATGTTCCGCTTGTTAAAGTTCAATGGTCCTCAAATCCTAAATATTGCGCTTGGGAGTCTAGAGAGTTCATCGAGCGACCACATCCGGACTTACTTTCTCGTGCTCTTTGAGGGGAATTTCTTATTTCAAATTTCTTTTATGTTGATATGCTTTCATGGTTGTTACCTTATATTTTCTTCTTAAATATTGCATGGACGCAATTTCTTTGAGGAGGGGAGTCTGTAACATCCCGCATATTTTACGATTGAATATTTAAATATTTTATTTAAATATTTTATCCTTAGTCGGATTTTAGTCCGAAAAGTTACTTTTTGCATACGGTCGAATTAGGACTCGGGACCACTTCCATTGGGTCCAAAACGCCTTTTGCGATCTTTTTTAGTATAAACTTTGATATGTTTGGAGTTAGTGGAATTTTGCCACTTTTTCACTTTGGGCTTTGGATTTGGTTTAGCCCATTAGCCTAAACTATTAACTCTAGCTCAACCCCCTCTTCCCTTCATTACTTCACTTTCATTTCCTAACACTCAAGCTTCATCAAAAATGGGGAGAGGAATGGGAAATTAAAACTCCAAGCCCTACTTCATTTGCAAATCCAACGTCTAACTCCAAATCCAAAGAGAAGCCATTGATTCAAGCTTCTTGTGTTGAGATTGAAGTGTGGTTGATTCTTCCTTTGCTTTTAAGCTTCTCCTTCATTGATTTTGTGAAAAGGTGAAATTTTTATCTCCATCTTTGTCTATAACTATCATTGATTGTTGGGTATGAATTCCTAACACTTATTCATGTGCATTTGCTTTTGGTTTGGACTGAATTGGTGAAAATCCCAATTTTTAATGTTTTGGGTTCAAATCTTTAAAAATCTTAACTTTGATGCTTGAACATGTTTTTGGTGATGCATCGAGGAGCCAATAGGATCGGGTAGCCGATAGGCGAAATCCCCTAGCGTCCGTACTCGACCGATTGCAAATTGAGAGAGTTTTGGCACTCCTGTTCCTTAGGTCGTTCGGCCTGCATATATGTCCCTCGGCCTGCAGTTAGGTCGCGTCAACTTAGGTCGCAACCACTTAGGTCGCTCAGCCTCACCTCCTTAACTGCCTGCTTTAGGTCACACCAACATAGGTCGCGCCATACTTTAAGTCGCTCGCCTTGCTATGTGCCGGCCTGCTTTAGGTCGCCAACCTCATAGGTCGCTCGATTTGCTCTTCTACTAGTTAGGTCGCGCCAACTTAGGTCGCAACCCCTTAGGTCGCTCGGCCATGTTAAGTCGCACCTGCTTGCACTTCTAAGGTCGCGCCATACCTTAAGTCGCTCGGCCCACTCTCACTCCTTAGGTCGCTTGCACCTTTGGTCGCGCTATGCCTTAGGTCGCACCATGTTAGGCCGCATGCTACTCCTTAAGCCGCTAGCTCCTTAGGTCGCTTGCATCTTATGTCACCCATTGCTTAGGTCGCTCGACTTGCATCAGTTAGGCCGCATGCTATGTTGCTGATCTCTTAGGTCGTATGCCGTGGAGTCGCATGTGTTGAGCCGCTGATATCTCGTGTTGAATTATGTTAAGTCGTAAGTCGTGGCTGTTAGGTCGCAAGGGTATTTCCACTTTGATGGATGTGGAATCGAATTCTTTGGATTTCATTCACGTCTTCGAATGTGAATTTTTATGATTTATTGTTTCTACAATCATTTTTGTGATTCGTCACTTTAAAAATATAAAGGTTTCAATACTAGTAGTAAATATCAAAACTCTTTCATCAAAACGATTTCAACCCTATTTTACTACAAAGCTCGTTCTTAAACCGTTTTCCAATCTACTAGTATATACAAACCTTTACCTCACTCGTATGAGAAATCTAATTAAACTACTTAGTAAAACAAGTGGTATGAAATACTTTCGTTTACTTCGCCGGTTAATTCTTGGACTTGTTCGATTGAATCTCTTGTGACAATTTTCGAGTGGAGATCTACAATTTGTTCGTAAATATTTAAATTAAGCTAGTGTTTATGGGACATGAGGATAAGCTTATATATTTACTAGCTTACTGTAATTGACACTTCTTGATGATTGTTGATGATCATTTTTGTGATTTAGACTAGCAAATGTGCGATGTCTCTTTGTCTACGAGGGAGACTAAACCCCGTTTCTGTGGAGCTTCGGCTCAATTTGGTGGGGTAGCGACCCATGGTCTTCGGGTCGTTTTATGGAGCTTTGGCTCAAAATTAATGGTTAGCAACCATGGAATAGTGTTCCATTTTGTGATAAACGTGTTGGTGAGTTTTCATGCTCCCGTTTTGTGATAGGCCTCCCCCTTTTTGTGATTTCATGATTTCCATTGATGATTTCCAGAATTTGTGTTTCACCAATTTTAGTGATTTTCATTGATAAGTTTTATCAATATCTGTGCATTGGTGAATTTGTGTGTCATTAACTTTTGTGATTGGCATTGATGTTATTGTCAATATTTATGGTTTGGTGAATAAAAATAAAGAGTATGACATTCCTGTTGATCTTTGAGAAGATTCTTGTGATATTGATTAATCCCTGGTTGATTTTCAATTGCATACTTATCATAGTATGGCTTTATGGATATCATATGTTTTTATCATATCTCTTATTCTATATCATTTCATCTGATATTTATACCTAGACTGATCTGTTTATTATTTTCTTATTAAATAATACTCGGGTCAGACCGAGATGTTACAGGTGCTTCTGCTTGACTCCACATCTGGGATTATCACCTGACTTTTGGCTAACTACTTAGATTAGTAGTTTTTGTTGTGTACATTTGAGATATAGACTCATTGATGTATCCATATTCTTTTGTCTAACACTTGTAGCTATTCTTTTGTGTTTGTGGATCTTGTTTGACCACTACTCTGATGTACACTTTCATGTGTTATATTCATATCTTTTTCCCCTTTATGATATGGATATCTATGACTGATTTGTGTTATGTTTATTTCTATGTTTGTTTCCGAAGATATTATAGCCACTGTGTAGTAGCTTTGAGTTTGCACCGGTATGTCGAATTTCCTCTTGAAAAGAAAATGCATGTTATACTATCTGACATACCGGTGCTCGCACAAAGACATTACACGGATGGTCGCTCCTCAACGGCCTTATTCTCCATGCTAGTTGATGGCATTACACCGTAGTTTCCTTGGCTAGCGTGGGTATAGAGGTGGGGCATCACAGCCTCTCCATTCTGTAGCAAGATAAGGGAAATAAGAACAACCCAAATGATAGTTTGAAAAAACAAAATAAGATAATAAATTTGAAACCCTGAAAATTTCAACTTAAATTGGAAATTAATTTTACATAAGTTAAATAAATCTTAACTATCTCAAATTTCATTATCTTATCATCCAATAATCTTAAATTAACAATCTCTAAAATCTTGGGTTTGAAAAATCTTTTATTATACTCAAAATGTACTCAATTAATTAATTCTTCTTTATTCCTAATTAAAATTAAATTTATTCCTCTCAATATATTTTATCACCTATATTAAATATATTTACACTTATTATAACTATCTTAAATTTATTCTTAGTTCCTTAACATCATTTTATATTGTAAATTATTCCATTACCCTTTTTCTTTATTTAACTATGTTAATCTTTTTATAACTAAAATTTAAGTGTATAACATTTATTATAACCACTCAAATTTTATTTATGAAATCCTTTTTCTATTGTATATTATCAAATTACATATTCAACTTCTATATAATTTAGGTAAGTTATATTGGATTGAAATTGTGTATTATACAAATAAAACTTTCTAATTTAATCATTTCAAGCTTGAATATTTATCCAAATCTTGAAATTATACTTGAAATTATCCTTCAAGATACAATTCAGGAATTTAAATTTCCGATAAATTCCAAACTATTTAGAGATAAATAAATGCACATATACTGTATATATAAATATATCCATTCAAATTTAAATCATATATCAGTATACGTTCTAAATCCAGTCTTATTTTTTCAAATTCAAATCAATTAAATTTACCAAAACAAAATTGTAGCAAGAGTACAGAATGGTCTCTTCATTTCGAAACTCGAAAATGAATGTTGGTGATGCTGTAGTCATCACCGAAGTTATTTTCCAGCGACAAAGAGAAGAGCACTAATTTTAAACTTTAAAATTCTTTGAAAAAAAATTTCTATTTGAAAATACTTTAAATAATATATCCTTTTAAAACTTTAAATACAAGGTTTGAAATCCATCCGAAATTAAATTCTCAAATTCTTGTTTTATATTCATTTTAAATTTCCAAATAAATTTATAACCATGTTTTATAGTTCAATTATTTATATTTGAAACAAGAGATAATGATATATAAAATCAAATATTATTTCTTAACAACCAATTCAAATAAAAATCCAAAAAAAATTATAATATAATTACAAAATTTATTTCACTTCTAAATTTGAAAAAAATATTGTGTGAGTTTGCTCTGTTCAAGTGTTTTGGAAATCCTATCGATAGCGTTGATCAGACCAATCGATCGGAAACCCAAATCAACATCAACAACTCAAACAACACGATATATAAAACATTATAAATACTAGTTTACAATTACACTTCAAGAATGATTTGAAGATAAGTTGGAAAAAAAGATGAGATGATGAAATAACAGAATAGGTAGATGGATTAGCTTATATAATTCATGGGCAACCTTAACCGTGTCAACTGTGACTTAAAGAATAAGGCGATGTGAATTTTTGGGGTAGATCAACATTCAATCTCAAGAGATAGAATTTTAGGATAATAAGAGATACTAGCATCTAAATCGAGGATATAAAATCATTGGTGAATCAATGCTGTTGTAAAGGAGTTTCACCCTTTTACAAATCAATTTGAGATTGGCGGGACCGCCGACTCATTATAAAGATCATTCGAAGTGCAATTATGGGATGCTCCAGAATCGAAAGAAGACGAATTGTGAGGGACACGAATGGATTTTGGAACCGCAGGAAATGTTCCAAAATTCAAAAGAATCGAGTCAAAAAGAAAGAGATTCAAACTCGAATGAAAGTGATTCTGTAAATTCATTCACCATATATGCCGAGTTTGCCTAAAGCTACCAAAGCTCTGATACCAAATGTAACGACCCGATATTTTCAACCATTCGCGTCCGCACATGTCGGACTTGAATTGCTCAAAATACCGCGTTGTAAATAATTTTTTGGCAAAATCTTAGAATATATAGCAAATAAATAATCACATATCACAGACATGAAGTAAATAATAATGCAGCGGAATTAAAAGAGATAGTAGTTCATGAAGCTACTATATATATAAAAGATGCATCAGAGTTAAACAAGATACAACAGAAGAGTAACAAGATACATCATGTACAAATCAGAATACATCACTGGAATTACTGGATACTGAAAAAAAAATGGCTAGATCTTCAAGAAAAGCTCTAACTCTAAAGGAAAGTCTTGAATGCTGAATCACTCAGTCTGACTCTAGCGTAAAACAAAACACAAAACACTCGAGTTAGGAAATAAATACTTATGAACTGTAAATCAACTCAAGTGAACAGTAACAAAATTGCATCAGTAACTTAAAGGATGCTTGGGATCGCCCATCCTGTGACGACCCGGCTTCCTACGCCCAGGAAGACATGTCATCAATAAGAAAGAAAGGGATAGAAATAGAAAAGAAAAGAAAAGAAAGAATAACAACATCAGAATCTCACAGCGGAATGGAATAAAATATAATATATCAACATAACTATTACATAGTTATATACATCAGAGTTATACAATTCCATACAACATGACTATCATATACATATCTGTCAGAACATACATCTCAAATATCATGAACTAACTAACACAGCGGAACTATATAGATAGCTACATACGTCTGGTCTCCTGCTCCAACTCCTCCAGAATTCGTCAAAGCTAACCTGAATACCTTGGCTACCCGTAAAAATTTGGGTATCCGAGAGTTTATGATAAACAGAGAATAAACTCCGGGTCAGACATGGGTCTGGTATGAGTAAACGGGTTAAAGTTGTTTAACTTTGAAAATCATTTAAAATAAACGTATCACGTAAGACTTCCCACACATAAATACGGGTAAGTTTTTGCCTTACGCTAACCAAAATATTTTATAGGAAATCCAGCGATATTATAATAGTGTCTAGGGTTTTCAAGTAAAATACAGAAATAGCTGAAATGCTTACATCTCACATTTCAACATAGTTGGGCACAATCAAAACGTACGGCGCTTATTGGAAATTTGATCCCATACAATGGCAGGGCTACTGGGGTACCGCCCGTCACAGTACGTGGCCTAGATCACAGTACCGAGGAGCCACCCTAACTCCCCTGCAACACAAGGCCGGAACCATTCCTTACTGAACAGTCCCGAACAAGATAACCCCGCAGTTGGCTGCAGACCAACCGCCCACACAACCGAATAAAAGGGACATCTAGACAGGGGTATACCTCGTCCTGCTTGGGCATGACCCACCTAACCTTGCTGCACATCCCCTATTTTAGCCATTCCCGGTTGATGAGGCATGAGGCTGCGTTTACCTTTTTAGAACATATTTCTTAGAATGCTCATCGTCCACCTGACGATGTGCTGAAATCATTCAATCCATACAAGTTCGTTCCGGGTTCGAACGAAACCGAAGGCATTATCTCGTTACACTCGTTTTGGAATCACCCTCAGAGTTAACGACGACAACCCTTGCATTCTAAAAACACCATCTCGATCTTCACTTGAGATTACACGACCTAATGTTTAATTTAGATCGATGTGGTTTTCAAAATATCAATGGATATCCAATCCCGGTCTCATCGAAATCCAAACGCCATTTTGAAGGCCAAGTTGTCTAATTAACTTAACAGTTTAAATTTAACAATTGAATTCATATAGGAATTAACACAGATAAATAACATCAGATAAACATATAGCGATTTCATACAGATAAATCATACACAATCATCACAGATATATCCAGAATGTCACAGAACATTACAGAAATAAATAAACATCAGAGGCAATCAAATAGAGTCATTAATTCATATCATCAAGTTTGATTTGTTTTAAACTTAATTGCATATTCAGGAGTAAATTATATTTTATTCTTGCTTAATTAATTATTAATTAATTAACTTATTTCAATTCATTAACTGCTTATTAATTATTTACTTAATTAATTAATTAAATCTTAATTACTAATTAATAACCTTAACTATTGATTTATAAAACACAATTACACAATTAATTATATTAATTGCTTAATTAATCATTTATTATTAATTGATTTAATCGTTTAATCATTAAATAATTATTTAATCTGTTATCTATGATTTGTCAATTAATCCACTTCAAATGATCAATTAGATTCTTAATTATAAATGATGTTATACAAGATTATCATTAAAAATTTTAATTACAAATTTAATTAAATTTGGAACTATGTATTAAATTATAATTATAAAATCTATTATCTACTTAATTAACTTTGTATTTAAATTAATTACTCCCCTTAGTTTCAACAAAGCTTTAAAGTTTATCAGGGCTTAAACACATTAGTTAATACTAATAACAAAACTTGCACATACCTTAATTACCCTTACTTCATATTTCAATTAGTAAAATTCTGCAACCTTAAAAAAAACCCGAAGTCAACAACGTGATTTCTCGGGTCAAGCTCGCGACAACCCAGAAGCTTTCTCGCGTACCACACTGTCTTCTCTTCTTCTTCCCCAGTTTCTAGTACTCCTTTTTCTTTTTCTTTTAAACTTAAGTTATAAAAAACTGTAGAGACTTATTAAACACACGCGCACCTCGCCCACGACTCAGAACAAACCCGAAGTAACTACGCGACTAACTCGAGTTACACTCGAGTGACAATGCCCAGAATTTCCCCCATCGCCGTGCACGTGCACGGCGGTTCACCACCGCGCTACTGCATCACGACATCACCAACAAGTCACAACGCTTCCCCTCTCTCGTAATCTCCACCCAGAAATGCACGACCACCCCACAATCAAAATACGCCTAAAAGTCGAACTGTAACAAGAAACTTAGTTGACAAAAACCCCCTCGTACTCACCGCCGCGACCTTCTGAGGTGACATGGCTTCGGCCGAACCTTGTCAACACCACACTCGAGCACCCACTCAAGTCTCATGGCACTCGGTAGTGCCACGACGACACGACCCTCAAATGAACATAGCCCGAAAACACAGAACCCATAACCCTACTTTTGATTCCCCTCAACAATTCTTGCATTCGAAAATTATTTTAACAATTTTCTGGTGATCTTACAACATTACTCTAGCTTCAAGTCGAATTTCAACAAAAATTATTGAATGAATCATTTGAAATTCATAGAAAAGCAAAAATGGGTTATTATCAAACTGCTCCCATACTTGTTCACTAAAATTTATAATTTGGGTCTTAAAAATCTTAACTTAGTATATTATTTCCAGATATAACTTTGAATTTACAATTTATGCAACTCGAATTTTTATCATTACTTACCTTTTTACTGTAACTTTAAGTTTCCAATGCTTAAATTATACAGCTTTCTTAAAATCAACTTCAAACCTTAATCTGAAGCTTTAACAACTTTTACTTAGTTAAATTACTAATTAAATAAGATGACTTTATATATAAAAGTATGAATTATTCTTTACTTCCTTTGACTCAACAGAAATTTAAAACCTGTAAGCATATCAAGATGCAGAACATATAGAACTATGCCAAACATTCCAGAAACTTAAATCATAACAATACTTCATGAAATACAAATTAAAAGTTAGATTTAAAAACATGTTTACTCACCAAAACTGTTGTAACAGAGAAGTATTTGATGATGCAAGGGTACTGCGGTTTTGCAAATTTGTATTTCTGTAACTTCTATGCTTCCTGACCTTTGAACTTGAAATTTTGTTTACTTATTATTTTCTTCTCTTTTGCTATTTCTCAGGTTTGTTTTCATAAGTCAATGACTGAACAATATGTCTTCTTGTACAATATATATAACTTGAACAATATGTCTTCTTGTACAAGCTTTCATTTGATAAAATATCTTGCTTTATTTTATTTTATTTTTGTACTAAAGCCTAAGACAATTCAACCATTTCGGCTGAATAATTTTGTTTTTCAGTACATAAAAGTAGGCTAATTAAATGTTTGTGTTAACATATATGTTAACATACTATTAATGCTTGCTGACACAACATATGGTATAACATATTTCAGGCTTTATTTGTACTGAATGTATTCATTTGGGTTTACACTATAATGCTTTGCTGACACAATTTTGTACAAAGATATATTCAATTTTCATACTTGCAGATTTCTTTTTGTTTGAACATACTTATGTTAATATATAGATTAATGTTCTCTTGCAGGTTTGATTTCTTATGTATATACAGTTTGCAGGTTTTCATTTGTGTTGTTATTATGATTTTTCTTATGATCACATATAAGTAATGTTTGTAGGTCTCCAATTTTTCTTCATTGCTGATGTTAACATTTCTATTGATATCTTATACATATTATATTTGTACTTATATTTGTAATCCTACTTTTGTGTTATATTTATGTTAAATATATAGAAGCTCATGTTTACAACTATATTTATAAGTATTTATATTTATAAAGAAGCTCATGTTAAATATTTATAAGCTTATTTTATTTTAGTTATAAAAGCTATTGTTAGAAACAATACTTAAATCTTATTTTTATTTAAAGTTAAATTTTCCAATATTGGATTTGTAATGTATTTGCACCTATGTATTTTATATCTATATTTAATATGAAAAGAATTGTATTATTGTACTTTTTTTTATTTACTACATCCTTATATCTGATATTAAATGCCATTCATACATAATTTTTAATTTAATTAAATAAAACAGTTTTAATTTTGGAATATTGTTAAAAGAGTCTAGTTTACATTTTGAAATTATAAATTCCTTTATAATACATATACAACTAATAATATCCAAACTCTCATTTATTTATAAATAAAAGTATTATATTTTATTTAAATTTAACCAAAAACTTATTATAAGAATAGGGTCAAAATTCCGGGATGTCACATTCCTCCCCCCTTAAAAGAATTTCGTCCCCGAAATTTAAACAACAGTTAACCCAAAAGCTTAATATTAACAATCTAAACATACATATCATCCATACAAAACAAACAATCAAACAGTCATTTCTAACAACATTACTAGCTATCCGGACATAAATTTGGATAAGCTTTTCTAAAACTATCAAGAGGTTCCCAGGTACAATCTCTGGGATCCTCACTCCATTGCACCTTGACGAGTTTCACCACTTTGTTCCTGAGCTGCTTCTCGTCTTGATCTATAATCTGAACAGGATCTCTAACCACAGTCAGGTTGGGTTCAACTTCTAAATCTTCCTGAACAACCGGTTCTATCACCAATGATGGGTCATGAATAAATTTCCTTAAATGAGATACATGGAATACATTGTGAATCCCAGACATCCGTTCTGGTAATTCAATCCTGTAGGCTACAGTTCTAATTCTTTCCAGTACTCGGAATGGACCAATATATCTTGGAGCAAGTTTTCCCGTCTTTCCGAATCTTATAGCACCTTTGATTAGGGAAACTTTAATAAAAACTAAATCTCCGATCTCAAATTCCAATGGTCTTCGTCTCTTATCTGCATATTTCTTCTGACGATCTTGAGCAGCTTTCATCCTTTTCTTGATAAGCTCAACCTTCGCAGAAGCTTCACGAATAAGATCGGGTCCAAGCACAAGTCGATCATTCGATTCAATCCAACAAGATGGGGATCTACACGGTCTTCCATACAGAGCTTTATAAGGATCCATCTTAATACTCGCTTGATAACTGTTATTATAGGAAAATTCCACTAGATGAAGATGGTCTTCCCATGATCCACCAAAGTCCAATACACAAGCTCGCAGCATATCTTCCAAAATACGATTAAGTCACTCCGTTTGTCCGTCCGTCTGAGGATGATAGGCTGTACTTAATCTCAAACTTGTTCCCATTGCTGATTGCAAAGCTTCCCAGAATTTGCTAGTGAAAATAGGATCACGGTCACTTACTATACTGACAGGAACACCATGCAATCTGACTATTTCCTTCAAGAAAATTTCTGCCAAGGAAACTGCAGTTCGAGTCGCCTTAACTGGAATAAAATGGGCACTCTTCATTAAACGATCCACAATAACCCATACTCCTTCATTTCCTTTCCTGGTCCTAGGCAAACCATCGATGAAGTCCATCGAGATCATCTCCCATTTCCAATCTGGAATTTCCAAAGGTTGCAATAGTCCTGCAGACTTTTGTTGATCTCCCTTCACTTGTTGACAAATGGCACAACTATTAACAAAAGCAGCTACATCCTTCTTCATATTCGGCCACCAGAAAACTCTCCTCATATCTTTATACATATTCGAAATTCCCGGGTGAATATTCAATTTGAAACGATGACAGTCAGCTAAAACTTGTCTCAATCCATCAATATTAGGCACACACAAACGACCATTAATCCTTAAAACACCTTGATCATCCATCTTGAAATCTGAATACCGACCATCTTTAGTTCCAAGAATCATTTCCTCAAAAGATTTATCCTCCATTTGCTTACTAACGATCTTTTCCTGGAGAGATGGAACGACTTCCAAAAGAGATAAAACAGCATTTCTACTAAGAGCATCAGCCACGACATTTGCTTTCCCCGGAGTATACAAAATATCCAGATCATAAGATGCCAAAAATTCGACCCATCTCTGCTGTCTCAAATTAAGATCTTTCTGAGAGAAAATATATTTCAACGGTTTGTGATCCGTGAATAACTCAAACTTTTCTCCCAAAAGATAATGTCTCCATATCTTCAAAGCAAAAACAATAGCTAACAGTTCTAAATCATGCGTAGCATAATTCTTCTCATGGGCCTTCAATTGTCGACTAGCATACGCAATAACTCTACCATTCTGCATCAGAACAGCACCCAATCCAACTAAACATGCATCCGTATATACTTCAAATTTGCTCTTCCCATCCGGAATAGCAAGTACTGGAGCACTGGTTAGCCTTGTCTTCAATTCCTGAAAAGCTTCTTCACACTGAGGTGTCCACTTGAATTTAGTTCCCTTCCTAGTCAGCTTGGTCAGATGCGAAGAAATTTTGGAATAATCCTTAATGAATTTTCTGTAGTAGCCAGCCAAACCCAGAAAACTGCGAACTTCCGTCGGTGTCTCCGGCTGTTTCCATTGCAAAATAGTTTCAACCTTTGCTGGATCTACTGAAATGCCTTTACCAGAAACAATGTGCCCTAAAAATTTAACTTCTGATTTCCAAAAATGGCACTTTGATATTCAACACATCTCTAAAGACACGGTTCATGAGGTCTACAAAATAGGCTGGTGCGTTGGTTAATCCGAACGGCATAACCAACCACTCATAAAAACAATTCGGTCCCCTAAATGCTGTCAAGGGAATACTATCCTCAGCTACTCTCAATTGATGGAAACCTAAAGCTAGATCTAATTGAGAAAAGACAGAAGCTCATTGCAACTGGTCAAAAAGATCATCGATGCGAGGAAAAGGATATTTATTTCGAATGGTCACTTTGATCAATTCTCTATAATCAACACAGAACCTTAGCGAACCATCCGATTTGGTGACAAACACCGCAGCAGAGCTCCAACAAGAAAAACTGGGTCTAATCAAACCCTTCTCCAAAAGATCTTGCATCTTCTTAACCAACTCTTCTCTCTCTCTAGGAGGCATTCTCCTACTGGGTTGAATCACCGGCACAGCTCCTGGAATAAAATCAATCCGAAACTCAATCTCTCGATGTGGCGGAAGACACTTAACTTCTTCAAAAACATCAAGAAAATCTTGAACCACATCGATTTCTTCAACTTTCTCTTGAGAAGTCTCAACTCCCAGCAAAAGACTACTCAAGTGAAATCCAGAACTATCGCACGACACTTTGGCAATCCTACCCAAATCAGTCTCCAATGAAACTGTCCTCTCATCACAATTCAGGACTGCTTTATACTTATCGAGCCAATCCATTCCCAAAATAAGATCAAATCCTTTAAAATTTAACACATACGGGTCACAAGAGAAACTGTGAGACAAATAAGAAAGCTTCAAGTCCTTACAGATCGTATCTAATTTTGTTGCTCCACCTATAGGATTAGATACAATAATGGGTCGATCCACAGTACTAGGGTTAAGAGAAAACTTTTCTACCGATTCCTGAGATATGAAACTCAAAGATGCACCCGAATCAAATAAAACTTTAATATATTTTCCATCTAAGAGTAGGGTACCTTCCAAAACTCCTTTGCTTTGAGAAGAAGAAGATGAACCTGCTTCCAAAGCAAAAACTTTATCCTGAAGTGTCCTCTGCAAAAGTGGGCAATTCTTAATCATATGACCGGGCTGACGACAATTAAAACACAACGATCTCTGGACTACTGCTAATCCTGTACCACCCTGACGTTGTTGTTGCTGAGATCCTCCTTGAGAACAATGATCTGCCAAATGTCCAATTTGCTGACAGTTATAACACTTACGGGGTCCGTTATTGCTTCTTCCCGATTTCTTTCCCTTAGCTTGCCTTTTCCAAAGTGGATTAAACTTCCTTTTATTTGGGTTAACGGAATTCCCTCTCGAAACAGTTGTCATTGCCTCCAATTTCTTGCTCATCAAATCTTCATACCTCAATGCCATATCAACCAAATCAATAAAAGATCCTTTCAAGAGCACCGTCTTCTTATTCTGGAATTCAAACCTGAATCCTTGCACAAACTTTTCATTCTTCTTGAGGGGAGTATCAATGAGTCCCGATCCATAACACGAAAGTTCGTTGAATCTGGTCTCATACTCAGAAATGGTCATGCTTTCCTGCTTCAAATTCAGAAAATCCTGGTACAATTGAGTTTTCCTTGCCATCGGCATAAACTTCTCCTCAAATAACTCCTTAAATCTTACCCATGAAATATCTTCTTCAGGAATATTTGCAATTATTGCATCCCACCATGATGATGCGCTTCCCTGCAATTGCCACGATGCCATATCCCTTTTCTGGTCATCCGACAATCTCATCCTCTTAAAAATGCGCTCACAAGATCCTAGCCAGGCTTGAACTTCAATTATCGATTCTGAACCTTTAAATGGTTTGCCTCCAAGGTCGATAAAGTCTTTACATAAGGCTGCAAAACTAACTTGAGGCGGTACTTGTTTAACAGCCCCTCTAGCAATTTGACTTCAACCATTATCAGTTGAAGTACTGGCCCTAACATGTCCTCTCCTTCCAGAACTCATGTTGGCCTCCTAGACAGGTAACCCAACAAGTTTAGATAGGTATATACATATATTTGTATGAAAATACAAATACGCACTCTCAAGATAAATATTACTCCAGAGCATAGGTACTCGCTCAACCTAACGCTCTGATACCAGCTGTGATGACCCGGCTTCCTACGTCCAGGAAGACGTGTCATTAATAAGAAAGAAAGGGATAGAAATAGAAAAGAAAAGAAAAGAAAGAATAACAACATTAGAATCTCACAGCGGAATGGAATAAAATATAATATATCAACATAACTATTACACAGTTATATACATCAGAGTTATACAATTCCATACAACATGACTATCATATACATATCTGTCAGAACATACATCTCAAATATCATGAACTAACTAACACAGCGGAACTATATAGATAGCTACATACGTCTGGTCTCCTGCTCCAACTCCTCTAGAATTCGTCAAAGCTAACCTGAATCCCTTGGCTACCCGTAAATATTTGGGTACCCGAGAGTTTATGATAAACAGAAAATAAACTCTGGGTCAGACATGGGTCTGGTATGAGTAAACGGGTTAAAGTTGTTTAACTTTGAAAATCATTTAAAATAAAGGTATTACGTAAGACTTCCCACACATAAATACGGGTAAGTTTTTACCTTACGCTAACCAAATTATTTTATAGGAAATCCAGTGATATTATAATAGTGTCTTGGGTTTTCAAGTAAAATACAGAAATAGCTGAAATGCTTACATCTCACATTTCAACATAGTTGGGCACAATCAAAACGTACGGCGCTTATTGGAAATTGGATCCCATACAATGGCAGGGCTACTGGGGTACCGCCTATCACAGTACGTGGCCTAGATCACAGTACCGAGGAGCCACCCTAACTCCCCTGCAACACAAGGCCGGAACCATTCCTTACTGAACAGTCCCGAACAAGATAACCCCGTAGTTGGCTGCAGATCAACCGCCCACACAGCCGAATAAAAGGGACATCTAGACAGGGGTATACCTCGTCCTGCTTGGGCATGACCCACCTAACCTTGCTGCACATTCCCTGTTTTAGCCATTCCCGGTTGATGAGGCTTGAGGCTGCGTTTACCTTTTAGAACATATTTCTTAGAATGCTCATCGTCCACCTGACGATGTGCTGAAAGCATTCAATCCATACAAGTTCGTTCCGGGTCCGAACGAAACCGAAGGCATTATCTCGTTACACTCGTTTTGGAATCACCCTTAGAGTTAACAACGATAACCCTTGCATTCTGAAAACACCATCTCGATTTCCACTTGAGATTACACGACCTAACGTTTAATTTGGATCAATGTGGTTTTCGGAATATCAATGGATATCCGATCCCGGTCTCATCGAAATCCAAACGCCATTTTAAAGGACAAGTTGTCTAATTAACTTAACAGTTTAAATTTAACAATTGAATTCATATAGGAATTTAACACAGATAAATAACATCAGATAAACATATAGTGATTTCATACAGATAAATCATACACAATCATCACAGATATATCCAGAATATCACAGAACATTGCAGAAATAAATAAACATCAGAGGCAATCAAATAGAGTCATTAATTCATATCATCAAGTTTGATTTGTTTTAAACTTAATTGCATATTCAAGAGTAAATTATATTTTATTCTTGCTTAATTAATTATTAATTAATTAACTTATTTCAATTCATTAACTGCTTATTAATTATTCACTTCATTAATTAATTAATTCTTAATTACTAATCAATAACCTTAATTATTGATTTATAAAACACAATTACACAATTACTTATTATTAATTGCTTAATTAATCATTTATTATTAATTGATTTAATCGTTTAATCATTAAGTAATTATTTAATCTGTTATCTATGATTTGTCAATTAATCCATTTAAATGATCAATTAGATTCTTAATTATAAATGATGTTATACAAGATTATCATTAAAAAATTTAATTACAAACTTAATTAAATTTGGTACTATGTATTAAATTATAATTATAAAATCTATTATCTACTTAATTAACTTTGTATTTAAATTAATTACTCCCCTTAGTTTCAACAAAGCTTTAAAGTTTATCAGGGCTTAAACACATTGGTTAATACTAATAACAAAACTTGCACATACCTTAATTACCCTTACTTCATATTTCAATTAGTAAAATTCTACAACCTTAAAAAAAAACCCGAAGTCAACAACGTGATTTCTCGGGTCGATCTCGCGACAACCCAGAAGCTTTCTCACGTACCACACTGTCTTCTCTTCTTCTGCCCCAGTTTCTAATACTTCTGCTTTTTTTTAAACTTAAGTTAAAAAAAACTATAGAGACTTATTAAACACACGCGCACCTCGCCCACGACTCAGAACAAACCCGAAGTCAACACGCGACTAACTCGAGTTACACTCGAGTGACAATGCCCAGAATTTCCCCCACCGCCGTGCACGTGCACGGCGGTTCATCACCGCGCTACTGCACCACGACATCACCAACAAGTCACAATGCTTCCCCTCTCTCGTAATCTCCACCCAGAAATGCACGACCACCGCACAATCAAAATACGCCTAAAAGTCGAACTGTAACAAGAAACTTAGTTAACAAAACCCCCTCGTACTCACCGCCGCGACCTTCTGAGGTGACGTGGCTTCGGCCGAACCTTGCCAACACCACACTCGAGCACCCTCTCAAGTCTCATGGCACTCGGTGGTGCCACGACGACGCGACCCTCAAATGAACATAGCCCGAAAACACAGAACCCATAACCCTACTTTTGATTCCCCTCAACAATTCTTGCATTCGAAAATTATTTTAACAATTTTCTGGTGATCTTACAACATTACTCTAGCTTCAAGTCGAATTTCAACAAAAATTATTGAATGAATCATTTGAATTTCATAGAAAAGCAAAAATGGGTTAACTGCTCCCATACTTGTTCACTAAAATTTATAATTTGGGTCTTAAAAATCTTAACTTAGTATATTGTTTCCAGATATAACTTTGAATTTACAATTTATGCAACTCCAATTTTTATCATTACTTACCTTTTTACTGTAACTTTAAGTTTCCAGTGCTTAAATTATACAGCTTTCTTAAAATCAACTTCAAACCTTAATCTGAAGCTTTAACAACTTTTACTTAGTTAAATTACTAATTAAATAAGATGACTTTATATATAAAAGTATGAATTATTCTTTACTTCCTTTGACTCAACAGAAATTTAAAACCTGTAAGCATATCAAGATGCAGAACATATAGAACTATGCCAAACATTCCAGAAACTTAAATCATAACAATACTTCATGAAATACAAATTAAAAGTTAGATTTAAAAACATGTTTACTCACCAAAACTGTTGTAACAGAGAAGTATTTGATGATGCAAGGGTACTGCGGTTTTGCAAATTTGTATTTCTGTAACTTCTATGCTTCCTGACCTTTGAACTTGAAATTTTGTTTAGTTATTATTTTCTTCTCTTTTGCTATTTCTCAGATTTGTTTTCATAAGTCAATGACTGAACAATATGTCTTCTTGTACAACATATATAACTTGAAAAATATGTCTTCTTGTACAAGCTTTCATTTGATAAAATATCTTGCTTTATTTTATTTTATTTTTGTACTAAAGCCTAAGACAATTCAACCATTTCGGCTGAATAATTTTTTTTTCAGTACATAAAAGTAGGCTAATTAAATGTTTGTGTTAACATATATGTTAACATACTATTAATGCTTGCTGACACAACATATGGTATAACATATTTCAGGCTTTGTTTGTACTGAATGTATTCATATGGGTTTACACGATAATGCTTTGCTGACACAATTTTGTACAAAGATATATTCAATTTTCATACTTGCAGATTTCTTTTTGTTTGAACATACTTATGTTAATATATAGATTAATGTTCTCTTGCAGGTTTGATTTCTTATGTATATACAGTTTGCAGGTTTTCATTTGTGTTTGTATTATGATTTTTCTTATGATCACATATAAGTAATGTTTGCAGGTCTCCAATTTTTCTTCATTGCTGATGTTAAGATTTCTATTGATATCTTATACATATTATATTTGTATTTATATTTGTAATCCTACTTTTATGTTATATTTATGTTAAATATATAGAAGCTCATGTTTACAACTATATTTATAAGTATTTATATTTATAAAGAAGCTCATGTTAAATATTTATAAGCTTATTTTATTTTAGTTATAAAATCTATTGTTAGAAACAGTACTTAAATCTTATTTTTATTTAAAGTTAAATTTTCTAATATTGGATTTGTAATGTATTTTCACCTATGTATTTTATATCTATATTTAATATGAAAAGAATTGTATTATTGTACTTATTTTTTTTATTAACTATATCGTTATATCTGATATTAAATGCCATTCATACATAATTTTTAATTTAATTAAATAAAACAGATTTAATTTTGGAATATTGTTAAAAGAGTCTAGTTTACATTTTGAAATTATAAATTCCTTTATAATACACATATAACTAATAATATCCAAACTCTCATTTATTTATAAATAAAAGTATTATATTTTATTTAAATTTAACCAAAAACTTATTATAATAATAGGGTCAAAATTCCGGGATGTCACACATCCTTTATGGATCTGTTAAACTATTTACTATGTAGTAATATTGCTCTATTATAATAATGTCTACAGTAAAATAAACTTATTTTAAAATAGCGTTAAGGGGTTACCCATATAGCCCTTAACGTGTAATAGCGCCAATAGTCTATACAGTACCTTCATATCTCCTGATCGGGAGACTATGAGAAGATATCCATAGGTACGACACAAATAGAAACTCGTAGTAAGGCTCGCTATGGTAGGTGACACGGCACATGAGGCAATGCCGGGTAGATGTACCAATTACGTACACGGGCTGGTGGTAACATAGCAGCCACATACGCCCACCTTGGAACACACTCCCAAATCAAAATCGGAGGATGGCCATCAAATCAACCACAAATAAGAGTATAGTATCGAAGAAGTGTGTCCGACCAGAGAAGCTACCCCTTTCCGCCCGAGATCGCTCCTATTTTAGCCACCTTAAGCCAACTCATGAGAGTTGGGTCCACGTAATATACCTCAAGGATGTCGCCACCATCCTACTTCGTTCTGGAATCACCACCGCGTACATGGTTGTTAAAGTGGTTTTCAGAATTGGCAGAGAGTATGACAACTTCCGATCCCGGTCACTTTAGCAACCACACGTTATTATAACGTCGTGGTTATTTCAAAATAGCTTATACTTCAAAAATCAAATCATTTCATTTCAAAACTATATTCCTTCCAAAATAGTTTATACTTTGAAACCAAAACCATTTTTATTTCAAACTATATTCAAATCAATACTATATCATTTCCATTTTCAAACATATATTGACTTTTCAAAAATCATAATACATTCAAAGTTATAAATCTTTCGAAACCAAAATACGTGAAATCATTACACTTTGAAAAATCATAACATTTCGAAATCATACTTTGAAATCATAGTACATTCCTTTAATTCTTTACATTTTACAATTTATTCATTTAAACCCAAATTTTCAAATTTCCAATTTAATTTAATTCTTTCGGTTCAAGTTAGTTTCCCAACAAACCATTTCAAATTTTATAAATTTCAAATAAGATTTGATCCACAAAATAAACTATTCAATTTTTAATATATCTCAAAGCTTTAATATCGCACATTTCAAAACTAAATTTTATAATTTCATATATCTCAAATTAACATCATTATTACTTAGTTTTGAAATATTCATTTTATAAATCCAGTATCATTTAAATAAACTCAAATTACAAATAAACCAAATACCCTTTCATATTAATATAAACTTCAAATATTCATTTATTAAATTCAAATATCATTCCAAATTTACATTCTTTATCAAAATAAAGATCATGTCATTCAAAACCATTTCAATCATTAAAATATTATATCCTTTCAAATGAACCTTATTATCAAATCATTATTTGAATTTAAATTCAAATATTCAAATTTAAATACCTTTTAAAATAAAATATGTCATTTAAATATCATTTCGAAACACATTTCAAAATTTCATTCAAAAATTCATTTATCTCATTTCATTTCATTCAAATTGACACATAACCAAGTAAACCTTATTTAAATTCAAATTCAATTTAAATTCCTAAAAATCCAAATTTAAATATAAAAATATCTTCAAAACTCCTTAAATTTCACCAATAATCAATTCCAAAAGTTAAATCGTTTAACACTTCAAAATATAACTCAAACAGTGTTAAAATCTATAACATTTCAAATCATTGACAAATTATAGCAACGACAACATTTATAAAGTGCTATCATAGCTTATAGTTTCCGAAATAATTTAGTTCAAGAATAATGGCATATATAAAATGCTGTAATAGATATTCAGTTATTTCAACATAGTTAAATTCAAAACAACAGCATTTAAAAATGTTGTTAGAAGACCACAGCATTTTGGAAATGCTATTAATAAAATTCCAGATTTTATTATAACTTCAGAAACATTAAAACTTTAAAAAAGTTTCTATTTCTAATTTATAAATCATATTTCTAGACTTCAAAATTTCACATTTAAATAATTTTTAACATATGATTTATCACAAAAAAAATTATAATCAAATATTCAAATTAAAACTCACTTTCGTTTGTTAAGTCACAATTCAATATTATTAACTTATAAATTTAATAAAACTTATCATTTTACTTCAAATATCATTTAAAAAATTTAAATTTAATTTTCATCATTTACTTACATTTTTAAAAAAAAATTAAAGTCAAAAGTCACATTTACTTCAAATTTACATACTTAAATTCACAAATTCAAAAATTAATATCTAGCTTTCTTAAAACCATAAAATATATATTTTTAATCAAATTTCATACTTTTAAAAATACATATCTTAAGAAAAATCATTTGAAAATGTGCCACGGTATCTGTATATAATTTTCTAACCTAGATCAAGTGATACAGATATATATCATTTCAATCCGTAATTTAAAAAGAAAATCGGGCTCTATCATTTCAAACCCGCAATCCCAAGTAAATAAAAATAAATTATAATCGCTCAGGTCTACCATTTCAGCCCATAACGATTTTTCCCTATTCTAAAGTCTATTCGGGTATGTATTATTTCAACCCATAGTGATTCTATTCTACAGGGAACATGCAGTGTGATCATATACATAAACAATATAAACAATGTAAACTAACATGTCAATGTCACAGTATAATGTCAAATATCAGATGTTAGGTGATAATTAACAGAGTTAACATGGTAATAACATGCATAGCATATCATATAATCATCTTTTACTTGCGTAAACATTTTTAATTACTAAACACTTGACATCAATTTACAACTTCATAAGTAGAAATGTCGAAGTGAGAAAGACTCGCCTTCTCAAGCTGAAGACCAAAACAACACACACAAGAGCGATTCTACAAGCACGACAAGCACGATTAGAATTGAATGAATGGAGAGCCTTGACATCGATCTTATATAAAACAATAAACAAGACCATATAAACATATGCATACAATACAAATATGATTTGAAACTAAATGGAAATTTTAATCAACGAAGAACATTACCCATCTTTAACACGAAAGTGCCTAACCACGACAACATTGCTTGTCACATGATCAAATGGGCTTGTTCTCACCACACTAGGCTCGGCCTAGGTGTTAACGTGACTTGGGTTTAGCATCAAAACACACGGCAACAAGTGGATGAAGATAGGGGAGTTACAACATGAAGCATACTAAGGGTCAAGGCAACAATAGGTAGGGTTTGGTCACATTTTTGGCTCGGCTTGGTCATCATAAGGTTCGGCTATGCATGCTTCAGATCTAGATAGAGGTGGTTTGATTGTCAAAGGTCAAGGCATGTGATGGTGGTGGAGCTAGGGGTGGTGGCCGAAGTGTACATGGAAGGTGATGGTCTAAATATGGCTCGGCTATGCATTTTTGGAAGTGTTTTATGAAAATTTGTGGTGTTTTGGTCATATGGAGGTCACAGCCTGAGGTGATGATCAAAGGAGGAGGTGGTGGTTGCTATGGCTGGTGGTGGTGATGGTGGTAGAGGCTAGGCCGAGCACACATGTGAAGAGATCAAGCAAAATAAAGTAGAAAAGAAGAGGAAGAAAAATAGAAAAGAGGTAGCCATTAACTTGAAAAAATTTCCTCACTTTGAAATGGCCGTGAGTTTTTTGATGGTGAGGAAAAAAATTTCACATGAAAGTGAAACAAAATGCACGGCTATAGGGAATGAGATGTATGGCCAAAGCAAGGAATTGAAGGCAAGAAGAGGAAAAGGCAAAGAAAGGAAAGGTCACAGAAAAATGAAAAGGTTTTGTCGTTTTGCTTTCTATTTTCTTTTATTCAAATAGACTAATTAAAATTTTAGTGAATAAAATTAAAAAAACCAAAAAAAATGAAGTATAAATGAAAATAAAATAATATTTTGGAAAATAGAAAAATAAATAAAGAAAATACTTAATCTAATTGAGACTAGAAATTAAAATTTGAAAACAATATACAGTTAACATTTGAAAATTATAACTACACTATAAAAATGTTTTAAAAAAATAAAATAAATACATAACATGTCATATTACACAATATACACAAATTAGAACAAGATATGACAAATAAAATATTATTTATATAAATTAAAATAAACAATGTTGTTAAATAAAACAATTTACACACAATATTGTAAAAAACATAACTTTCACAATATAAATCCGATTTCAACGAAACGAAAAGCAGTATTCTTGAAATTTACTTCATTTTCATAATAAAAGATAAAATTCAAAAATTCAAAAATTTAAATTTAAAATTTAAAAGTCAAAGTTTGACCATATTGACCAAAATTCACATTTTCTGAAAATATTCAATTTATTCATGTTTGAAAGACTAATTCACCATAAAATCAAAACATACATTTAAAATAAAAAAATATTCATTTTAATTAATAAAATAAAGTTTTTAAATCAAGAATTCAATTAAAATAATTAAAAGATACAATTAAAATAATCATAAACTACAGGGTTGTTACATGGTCCAATACCCTTTTACTATTTCCTAAAGCCAACAGTTTCAAACTTCTCAAAACAATCTTTTTATTAGAGACACACTCTCACTATTACTAACTTCTTAAACTCATCCTTAGGTTACAAACAATATTACTTACTCAATCATTCAAATTATAATTTAAAATCAAATTTTAAACTATCAAAATTTTCTAACCCCCTAAATTTTCGAAAAATTTCACCTGCGTCTCCTTTGCGCGGCTAGCTCGGTACGACTACAAAATGCATCTACGGACCCTCAAATTTCAAAAGAAAACAAAATGCCATGTGGCTAAATCAGAAAATCATCAAATTTCAAATGCCAATTTAAATACATACCTTTTAGTCGGGCAATTCATATTTATCTTCTGAAATCAAAGACACCAATTTCCTTTCAAAATAAATGTATAACCTACTTATCAATAATATCCAATCACAGAATCCAAAATCATTTTATTTATTTATTTATTCTACAAAATTTTCAATATTTATTTCATTCAAGTCCGTACGATGTACACATATCATCCGTACGCAATACCAAATCCGATCGTTCACTCGATCACACAATTTCACTTCCGAACCAGTATCGTCCACCCGGCTTCCTAGTGCGGACTCAGTTCTGGTTTCATGATCAGAAACCGTGATTCTCCTTGCATAGTCATAAACTGTGATAGAGAATTTCAAGAACCAATCAAAAATCCATATCCAGGGTTCACCGTAGAAAATCGAGTGAAAAATCCCAACTCGGATCGATATCACCATCTCGAAATTATGTGCTCGAATCTGGATCAAATCTTTATGCGAATAAAATAATATATGTACATCCTACGTATTTATCTCCATTGATTATTAGCTTTATTAATTTCCTTTTTATTCACATTCTTTTTGATTTTTATCCACTTATTCACAATTTTCCCAATACCAAATTTTACATAAGAATTTCACCACTGCTTTTTAAGTTCAGTTTAAATATTTTGCACGCTTAAATATTTATCTACACGTTACCACTTTGGTTTACAAATACTTTTAATCAAATTGGGTCTTCCATTCCATATGAATTCAATTCACCTTTCATTTTAAAATATTGAATTCTCTTCATCTCATCTCAAACCATACTTAATCATTTCTTTAATCAGCTCCACTTACTAATTTATTTTCAATCTCAATGACTTTTATTTCCAACCTTTAATTATTTTTAGTCCACTTTGACTTAATTCCACAACTTCACTTTACTTACAAAATTTAAATTAAATACCATTTCAATATTCAATTTCCATACATTTTCTTACTTCATTTAAATCAATTAGTTTACTAACGAATTTTATTTTCAATCTTTTGTGCATTCATAAATTTATTTCACACTTAGTAAATTTTATTTTCAATGTCGACCCTTACACTTAGTCTACTTAGACTTTTTCCTTAAATTCACTTTTATTTAATTTTATTCAGTTACACTTCAATTTTAAGTCAAATTTTTAACTTCTGTAAATTTTCCACTTATTTAAATTCCATTTGCTAACTTCTTTTAATTGTCTTCAATTAATTAGCTAACCTTCCAACTTATTTTGTTTTCACACTTACTTTATTTTAATTTGTACAAGTTAAATTTTAATCTACGAATTTCAAATTTTTATAAGTTTCAAACCCATTTATCATTCCATAAACATCTTTAATTTACTTCTAGATTTTAAACAATTCCTCAACATTTCAAAATCGCCTTTTGAAGTCAATTATATCCAAATCCTTTGGTATATCCAATTATTCCTTTGTATTTCAAAATCAAAACCCAACTTTTTCAAATGCCAACTCAAAACATTCAGGTAGCAATCCCTCTCTTGGAAACTCGAAAATGAACACCGATGATGTCACGATCATCATCGGAATTATTTTCCAACGACCGAAAGAGTTCAGTGCTTTTACTCTCTAGAAAAATTTTCAAATATTTTTGATTCAAAATCTCACCAGATTTCACATCCAATTCAAAAATATTTCCAACTAATATCACTATTATTCCTCCAAAACCTTTGAAAATCATTTTCAAATTCAAAGGAATTTAATTTCCAAAATTTTGAATTCTAAATCCTTTCAATCTATATTCAAATATTACTCTGGAATTTTATTCTATTTCAAATTAGTAGTCCCATTTATAATTTACATTTACGCATACCATATGTATATGAATTTATTTCTTAGTTTTTAGTTATGATTTAATTTTCTTATTCAATTTCCACACAATAATGATAATAATTTAATATTATCATTCCCTAGCAACCGAGCAACCATAATAATTTTTCTAATTTTTTTTTAAAAACTCAACCCAGAGCCCTGATGAAATCGAAGGGATAGGAGAAGCTCCCGCCTGCCTGGTCCGACCACAGACATTTGGGATTTAAGCCAGCCCAGCACAGAGATTTGATGCCCCCAACCAGGTTATCTGGTGATTTTGTGGGAGCCCACCTCCATGCCTTGAATGGGAAACACAGCTCAATCTACCAGGACTCGAACCCGCGACCTCAAGGAACTTTGTTCCATAGTCGCTAAGTTGCCCTGACCAACTGAGCTATGCTCGCGGACAAAAACTTTGGGGACAGGGAGACTATGTCGCCCTGACCTTTGGTTAAGCCGGTTTTATAAGTGGTCGTGCACTATGTCTCATTATTGTGGCCGCTGGGAATCGATCCGGTGCCACTTGACTATGTCTCATTATTCTAAAAACTATTCCTTTTATATATAAAATAATTTGGGTAAAATTTATTTCATTTACCCTTTTAAAACAATACCATGTCGAATTGTTCTATTCAAGTGTTTAGAGATCCCTATAAATAGCGTTAATTACTCGTATTGACCAGAATCCATAAACTATTCAATAAACCAATCAACACAATATAAAACAATTTTTATATTCACTAACTGATACGCGCTTATATCTATTAATACACTCAAACTCATTCTAGAGTACCACTGACTCTATTTCTAATGAGTAATCCCCACTAAAGCCAAGGTTCTCGCTTAACCTTCAGCTCTGATACCAATTGTCACGACTCGATTTTTCGACGCCCGAAAATCGACATCAATACGTCCACTGTATTAAATGTCGAAAATCGAATGTCGCAAAATAGACCGTAAGGGAAAGAAGAAGGAGGTAGAAGAAGAAATAGAAAACAATGTTAAAATCTCACAATTGCAGCGGAACAATATATAATAGATAATGACAGTTGTTTATACAAAAAGAACTATATATGTTTATACATTACATCATCAGAGTACAACACAATCAATAGCAGAATACTGGATAGTTATATTTACTTGTCCTCACAAAAATAGACTACACAGCATACCAAACACAGCTGAAATAAGATAGATACGTGTGATACATCTCGCCATCCAGCACATCCCCTGAGCTCAATAGAAGTCCATCCAGAATTTGTACTATATAAACTCGGTCTGACCCGAGCATTATAGTAAAATAACACCCGAGTCAGTCTTGAAAACCAGCATGAGAAAACATACCCAATTGGATTATTAAAGTTTTCAAAATCCTTTGAAATCAAAGGTATCTCGTAAGAGCACGCCACAAATAAACATGTCGGGTTTTTACCTTACGATAATGAAAACATATCAAATCTGTCAGATATTATAATAGTGTCTATAGAAAGTGAAATAGAATCTAGCTGAAATGCTTACATCTCATGTTTCAATAATAGTTGGGCACAATCAAAACCGTACAGGCGCTTATTGGTGATTGGATTCCATACAATGGCAGGGCTACTAGGGTACCGTCCGTCATAGTACTGCTCTAGATCAAGGTACCGAGGATCCCCCCTGATCCCCTACAACACAAGACTGGAGCTGCCCCTTACTGGATAGTCCGAATAAGATCACCCCACGGTTGGGATCAGCAATCGTCCACACAGTCGAATAAAAGGGACATCTAGACAAGGATGACCTTACCCTAATTGGTTGCTAGCCAATTAGCCTTGCTGCACCTCCCCTGTTTTAGCCATTCCCCGTTGATGAGGCTTGAGGCTATGCGTTACCTTTTTAGCATACATACTCTTAGAACGCTCATCGTCCCCTTGACGATGTTCTGATAGCATGCGTCCATACAAGTCCGTTCCCTGTCCGAACGGAACCGATAGCACTACTCCTACTACATCCATTTTGGAATCACCCTCAGGATTTGTAGCGATTAGCCCTTGCACTTCACTGCTCCATCTTCGACTCCAAGCTCTTGTCTTCCCCATGAAAACGATCAAACCAAATCGAAGTGGTTTTGGGAAATTAATCCCAATCCCGGTCTCTTCGAAACGATCAGCGCATTGGCCAATATTGGTCGTCGGTTATGTAACTATCATATAACATCCACAAACAACCATCAAGCCTTAATAATTTCCTAAATTATTTATCTCAAAATATCTTTGCAAGATATTTTTCTACACTTCAACCCTTTGAAAATAGTTTTCAAACCACTTTCCTCTCGCGGAATAAATTTCCACCCAATTGTTTTATTTCCACTGAAAATCACCAAATCTTAATACTTTAGATTTTTAAATAATTTAAATAACTTTATCCAAAAATATATACTTTAAAACACTTAAAATAAAAAATACTTAAAACACTTTGTTTAGAATAATAGTTATGAAATTTCATAATAATTTCTTATGTAAAACTTAAGCCAGAAAAAAATTTAAAGTAAAAGTTATTCTGTATGGTATAAATATTAAATAATTATCTTTTAAATCATAATACTAGTTAAACCTTTAAATTAATTTACTTATATAATTAACTTAATAAATATTTACTTTTAAAATTTTTAAAACCACTAAATAATAATTTCTTTCTAAAACATCCTTTTAAAACCACTTTAAAACATCTAACTTATACTTAAAAATTTACTTTGAAAACATACTTGGCTTTTAAGGAAAATACACTTTCCATTCCAAAGTAGTCCATTTAATCAGTTAATAAATCCTTCTTGATTTATCTAATTAAATTTTCGTCTCAAACCCGTAAATTTCTTTCCCATGCCTTTAAAAATAAAACCACTATTTAGTTTTAAAACAAATTACCCATTCTTTTATAAATTCCCACCGTGAATTTATACTTTCAAATATCCACTGATATCTTATTTCACTTTATAAACCCAGTTTATAAATTCCATAGTCTCATCCTCCTTTTAAATCACAGTTTCAAACACTTGATCAAATTTCAAGTCGATTTCCAAAATTTACTCCATTTTAAAATAAATTCCTTTATTTACTCATTTTTATTTCAAAACCCATTAATTTTAGTTTTTAGTCCTTTATTATGACTCAAAATCTAATTTAAACTGAAAATACCAATTCCATATTTTTTCAAAAATTCTTCTTTATCTTAAACCTTGAATTTTAAAATAAATTCTTTTTTCCTTTAAATAATATCACATAAGTTTAAAAATTCATTTATTCACATTTATTCAAAAATCATCCCTTCCTACTCGAAATTTATTTATTAGAATTTAAAAATCAACTATTATCCTTTTTCAATTCATTCTTTACTTTATCCAAATTCTCTATAATTATTTTACTTAAAATTCTCTCTTATTTCCCTTCAAAAATAAAATCTTTATATTTTTTATAACGCAATATACCCAAATATATTCAATCAAACCAAAGCTCTAATATTTTCAGTGTCCAATATAATCAATAATCTATCAAAGGTAATCAACGAATCATATCATAGATTATGAAAACATATTCAATATTTTGAGGAATCCAGTTGGATCCCTCCAACCTGTTTTTCCCTGCATCCATAGATGTTAGCACAATATAAAAATACCAATCCTACTTCGAGAGGGATATCGCGGTATATAAGATCATCCGCTATTATGCGGGATGCATAGGGTCTCATTCGCCATATAGTGCGGGAATATCAATCACTCAAATATATATGCTACTATATATAATACCACATCCAGACTGATATTAAATTATCAATTCAAGAAAACAACCAATAATTTAAATTTAACTATATAAATTTAACAGGCAATCCAAATGAGTGAGATTAACTGACCTTTTCCTTTTAGTTTACAATCTGATCCAAACAGGCTTGTCTTATTCATGGTTTCAGACCTTGAATAAACATTATATGATTTATTATCATTTGAAATTATAGCACAATTAATTACCATTTATTTATTTAATTAACTAGAAATTTTATTTAAACTAATTTTTGTTGTAATAAATAATAATTTCTTAATAACTTAAATAAGTAAATAAGTTTATTAAATGAGTTATCACAATAATATATTATTTAAAAATAACTAGCAAATTTAAAATGTGTATATATATACACCCTTTTATTTTCTTATTTTATTTCTGAAACTACACACACTAAAAAAAGAATAATGTATATATTTTTGAATGAAAATAGGTATGCGTAAATATGTATATTTTGTATTCAACTTTTCCTTTATTGTATACTCATATACATGTGTATACACATATATTAAAACTGCTTCACCTCACTGTAAAAATTATATTTTTCTACACGCATATATATATATGTATATAAATTGAAAAACTGCATATATATATATATATATACCTTACTACCCTGGACACCATAGCCGAACTCGAGATTCCCAACAATGAACGCGAAGCTGTAGCAAACGAATGCAACTCCTCTACCTTCCATGCTCGAAATCGATATGGAAACCGATCTCCCCCTTTGCCTCAACCTGCGACGACACCATCCGCTGTCTCATGACATCAATTCCAATTACCTTTCTCTACACTACCTTGTTCGCATGCATGCCCTTGACGAGCGAACCCACATGCCCTAGATCCTCTAATCAATGCGCGCCCAGATTGACTTCACGACGGTCCCTCTTCCATCGAACGTGAGACTCCGGTCGATTGACAACGCACAACATGAGTTGACACTAACTTCCACTCGCGCATTAGATTACGAGCTCGCGACTTCACTCTTGTCTGCCCTTTTCTTTGAGAATAAAGTCGATTCGATTTCGGTTTACAAAAAATAAGAGGGTTGTGATTTGTTTTTTGAATGGGAATCAGAGAAGAGAAGAGGGAGATCTAGAACACTCGCCCCTTTCATTTTTTTCGTTATCGGCCATTATTGGACATTTGGAAAAAAACAAAAGAAGAAGGGGAAAGTAGACATTGGATCGTATAAAATGAAAAATGGACAAGGAGGCAGTTTTTTTAAGAAAACGCATGTTCTCAAGGAGAACATGTGTTGGATGTGGTCTACAGTGAATTGAAGGGAAAATATAAAGCTTTGATGTGAGGCAATTTTGACCAGTCAACCCAAAACATATATATTACATTTAAATTTTAATTGTATCCATTTTCGCAACTCACAATCTCGACCTCCTATCGAGGCGTGCCGCTAGGCGTTTATAATGTTATACCTTATTTTGAATGCAATGGAAAAGGTATCGAGTCCTAATTTGATTGTATGGAGAAGATAGCTTTTGGATCCAGTTATTATATGGAATGTACGATACAGATTTCAGCGCGTTTTAATATCGTACGATCACATGACAACTCCAAACGCTACGAAAATTGAAATTCGATAATGGTACACTATTATGGATCCAATGGAACTGTTTTTGGCGAATTTCAAGACTGTGTTCTGGAAGGTTATTTTTAAGTGTCGATTTAAATAATATATTTTTAAAACTGAACAAACCACTTATAAAATCAATTTTAAAAGTCCTATTATCTTTAGTATTATCAACATAAATTTCATTAGCCTTTAAATTATGTTTAACCAGCCCAGAATTCCCGATTCAGCAATTTACCCAATTTCCAATTATTAAATTCAATAATTTAATTACCAAATAAATAGTGATATTTGAAATTCAAGTCGAAACTAACTATTCAAATATTTAAAATAAATTAAATATTCCCATTTATAATATCAAAATTCTAGGTCGTCATAGGATCTTCCGGGGAGGAAATGCATCCATTGCGTAAATCATTGAATCATCATAGTGCCACTGTAGCAGGAGTCGACGGTCCCTTGTTTACGAAAGAACTACGACACATTTATGGAATCCGAAAGGTGGAAGGATCTTCTTGAAATTTTTGTGTCCATTGTGTAAACACTGGTTCAACCGCGGGCCACTACTGTTGTAACATCATCATTTGACATCAAATTATGTGCGGTACTTTTCATATCTGTTTTAAGTATTTTCACTAGATCTTGAAACAGGTCTGCTAAGTACTTGAATATTTCTAGTCTTGCGCCTGATCAACGTATGACTAGAGTCTATAAGAATGAGGATAAACTTGTTAAAACATCGAGTTATAAAGGTATTTTGATAAAAGTATTATACAAAGGATATTTTGATTATTTTTCCCTTTCTTTTCTAAATACTTTAAAATGTTTAAAATATTGTTTATTTATGTAGAACATAGTTTAATAGTAAATTATTAGTGTTGTAAATATTGTAAGAAGTTATTAATTAAATAAAACATATTTAAAGTTAATGATTATTGATTTATCAATGATTTGAAAAGTATTTTAAGACTTAAAACTAGTAAAAAAATTAAATAACAGATTTAAGGTTTTCAATAACTCCTTTTTTAAAAATAAGCAGTGATGTAAATAATCATTTCTAAATAGTTTACATATATTTATAAAGATGTTATTTAAATTTTTTTAAATGGTATTTATAAATGAAGCAAGAAATTTTGCAGATGATTTTTTTTAAAGTTTTAAAGATGATTGATTTGCAAATGAAGTTTCCAAATGAACATTTCAAGTAAAATTTATATAAGCTTCGTTGAATGTATAATTTTAATATATTATATACATAGACAATATATAAATAAAAAAATGTTTTACAATTTTACAAAAAATTAATGATTTGGGAAATTTATTTATAGTAATATGCTTGAAAAATAAATTGGAATCGCTATTTTTGAAAGTACGGTTAGATATGTTTCCTTGATTTCGAAGTACTAATAGTTAATTTAAAGGTTTATTTACCACTTGAATCTTGTATTAAACCAGAATAAATGTTTTTCCATGATTTAAATATTCATTTTAAAACATGTAGGTAAAATAAATTATGAAAACATTAAATTTTATACTTTGATTTGGAAATATAATGTAAGATTTGAGTACACTATTAGTTTCAGTTTATTAATCTTGAGTTTATACTTATTTTAAAATAATGAGTCTAATAAATTATCGAATTTAAGAAACTTTATTTTTAAAGCTTATTATAATGTTTTGATATAAATTTCTAACATTATTTTAAACCTTTTGGAAAATCATTACATAATGCTTTGAGGTTGTTTTAAATATATCTTATATTTTTACTAAGCGAATAAGGTTAAATGTTTTAACTGGATTTTTCTAGATATGTTGAAATATTTCTTGTCTCTTCAAGGACGAATACCAAAAACTTAAATTTTTATTATATGACTGAATTAAGTTATAAACTTAAGTAAAGCAGTAGAACCTTAAGTAATATTTTATGAAATGATTCATTAATGACTTAAATCTTTAATGGAAAACAAATTAGGCAAATGATTGATATTTATATAAATAAATGAATGAAAAGTAAATGTTGAAGAAAAAACCAACCGAATGAACTCAAATGATATTTAAAATCATATGTGTTTAGCTTATGGAATGTTGGGGAATGATACGTTAAATTGTTTATGGTTGTATGAATAATCTATTAAGTAATTACCAAAGGTATTTGAGAGTAAAGTACACTTGGTAGTTTATTTAGCACTCTTGGACGATTGAAAGTGTTTGAACCTGAACAAACCATGAGTTTGGTTGCTATGGATGTTTGATAGTTTCCTTTATTGCATATAATGGTAGAACTTCTTTTGTTTGCATATGATTATTATATATATTGTACGTTTCTTACACTACTAATTGAGACAACTAATATATAATCTTTTACATAATTTTAACTCTTTTTGATTATATAAGTGAAATATTGGTTTATGGAAGCAATAGCTATTACTTTTGGTTTCATAAATAAAGTTTGTTTGCCCGACAAATGGGTACATTCTCGGATTACGGTTTTGCAATGATATTTTATTATTTTCTCGTGGATTGGGATGTTTTATTTTTGAAATATGATATATATTGTAATTATTGGTATTATCATTTTTCGAACCTAACCACGCAAAGAAGACTCTACCAAAAAATTTCGTGAATTTAGGACTTAGAAATTTTTTGTGAAAGTGAGAATATTTGTAAACTTTAATTTGACTTGAATATGAAAGATTTAATTGTTTACAAATTGATATATTTTATCTAAAATACTAATTATGTAAGTTTAAAGTGTTTATAAATTGATTATTCTAAAGAAAAAAAATTAATTTATCCCTTCTTGTTCCTTTTTTAGGACGAAAAGTTTTGAGTCGGGGAGAGTGTAACGACCCGTAAATTTTGATAATTAGAACTATTAAATTAAATAAGATTTTTAAATTTAATATTGTGAGAAATTAAAATTTATGACTTATTATCGAGGAAATAATTAGAATATGATTTAATAATGTTGTTTGAATGCTATTGATAACTATTTAATGTAATTTCTATCAATTGAAATAAATTTAAGGTTAATTTGGTTATAGTTGTAAATAACGAAATAAATTGAATGATTTATTCAATGGTGAGATTGTATGTAATCGATTGAAATTGGTTAATATAGAATATGAAATCAGTGAAGTGGTAATTAGTTATAACCTTTGTTTGTAAACAATAAATTTACGAATGTAATAAAATTACTTAAAAGCAACAATTATTTATTTATTATCTCATTATTCAATATGTTTGGAATTAATTTGGAAATCAACGAAAATTTATGTAATCAATTATTGCAGTTAATGTGGTAGAAGATGTTATAAAATAATGAATGTAATAAAAATGTAAAATTGTGTTAATATAATTCATAGGCTATTGTTGATTGAATAATAAGGATGATAACGTAATTGGATGAAAATTGGATGCGTAGTTAATGGCATGAATTGGACAATAAAGGAAATTGTAAGTGACGATAAAGTGCATATTTATTTTAGTAAAATAAAACGTGTGATTTAAATGGTACCATACCAAGTTGATTTAAAATAACGAAATGAGGTAAAATAATTAATTGGTAAGTGATGGATGTCTTTTATTAATGCAATGAACGTTACAACTTTTTAATAAAGACAATAGAAGTTACAAGTATGTTAGTAATAATAAATTTGGAATTTGTAACCACCATTTAATTTGAAATATATATATTGAATTGATTGGCATTTAACCTTTTAAATATGATATGGGGAAGCAAATTAATATTGCATTCATTGATACTACATCTTTTAATTAAGATAAAGTGTAACGATCCGTAACTTTTAACACTTTAAAATGACAGTATTTTGAATTCAAGTAAAAATAAATTAAAAAAATTAAATTTGTGATGTTGAGTGTTTTATTTGACCAAATTTAATAGAATAAAATTTCTTTGTGAAATGTCAAATTTTGTCTACTTAGTCAAAGTTTGACTTTTGGTTGAAAAATTAAAATTCGAATTTTAAAATTTTATTCTTTTTATATGATATAGATTGAATTCTAATCTCCTCTCCACTTTTCGTTTCAAAATCAAATTCCTATTGCTCTAAAAATATAAATTACTATAAAAAATTGACATAAATTTGCAGTGTATCTTTGTGTTCTTTTTGGCTAAGTCTTATTGCATTTGTTTGGTCTGATGGGCTCCTTAGTAAACCAAGAGACTCTAGGAACCCTAAAAGACCTTGGACCCTTCTTTTCTCACCCATTGATTTTCTATTTTGCAATGACTTGTCTTTTTGGACGTTTTAAGCAGACACACATGTCTGACACAAACCATTCAAATGGGCAGATTTTTATTAGGGCAAATAAGAAAAGAGAGAGAAATAAAACAAACACAGAACCTTGACGTGGAATAACAAAATATAATAATCGAATAACAGTTCATGAAGCTGTTTACAAATAAATTTGATTATATTAATACAATACAGAATCAGAATTACAGATAACAAGAATAAATAAATAAATAAATGCAGCGGAACAACATGATGAAGTGGAATACATATCATAAATAATAATAGTATAAATCTTCGTCTACGTCCTCCAGAAATAAGGTCTTCAACCCTAAAATGCTCAGGCTGACCCAAGCGAATTGAAAAGACAAAATAGTCGAGTCAAAACTAAAAGATCTTATGTAAGTTAAATCAACAATAAATAAATATGAGTGGAACGGTGTCAGAGATGTTTATGGGTTTTGACATCTTCTATCTAGTATCTAACGTGAGTGTAGTAACTCAAGAGATGTTCGGTATTCACATCTCCTAAGGATCCGTAAAATTATCTGCTATGTAGCGTAATACGCTATTATAATAGTGTCTACAGTAAAGTAAAGTATTAAAATAGCGTTAAGGCGTTACCCATATCTCGCTTAACACATTTTTATAATGTCATAGTCTATACAGATATTGTAAACTCCACCCGCAGGTGGGCTATCAGGGAGCACTCCATAGGTACGATACAAAATAAACTTGTAGAAGGTGCTCTAGGGCATGTGAACGCGTCACTCGAGGCAATGATAGGGTAGATATACCAATTGCATATCCAGACTGGTGGTAATGCATAGCAGCTACTACCTCCCACCTTGGACACACTTCCATAATCAAAATCAAAGGGTGGCCATCAAATCAAGTACAAAGCAACAGATATGGTATCGAAGAAATGTGTCCGATAGGAGGAATGACCTCACTTGGCCCGACGTGGCTCCTGTTTTAGTCACTTCTATGCTGACTTATGGGAGTCAGGTTTAAATTATACCTTACACAGAAAATCGTTCACCAAACCATCCTACTTCATTTTTGGAATCTCCACCTCGTACACAGTTGTTAAAGTGGTTTCAGTATTGGCAGAGAGTATGATAATATCCAATCCCGGTTTCTTTAACAACCAAACACATATTACACATCAGATGATTCTTTTAAATTTCCAAAATCAATTCATAGTTGACATCAAAATATCATATTCGATTTCAAATCATATCTCTTTCGAAATTATATTCACTTGGAAATCATATTCACCTTTGAAACCATATCGTTTTTGAAACCATAATTTCTTTCGAAATCACATTCCAAATTAGGTAAAATCCTTGTTTCAAAATCATCATATTCAATCAATTATAACTTTTAAATCCCAACTTAGGTTTTGACATCATTTAACCGTATTTGCTTTTAAACCAATGAATTTGAATATAAATACTTCCTCTTTTCTAAGTCTGAAAATTTAGAAAATAGTCTAAATAGTTATAAGCAGTTAAATACTCCAAAATAGTTTAATTATAGATTAAAGATACTGTTAAATTGATTTAAGATAGTTAAATAGATCTAAAATAGATCAAATATAATTAAAATAGATTAAATAGCATCAGAAATAGATTAATTAGATTTAAAATAAGTTAAATGGGTTAATTGGTTTTAAAATAAACTAAATGGTTTAAAAATAGGTTAAAATGATTTAATTTAGTTAATATAGGTTAAAATATTTTAATAATTTGGAAACCTTAACAATTAGAAATTTTAAAATAATATATATTCGAAACAGTTTATAATAATATGATAACCCTGATTTTTGAACAGCTGTTAATTGGATAATTAACTGATTTTTACTAATTGAGATACTAATTTTATTTGGATTAAAAGAAATAAAATTTGATAATTAAAGATGTCTGTATATGTATAAGTGGATTTGAAAACTATAATAAAAGTAAAATTTAAAATGATGACTCTTATAGTAAATTATTAAATATATTAATAGATATGTGTAAACCTTATAATATTGAAATTTTAAGTGTAAACAAACACAAGTACATAGGTGTGCATGCGTATAACGACCCGTAAAATTCGGTGATTTTAAAATAAGTTAATTAATCATGATTTCTAATTTAATTTAGAAAGTAATAAAAGTCCTAAAATTTATATTGGAATGAATGTAGGAATTAGATGAAGCAATTGTAATTAAAGGTTAACAATTTAATATTCATATGGCAATAAATTGAAATAACGTAAATTGGCGTACTTGGTTATAAGTTATAATTTGTTAATTAAATTTGATTTGTGAAATTAATACGGTAAGATGTAAAGTAATAACAAGGGAAATAATATGTTATAATTAAATATAACCTAAACTTAATTGTAAGTAAAAGGGTGAAATTGAATCTAATCCATTGGAAACTTATTAAAATAAACTGGATTCAATTTATAATAAAGAGGTTAGTTTAAGAAACTGAAATACATACTAATAAAAGGGTAAATTAAGTTACTTTAAATTGGAACGGGAATTGATTTAACAATTATTAATAAATAAGTAAATCAAGAAGACGAAATTTATGAATTATAGAATTTGAATTTTTATCGTGAGTTAATTTATTTAATTTATAATAGTTGGATTTATTGCAATTGAATAAAAATCAAATATGTAATTATTATGGTAAATTAAAATTTAAGTTGAAAACGAGAAATATTTATGTAATAATCTTAAATCCAATGGTAAACCCTTATATTTTAAATTAATGAATGGAATAAATATAGGTTAATTCAATTAAGAGGAAATTTTGGAAATTTATCTATAATTTTGATTTTATGAAATTGGAGATTTATATTTAATCTTTAATAAATTGACATTTAAAAATTGTTAAATTATTTCAAATGTTTGAGAATTATAGAGTGATAAAAATTTCCAATTCTAAAACCGAAATATAAAAATCGGATTTATTTACTAATTCGTAATTTATTTAATTAATATAAAAATTGCCATTATAGTCACGGATTCGGATTTCGATGGAACCAGTTTCATCGGATCCGTAACAGTGAATTTTAGTAGGATTTCAAGTTTCGTAGCGATCGGACTTGTCGTTTGATAGTACGAACGCGAAACGCCTTGAAATCGATTTAATTGAAATCAATTAGAAATAATTTGAAAATATTGATTTCAGCATAACTTCTTCATACGATCGAATTTGGATGTGAAACTTTTTCCATTGCGTTCAGAATATTTTTAAACATCTATTTCGATATATGGGTTTACCCAATTTCGTTCCGGGGTCAGAACGGGCTTTTTGGGCCAATTATCGTTCAGCGCGTTTGTTTATCGGGTCCATCAACTCTATTTCTAACCTACCTATATAAACCTAGTTATAAAACCTAGCCTCCATCTATTCTCTTTTGTTTGTGCGTTCATTTCCTCAGCACCTCCTCTTTCCAATGGCTGCAAACCCTATATCCAAATTCAAATTTCAAAAATCAAATCCAAAAGTCAAAATTCAAAGTCCTCAGAAAAATCTCCAAAAAATATATGTTGTAGATTTCATCGACACGAATCTACTGATGGTTTTCGTTTTTCTATTTGGATCATGATTTAGCCGGAATTTCCTGAAATAGTTTCGGCCGTTCGTACGTAGCTATCATTTTCGACGACGGATCTACGACGAGGCGACGATCAGATGGTACAGTTGCGTAGAGGAGGTCGTGTGCTTGCGATCCATGCGGCTCGTTGGAGTCAGAAGTGTCAGGGTTCGCTGCGATTGGCGTTGGAAGGGGCGTCGGCCGTTCAATTGCCGAGGATCTATAGGGAGCCACGACTTCAAGGGGAGGTCGGCGCGAGGAGACTCGAGCAACGGTGGTGGTGGATCATGGTCGTTTGGCTTGTGGAGGCGTGTTTTTTTTTGTGAAAGTCGGCGGCTTCAATTGTTTCGCGACCTGTAAAGGAGATTAGGGTTTCTGTTGAATAGAAGAGGCGCGTGCTAGAATTGATGACGTGGCAAATTATTTATGTAAGTTTTTGTTTTAAATAAATTTTTATTTCAAACAATTTGAATCGATGTAACTTTCACATACGTTATCTATTTCACACGAGATTTTTTTCTTAGGATCGTAATAAAATTCCGGATCTGGTGACGCGGGTTTGGATGAATTTGGAGACCGTTAAATTTTTGGGTTTAAATTGGATTTGAATCCAATTTAAATTCAAAAGGTGAGTGCTTTAACCCACTCACAACTTCTTAAATTTCTTATGTTTATTAAATTGACTTAAGATATGAGTATAAATTTATTTATGACTGTTTGGCATGTTTTATTCATCGTCTCTGTTAAATCACATTTACTTAATTTAACTGTTAATTAATTTTATTATTGCATATAAATTGACAGTTAAAATTTATTATTTGCATATAAACTGATAGTTAAACAATTAATAAATTTATTATTGAATATAAACTATTAGTTAATAGCTGTCATTTATTACCTGTTATATTTTATATGCCATATATTGATGTTTGTTTAAATTGATGTTGATTGAAATAAATTGGTTAATGATTGATATTGGATGAATGGATAATGTGTTCTATCTTATATAAATTGCAAGTTATCATGCATTTTCATTTCGTTCGGGATTGCGGTTTGAAATGATATACAACCGCATTTTTATTTTAAATTGCGGATTGAAATGATGAATATCCGTATCACTTGACCATAGGATAGAAAATTATATACAGGCACCGCGGTATATATATAAAATTATTTTTGAAATGATTTTTATGGTTTGGATATGATACGGTTTAATAAATATTAAATTTGGATATGATATAAATATATTTTATATATACATACATAGTTAAATTGTTGAATTTAAACTATGCATAAATCTGTTAAATGAAAATGAATAAGTTGAAAATGGCATTTGATAATTTATAGTATACGATTAAGTACAGGTTTAAGATCTTGTATATATATATATATATATAGAGTTGTAAATGATTCAAATCAATTAAGACTGGAAGATAAATTTGAAATTTAACTGGAATTGAGCTTATTTGAAAATTTAACTCCATAAGTTGATGTTAACTTATTTAAAATTGGAAATTTTAAAGGTATGATATTTATAACTAGATTTAATGAATAATTCTAGCATAAAAAAAATTGAAGAAATTTTTTAGTGTTAATAAATTTAGTTTATTTTTAATGGTTATGGATTTATCTTGTAAACCTTTCAAACTAAATAATAGGAAAATGAATTGTTGATTTGAAATTCCCAGCCTTAGTTTTGAAATTCATTGAATACTCAAAGTTTGAAAATATTGAAATCGAAGGGTTTTATTCAAACTGAAAGTGAATCTAAAAGTTATGGGTTTAGACTGAATTTAAAGTGAATAAAAATTGTGAAGGTATGGAAATTATTTACCTTCAAAGAAATTTTAAATTCAACTGTTTTACTTTATATACTATTGAATATCCAAACCATTTAAGTTTTGAAAGTTATGGCTTTAAAACTATGGATTTCAAAGTATTATGTTGAAAGTTAAAATTCAAATATTTGGTTTCGAGATATTATAAATTTAAAAGTGGCATGATTTTAGAAAAGAAATATATTTGAAATAAAATGATATCATATTTATTTGGGTTTTAAAAGGAAATGATATCGTATGTATGGGTTTTGAAATGGATAATTATATTCTTATTTTTAAAGTATAAACTATTTTAAAGACCGCGGTGTTATAATAACGTTTGGTTGTTGAAGAGACCGAGATCGGAAGTTTTCATACTCTCTGCCAACCCCGAAAACCACTTTAACAACCGTGTACGCGGTGGAGATTCCAGAATGAAGTAGGATGGTGGTGGCGTTTCCTTTAAGGTAAATACGTGGACCCGACTCCCGTGAGTTGGCACAAGGTGGCTAAAAGAGGAGCGATCGACGGGTTAATAAGGTTGCACCTTTGATCGGACACATCCCTTTGATATTATACTTTAACTTTGGATTGATTCGGTGGCCACTTTTGATTTTTATTTGGGGGTGTGGCTCGAGGTGGGCGGTAGCTGCGCGCTACGCGTTACCACCGACCCGGAAGCGTAATTGGTATATCTACCCTAGCATTGCCTAGTTGTGCTGTGTCACCTACCCTATCGCGCATTTTACGAGTTTGGATTTCTCCCGTAGCCCGTGTGGTATCCTCTGGTGGCTTCCCGATCAGAAGGGACAATGATATTGGATGGACTATTGGGACTATTATTGTGTTAAGGGGGATATTGGGTCACTCCTTAACGCTATTTAAAAGTAAGTTTATTTTACAATTAGACACTACTATAATAGCGCAATATACTACATAGTAAATAGTTTAACGGATCCTTAGGAGATGTAAATCCCGAGCATCTCTTGAGTTACTGCACTCATATTTATTTCTGTTAATATAACTCACATAAGATCTTTTAGTTCTGACTCGAGTGTTTTGTCTTTTCAATTCGCTCGGGCCAGTCCGAGCGTTTCAGGATTTGAAGATTTTATTCCAAAGGATGAAGACGAAGATCTGTAGTATTATTATCTACTATATTATTCCACCACACCATTTAATTCCGCTGCATTAATTATTATTCTCTGGTATGTGTACTCTGATATGTATTGTATAAATATAATCAAAGGTTTTGTAAAACAGCTTCATGAACTGTATATTTGATTATTATATTTTATCCTTCCGCTGTGAGATTCTATTTTATTTTATTTCTTTCCCTGTTTTTCTTATTTACCCCATAACAATCCGTCCTTCCGTATGGTTTGAATGGACATGTGTGTGTCGATTTAAAGCGTGCGAAAAGGCGGGACGTTACAGCGTGTGACGCCCCACCTCTATACCCACGCTAGCCAAGAACACTACGGTGTAGTGCTATCAATTAGCACGGAGAATAAGGTTGTTGAGGAGCGACCCTCCATGTAATTTCTTATCACACGGTGGCTATAAATAATCTTCGGGAACAAACATAGAAATAAGCATAACACAAATCAGTCGCAGACATCCATATCACAAAGACGGAAGAAGATATGAATATATAACTAACACATGAAAGTGTACATCAGAGTAGTGGCCAAAAAGATCCACAATAATACAAAAGAATAGCAACACGTGCTATACAAAAGAATACAACTATGAGTCTATATCTCATGTGTATACAGCAAAAACTGCTAATCTAAATAGTTAGCCAAAAGTCAGAGTAGCAAATCCTGGGAAGAAGTCAAGCAGAAGCACCTGTAACATCTCGGTCTGACCCGAGTATTATTTAAGAAAATAATAAACGGATCAGTCTAGCTATAAATATCAGATGACATGATATAAAATAAAAGATATGGCATAAACATAAAATATCCATACTGATATACTACTATAAGTATGCAAATGATGATCAACAGAAGATCAATCAATAAGAGGTAAATCAATATCACAAGAATCTTCTCAAAGATCCAAAGAGGGCATCATACCCTAAACTTGTACTCATAACAAGTCAATGACATAAATTCCAGAAATCAACACGAGAAATCCAGAAATCATAAAAAGAGAAAGAGGCCTATCACATGACGGTCCGAAGACCATGGGGAGTTACCCCATATGTGTGAGTGGAATCACACAAATGGTGTCTAGGCTAACCAAAAAGCAAAAAGGTATGTGTGAGTGGAATCACACAAATGGTGTCTAGCCTAACCTTGCAATGAAAGAGACATCGCACAATTGATAGTCTAATTCATAAAATGATCGTCAAGATCAACGAGAAGTGTCAATCACAGTAAGCTAGTAAATATATGAGCTTAGCTTCATGTCCCATAACCACTAGCTTAACTTAAATATTTACGAACAAATTGTAGATTTCCACTAGAAAATTATCGCAAGAGATTCAATCGAACAAGTCCAAGAATTAACCGACGAAGTAAACGCAAGCGTTTCATACCACTTGTTTTACCAAGTCGTTTAATTAGATTTCTCATACGAGTGAGGTAAAGTTTGTATATACTAATAGATTGGAAATCGGTTTGAGAATACGAGCTTTGTTATAAAATAATGTTGAAATCCTTTGAAGAAAGTGTTTTAATATTTACTACTAGTATAGAAAACCTTTATATTTTAAAGTGACAAACCATAGAAGTGATTGTAGAAACAATCAATCATAAAAATTCACATACGAAGACGTGAATAAAATCCAAAGAAACCAATAAAGAATCCATTGAAATAGGTATTCAAAAATCCATAAAATCGACCGAGAGCCAAAGATAGTTTGTCTCGAAGAGTGGTCAACTCAGCATCACAACAAAGCAAGTTCTGTTGAATGTTTTTCAGATAAGATCCCCTACGGAGGGGGGTCTGGGGGGGTGGCAACCCCCCTAGGTGGGGGTGCGGGGGCAACGCCACCGCTACGGGGTTCGACCTAGTGAAGACAAAATGAGGTCTAACGACCTAATGGTTGCGACCTAGGGGTCTAAGGGGTCAAGCGACCTAACTGGAGCAACCTGTAGTCATGCGACCTAACTGAAATGGCCAAGCGGCCTAACGAGGTTAGCGTGCGACCTAGGTGGACGCGACCTAATGGTCATGCGACCTAGTGGGATGTGCGACCTATCGAAATGAGGTCTAGCGACCTAATGGAAAACGACCTAGGGTCTTACGACCTAACGACCTAAGTCAAGTACAAGGTCACGCGACCTAAAATGGTAAAGAGCCGTACGTGTTAACGACCTAAGGGGGTCAACGACCTACGGGATATTGGTCACGCGACCTAACGGTTTATAAGGTCTTGCGACCTAACTGGAAACGTTGTCTAGCGACCTAAATGGATGTGGGTCCAATGACCTAACAGGTAAGAAGATCACACGACCTAAAATGCCTCGCGACCCAACGTTAAAAAAAAGCCAACGACCTACGACCTAGGTCCATACGACCTACGACCTAAGGTCCATACGACCTACGACCTAAGGTCCATACGACCTACGACCTAAACCCGAACGATATAACACCGAACAAGCATTTAGATGGCCCAACGACCTATGGTACTAACTCGCGAGCGACCTAACGAGTTAACTCATGAGCGACCTAATTCCGAAGTGCCAATTCTTCCAGAATGACCTAAGTGTAGTTTTTTCGCCGAAAACACTAAAATTTGGGGTTTTTCGCCAATCCAATCCAAACCAAATGCAAACGTGCATGCAAAAGTGTTAGTGAATCATTCCCAACAGTCCAAGATAGATATAGACCAGATTTGTGAGATAAAAATTTCACCTTTGCACTAAAATTTATGAAGATGAAGCTTGAAAGCAAGGAGAAGCAATCCAAAGCTTGAATCCGATATCTTCTACTTGAATTTGTTGTTGAATGTTGGATTTGCAATTGAATTTGTGCTTGGAGTTCTAATTTCCCATTCTCTTCACCATTAATGCCAAAGCTTGAGTTAGTTAGGAAATTTATGAAGAGTGAGGAGAAGGGGGTTGGAACTTGGGCTTAATAGGCTAAACTAACCCAAAGTCCAAAGCGGGAAAGGTTAGTAAAATTTCACTAACTCCAAATCTATCAATGTTTATACTTAAAAAAGTTGTAAATAGCATTTCGAACTCAATGGAAGTGGTCTCGAGTCCTAATTTTACCGTTTGCAAAAAGTATCTTTTCGGACCAAGATCCGATTAACGATTTAATATTTAAATAAAATATTTAAATATAAACTCGATAAATATGCGGATTGTTACACAGCGCGCGTGTGTGTGTATATTTCTTTTGAAATTAGTGAGTTAAGCATGAGATAAAATATAATTTGTTTAAGAATATAAACTTAAATTAATATATATATATATATATATATATAATAAAGCATTAGCAATTAAGGCAAAATTTTATATTTAATGAAGATTAAGACACTTGTAAGCATAAGAAAATTTATATAAAAATGTATTAGGACATTTGTAAGCATATAAAACAAGATTGCGCATTTTTAAAATGATTTAAGCATGCGAGTACATTTGTAATTCAATAAAAAAATACAAGCAGCCAATTTCTTTTGGAAAAGAAATAACAAATTAATGTTATGGTTCAGTTTTAAACTTCTCTATTTTCTTTCTTCTTCTAAAACCTAAAATCAAAATTTAAAAGAAAATCAATACAACGTCAGTTTTTCAAAATTCAACAAAGATCAAACAGTAGATCAACTTCAACTGAATCAAACTATTTCAACCTGAGATCATGCAAGGAATCAACCCAACTTAGATTCAACTCTACAACAAGCTAAATAAGTTTTTCAGATTCAAATCAAATTAAAATTCAAGACCCTAGATTTTAAAGCCTGGTCTCTGTTTCATTCTGGTGAGTAAACAGAAACTTTTAAATGCTAAGAATTCTTATTTACTTGATGCATGTGTTAGATCTATGCAATGGTGATGAATATATGGTGTACATGAATGTTTTAAATTTGAATATAGTTTGAACATTTCTATATATGGTGTAAATGTCTGTGTGTATGTGTGTGTATGTATAGCCTCTGTTGTTATTATATTCACAGACTCAAGAAAAGTAACAAATTCGTATCTTTTTATCCAAATGAATTCAAGCTATAATAATAAAGTAGAAAATTATTATAACAAGATAGGTATATTTTTAAAAATATTTACAGGTGGAATTATTTAGCTAATATTTCTAAAATAAGTTTTTACAGCAAAAACCTGTTGAATCAGAAAATTTGAATATTTTAATTTCATGAATTAAATCCATGACTAGATTTGTTATTGAAAAAAATGAATTTAGGTATAGGAATCATGATTTTTAGCTTAGTAACTGTCGTACTATGCTGAGTTGATCACAATCAGTAATTTTACCAAATTCCGACGAACGGAAGAGGTATGGATGTAGGGCTTTGGTCTGGAGGAAGGAAGTGGCATGGTGATCTCTGGAAAAATGATCACTAGAGTTATAGTTAGCCGTGGTGGCCAGGGGAAGGTGTACTAGAGTTTGTTGGTGGGTTTTTGTCGACGTGACTGATGGGGTTCTTGGGTTGTCGTTGATGCCTCATGTTCGATCTCGAGGGAAGGGATGGTTGCGTGATGGCATAGAGCTATTCTGGACGCGATGGCACAAGCTCTGATGGTCCGGTTTGACATCGGTGAGAAGTTATGTTGTGGGGTTTGGTTTCAGTTTTCGTTCGGTTGCTTGATTTTTGTTTTTGGACGAGATTGGTGGAACTGGGTGGCCAGGTCGTCAGTAGAGAAGTTCATCGACTGGAGGAGGGACGCAGCGTTGATCGTCGATGGCCGGAACGTTAGTGCACGTGCACGTGTGCACTATGGTGTTTGTCTGGGTTGTGTGGGTTTTGGGGAAAAAGAGTTGGGTATGGGGTTAGCTCGAAGTTTCTGTGTGTTCGACTCGAAGGAGGATGGTTGCGTGTTTTGATTGTGTGTTGCTCGAGGATTTGCTCGGTGTTTTGTGGGTTTTTGCTTGAAGTTTTATCTGTTAGACTCAGGTTGTTTTCATTGTGTTTCCAGATTTAAAGTTTTTATAATAAAACTTGTACAGGATCTAAATTCAAATGAAAACAGAATATAGTTTTCAGAACAAAGGTAAGAACATGTTTTATGAAGTAATAATCATGTTTTGAAATGGAGGATCAAGTTTAAAGTAAAGTAAAATATGAAATAGTTTTATAAAAAAAATGTTTTAAAATAAGTTTAAAGATTTAAAATATATTTAAATAAATTAGTTTTTTTTCAAGCAAATGTTTAAACAAGTTTTAAACAAATTTTCCAATATTTAAATAATAAGGTAATGTTTAAATTTGTTTGATTTCAAAGCAATTATATGTTAGGTAAATTTTGAAATAAATTTCCTAAGTATTTTAAGTGTAATAAATATTGTAATTACTAGAATAATTAAGGGTTATAATTAATTAAAGATTTATTTAATTGATAGTTACGGACTAATTAATTAAGTGATTAATTAATTTATAAGTAGAGATTAATTAATTGGTAATTAGAGATTAATTAACTGGTAATTAAGATCTAATTAATTTATAATTAATAATGGTTAATTAAAGTATAATTACTTAAGGAAAGTAAATAATGAATTGTTAATAGTTAATGTAAAGATCATTAACTAGGGATTAAGAAATGATTAATTAGTGTGATTAATTTAAGATAATTAATTAGATTAATTAATTAAGGATAATCATTTATGGAGTTGGTTAAGTATAATTACTTAATGCAATTTATAAAGTGAAATTACATAGCGAGTAATTAATGGGTAATTACTGGATGTAATTAATTGAAGAATAATTAATAGAGGTAATTTAGGTTTAATTACTTTATGTAATTAATAAGAAGGATAATCACTTAGTGGAAGTAATTAAGGATTAATTACATAGTATGAAGAATAAATTGATAAAATTTATTTTGAAGTTAATTAAGTAATATAAGTAATTAAGGATAGTAAATTACTAAATGTGATTAATCAAGGGTGATTTATGAATGTAATTAATTAAATATTAATTATTAAATGTATATACATAAAAGAATAATTAAGTAAAGAAGTAATTAAAGGATCATTAATTAATGTAGTTAATGAATGTAATTAAGGGTTGATTAATTAAAGGATAATTAATCAATGAAGTGATTATAGAATAATTAATTAATGTAATTAATTAAGGGTTAATGTAATTAATTATAGTTAATTAATTAATGGGAGTAATTAAAGGTTAATTACTGTAAATAGTTAAGAATAATTAATTTGTGTAGTTAATTAAAGGCTAATTACTTAACGTAATTAATGAATAATTAATCAAGGATGATTAATTAAGATGGATAATTAAAGGATGACTAATTAATGGTTTGTAATTAATTATGTTAAGTAAGTAGGATTTAGAAGTGATTAGAGAAATTAATTTAATTTATTTAAACTAATTAGAATGGTGTGACTAATTAATCTTGCTTATGAATGATTGAATGATATTGAATGCCTTGGATTATTTGATGTTTATGATATGAAATGTTTTGTGATATGACGGGGTTGAATAGTGATAATGTGGTTACTTGTCGAGATGCATTGCTATGTAAAGTGACATCCTATATTTAAAGTTTGAATTGTATTTCATTTGAATAACTTGGGTTAAGATGACATAGATTCGAATAGAGCGAGGTCGGGTATTAGCAAACACCCGAAACCACTTCGATTCTTTATAGATTGATATGTGAAATCAATGGGCTGGAATGGAATGATTTAAGTGAATTGGACCATTTAATCTAAGTTTTGTTACTTAGATATTGATGTGTGAAATTAGTATTGTCTATAACAAATTGTGAATTTGTAAATTGGTACGAGTTACCCTGGATTTTAAATAAGTTTTATAACTTAGTATTTCGTGTTAGATAGGTTTACTCACGCTAGTTTCTAGCCTGACCCGGGTGTTACTTTGATGTAATGCTTGGGTCAGACCGAGCACTGCAGATTTTCAGGTAAGGACATTTTGGTGCTCAGGAGGCGAATTGGATGGCAGGAACGCATGGAGTGTATTCCGCTGAGTATATTATTGTTGTTGTTTATCTAGGACATGTTGATTTTTCTGTCCAGTATTTGTGAAATGTTGTAACTCAGATGTATAAATGTAACTTGACATATACGGTTTGTATAAGTGTTATTATTTGATATTACATTCTGATCCATGGTGAGTGTGAAGTTCTGTGTTTTGTTTTCTGTTCTTCTTCTTTCTCTTTCTTCTTTTCTCTAACAATCTGGGATTTTCAGAGTCAAAAATTTTGGGTCGTTACATTTGGTATCAGAGCTGGAAGTTAAGCGAGAACCTTGGCTCTGGTGGGTCTACTCATTAAGGACAGGGTTAGTGGTACCCTAAAATGAGTTGAGTGTATATGTATATGATAGCGTATTTGTTATTTTCTTATATAAAGATTTTAAAAATGGTGTTAGTGAATGATTTTTATAAAAGCTTATACTTTATTATATAAAGCAATAATTGGTTGTTGGATATTGAAATTGAATAAGAATTATGTGATATATATATATATATATATATATATATGGAAATTGAATAGAATGAACTATACCAATAAGATGAATTAGAATTGGTTTCAAACCAGAAAATAAAATGGTTATTGATTGGATTTTTGTTTTCCAATAAACAATGATAAAGCAAAATGAAAAGTTTTAAGGGAGTAATAATTTAGATAAAATTGACTTGTAAATGGAAAAGGATTTAAATTGTGAAGTTTTAAGTCCAGAAAAGAATTTGGAATTGTTGCAAAGTGTTAAGAAAATAATAAATAATATTATTCAGACTATTTTGAATATAGTCTTATTTTAAAACAATTTGTTCGAAAACATTGAAAGAATTTGTTTTGAATTAGAACCCAAAGTAAAATAAGTTTTTGAACTTTTAAGTGATAGAAATTTGAAATGGAGAATTCAAATTTTGAGTGGGATAAATTGGATTAAATTGAATTTAACTTAGAAGAAGTTAAATAAGTTTGAATGAACAACCTGATTTGGAAATTTCAAGATGAAATTGAGATTTAACTTGGGAAGTTAAATGGTTGATTTGAATGGGGAGTTTGTGTGATTTCAAAAAGGGTTTGAGATTTGGAAATTGAAATGGATGGATGCTTCAAATAATTTGGATGATATCACCCTGTTTTTATTAATAATCTTTAAACTGAGAATTAGTTTTGAAGTTAAAAATGGATAATAAATTAGAATTTGAGGATAAAATTGTTTTGAACTTTTATTTGGAACTTTGAAATAAGTTAAGTAAGATAATTTAAAATGGAATTTTAAAAATTGGACTCAGAATTAAATTATTTAAAGATATAAGTTGTTAATTTAAAAGTAAAGGTTAATTTGATTAAATAAATATTTAAAAATTTAACTCGAACTTATATAATTCGAGATGATTTAAAGTGAAATTGGATTTGAAATTAGTTCAAATTGAAATTTGGTTTGGATAATTTGGAATTGTGATTAAAGTTGAATAGTTCCAAATTCAAATGGAATTTGATTTGAATTTGGAAAGAATCGAGGTTAATTCAACTTGAATTTGGATTAATTCAAACTGGAGTTGAAATGAATTGAGACTGAAATCGAAGTGGAATAAAGTTAAATTTGGAGTGGGAATTGAAGTTGTTTAAATTGATTTGAGATTGAGTCAATGTTAAGAGGAAGTGGAAATTTAAAATTGAATTGATTCGAATAAAGATTGGGTAGTGGAACGGTTTGGCTCTGGACTATTTTCTAAATAAATTATTATTTTTCTTAAATTTATTTTTCCAAGCTATTTACTATATACAACCTTTCTTTTAAAGCCAAATAATTTTATACTTATTTTACAATTATTTTTGGAACTATTTAACAAATTTTCAAATGTTTCATAGACTAATTACTGTTTTTAACCTACTTTATAACTAATTACTATTTTACAACTATATTGCAATCATCTAACTATTTTACAAACATTTTACTATTTTATAACTACTTAACTATTTTACAGCTATTTTACAAACTAATAATTATTTTTCAACCATATATCTATTTTTAGCTTTTCAAGCTATTTTTTAAATTTAAGCTGGTCATAGTGCAAACTGTTTGTGATTAAATATCCATTTGAGATAAGAATTGAAGTGTTAATCCAAATGTGGATCGAGGAAATTGTGAATAAATGAATAAGAATCTAAGGGGATTTGAATAGAAAGGAGAAATTGATTTAGCTAATAATAAATGAAGATAAATACGTAGGATGTACGTATATTATTCTATTCGCATAGTAATTTGATCTAGATTCGAGCACACAATTTCGAGATAGTATATCGACCTGAGTTGGGATTTTTCACTCGATTTTCGACGGCGAACCTGGATATGGATTTTTTATTGGTTCTGGAAATTCTCTATCATAGTTAGGCTATGCAAGGAGAATGACGGTTTCTGATCATGAAACCAGATCTGATTCCGCACTAGAAAGTCGGGTGGACGATACTAGTTCGGAAGAGAAATTGTGTGATCGAGTGAGCGATCAGATTGATATTGCGTACGGATGATATGAGTACATCATACGGGTTTGAATGAAATTGATATTGAAAATTGCGAATAAGAATTGTAAAATGGTTTTTGAAATGAAAAGTATATTTTGTGAAATATATGGTGAAATAAATTGGAAATTGGATATTTCTATGACTAGAACTCACTTTATAGAAAGGTAATATGGTTGATAATTTTATAAAGAGTAATCAGATTTGAATATTGATTTGGAATAAACAAAGTTATGTATCTTTGTATATATATGATAAACTCCCCTTGTTGAATCTATTGCCGGATGGAAAGGATTTTTGAGATGTATTTGAAGTATAAAAAGGGAATTTATACAAGTATGAAGTGATCCAAAGATTTTTAAATTATATATATATATATATATATATATATATGAAGGATCTTATAAGAATGATTTTATGGAAAGGTTTATGGAACCTATGGATTTGGAAAGTCTTTTTATTTTTGGGAAAAATCAATTTTGGAAATTTGGAAAGCCTAGTTTGAGAATTATCGATTTTGGGATAATCGATTTTGAGAAAGGAGATTTATATGAGATTCATACTAGGTGTATGATTTGGAAGATACTATGTGTATAGTATAAAGTTTTTTGAAAATGGCTCTGGAGAAAAAGGCGCTCCCTTGAAATGAACTTCTCAGGAGTACCATAAGTTGGTATTGCCTTGAACTTCAAAAGGGGGAGGCTCTAAAGTGGATCCTGTGAGGAAGTCCGAACAAACTGAAGTTCCTGAGGATTATTGGGTAGCGAAAGTCGAGGGCGTTGATGCCCATAGAGGCATTTGGGTTATGCTGTGACGACAGTGTAACTCGATGTCGCTGCGATCTACTGTGGACCATAGCGGAAATCGTGTGGAGGTGAGTGTCAATGGTCTATGCTTGATTTTGCCGTGAAGGCAATACGATCTATGGTTGAGTGAAGTGGAGAAGTTTCATTCTTTTGGCAGCGGAATTCGAGGGCGGTCATGCCTATAGTTATATGGGTTTTGCTATGATAGCAACGTAACCCCAGATGTAGCTGCGATCTTCAGCAGGTTCCATGGTGTAATCAAGGGGCACGGAGTGCCTACAGTTATCTATGGATTTTGCCGAGATGGCAACGTAACCATCGGGTTATCTGCGACCATGGATGGGGGTGATGATTTCCAGAGCATTCTAACCAAAAATGTTTCCTCTATTTTTGAAAATGTTTCCTATATTTTCACAAAGTTTTCGAAAAAGTTTTTCCAAGTATTTTCACTGGATGTTGAATATGGGTCTGCTAAGTACTTACAAATTTTCAGTCCTACGCCTGATCAATGTATGACCGAATTTCTATAAGAACAAGGATGGACTGATTGAGACATCGAGTTATAAAAAGTATTTTTATAAAACTATTTTTGTAATACTATATAAATTTTAAAAGTGTTTTTAAAATTCTTAATAAAAAGGAAGTTTATAGTTTAAAATGGTCAAAGAGTAATTTATCTGATATAAATATTTTTATAAATCCTGGCTTCGTTCCTTTCCGAGGATGAAAAGATTCAAAGGGGGGAGGAATACAGCTATTAATTGGATAATAAACTGATTTTTACTAATTTAGATACTAATTTTATTTCGATTAAAAAAAATAAATTTGATAATTAAAGATGTCTGTATATATATATATATATAACCGGATTTGAAAACTATAATAATAGTAAAATTTAAAATGATGAATCTTATAGTAAATTATTAAATATATTAATAGATATGTGTAAACTTCATAATATTGAAATTTCAAGTATATACATACACAAGTATATAAGTGTGTGTGTGTATTTCTCTTGAAATTAGTGAGTTAAGCATGAGATAAAATATAATTGTTTAAGAATATAAACATATATATATATATATATATATATATATAACAAAGCATTAGTAATTAAGGCAAAATTTTATATTTAATGAAGATTAAGACACTTGTAAGCATAAGAAAATTTATATAAAAATGTATTAGGACATTTGTAAGCATATAAAATAAGATTGGACATTTGTAAAATGAATTAAGCATGCAAGTACATTTGTAATTCAATAAAAAAATACAAGTGGCCAATTTCTTTTGGAAAAGAAATAAAAAATATGATGTTGTGGTTCAGTTTTAAACTTCTCTATTTTCTTTCTTCTTCTAAAACCTGAAATCAAAATTTAAAAGGAAATCAACGAAACGTCATTTTTTCGAAATTCAACAAAGTTCAAACAGTAGATCAACTTCAACTGAATCAAACTGTTTCAACCTAAGATCATGCAAGGAATCAACCCAACTTAAATTCAACTCAACAACAAGCTAAGCAAGTTTTTCAGATTCAAATAAAATTAAAATTCAAGATCCCATATTTTAAAGCTGGTCGATATTTCATTCTGGTGAGTAAACAGAAACTTTAAAAGCTAAGAATTATTATTTACTTGATGCATGTGTTAGATCTGTGCAGTGGTGACGAATATATGGTGTGCATGAATGTTTTAAATTTGAATATAGTTTGAACTTTTCTGTATATGGTGTATATGTCTCTGTGTGTGTGTATATATATATATTTATGGCCTTTGTTGTTATTATATTCACAGATTCAAGAAAATTAACAAATTCATATCTTTTTATCAAAATGAATTCAAGCTATGATCATAAAATAGAAAATGATTATAATAAGATAGGTTCATTTTTAAAAATATTTCTAGGTGGAATTATTTAGCTAATATTTCTAAAATAAGTTTTTACAGCAAAAACCTGTTTAATCAGAAAATTCGAATATTTTAATTTCATGAATTAAATCCATGACTAGATTTGTTATTGAAAAAAATGAATTTATGTATAGGAATCATGATTTTTAGATTAGTAACTATTGTACTATATTGAGTTGATCAGAATCAGTAATTTTACCAAATTCCGATGAACGGAAGAGGTATGGATGTAGGGCTTTGGTCTAGAGGAAGGAGGTGGCCTAATGATCTCTAGAAAAATGATCACCAGAGTTATAGTTAGCCGTGGTGGCCAGGGGAGGGTGAACTAGGGTTTGTTGATGGGTTTTTGTCGACGTGACTGATGGGGTTCTTGGGTCGTCATTAATATCTCGTGTTCGATCGCGAGGGAAGGGATGGTTTCGTGATGGTGTAGAGTTGCTCTCGACATGATGGTGTGAGCTCTGATGGTCCGTTCGACGTCGACGAGGATTTATGTTGTGGGGTTTGGTTCCATTTTTCGTTCGATAGCTAGATTTTTGTTTTTGGACGAGATTGGTGGAACTGGGTGGCCAGGTCGTCAATAGAGATGGTCGTCGACTAAAGGAGGGACGTAGCGTTGATCATCGATGGCCGGAACGTCAGTGCACATGCACGTGCACTATGGTGTTTGTCTGCGTTTTGTTGGTTTTGGGGAAAAAGAGTTGGGTACAGGGTTGGCTCGAAGTTTTTGTGTGTTCGACTCGAAGGACGATGGTTGCATGTTATGATCGTGCGTTGGTCGAGGATTTGCTCGGAGTTTTGTGGGTTTTTGCTCGGAGTTTATCTATTAGGCTCGGGTTGTTTCCATTATGTTTCCAGATTTAATTTTTATAATAGAACTTGTATAGGTTTTTAATTCAAACGAAAACAAAATATAAGTTTCAGAACAAAGGTAAGAACATGTTTTATAAAGTAATAATCATGTTTTGAAATGGAAGATCAAGTTTAAAGTAAAGTAAAATTTGAAATAGTTTTATAAAAACAAATGTTTTAAAATAAGTTTAAAGATTTAAAGTATATTTAAATAAATTAGGTTTTTTTCACGAAAATGTTTAAACAAGTTTTAAACAAATTTTCCAAGATTTAAATAATAAGGTAATGCTCAAATTTGTTTGATTTCAATGTAATTATATGTTCAGTAAATTTTGAAATAAATTTCCTAAGTATTTTAAGTGTAATAAATATTGTAATCACTGGAATAATTAAGGGTTATAATTAATTAAAGATCTATTTAATTGATAATTAAGGACTAGTTAATTAGGAGATTAATTAATTTATAATTAGAGATTAATTAATTGGTAATTAGAGATTAATTAACTGGTAATTAAGAATTAATTAATTTGTAATTAATAATGGTTAATTAAAGTATAATTACTTAAGGAAAGTAATTAAATAATTGTTAATAGTTAATGTAAAGATCATTAACTATGGATTATGAAATTATTTATTAATGTGATTAATTTAAGATAATTAATTAGATTAGTTAATTAAGGATAATCAATTGTGGAGTTGGTTAAGTTTAATTACTTAATGGAATTTATAAAGTGAAATTACTTAGTGAAGTAATTAATGGTTAGTTACTGGATGTGATTAATTGAAGAATAATTAGTGGAGGTAATTTGGGTTTGATTACTTTGTGTAATTAATAAGAAGGATAATTACTTAGTGGAAGTAATTAAGGATTAATTACTTAGTGTAAAGAATAAATTAATAAAATTTATTTTGAAGTTAATTAAGTAATATAAGTAATTAAGGATAGTTAATTACTAAATGTAATTAATCAAGGTTGATTAATGAATGTAATTACTTAAAGCTTAATTATTAAATGTGATTAATTAGAAGAATAATTAAGTGAAGAAGTATTTAGAGGGTCATTAATTAATGTAATTAATGAACGTAATTAAGGGTTGATTAATTAAAGGATAATTACTTAATGAAGTGATTATAGAATAATTAATTAATGTAATTAATTAATGGTTAACGTAATTAAATATAGTTAATTAATTAATGGGAGTAATTTAAGGTTAATTACTGTAAATGGTTAAGAATAATTAATTTGTGTAATTAACTAAAGGCTGATTACTTAATGTAATTAAAGAATAATTAATCAAGGATGATTAATTAAGATGGATAATTAAAGGATGACTAATTAATGGTTTGTAATTAATTAATGTTATGTAAGCAGAATTTAGAAGTGAGTAGAGAAATTAATTTAATTTATTTAAATTAATTGGAATGATGTGATTAATTAATCTTGCTTATGAATGATTGAATGATATTGAATGCCTTGGATTATTTGATGTTTTTTATATGAAATTTTTTATGATATGATTGGGTTGAACAGTGATAATGTGGTTATTTATCGAGATGCATTGCTGTGTAAAGTGACATCCTATATTTAAAGTTTGAATTATATTTCATTTGAATAACCTGGGTTAAGATGGCATTGGATTCGAAGAGACCGAGGTCGGGTATTAGCAAATGCCTGAAACCACTTCAATTCTTTATAGATTGATATGTGAAAACAATAGTCTGGATTGGAATGATTTAAGTGAATTGGACCATTTAATCTAAATTTGGTACTTTGATTTTGATGTGTGAAATTAGTGTTGTCTATAACAAATTATGAATTTGTAAATTGATACGAGTTACCTGGATTTTAAATAAGTTTTATAACTTAGTATTTCATGTTAGATGGGTTTACTCACGTTCGGTTCCAGCCTGACCCGGCTGTTACTTTGATTTAATGCTCGGATCAGACCGAGTATTACAGGTTTCTAGGTAAGGACGTTATAGAGCTCAGAGGCAAGCTAGATGGCAGGAACGTATGGAGTGTATTCCGCTGAGTATATTACTGTTGTTGTTTATCTGGGACATTTTGATTTTTCTATCCAGTATTTGTGAAATGTTGTAACTCTGATGTATAAATGGAACTTAACAGGTACAGTTTTCTTTTTTATAACTGTTATTATTTGATATAATATTTTGATCCGCTGCGAATGTGAGATTATGTATTTTGTTTTCTGTTCTTCTTCTATCTCTTTCTTCTTATCTCTAACAATCTTGGATTTTCAGAGTCGAAAATTTCGGGTCATTACAAATAAAATATGAATTTTGAATTAATATCAATTTAAACTATTAATTTTATCTCAACCCATCTGGACCATTTCAATTTCCAAATCAAGAAACCCAATTGCAAAACTTTCAATTCAAATTTTAAATAAACTATTAAATTCTATATCGATTTCAATCTATGTTAGAAATATCAATTTAAATTATTCCAATTTCAATACATTTCAAAGTTATAATTCAAACAACTCAAATAAATCAATTCTGACAAATTTCACTTATATCTCAAATTCGACTTTAAATTTTTAATTTAATTTCTTAAAGCAATTCCTTTAAACCAATTCACATTTCAACATAAAACTTGATTTTCCAATAATAACTCAATTTATACGAATCAAATTTTATTTCAAAATATCATTTTATTAAATTCAAAAAAAATTAAGAATTTTAAAATCATTTAATTTAACCAATCCGTTGTCCATATATAATTCTCTACCCTAGGGTCAAGTGGTATGGATATTTATCATTTCAATTCGCAATTTAAAATATTACGGTTATGTATCATTTCAAACCAAAATCTCAAATTAAATATTAAAATCCATTAAATAGCTCGAATCTATCATATCAACTCATAATGATTTTTTCTTAATCTATAGATCGTTCGCGTATATATCATTTCAACCCATAGTGATTTTTCAAATAACAACTAAGGGAACTTGCATAGTGATAACATTTGATAAATTAAACATAACATCCAATCGACCAATATCAAAATCAAACATCCATCAAAATCATCATCCAATTCAACTAATAAATTTCAGTAAATAATTGATCATTAATAACAGGAAATTAACTGGCAAATTATATTCAATAATAAATAAATTCAAAATAAAATTAAATCAACCGAAACGACGATTTAAACATGCCGAATAGCTATAAAAAATTTCTAATCACATCACAATTTTAATTTAACTAACATAAGAAATTTTAGAAGTTGTGAGTGAGTTAAAACACTCACCGTCGAATTTAAATCCAATTTAGGGCCCAAATTCAAACCATACCACTTTATTTCTGGAAACTCCACCACGTACATAGTTGTTAAAGTGGTTTTCAGTATTGTCAGAGAGTATGACAATATCTGATCCGGTCTCTTTAACAACCAAACCCTTATTACACACCGGATGGTTCTTTTAAATTTCCAAAATCAATTCTGACGCGGCGGATAATAACACAATGATATAGATCGATGAAAGTAGCAATTGGTGGATTGATGAATACTGAAATGCCCAAATTCGTTGATCCGAAGATACCAAATTCTAGCTATCCTCGTCACGTTGATCGCGCACGATACCGTGAAAGAAGATCTTCAATTCTTCAAGCGTTGATCAAGCGTACTTGATTCCACGAATCGGCTTCAACAATCGTTGATTCGAGCGCACTCGAATAACCGAAAGTGGAGATAGGAGATTACACTCAACTACCAATTTAAGATGAAAGCACACAGCAATCAAACAAGAATTTTATTCAAAAATCAACCTCCCTCAAAAAGTACAACACTCTCCCTATTTATAGCATTTCACAACCTGACCCTTAAGTCGTTCACGACTCACGACTCAACATAAGTCGGTAGCGACTTAACTCACACGGCCTATTACAACACAATGCCAACTCAACTTATTACATCACCTTCACATACATGCCTTCGGCCGACTCATTGACATAACGACCTACGACTTAGACAACACATGTACAACGACTTAAAAAAATACAACACACATTCGGCCGACTTATCTGCATGCCGACCTACGACTCATCACAACACAAGTTATAGGGACTTAAAGAAATTACAACACATACGAGTTAAACAAGGTAACGACCTACGACTTAAGTACCAGCGACTCAACGAATACAACGACTCAAGAACATAACGACTCAATACAGAAGTGACTCTACTTAGGTCGTGAATGACCTACTAAAGATAACTCGGCAGCGACTTATCTGGAGGCGACTTAAGAAAGCATCGTGATTTAAAGCCGTCAACAACTTAGCATAGGTCGTTCCAACGACTCATCCCATGGTTTCAGCTTGTTAGGTCGTAGCTCCTCTTCTTCAGACCTGTTAGGTCGTGGCCGACCTAAAACTCTTTCCAACACCGAACGACTTAAAGCTTGGTTAGGTCGTGTCTTCTTGTCTCTTGATTCTTTAAGTCGTAGATGACCCCAAACTCCTTCTTTAGACCGTGTATTCACTAACTCATTGGAGTTAGGCCGCAGATCCATACGTTCTTCATCTTGGGTTGCATCATCCTCCCCTGGTTGAGAAAAATTCGTCCTTGAATTTAAGTTTTCTATTCCGTTGGATGATTCATCTCCAGAATAAGGCACCAGATGTTTAACATTGAACACATCAGAAGTGTATACACCCTCTGGCAACTTCACACTGTAAGCATTTTCATTGATCCGTTGCACAATTTCCACAGGACCAATTTTTCTGGCTTTAAACTTATTATAAGCACCCACTGGAAAACGATCCTTTGTTAACACAACGTACACTAAGTCTCCTTCAATAAACTCAACGTTTCTTTGTTTCAAGTCTGCGGATCTTTTATACTTCTCATTCGCCTTCTCCAATCGTTCCTGAACGATTTTATGACATTCCGTCAAACTATCAACAAAATCAGCAGCTCGTTTAACTATCCCTTTTGGTTGTGGTATTGTTGTTAAATCCAACGGCCCCTTTGGCAAGTTTGAATAAACAATCTGAAATGGACTGAATCCTGTACTACGATTCACCGCATGATTATGAGCAAACTCAGCTTGACATAACTTCCCATCCCAACTTTTCAGATTATCTTTTACCAAACATCGTAACAAATTCCCCAATGATCTGTTCACAACTTCGGTCTGACCATCTGTCTGCGGATGATACGCACTACTGAACTTCAACTTTGTTCCCACCTTCTTCCACAAACTTAACCAAAAGTGACTCAGAAAGCGAGTATCTCTATCCGACACAATAGACTCGGGCAATCCATGAAGTCGATAGATCTCCTTGAAAAATAACTGAGCAACATGAAAAGCATCCGCCGTCTTCTTACAAGCAATAAAATATACCATCTTCGAGAAACGATCCACCACAACATATATAGAGTCATTCCCCCTTTGAGTTCTCGGCAAACCCATACGAAATCCATGCTAATGTCTACCTATGGTTTTGTAGGAACAGGTAACGGTATATACAATCCCGCATTTGTAGTTTTCCCTTTCGAAACCTGACAAACATGACATCTATGCACAAACCTTTCAACTTCCCTTCTCATTCACGGCCAATAATAAGACTGAGAAATCAACTGCAATGTTCGATCTCTACCCACATGTCCTTCTTCGTGCAACTCTTTCACGATTTTCACTCTCAAACTGCAATCTGGTACACATAATTGATTCCCTTTGAATAAGAATCCATCTATCAACACAAATTCATCAGTACTCCCATCCTTGACTTTCTCAACAAATTTCATAAAGTAAGGATCTTCTTCAACCAATTCTGGCAATAGCTCAAATCCTGTCACTTCAACCTTCATCGTTGTCAACAAATGATTTCTCCTACTCAATGCATCAGCCACACGATTCGTCACCCCAGATTTGTGCTTCACAACAAAAGTAAACTGCTGTAAATAGGCAATCCACGATGCATGCCTTGCTGAGATCTTATCCTGCCCTTGCAAATGCTTCAAAGCTTCATGATCCGTATAAAGAACAAATTCCTTCTGAAACAGATAATGTCTCCAGTGCTTCACGGCTTGAACAATTGCATAAAACTCAACGTCATAAGTACTATATCTCAACTTAGCTCCTGACAACTTCTCACTGAAATAAGCAACTGGCCTTCCACTCTGACTCAATACTCCACCAACCCCAACCTTCGACGCATGAGTATGTAACTCAAACAACAACTGAAAATCCGGTAAAACTAGAATTGGTGCTGTCGTCAATAGTGTCTTGATTTTCTCAAAAGCAACCGCTACTTCCTCTGACCACTCAAAATTCTTTCCTTTCATGCAATCGGTTATAGGTGCCATCACACTACTAAAATGTGGAATGAATCTTCGATAGAAAGATACCAATCCATGAAAACTCCTCACTTCAGTAATTGTCTTCGGCTGTGGCCAACTCCTGACAGCCTTTACTTTACTTTTATCCACTTGAATTCCTTCTTTCGATAGAACGTATCCCAGAAACAAAACACTGTGCGTCATGAACACACACTTCTTCGTTGCAGCATAAAATTTCTCCTGCCGTAGAATCAACAGTACTTCACGCAAATGCTGGACATGCTTTTCCATACTCCCACTGTAGATCAAAATATCATCAAAGTAAACAACCACGAACTTTCCAATGTATGGTCTGAAAATCTGGTTCATCACTCTCATAAAAGTACTCGGTGCATTCGATAAACCAAACGGCATAACCAACCATTCGTATAAACCTTCCCTGGTTTTGAAAGCAGTCTTCCATTCATCGCCTGGTCTAATACGAATTTGATGGTACCCACTCTTCAAGTCAATCTTTGAAAACACAACAGCTCCACTCAATTGATCTATCAAATCATCAAACCTCGGCATAGGAAATGTAACAACCCGATATTCGTGTCGAATTATAATCGACAATTTAAACGATTAATATTGACCCAAATTTCCATTTGAAGTTTTTAAATTTGAATTAAAATTCTTTTATAAATTGTTATAAAAGTTTGACGGGCTTTGAAAATAATAGTGGTCCATTTCTTTATTGGGCTTTAAAAATCGTTCGGCCCATTTGTTTGATGCCGTGATTAAAATTAATCCCGCCCCCCTTTATTATTTTCAAGCCCTAGGTTAAGAATCGAACAAAAGAAGATTAATGGCGGCATCATCTCATTGTTCGCTCGTCTTCCCTCGGTTGCTCTAGCGTCGCGCGTCTCTGTGATGCTCGACTGCTTCAATTCGTCGAAAAGGTGAGTTTGCTCACATCTAATTCTTGACTCTTGTTATTTGTGTGTTTGGTTGCGTGAATTCTTGGCTGATTATTGCTTCGAATCTTAGTGATTATCACGACACTGTTTAATTTTTGGTGTAAAGTAAAACTTGAGGAATTTTGATTTGTGGAGATTTTTGGTGTAAGCAGAGCAATTTCTGATCTCTCAACGAAATTTGCCATCAACAATAAATGGTTGTCAGACAATCCTACTTGTTGAACCTGCTTTCGACACAATTATTTCTTTCCTTTTCTTATTCTTCTTCCTCTCTCTTTCATGCTTCCTTGGGAATTTCAACCAGCTGCCTCGCAGTTATAGTTATTCAATGGCTGCACTTGGTACCTGCTATTCAGCAGGTTTTCAAACTACCACACCATTGACATGGGCCAGAAGGTATTTTCAGGAAAGTATAAGGCCTTGTTTGGTTTGCGGTTTTCAGTCTTGGATTTTCGTAACAACCGCAATGCATTCAGCTAATTATTTCTGAAAGTTTTGAAACCTCGATTTGTGAAAATATTTTAGATGTTTCATTGTCGACCTGATGCTGCACTGTTGCTTGTTGTCGGGTTCGCTGTGTCACTTACTTGAGTGCATTGTGTATACTGCTTGACCATATGCATGCATTCATATAGTTGATGGGTTTGGTCGAGTTGCCTGATTCACTGCAACCATATTATTACAGTATATTTGCCCGAGTTTGAGCATTTGAACATTGTTCACTTTTGATTTTTCTCTGTAGTATTAATTTGAAACTGCCTTATGAAGTTGTTCGAGTTTGGTCATTTAAGCTATTTTGATTTATGTATTTTTGGTTCTGTGAACCTCTGCCTATACTCGAATTTTGTTGCCTTGGTCATTACTAATATGACCTGATACTGCCACTTTGGATACTTCATATATATATGCAGACACTTGAGCATATCTTGTTGTTCACTACCATTTTTGGTTTTTGCATATTTTATATGCTGATACTTGGTCATTTTGTTGTTTTTATTGCAACTTTTGTCTGCATATTCAATATGCAGACATTTGAGCATTTTTTTTTCTTTTGTTGCTTTCCTGCTATTGTGGATTGCATACTTGATATGCAGTAACCTGTTTGCAGTCCATGTTGTCGCTTGAGTCTTTGTTGCCTTGCTTCTGACCATGTTGTACAATTTCTGGCCATTCTTGTTGCCATGAGTCTGTGCACTGGTGGTCTTCATATTGTGTGTGTTGTATGGTGTCTCTACTGTGTTGCATTATTATCATGGCTACCTGGTCGACTTGATTCTCTGTTGTAACTGGATCAGTTGCCTTCAGTTGCTTGTCGAATTTGCATGTAACTTGAGTCACTTCACTACTGCCTGTCTGAACTGTACACATTGTTGCATTTACTCCATTTTGCATTGGTGCATTGCTGTCATGTTGATTTGAATTGCACTTGTCACCGCTGCAGTCGCTATGCAGTTGCTATGCCTTCGGTCATGTTGCCTTGTGTTGAATCCAGTTTCAGAACTCGGATTTGACCTTGTGCTCGGGTCGTGATTTTAAATATATTTCACCTGTGTTGAACCCGTCTTTTTATTTTGGGTTTGACCTTGTGCTCGGTTGTGTACATCATCACTGTTGTGGCAAGGCAGTGCACGCAAGCGTGAACTGCAGCCACACGGAATTGAGTTTTTGGGCACGACATCACTATAGTGGCAAGGCAGTGCACGCAAGCGTGAACTGCAGCCACACGGTATGGCGTGTATGATATTCTATTTATTTTGACTTATGGATCTTTTTGCGTATTCCATATTCCGTAGTGGCGAGGCAGTGCACGCGTGCGTGTACTGCAGCCCTACTTGAATTAATATTTTAATCGATATTTCAATGGTTTGAACTGCTTTGTTTATTCAATTCAATATTCTGAATTGCATTCTGATTTGGTTTAATTACTGTCGCCTATTCATTATTTAATTATTATTGCTTCTGTGCACTAATAACCGAGTTTGAATTAGACTGACCCGAGTATTATTTTCTTTGAATCTATTACTCGGGTCAGACCGAGTATTTCAGGTTGTAGATATTCTGCTTTGGGTTGCTGCTAGAGCTATGAAGTTCTTTCATGTCTTTTGGAGTAGTCGTCATTTGTAGTAGGCTGTATTATTGTATAGGAAGATATGTATTCATGTATATTATGTACGTTAATGTACTTGTATATGTAACTTCCTGAATCGACTGTTGTAGTTGTATCACATGTACCGTGTCAAATGTATTGTAACTGACATCAGTTATTATATATATGAGATTTTCTGTTTTATCTGTGTTCCGCATTTATATTTATCTGTGTTATTAGTTTATATTTTGTCCTAGACTATTATAGCCACTGTGTAGTAGCTTTGAGTTTGCATCGGCATGTTGGATTCTCTCCTGAAATTAAAAGCATGTTTTTACTATCTGACATATCGGTGCTCGCACAAAGCAATTACACGGATGGTCGCTCCTCAACAGCCTTATTCTCCGTGCTAGTTGACAGCACTTCACCGTAGTGTTCTTGGCTAGCGTGGGTATAGAGGTGGGGCGTCACAGGAAACCTGTATCTCATAGTGATCTTGTTTAGAGCCCGACTGTCCGTACACATCCTCCACGAACCATCCTTTTTTGGCACCAATAAAGCTGGCACTGCACAAGGACTTAAGCTCTCCTGAACACGCCCTTGTTCTAACAGCTCCTCCACCTGCCTTCTCAGTTCTTCATGCTCCTTAGGACTCATCCTGTAATGTGGTCTGTGTGGTAATATTGCCCCTGGCACAAGATCAATCTGATGCTGGATATCCCTCAACGGTGGTAACTCCATTGGTAATTCTTCAGGAAACACATCTTTGAATTCTTCCAATACCGGTTTTACTTCCTCTGGAACTTCTACAGATTCAGTGGCTTCATGTCCAATCAACAAAAATACTTCTGAACTCTTTTCTACTTCTTCAATAAATTCCTTCAAAGTCAATAAAGTCTTTAGCTCCTCAATCTCTTCTGACTTGCTTTCTTCTTGCTGTCTCTTCTTTGGAACCAAAATGATTTTAACACCTTCAAACATAAAACTGTAGCTATTGGTCCGACCGTCATGCTGTACTGCTCGATCATACTGCCATGGTCTTCCCAAAAGTAAGTGACAAACATCCATCTCAACCACATCACACCAGATCTCGTCTTTATATTTTTTCCCAATAGAAAATGGAACTCGAACTCGCCTGTCCACCTTCACTTCTCCTCCTTTTCTCAACCACGCTAACTTGTAAGGATTTGGATGCTTCTCCGTTTTCAGCTTCAACTTTCTCACGGCTTCAGTAGAAAGAATATTGTCACAACTTCCTACATCAATCACAAACTTACAAACCTTCCCCAGAATAGTGCACGTTGACTGAAAGATGTTACTCCTCAACCAACTAGCTTCTTCTTCTTGCTTCGGTATTAAACAATACCTCCTCATCATTAGGTTACATCCTTCATCTCCTTACGCAACATCCTGTTCTTCCTCCTCAACTGGACTAGGATAACCTTCACCAACATCCTCACCTTCAACTTCAGCAATCAAAGTTCGTTTCTTCGGCTTCGGACATTCATTACTCTTGTGACCCACTTCCTGACAATTGTAACACTTGAAACTGTTGTTGACCTTCGTCTTCGCAACTTCATTCACAACTGGTTTACTGATAGATTTAGGAACATTAGGGCTTCCACTAACACCCTTCACTTGATTGTTGGAATTAGTAAACACACCACCTCCACGCCTTCCCTGCTTCTCCCAAGCCAACGCTTTCTGATGTGCTTCTGCTACAGATCTAGGATCAAACATATTCACCATATCTTGAATCTGTATCCTCAACCCTCCAACAAATCTAGCAGTCAGCTGTTCCTCTGTCTCCATAATGTCATTTCGAGCAATCAGTTGATAAAATTCATCAGCATAATCATTAACAGTCTTCGTCCCCTGCCTTAGATTTTGCAACCTCTGGTACATGAGTGATTGATAGTTATAAGGTAAAAATGTAGCTTTCATCAGTTTCATCATATTCTCCCATGATTCAATCTTTGACTTTCCCATTCTATCCCGTGTATGTTTAGTTTGCTGCCACCATGCCAAAGCTCTCCCCCTCAACCTAGTAGCAACTAACTTCACTCTTCTATGCTCACGAACTTCTTTAAAGTCAAAAATCTCTTCAACATTAGACAACCAATCAAGAAATTCTTCAGCTACCATTCCACCCTTGAATTCTGGAATTTCCATCTTCATACCCGATTCCCATCGACGATCATCTTCAACATCCCGATGTACATTTCGCACTTGGTCTCGATCTCGATAATGAATGCTAGCTCTATCACCCTCTTCATCATAATCAAATGTACGTCTATATCGATCTAGACCATCATCATCCCTTTGATCACGCATGTCTCTTCTACTATGTCTCTCTTCATCTTTATATGGCTCATTTTCAAACTCTCGTGGAGTTCTCCTCTCTTCATGTCCATAGTCATGGTGATCTCTCCTTGATGAAATTGATGTTTCTCTTCTTTCTCTAAAAGATTGTGGCGATACCCTCCTCGCTTCCGTAACCGATGGCGAAACTCTGTTTCCTCCATGGTTCGAGATTGGTGATCTCCTCCTTTAATTTTGATTCAAATCATTCATCAATTTCTCTAACTTTCCAATGCCTTCATCAAATTTCTCATTAATACGTTGTTCCATTTGCTCGGCTTCTTCTCTTCTATACAACGCTTCAACATTCTGATGACGATTAGCTCTCCTCGGCGGCATGATTGATTCAACACAATCTTCAAACATCACAACTTTCCAAACCCCACAAACAAACAAAGCACGGCTTCAAACTTCAAAAAAAACTTCACCAAGGCTCGGCTATTTCTCACAAGTATACACGGCCTACCTTCAACAAATGATACCAAAGTGATGCACGATCCAAACTTAACACAAATTTATGCTCGACCTTCACTCAAACACCTCAAACTCTTCTCCAAAAATTCAAACACTTTTCGGACTTTGATTCAAAATGAAATGGATCGAAAGCTTCTAACTTGTTGCAACTTCAAGATGAACAGGATGAACACCAACTTCAACTCCTTGGCTCCAAGACTCGGCTTAGCTATGATTGGCTAAGTCTAGCTCCGATACCAAACTGACGCAGCGGATAATAACAAAACGATATAGATCGATGAAAGTAGCAATTGGTGGATTGATGAATACTGAAATGCCCAAATTCGTTGATCCGAAGATACCGAATTCTAGCTATCCTCGTCACGTTGATCACGCACGATACCGTGAAAGAAGATCTTCAATTCTTCAAGCATTGATCAAGCGCACTTGATTCCGTGAATCGGCTTCAACAATCGTTGATTCGAGCGCACTCGAATAACCGAAAGTGGAGATAGGAGATTACACTCAACTACCAATTTAAGATGAAAGCACACAGCAATCAAACAAGAATTTTATTCAAAAATCAACCTCCCTCAAAAATTACAACACACTCCCTATTTATAGCATTTCACAACCTGACCCTTAAGTCGTTCACGACTCACGACTCAACATAAGTCGGCAGCAACTTAACTCACACGGCCTATTACAACACAATGCTGACTCAACTTATTACATCACCTTCACATACATGCCTTCGGCCGACTCATTGACATAACGACCTACGACTTAGATAACACATGTACAACGACTTAAAAAAAAATACAACACACATTCGGCCGACTTATCTGCATGCCGACCTACGACTCATCACAACACAAGTTATAGCGACTTAAAGAAATTACAACACATACGAGTTAAACAAGGTAACGACCTACGACTTAAGTACCAGCGACTCAACGAATACAACGACTCAAGAACATAACGACTCAATACAGAAGCGACTCTATTTAGGTCGTGAACGACCTACTAAAGATAACTCGGCAGCGACTTATCTGGAGGCGACTTAAGAAAGCATCGTGATTTAAAGCCGTCAACGACTTAGCATAGGTCGTTCCGACGACTCATCCTATGGTTTCAGCTTGTTAGGTCGTAGCTCCTCTTCTTCAGACCTGTTAGGTCGTGGCCGGCCTAAAACTCTTTCCAACACCGAACGACTTAAAGCTTGGTTAGGTCGTGTCTTCTTGTCTCTTGATTCTTTAAGTCGCAGATGACCCCAAACTCCTTCTTTAGAACGTGTATGCACTAACTCGTTGGAGTTAGGCCGCAGATCCATACGTTCTTCATCTTGGGTTGCATCAAATTCATATTTGATATTAAAATGCCATATTCGATTTCAAATCATATCTTTTTTGAAATTATATTCACTTTGAAATCAGATTCACCTTTGAAACCATTTCATTTTCGAAACCATAGTTTATTTCAAAATTACATTTCCAATTAGGTTAAATCCTTATCATCATATTTAGTAAATTATAACCTTTAAATCCCAACTTAGGTAATGACATCATATAATGGTATTTGCTTTTAAACCAATGAATTCGAATATAAACACTTCCCCTTTTCTAAGTCTGAAAATTTAGAATATAGTTTAAATAGATAGATAAATACTCTAAAATAGTTTAATTATAAATTAAAGATACTATTTGGAAATAATATCAATTTAAACTATTTATTTTATCTCAACCCATCTGAACCATTTCAATTTTCGAATCAACAAACCGAATTGCAAATCTTTCAATTCAAATTTTAAATAAACTATTAAATTCTGTATCGATTTCAATCCATGTAAGAAATATCAGTTTAAATTATTCCAATTTCAATACATTTCAAAGTTATAATTCAAACATCTCAAATACTCAATTCTGACAAATTTCACTTATATCTCAAATTTGACTTTAAATTTTTAATTTGATTTCTTAAAGCAATTACTTTAAACCAATTCACATTTCAACATAAAACTTGATTTTCCAATAATAATTCAATTTATATAAATCAAATTTTATTTCAAAATACCATTTAATTAAATTCAAAAAAAAATTAAGAATTTTAAAATCATTTAATTTAACCAATCCGGTGTCCGTATATAATTCTCTACCGTAGGGTCAAGTGGTGTGGATATCTATCATTTCAATCCGCAATTTAAAATATTACAGTTATATATCATTTCAAACCGCAATCTCGAATTAAATATTATAATCCAAAAAATCGCTCGAGTCTATCATTCAACTCATAATGAATTTTTTGCTAATTATAGATCGTTCGAGTATATATCATATCAACCCATAATGATTTATCAAATAACAATTAAGGGAACTTACAGAGTGATGACATTTTATAAATCAAACATAACATCCAATCGACCAATATCAAAATCAAACTTCCATCAAAATCATCATCCAGTTCAACTAATAAATTTCAACAAATAACTGATTGTTAATAACAGAAATTAACTAGCAATTTATATTCAATAATAAATAAATTGAAAATAAATTCAAATTAACTGAAACGATGATTTAAACATGGCAAGAAGCTATAAATAAATTTCTAATCACATCACAATTTTAATTTAACTAACATAAGAAATTTTAGAAGTAGTGAGTGGGTTAAAACACTCACCTTTGAATTTAAATCGAATTTAAATCCAATTTAGGGCCCAAATTCAAACGATCTCAGAATTCCTCCAAACTAGAGTCAAAATTCCTAGAATTTCGATACGATCCCAACGCAAACCGCGCTTGAATTGGACCTCGTATGTAAAAGTTATCCGAGTCAGAAGATTTGAAAATTTGAAAATAAAATTAATAAAATAATCAATGCAAGCATACACATCAACTTAAAAATTCACGCCGAAACCCTACTTCATCCATCAACGCATAGCCGCCGCAACTTCAAGCAATTATCGACGTCGCCTGGTCAACTTCTGCCTCGATCAAACCCTCGCGCTGGCTTCACCATGTCGAGCCAACCCTAACCCATAGGGCGCGATTGCCCAGAATTTCCTCCATCGTTATGTGGCTGCCACCGTTCATCATCCAAACGCTACGAATCTAGCAAGCTTTAATGCCAAGCAACCATATGGATTGAACCTGCTCATCGCCCTCTACGTGCCCATGCCCTCTGATTGTTTCCTCGTCGTAAATCCACCGTTGAGCGAGGCGATAGCCTATAGATGGCCGAAAATGAATTGGGGATTTCTGGCCAAATGAGGAATCCAATTGAAAAAAAAAATTGTTACAGAAGATTATACTCGTTGAGAGCTTCGAAATGATATATAATTTGATAAGATTCGGAGGAGTTTGATTTTTTTGAAATTGATTTTGAATTTGGATTGAGGGTTTTTAAAGTTTGAATCTGTTTCTACCATTGAGGAGGAGAGGAGCAGAAAGAATTGTACGTACTGAAAATGAGAAACGAGAAACAATAAGGGTTTATAATGAGGTATTTATAGGCAGAACAGTAAAATAAGAATGGACCAGATTGATTTACAAGTTGAACGATAAACGACCCGAAAATCCAGTTCTGACTCCGGAACTAAAATGGGTCATCCCATATATCAAAGTAGATGTTTTTAATATTTTTAAACTCAATGGAGCAGGTATCAAGTTCTAATTCCATCGTATGAAGAAGTTATGTTAAAATCAGCTTATTTCAAATTGATTTCAAATAATTTCAATTAAATTGATTTCTAGGCTTTTCGAGTGCGTATGATCAAACGACAAGTCTGATCGTGTAACGATCCCGTTTTTAAGTTAAATTTAATTTAATACATTTTTTATAATTAATTTGTGAATTAATTTGAAATTTTCCCAAAAACAAAAAAGATATGTGTTTGTTTATGTGTATATATATAGATTGTAAATAGAATTTGATCTGAAATTTCAAAAATAAATATTTTAAAAACAATTAGAATTTAAAAACTCTATATTTTAAAAACTTATATATAATATATATGTGTGTGTGTGTGTGTGTTTATTAATGTATAATTAGTTTCAAAATCATTTTCTTTAAAGTTATATAAATAAGGAAATGTATTAATAAAAAATTGAAAATATAATATAAAACTATATAAAAATATATTTAAAACATTAAATAACATGCAAACTTACAAGTGTAAACACTTCATCATGAAATTAACAAGTGGAAGCTAATATGTCATGCAAAATACAAGTGTTAACTTGATTATATTATACAAATACAAGTGTCATATTTTTAAATTTTCTATTCATTTTTAAAAATAATAAATAAAATGAAAACAAGCTATATATATACACATCTATACCCTTCTCTTCTCATTTTTCATTATTCAAAACTAAAATCTGGAAACTCAAACCAGAGATTAAAAACAGAAAATAAAATCTAAAAACAAAATCAAACAACAACTTTAGTTTTCAACCTGATTCAAGAGCAAAGCAAATTCAAAGATCAACTCAACATAAATTTAAATCAAGTACAGATCATATCAAAACAATTCCATATCAAATTCCATATTTTCGAAGTTCAAATCAACTCAGTTTTATCAAGCAAATCAGATTCAAGTTTTAGATCATTTTCAGTTTTCAACTTCAAAACACATTCCAGTTTCAAAGAAACTTCTCTGTTTTCAAAACCAGGTGAGTGAACATTTTTTTTAAAGAAAAAAAAGTTAAATCTGTTTATCTTGATGCATGTGATAAGTATCTATAGTAATGTTGTAGATATGTATGCATGGATAAATTTAAGCATTTGTATGTATATATAAGTGCAGTATCTGTGAATAACCGTAAACTAGTATATAACTGCCTCTGTTTTTAGTAACAGGTTCTATAAATTCAAAGAAAAATTCATATCTCTTTACACAAACAGTTTTAGGTTATGATCTTTAAAAGTAATCTGTTTGTAATAACAAAATTTGATTTTTAAAAGTACTATTAAGAGTAATTAACAGGTAGGATTGCTGGAAATAGGAAATGTCAGTGAACATGTATTCAAGTCAAAATTTTGATCTTTAAAATTTCAAGTTTAAATTATATAAACTGGTTCGTTTTAGAAAATAATGATTTTTGATAAAGATATCATGAATTTTAGTGTTGGGTATGTTGAGATTCCTCGAGTTAAATGGAATCGTTAATCTAGTCAATTTCTCATCGAATGGTGAGGGTTGGACGTCCGGCTTGAAGCTGGAGGTGGTGGGAGGTCTGGAGAGCATCGGAAAAATGCTCGGAGAATTATTAGGTTGTCGTAGTGGTCGGGCGATGATGAACTAGGGTTCTGAAGCCTGTTGGGTTCATCGTGGTTGTCGAGGAATTTTGTAATGACCCAAAAAAGAGATGGAAGAAGAAGAAGAAGATCAAAAACATCAACATCTCACATTCGCAGTGGATAAAAGATAATAATAAATAATAACAGTTTACAGAAGGATTTTATACCTGGCGATTACATTTTAATACATCAGAGTTTCACATAAATACATTCACGGAATATACAAAATTTTCATGTCACGGATATAAAGAAATAAAATACAGCGGAAACACTCCATACGTTCTTGTCATTCAGCTCGCATCCTGAGCTCCAGAACGTCCTTACTTGAAAATCTGTAATACTCGGTCTGACCTGAGCATTACACCAAAGTAACACCCGGGTCAGGCTGGAAACCAGCGTGAGTAAACCCAACTAACATGGAATACCAAAGCAAACAACTTATATAAACCCGGGGTAACTTATATCAATTTAACTAATTCACAATTTGCTACAGATAACACTTATTTCACATATCAATTTCTAAGTACCAAACTTAGATAAAATAATCTAATTCACTTAAATCATTTCATTCCAGCCTATTGATTTCACAAATCAATTTACAAAAATTCGAAGTGGCTTCGGGTATTTCCTAATACCGGACCCCGGTCTCTTTGAGTCTCATACCATCCTATCCCAAGTTATCCAAATGAAAAACACAACATTTCATATCAGAGATATCAACTCATTCAAAGCATTCAATTCTATTCAATCATCCATAAGCAAAACTCGATCGTTACCAAATTAATTTAAATAATTCTAATTGAATTTCAAACCTCAATCATTTAGATTCCTTCATTCAGTAATTCCAAATCAATTAATTAGTCAACCCATCTTTATTCATCTCAATTAATCACCCTGGATTAATTATCTTTCAATTACGTTTCAAGTAATTATCTTTAATTAGTTTCATGATATTAATTATCCTTAACCAAAGTCAATAAGAAATATTAATTACTTCATGAATTAATTAACTATATTCATTACATTAATCCTTAATTACTTATATTAATTAACTTCTTATAAGTCACTTATATTGATTTATTTTCTTAACTATTCAATCTCTATTTACATCATAAATTAAATAAATTAATGATTTCTCATTTACATTTCAATTTATTCTAATCTGATTTATTTCTTTCCAATTCATTTTTTTTATTTTCATTCCTAACATTATTTCATTTTCAAAATTCACCCTTATATTCTTTCCAAAAATCCAATTTAATGTATTACAAGGTACCAAAATATTCAAGCAATCCATAGCATTCAATATTCCAATTACCAATAATATCCACCACAGAATATCAATCACTTCAATATGTACTATATATTACTATAAAATATAGTACATCAATTCAATTCAACCATTCAATCCATCATTTCAATTTAAAAATTAAATTTAAATAAAAACCCAGAAGCGCGAGATTTACTCACCTTTGATTTTGCAATCCAAATCTGATCTCGATTTGTTTCCTTCAGATTTAAACCTTGTATAAACAGTTATACGATTTATTAATATCTTACATAATCGAACAATTAGCTATCCCTTTTAACAATTTTTATTTAACTAAAAATTTAATTTAAATTAATTACTTCATGTGATAATTTTAATTGACTAATGAAATTATTGATAAATTTTATTTAAATCAATTTGTTCAAATTGAAGTCCGCTTTAAAATTTTAAAGTGTTATTAAAATTCCTAGATTTACTTACTGTCCTCAATATATATATAACTGATCCAAAACAAAATTGTTTAAGCCGTTTGTTTATTTCACTATTTGAAATCAGCAAATTTTAAACTTACTTCTTCTTCTTTTTTTATAAAAACAAAGCTTTTGAAAAAAAAACAAGGTTAATATACCTTACAGAAAGATGAACCAAACTCAGTAGACCTTCCTCACCCTCGCGAAGGCAGACCACGCGATTTACTACCATCAGGTTCCAACCATCACCGCAAGCCGTACATCCTTCGACAGCAATCCTAGCCCCAAACTCACGGTGCCAAATCCACCTCGACATCGGATTGAATTCGAATGGCCTTAGCCGATTCAACGGTCGCGAGTCCAAGATCACCCAACATCGAGCACTTCACAATGATTTCAAATCAAGGCCTTACCCCCTGTAACAACCTGCATATTTATCAATTTTATATTTAAATATTTTATTTAAATATTTCATCGTTCATCGGATTTTAGTCCAGAAAGCTACTTTTTGCAAACAGTCGAATTGGGGCCCGATACCCCCTCAATTGAGTTCAAAATACCATTTGCAACCTTTTTGAGTATAAGCTTCGATATGTTTGGAGTAAGTTGATTTTTGCTACTTTTTCTATAGGGCTTTGGGTTGGGTTCAGCCCATTTGCCCAATTCTGGTTATATCAACCCAACCCCTCTCCACTTCTCTTCATTCATTCCTCATTTCCTAACTCTCTCAAGCTCAAGATAATAATGAGGGGAAAGGATTGGAAATTAGAATACCAAGCCCTAGTTCATTTGCAAAATCCAAGCTCTAGCTCCAAATTCTAAGAGAAGCCATTAGTAAGCATCTCCTTCTTCTTCTCCAACTCATTCTCCTTTCAATTTCAGAATTTCCTAAACCTAACTTAGGAAATATTTTACTTGTAAGCTTAGATTGAAACTTCTTGGGTTGGAATTGAAGAGTGTTTGTCTTTGCCTTGCTTTATAGCTTCTTCTTACTTGTTCTTTGTGTCAAAGGTGAGATTTTTATCTCACATCTTTGTCTATAACTACCTTTGATTGTTGTGTATGAATTCCTAATACTTATTCAGGTGCATTTGATTTTGATTTGGATTGGTTTTGTGAATATTCCAATTTTTAGTGTTTTGGGTTCAAATCTTTAAAATTCTAACTTTGATGTTTGAACATGTTTTTGGTGATCCATCGAGGAGCCAATAGGACAGGGTAGCCGATGGGCGTAATCCCCAAGCGTCCGCGCTCGACTGGTTGCAAATTGAGTGAGAGATTTCACTTCTATTAAATACGGTAGGAATTGCAGAATTTGCAGTTCGGCCGACCGAAACCCCTGGGTCGGTCGATCGAAGCTGAAGCCGAAACTTTCTGGCCTATTTTCGGTCGACCGACTCAGGAAGTCCGATCAACCGACCTGCTCCTATTTCCCTGTTTGCCTATTTATGCTCGTTTTGCTTTGTTTTTCCAATTGTTAATCGATTCTTCTTCTCTGATTAGTTGTTATCACCTTTGTCGACTTTGATAACTTCTATTTTTGGAATTTTTGGGTATTTCCACTTTAATGGATTCGGTATCGATTTCTTTGGATTTTATTCACATCTTCATATGTGAATTTTAGTGATTGATTGTTTCTATAATCATTTTTGTGACTTGTCACTTTTAAAAATATAAAGGTTTTCAACAATAGTAGTAAATATCAAAAAAAATTCATCAAAACGATTTCAACACTATTTTATTACAAAGCTCGTTTCTTAAACCGTTTTCCAATCTACTAGCATATACAAACCTTTACCTCACTCGTATGAGAAATATAATTAAACGGATTAGTAAAACAAGTGGTATAAAACGCTTGTGTTTGCTTTGTCGGTTAATTTTTGGACTTGTTCGATTGAATCTCTTGTGATAATTTTCTAGTGGAGATCTACAATTTGTTCGCAAATATTTAAGTTAAGCTAGTGGTTATGGGACATGAAGCTAAGCTCATATATTTACTAGTTTATTGTAATTGACACTTCTTGTTGATCGATGATGATCATTTTATGGTTTAGACTAGCAATGTGCGATGTCTCTTTGTCCATGTGGAGGACTGTACTTCATTTTATTGAGCTTCGTCTTATTTCTCGCATGGGTCGTACCTTTCTAGGTGCGTCGATGTTTATACATGGGTCGTATCTATTTAGGTGCGTTGATGTTTGTTTACTTCGTGGAGCAATCGGCTCAATAAGTCGGGGTATGGGGCATATCTATTTAGGTGCGTCGATGTTCGACTTTGCATGGGGTATATCTTTCTAGGTGCATCGATGTTAGACATTACATGGGGCGTATCTATTTAGGTGCGTCGATATTTGTCTTTGCATGGGTCGTACCTTTCTAGGTGCGTCGATGTTTATTTACACATGGTTCGTATCTATTTAGGTGCGTCGAAGTTCGTTTACTTCATGGAGCAATCGACTCAATAAGTCGAGGTATGGGACATATCTATTTAGGTGCGTCGATGTTCGACTTTGCATGGGGTGTATCTTACTAGGTGCATCGATGCTAGACATTACATGGGGCGTATCTATTTAGGTGCGTCGATATTTGTCTTTTCATGGGTCGTACCTTTCTCGATGTTTGACTGTGCATGGGGCGTCTCTATTTAGATGCGTCGATGTTCGGTCTATTGAATCGCGTTCCGTTTTGTGATATACGTGTTGGTGAGTTTTTATGCTCCCTTTCTTGTGACAGGCCTCTCTCCCCCTTTTTGTGATTTCTGGATTTCCATTGATGATTTCTAGAATTTGTGTTTCACCAATTTTCGTGATTTACATTGATAAGTCTTATCAATATTTGTGCATTGGTGAATTAGTGTGTCATTAACTTTTTGTGAATAAAAATATAGTGTATGACATTCCTTTTTATCTTTGAGAAGATTCTTGTGATATTGATTAATCTCTTGTTGATTTTCAGTTGCATACTTATCATAGTATGGCTTTATGATTATCTTTTGTTTTTGTCATATCTCTTATTCTATATTATTTTATCTGATATTTATAGTTAGACTGATCCGTTCATTATTTTCTTATTAAATAATACTCGTGTCAGACCGAGATGTTACAGGTGCTTCTGCTTGACTCCTTATCGGACCATCATCTGATCTTTTGGCTAACTACTTTAGATTAGTAGTTTTTGTTTTGTATACATTCGAGATAGAGACTCCTTGATGTATACATTTTCTTTTGTCTAGCAGTTGTATCTATCCTTTTTTGATATTGTGGATCTTGTTAGACCACTACTCTGATATACACTTTTATGTGTAATATTCATATCTATTTCTGCCTTTGTGATATTAATTATCTGTGATTGATTTGTGTTATGTTTATTTTTATATTTGTTTTCGAAGATATTATAGCCACTGTGTAGTAGCTTCGAGTTTGTATCGGTATGTCGAATTTCCTCCTGAAACCAAATGCATGTTGTACTTTCTGACATATCGGTGCTCGCACAAAGCAATTACACGGATGGTCGCTCCTCAATAGCCTTATTCTCTGCGCTAGTTGACGGCATTACACCGTAGTGTCCTTGGCTAGAGTGGGTATAGAAGTGGGTCGTCACACCCCTCCAGAACCTCAACCTCGATCAGCGCGCACGAGCTTCCACGCTCGCCGCCATCAATCTTCTTCCCAGACCCTAAATCGCGAAACATCCCTGACCTGCCCTCTGCGCCAACCGCTGCCGCGACCATCTCCTGACGAATCCTTTGCTATCGCGAAACTCGACAAACCCTAGACCACTTCGACCCCTCCTTCGCGCTCGAACGCGATCCCTTTTTTTTATTGTTGAACGAGATTTCATTCGTTCTTCTTTTTTTCCGTGAATTTCTTTTCTGAAATAAGGAGAGAGAAAGGCGCGATTTAAAAGAAGATACAGGCGTATTTGAGAAGGCAAAGCTTTGATTTAATAGATTAAATTATTATTTAATTATAAATATCTCCCTTTATCCAGCTCAAAACTTCGAATCACCATCGCGGCGTGCCGCTAGGCGATTATAAGGTTTTATCCACGTTCTGAACACAATGGAACGTATTTCGGAAGCTAATTTGATCGTATATGGAAGTTAGCCTTATAAAGCAACTACATTAACGATTTTAATTTCGGCGCGTTTCTCACCCGTACGAGCAAACGGTACATCCAAACGCTACGAAAATTGAGATCCGATAATAACTAACTATTACGGATCCAATGGAGCTGGTTTCGTCAAATTTTGAGACTGTGCCTCGGAAGGCTATTTTTAAATGTCAATTTAAACGATATATTATTAAAATTGAACAAGTTACCTTTAAATTAAATTTCAATTATTCTATTATCTTCAGTATCATCGTTATAAATTTTATAAGCCTTCAAATTATTTTAAACAGGCTTAGAGGTTTCAGATTCAACAATTTACCCAATTTCAATTAATAAATTAAATATTTAAACTATATAATTCAATGATTTAATTATCAAGTAAATATTGATACCTGGAAATGAAGTTAAAATTAACTTTTAAATATTTTAAATCAATTAACTATTCAAATTTAAATTGTTAGAAATTCCGGGTCATCGCATTCCTCCCCCCTTAAAAGAATTTCGTCCCCAAAATTACTAATTATGAAGAATGGTCCAATACCCGTTTACTTTTTCCCAAACCCACAACTCAACCTCCTACCAACTATCTTTTATTAAGGACCTACTATAACTCCAGCCAATTTCCCAAAACCTTCTATAGTTTCCAACAATACCCTTCCGCTCAATCATTTAAATTTCAATTTAAAACCAATTTTGAATTATCAAAATTTTCTCAAAATTATTCTAACTCCCTAAATTTTTGAGAAATTTTGCCAGCCTCTCCTTTGCGGGGCTAGCTCGGTACAACTACAAAAGGCCTCCACGGGCTCCCAAATTCCAAAAGAAAATAAAAGCCAAGTGGCTAGATCAAAAACCCAATCCAATTTCATATAGAAATTTAAATACATACCTTTTTGTCGGGCAATTCACATTATCTCCTGAAATCAAACCCAATTTTCTCTTCCCTTATAATCCCTGCATATCTTACTTAACAATAATATCCAATCGTAACATTTCCAACCATTTTATACATTTTCTTACATAGGTTTCATATCTATTTCAATTTAGTTTTTCCCATTTTCATATGATTTCAATTTGTCTTTAGTTCTGAATATTGAATTTATCTTCCATTTATAACTGATTCATATTAGTTTCATCTACTAATTTACATTAGTTTTCAATTTGAAATCATTTTGTCGTTAACCAACTTTTTCTCAAAATTTTCAAAAATTTTCTAACTCCTAAAATTTTGGAAAAATTTGGCAGAGTCTCCTCTGTACGGAGGAGCTTTTGCAATTTGACAAGAGATATAAATATGTATACATCGACTCACACGGTCGGAAAAACAAAAACAGTTCATATTTCCTATTTTTATTGTGTAGGCGTACCTTTATTTAGCATTTTTAGCAAGCAGCTTATTAATTTAAGCACTTAGCGCAACCAAATCCAGCCAAATGGCTCTTCAGGTACCAGTACTTACTCAATTTACACATATAAGCACTATATATATAAAGACTATAACGTTTCTCTTATTTAAACAATTATAACACTTCAATTTTAAAAGTAATGCATTCGAAATAACTTCCTCGAGCAATTTATATGTCTTCAAACTAGTTCAATTGCTTTCAATCAATTCATAAGCCATTTTATTCAATTTTAATGGTTTGCGACTCAATTTCTTACATTCAATTGATTTTTAATCCAAACTAACTCATATTCACTTCAAATGATTCAGAACCAAATTTATTTAATCTCTATTAATTTATAAAATTTTAATTACTTTTATTTACGCCAAACGACAACTATTTTTTTATGCAATTTCGACGATATTCGCTTAACAGAGTATTTATTTTTAATTTATAACTACTTTAAATTAATTTCAACTCATTATGTATGTAATCCCATTTCAAATTTATTCACTAACCATACATATGCATCCCATTTCATCTCCGCATCGTTTCCATTTTTTAAAACTACTCCATTGAACTTGACAATACTCATTTCTTATATTAATATCCATTTTCCAGATATATATTTAACCCAAATCCTTATTTAATGGTCTTCTATTCTCACTCGAAGCCAAACTTTTATTTAAGTAGTTTTGCTTCAAATTAATTCGCCTCATAACTTAAGTCCATTCTGATAATCCAACTCCAATTAAACTTTGATTCAAAAAAAAAAATTATTCATCAGACTTCATCCATTTATTATTTAATTCACTTAACCCATTTATCCATCCCATATTTAAATTTTTAACTCGCTTACTTAATTCATTTGCGAATTTATTTTATTTACACAAAGCCATTCTCAGTTTATTTCTACTCATCTGGGTTTTGTTTGCACTCAAACCATTTCTATTATAATTCACTTTCATTTCATTCGACAACACTTCTCTTATATCTAATTTACTTGAAAATTTCGTTAAATTCTATTCATATCACACTTGAAATTTGTTTGTTATTTAAACCATCACTATTCCACTCTATTTTATTTTTATTTTTACAACATCTCTTCTAATTTATTTTTTATTTCATTATCAAATCCAAGTCGAATTCTATTTACAATTTGAATTCATTTCCAAATTCCATTATTATCTTACAATCCATTTTACTTATCCGAGTTAAACTTTATTAATATGCTCTATCAAATAATTATTTAGCTAATTATCTTACCTCCAACTTTTATATCAATATTCGATTTTATTACAAAAAATCACCTTATTAACTTTTTCCTGAATTCAAATTTTTTCATAATTCCAGTTTGAATCTTCTTTCATCTTTCAAAATTCCAACACCTTTATTTAAAAATTTCAGGAATGCTTTTAAATTCAGATAATACTATTAAAATAGCTTTTAATAAAATGTTTCTTATAACTCGATGTCCCAACCATTCCATCCTCATTCTCACAGAAATTCAATCATACGTTGATCAGGCGTAGGACTGAAAATCTATAAGTACTTGGTAAACCCGTTTTCAACATGCAGTGAAAATACTTGAAAAATAATTTTACTAAAAATATAGAAACGGCTTTTGAAAATAGAGGAAATATCTTGGGTGAGAATGCTCTGGAAATCATCACTCCCATCCATGGTCGCAGTTAACCCGATGATTACGTTGTCATCTCGACAATATCCATAGACAACTGTAGGCCTCCGCGCCCCTCGATTACGCCATGGAACCCGCTACAGATCGCAGCTACAACTGGGGTTACGTAGCTATCACAGCAAAAACCCATATAATTGTAGGCACCCGCGCCCTCGAATTTCGCTGCCAAAAGAATGAAACTTCTCCACTCCACTCGACCATAGATCGTAGTCTACCAATGTTACATTGCCTTTCCGGCAAAATCAAGTGTAGACTGTTGGCACTCATCGTCCACACAATTTTCGCTATGGTCCCCACAGTAGATCGCGGTGACATCGAGTTACACTGTCGTCACAGCAGAACCCAAATGCCCCTGTAGGCATCAGCGCCCTCGACTTTCGCTACCCAATAATCCTCAGGAACTAGTTTATTCGGACTCCTCACAAGATCAACTTTAGAACCCTCCCTTGGGGCTCAAGGCAGCACCACCCGGTGGCACTCTTGAGAAGTTCATTTCAAGGGAGCGCCTTTTTCCCCAGAGCCATCATCAAAACATTTTATACTATACATATAGTATCTTTCAAATCATACACCTAGTATGATCCCATACAAGGCTCCTTTTACACAAAATCGATTATCCCAAAATCGATAATTCTCAAACTAGGCTTTTCAAATTTCAATATTGATTTTACCCAAAAATCAAAAGCCTTTCCAAATCCAATGGTTCCCAAAACCTTTTCCAAAATCCTCATAAGATCCTTTATATATATAAATATATATAATTTTTTAAAAAAACTTTAGGTCATTTCAATCTTGTATTAAACTCTTTTTATACTTCAAACACTTTCAACAAAATCCTTCCCTTCTGGCAATAGATTCAACAAGGGGAGTTTTATCTTATATATAACAAAGATATATAACTTGTTTATTTAAAATCAAATATTCCAATTTGATTACTCTTTTCAATATCAATTTCATTCAAATCCGTACGATGTACACATATCATCCGTACGCTATACCAATCTGATCGCTCACTCGATCACACAATTTCACTTCCGAACTAGTATCGTCCACTCGACTACCTAGTGCGGACTCAGATCTGGTTTCTTGATCAGAAACCGTCATTCTCCTTGCATAGCCATAACTATGATAGAGAACATCCAGAACCAATCAACAATCCATACCCAGGTTCGCCGTCGAAAATCGAGTGAAAAATCCTAACTCGGATCGATATATCTATCTCGAAATTTTGTGCTCGAATCTGGATCAAATCACTATGCGAATAGAATAATATACGTACATCCCACGTATTTATTTTCATTGCTTATCAACCAAATCAATTTCCTTTCTATTCGCATTTCCTTTAATTCCATTGAAGTATCACTTCAATCCTTATCTCAGTTGGGTATTAAATCAATAACAGTTTGAACTCCGACCAGTTTATATTTAGAAAATAGCTTGAAAATTTTAAGATTAGATAAGTAGTTGAAAAATAATTATTAGTTTGCAAAATAGCTATAAAATCGTTAACTAATTGTAAAATAGTCGGAAAATAGTCGAATAGTTTCAGGAATTTTAAATTATTGCAAAATAGTTGTAAAATAGAAATTAGTTTGTGAAATAGTTGAAAAATAGTAATTAGTTTAGAAAACAGTTGAAAATGGTTAGATAGCTCCAAAAATAATTGTAAAACAAGTATAAAATAATCTGGCTTTAAGAAAGAAAGGTTGTATATATTTAATAGCTTAGAAAAATATGTTTCTATCAAAACAATTTATATTGAAAATAGTCAAGAGTCAACTGTTCACTTCTCCAACAATTCAACTTAAATTTCCACTTCCATTTAATTGACTCAATTCTAACTTGAATAACTTTAATTTCTATTGAAATTTATTTAAACCCAATTCAAGTTGAATCAATCTTGATTCCCTTCCCAATTTAAATCAAATTCCATTTGATTTTAGTCCTGTTCAACTTTAATTATAATTTCAAATTATTTCAATCAATTTGAATTATTATCAATTGAACCCATTTCAAATTCAAATCATTTCAATATAATCCAATTCAATTTCCCTTTTAAATTTTTTAAACTTATACATCTTCAATTACCAATCTAATTAATTCAAACCAAATTAAATTTTGAACTAATTCAATTTCAATCTTGAATTTGAACTATCTCGAATTATATAAATTCGAGTTAAATTCACAAAGGTTGGTTTAACTTTTTAAACCAAATTAACTTTTATTCAAAGTTTTTAATCGATTTAATTTCTGAGTCCTATTCTCAAAATTCCATTTTAAATTATCTTAACTTATGTCTTCAAGGTTCAAATAAGAGTTCAATACAATTTTATTTTAAAATTTTAATTTGTTATTAAATTTTATCTTCCAGTTTGAAGCCAGTTCTTAAACAATTTTAATTTACAAACTCAATTGTTCAAATTTTCAGTTTAAAGTGATTCCATATCCTTAATTTCAATTAAAGTTAGATTTCCCTTTTATCTCAATAATGGATATATTACCACACTTCATTTCTCACTCATTTAAACAAATCCAATTCGCAGTTTAAGGATTTTTAATAACAATAGGATGATTTTATACAATTTATTTTAAAACGTCCATCCATTTCCAATTTTCGGAACTCAAACCCATTTTGAGATCACACAAACTACCAATTCAAATTAACCATTTAACTTTTCAAGTTAAATTCCAATTTCGTCTTAAAATTTCCAATTCAAGTTGTTCATTCGAACTTATTTAACTCCTTCCAAGTAAAATTCGATTTACTTAATCCAATCAACCTCATTCAATCCTTAAACTTCACAATAATAATCTTGCCACTTAAAAACTTATTACCTTGGGTATCACATCCCATTCCAAATTTCAAACTCAACATTTAGAGTTTATTCAAACTATTTTTTGATTTATGTATATTCCTTATTCATACATATTATTTCCTTTACACACGAGGTCATCCTTAAATTTTAGACCACTTTTGGTTTTTAATTCAAATCAAATTTTCAAACAACCCATTTTTTGCAACAAGTCCCAGTTATCCAAATAATACTTATTTATTATTTTTCATTACTTTGAAACAAAATTTTCAAATTCTGGAACCAGATTTAGAATTTCATTTTCAATCAATTAAATTTTAATTTGGTCGTATTTCTATTTCTACTTAATTTAATTCCAATTCAAGACTTCAATTTGGTTGTATTATATTACTTCTTAATTTTAATTTTAATAATTTAACAACCAATCAACTTAATATTTATTAGAAGGGAATATTGCTTTATATATCAAAATATATTTTTATATACAATCATTTAAAACCTTTATATAAGGAAATAAAAATACGCGCTCATATATATGTACACTCAACTCATTCTAGAGTTCTACAGACTCTATTTAATGAGTAATCCCCACCAGAGCCATAGTTCTCACTTAACATCTCAGCTCTGATACCAAATGTAACGACCCGAAATTTTCGAAGCCGAAAATTCCAGATAGTTATGGAAAAGAAGAAAGAGAAAGAAGAAGAAGAAGATCAGAAACATCAAAATCTCACATTCGCAGCGGATAAAAGATAATAATAAATAATAACAGTTTACAGAAGGATATTATATCTGTCGATTACATTTTAATACATCAGAGTATCACATATATACATTCACTGAATATACAAAATTTTCATGTCACAGATATACAGAAATAAAATACAGCGGAAACACTCCATACGTTCTTGTCGTTCAGCTCGCATCCTGAGCTCCAGAACGTCCTTACCTAAAAATCTGTAATACTCGGTCTGACCCGAGCATAACACCAAAGTAACACCCGGGTCAGGCTGGAAACCAGCGTGAGTAAACCCAACAAACATGGAATACCAAAGCAAACAACTTATATAAACCTGGGGTAACTTATATCAATTTAACCAATTCACAATTTGCTATAGACAACACTTATTTCACATATCAATTTCTAAGTGCCAAACTTAGATAAAATAATCCAATTCACTTAAATCATTTCATTCCAGCCTATTGATTTCACAAATCAAGTTATAAAAATTCGAGGTGGTTTCGGGTATTTCCTAATACCCGACCCCGGTCTCTTCGAGTCTCATACCATCCTATCCAAAGTTATCCAAATGAAAAACACAACATTTCATATCAGAGATATCAACTCATTCAAAGCATTCAATTCAATTCAATCATCCATAAGCAAAACTCGATCGTTACCAAATTAATTTAAATAATTCTAATTGAATTTCAAACCTCAATCACTTAGATTCCTTCATTCAGTATTAATTAATTCCAAATCAATTAATTAGTCAACCCATCTTTAGTCATCTCAATTAATCACCTTGGATTAATTATCTTTCAATTACATTTCAAGTAATTATCTTTAATTAGTTTCATGATATTAATTATCCTTAACCAAAGTCAATAAGAAATCTTAATTACTTCATGAATTAATTAACTGTTTGCACAAAAAATGGGCAAACACCTCCAAGTCGTATGATTTAGTTGATTATATGTTGTTCTCAATAATCTGGGTGATTTATACAAATATATAAAATAGATGGACTGAACTGTAAAAGACACACAGATTTATAGTGGTTCGGCCAGAATGTGCCTACGTCCACTTTCTATGTTATTCTCCTTTTCTGTTCGGATTACAAGTACAAAGTTTTGATTACAAGTATCTGAAAGTTGTTTGAAAGTTCTATCCGTGCTTGAGCTCTCAAACTTGTCTCCCATTGTTGTGCCCCTGCCTCTCTATTTATAGAGTGAGGCTGAGGGTAGGGGTCATGAATGTATATAGCTGCTGGTGGGCCTGGGCTGAAGCAATCTGGCCTGGCAACATTGGTTCGGCAATGCCTTCTAGGTCTTGATTCGGTGATGAGTGGATGGTCCGGTCCGGTGAGACTTTGGACCGGTGATAATGCCTTCCTCTCTTGGATCGGTGGTAGGTGGATGGTCCGGTCCGGTGAGACTTTGGACCGGTGATAATGCCTTCCTCTCCTGGTTCGGTGGTAGGTGGATGGTCCGGCCCGGTGAGACTTTGGACCGGTGATAAAGCCTTCTTCTCTTGGTTCGGTAGAGGCTGGTCTTGTGAGTTGGTTCGGTAGAGGCTGGTCTTACGAGTTGGTTTGGTACCACGGGGAAGGAGATGGTTCGATAGCACGGGGAAGGAGATGGTTCGGTAGTGACTTTGGATTGGTGGTGAGAATTCGTCCAACATTTGCCCCCAAAAGTGGGGCACATGCCTGCATGTGTCCCGCTTTGTTTTCTTGCAGTTGGGATAGCTTTATTCGGTTCCAAGTGCCAAACCATCCGATCCGGTTATCCTGCGCTCGCCTATAAGTAGGGGCATCATACCACTGTTATCCCTTTACCGTCTGAGATAGCCGAATCACTTGAGTGTCGAATCTAACTTGTTTGTTTGAAACAGCCGGATCGACCAAGTACCGAACCGATCTTAACTGCCGATCCAGGTGAGTTTGCTTCTGCCGAGTGAACTTGTGCTTGAATTGCCGAATGAGGATGGGGAAGTATGGTTGCCGAATGAACCTTGAGTTAGAACCACTGAACGAATTTTGGGAGTGTGAGTTCCGAATGGGGTCTCGGACTCGTACAACCGAATGAAATCCAGTGTTTTGAATTATGGGTGAAGTTCCAGGCTGCACGTACTTGCTTGCTTATGTCTCTATATTCCTTATTTTTAACAGTATGTTTTTCTGGTATCGCAGATAATGTCTCACAAAGTGGAAACTCGATCAGAAAAGAGAAAATCTACGGACAGAAGAGAGTCCCCTTTAGTGCCCCCAGCCCAGCCAAGACCGGGACGATAGGGACCCACCCCAAGATCACTAGTGGACGAATATGGTCCTCAAGAGCCTCTTAACTCTCCTCCTGATTGCTTTCCTAGCTCTCTCAAAGAAGAGCGGCTTGATGTTATCTCCCGCTCCTTTGGGATTGGTAGAGCACGCATGCTGTTGCCAGGGAAGGGGGTCATGCCATATAATCCCCCTGAAGGATACTTCGCTTATAGTAGGTACCACTTCATGTGTGGGGCCATTCCTCCAATTAATGCTTGGATAGTTAGCTTCATCACCTATTTGAAGGTGGCCCCTTTCCAGCTCCAGCCAACTCCTACGCTATCTTGGTGTGCCTATTCGTGATTTTCCAGAGAAAATACGGGCGCTCCCTTCCAACCGGGAGATTCGGTACCTATATAACTTGAGGGGTTACAAGAAGGGGTCTCCATACATCAGCTTGGAATCGGCCGTGTCCTTCAAGCCGGTCCTGGACTTGTATTCAAAGTTCACCATGTTTAAGAAGGAATGGTTCTTCGTCCAGGATAACTCCGTTTCTATCCACCGCTTCACCTCTGGCTGTAAGTTGAAGCTTATTTATAATTTCGTTCTGACTGAAATGCTTCTTCTCATGTGTTTTTTTTCCTGCTAGCGACAGGTGGCTTTGCGGTCGTGGAGAACGATCACCTGGTTCAGATGGCCGCGGAGATAGAAGCCATTTCGGGAAGGGATAGGTCAGCTTCTTACCTGATCAGGAATGCCACTCTCCTGGGACACAACTTGATTCTACCACATCAGTCTGTGGTCAAGCAGAGGGATACGGCTGAGGAAAGGGCTGCTAAATCCAAAGGAGGGGCCATGACAAAGAGAAGCAAGAGGAAACCCTTCTCGATACCTTCAGTCGTCGAGGGGAAGAAGCTCAAGAAAACTAATGGACCCTCTCCCAGCACGTGCCCAGATGTTCCGGGGGAGGAAAGTGAAGAGGAGGAAAGAGGCGAGGAGCAGAGCGGAGGTGATGGAGAAGGTGATGGTGGCAATGGTGGCGAAGGACAAAGTGGTCGTGGCGTTGGTGCCTTGACCTCTGGGCAAGTAGGTGAGATTCAAGAGTGGACGGATGATGCTTTCTGCCAAGCTTTTGAGGGGTTGGAAGAAGGGTCGGCCTTGGTGGAGAAACCGAAGGAAACTGATAAGGCCGAGACTGGTGCCGGTTCACCTTCTCAGAGTATTCCGTCTAAGGCGACTTCGGTGATTCAAGGTGAATTTTTGACTTCTACAGACTCCCTTTATGATAAGGACTTAGGAATATTTTATGGCCAGCTCCCGTCCTGGAATGAGATTCAAGACTTAATGCAATATCCCACTCCCCCTCAGGGTTTGTAAAATAAATGCGTCTTCCCACTCCTTTTAACTTAACATATTTCTTGAATTACGGATTACTGTATGCTTGTAACACTTATTCTTTATTCCAGGGGCAGGCGAGTTGGCCAAGACATCAGATGTTCGACACCGCCTCGAACAATACAAGCAACTCAGAGCCTTTGGTAGACCGAAGCCTCCTACTAGCCGCCCCGGGGATGTAGTCGGCTATCGTCCTCTTCTCGGGATTATTAAAGAAGACATTCAAAGGAAGAAGAGGGGCCGCTCCTTGTTCGAATCTCCATCTCATCCTCAGCCTCCAACTCAGCCGCTTTAGGATAGTACGGAGGAGACTACTGATTTTGTACCCTCTCTGCATCCAACTGAGAACCCTACCGTTACTCTGATAGATCTTCCCAGCTTGGCTCGCAACCCATTCGCGGGTCATCCGGACCAGGACCCGAACCTCCATGATATTTCCATCGATGAGGTTACCAGTGAGCTCCTCCTACCCTGCAATCCTATGGTAAAGGTGCTTGATGAGGCTAAGTCTTTGGATCTCGACTTGTTGACCACTCGGATTGTGACTATGGGGGATGAGGCCAAGGCAAACATCGATCGGGTGGCTGAGGAGACCAGGAAGCTGATGGTGCATCATGTTCGACTGGTCAAGGCTGGAGAGGAAATCGGAAGTGCTAACATTCGGTTGCGGCTAATGGTTTTCGATCAGGCCAAACAGCTTGCCGATCAGGCCATTCAGATCTCCCAGCATGAGGCGGCCTCCAGACGACTAAAGAAAACCATGGAAGAGGCTAGCAAGGCAGAATTGCGAAAGATGGAGGCTGCTTGCAAGAAACGAATTGACATGGCCATCGTAATGGTGGATGAGGTTCGAAGAGCGGATCTCGTGCAGGTAGAGGAGTTATCTGGAAGGCTCGAAGCCGCAGGGCTAGCTCAGGCCAAGCTAAAGGAGGAGATGGAGGCGATGAGGAGATCCCTTCAGGCTGGCTTCTCGCGATACCGATTGGAGAGGGATGCTGCCGTTGCAAAGTTGTCGGTTTCCGAGGCCCGTATGAGTGAGTTTGAGGAGAATGAGGGGATGATGGATGGCATGCTGCAGGATATGTATTTTCGTACTTGGAAGCAGGGCAACCTATCCTGGATGGACGATTACCCCGGGGTCATGGCTAGGATATATCTCCGGGCTTTGGAGGAGGCCAAGGCTGATGCGGATAAAGAGGGTGGTGTGGCCTTCAGAATGGATGTGGTTACCGCTCAGTTCACCAAGGAGGAGAAGGTGGTGGTGAAGAAGGGCATGCGGCTGCTTACCGCCGAGGAAGTGGGTGTGCAGTTGGAGGATGATGATCAGGGAGCAGATGCTGGTAAGTCTTCCCTTTTAATCTTTTCTTAACTTGGTTGCTTATCGTTTGTCTAATAGATTCTTCTCCAGAATTGGACAGGTGGGTCCTCTGGTCAGCATGCTGGGAGTTCTGATCCTGCGGTCAAGTAGATCTTGGGGGGTCAGAAGGATAGAGATGAAGTTCTGATGTTGCCGACTATTTTGACTTGATCCGGGCATTTTTGGTTTTACTTGACATTCCTGTATATACTAGCTCCAAAACATTAATGCACTTTCAGGTTGTAATTATGTCATTGCAACGAACGACTTTATTTTTAACATGTAATTTTTTACTTAATCATATTATACTGTATTCGAATATTTCCGTTGTGTCGCATAAAAAGTGTAGCTGTGCGCATGCCTGTGACTCAATCGTGTTTTATGTCAAGTTTTTGCTTAAAATATAACTTCATGTCTTGTAATGTTAATGTGATGTGTGAACATATCAGAGCTACGTATTTGTATACAAGAGAAGAGAGTACTGCCCTTTCAATTTTTAGTTGTAGATGGAAGCTTTGAATGCCTTGTGTGATCGAGTATGGAAGGCAGTTGAGTGACCCGTCATCCAGCTGTGAGTTCCCACTCCCATTAGCGAGTGCCTCCTACTTGGTGTCCTGTACTTTAAGGGTTGTTATAGAAGATAGGAGGAAAGTTTTTAAATAGAATGGAAATATAAGAAATAGTAAAACTTCCAATCACGGAAGGCCTTCGATGTGCTTAAGTTCGTGGCAAACGGGTTTTGTAGTCACTTTCCCTAGCTGTGGGTCTTGGAGACATTTGTCACCCATCTTACGCCTTCGCGGGGAGTTTTCTTTTTTACCACAGCCGTACTTAAGACACATCGGAGCCGAGATCACGCATAGTAAGCCACTATGGCCCGTAATCGTGGGTATTATTCGATTTACTGTGGCCGGCTAGCGCGGGTGCCGATCGTCAACTGTGAACTGCCCCTGCCTGGCCACACCTTATGTTAGGGCTTATAATCAGTTCACGGTTGCCGGCGAGCCGAACCCGTAATGAGCTGCCTCGGCTATAGTCGGCCTTCTCGGTGGCTTATAATTGGCTCATTACAGTTGGCTTTGAGGGCCGTCGCGAGCAATGAGTTAACCCGCAGCAGAGGGATGCTGGAGAAAAAGTGTCTCATTGGCGAGGGCATAGATTCGTATAGTACCTGTTAGGTCTTGTCCAGGTGAGGTTGTGCCATGAAGTATCCAGAATGGAAATGTCGTTACACAAGATTTTGTTCAACAGAAAAGGATAAAGCTTAACAAGCAGCCAAGATATAAAGGAACAAGCTAAAAAAGAGACAAGATTTTTAGAGTGGTTCGGCACGAAAATGCCTACGTCCACTGATTCTCTTTATTAATTCACTTCATATGGGCAGTACAAGTTAAGAAAAGTATCGACGAAGGTGTTGGATGTTCCATGCCCTCTGGAACTCCTCTCCGTCCACTGTTGACAAAATATAAGCTCCGTTGTGGAGATCTTTATGAATTACATAGGGTCCGTCCTAGATTGGATCTAGCGCTCCAGGGCGCAGAAAGATCCGTTTGAGGACAAGATCTCCTTCTTGTAAGCTGCGGTGTTTGACTTTGGAGTTGTATTGTGCTGCCACTTTTTGCTTATGAGCTGCCGCTTTGAGTGCTGCATCGTTTCTTCTCTCTTCAATTAGATCCAAAGACATGTGGAGGAGTTCTTCGTTCTCTTCTGGGTTGTAGTGGATCCTACAGTGGGAAGGCACTATAGTTTCAACTGGGAGCATGGCCTCCGATCTGTATGCCAAAGAGAAAGGAGTATGCCCTGTTGATTTTCTGTAAGATGTGCGGTAGGCCCAAAGTGCCGAAAGAAGTTCATCCACCCAAGCGCCTTTTGATTTTTCAAGTTTCTTCTTGATTAGAGTTTTGAGAATTTTGTTGATAGTTTCAACTTGTCTGTTTGCTTGGGGATAAGCTACAGATGAGAAGCTTTTGTGAATTCCGTGCTCTTGGCACCAGTCGGTGAATTCCTCGCTGTCAAATTGAAGTCCATTGTCCGATATGATTTTGAGTGGAACCCCGTACCTGCATAAAACATTTTTGATCAAGAAGTTAATAACTTTTGCCGAAGATATTTTATTTAGAGGTTCCGCTTCCACCCATTTGGTGAAATAGTCGACTGCCACTATTGCATATTTGGCTCCGCCTCGGCCCATTGGCAGTTCGCCAATCAAGTCAATTCCCCATATTGCAAAGGGCCAAGGGCTGGTCATCTGAGTAATCTCATTGGTTGGTAGCCGAGGGATCTTAGCAAAATTCTGACATCTGTCGCATTTTTTGACGAAGTCCAAGGCGTCTTTGTTTAGGGTGGGCCAGAATTATCCATATCGGAGTATCTTCTTTGCCAGAGTCTGCCCTCCAATGTGGTCTCCGCATCTTCCTTGATGGATGTTGGATAAGATTTCCTTGGCTTCCCTTCCAGCGACACGCCTTAATAAGGGGTTGGAGAAGCCGCGCCGATAGAGGATGCCTTCTTGTATTGTGTAGCGGGAAGCACTTCTCTAGATTTTCCTGACTTCGTTACGCTCGTTGGGTAGTGTGCCATCTTGCAAGTATTTCCGGATAGGAGTCATCCAAGTTTCTTCTTCGATTGTAGCTATCAGATTCTCTTGTTCGAAACTTAGGGCTAGTTGTTTTGAGATGGCTACTGTTCCAGAAATGGTGCTGTTCTTCATGCTAGCTTGCTTTGCCTGTTCGTCGGCCTCTCGGTTCTCCTCTCGAGGAATGTGTATGATTAAATAGTGGTCCAACTGATCGAGTAGCAGCTTGGTTTTCTTTTGATATGCTGTGAGCCGTTCCCCTCGAGTCTGGAACTCTCCTAGTATTTGATTTACAATAAGTTGAGAATCACTATGGATACATAAAGAACCGACTCCAATCTCTAGGGCAAGTTCTAATCCGACTATCACTGCTTCATATTCTGCATCGTTGTTGGTGGCAGCGAATTCTAACTTTAGGGCATAGTGTAGTTTCCTTCCCCTGGGGGTGATTATCATAATACCTTCTCCGGATCCTTGTTCGTTTGATGCTCCATCTACAAAGAGATTCCACTTGATATCTTTTGTTATTTCAGATCGATCTTTACCTTCGTTGGTAGTGAATTTGGCAATGAAATCGGCCATGGCTTGTCCCTTGATGGCGGTTGGAGGATGGTAGGTGATATCATATTGACTCAGTTCAATGCACAATTTAAGTAGTCGCCCAGAAGCGTCGGAGCGATGGAGTACCTGCCTTAGCGGTTGATCGGTTAAAACTCTGATGGAATGAGATTGGAAATAGTGTCGCAGTTTCCGTGACGTGATTAGCAAATAGTATGCTAGCTTTTCAAGTTTAGGGTATCTGGCTTCTGCCCCTGTAAATCTCTTGCTTACAAAGTATACGGGCCGCTGCGCGCGGCCCGCGGTTGTCTTCTCTCACCAAAGCGGCGCTTAAAGCATGGGACGATACAGCAAGGTATAGGTATAGTTCTTCGCCTTCATTTGGAGTTGAGAGTACTGGTGGTCTCTGAAGGTGTTCGATTAGGTTAAGGAAGGTTGTCGAGCATTTGTCAGTCCATTCGAACTTTCCTTTGTCTTCCTTTAGAGCTTCGAAGAAAGGGATGCATTTGTCGGTTGCTTTAGAGATGAACCTGCTTAGGGCAGCCACTTTCCAATTTAGGCTTTGCATCTCTCTTCGAGTGGATCGTATCTTGATATCTTGCAAAGCCCGGACTTGTTCGGGGTTTGCTTCAATCCCCCTGGCATGGACGATGAATCCCAAGAACTTTCCCGACGATACTCCGAAGGAGCACTTTAGAGGATTCAGCTTCATTCCATATTGGCGAAGTACTTGAAACATCTCGTCCAGGTGGTTTATATGATCGTTGGCTTTCCTCGATTTTACCAGCATGTCATCCACATAAACTTCAATAGTTCGTCCTATTTGTTCCGCAACATCTTGTTGACGAGGCACTGATAAGTAGCTCCGGCGTTTTTAAGTCCAAAAGGCATTACTCTGTAGGAGTACAATCCTCGGTCAGTGATGAAACTAGTGTGGTCTTGATCGGGGGCGTGCATAGGGATCTGGTTATATCCTGAGTATGCGTCCATAAAGAATAAGAGTTCGTGTCCGGCTGTGCTGTCCACGAGTTGATCGATTCGGGGGAGTGGGAAGTAGTCCTTCGGGCAAGCGTCATTTAAGTTGGAGAAGTCGATGCATGTTCGCCACTTCCCATTAGCCTTCTTTACTAGTACCGGGTTGGCGATCCATTCTGGGTAGATGGCTTCTCGTATGAAGTTATTGGCAAGTAGATTCTTCAATTCTTCCTCGAGGGATGTTGATCGTTCTGCCCCCATGCTTCTCTTTTTCTGCTTTACTGGCACCTTGGTGGGATCGATGTTCAGTACGTGGCATGCTACGTCTGGGGAGATTCCTGTCATGTCGGCGTGCGTCCATGCAAATACATCCATGTTGTGGCGAAGAAAATCGACGAGTTGATCCTTCAATTCCGCTCTTAACTGAGACCCGACTCTCAGCAGTCTACTTGGGTCGTGTTTGTCTACAGATACAAATCCCATAGCCTCTGCAGGCTCGGTGGTGGCCTCCTCCTCCTTGTCCCTGGGGTCTAATTCGTTGAAAGGATCGCTGGTATATCGAAGAGGAGGGGCTTTCTTTAATTGCTATGCTTTCGAGTTTTTCTTGCGGAGAGAAGTCTCTGCATCCTTCCCCTTATCCTTCCTACGGTTATTGCGAAGTTAAGTCACATAGCAATCTCGAGCGGCGTCTTGATCTCCCTCTATTTCTCCTACTCCGTTATCTGTTGGGAATTTCATCTTCAGGCACCACGGGGCTAGGACAATTTGGAAGTCAGACAAGGCTGGTCTTCCCGTAAAGGCATTGTATGCCGAGTGGTTTTCTATTAGCACAAATGTTTGTTTTCGCACAATGGAGCGGGGATGACTTCCTATTTCGACAAAGAGGTCCAGTTGCCCGAGGGGCATCTTCGCATCTCCAGTGAAACCATGAAGCGGTTTGCTACAGGGAGACACATCCTTCATTGACAACTTCATTTTGTCGAAAGCATGCTTGAATATGATATTTACTGAGCTTCCAGTGTCTACTAGAATTCGGAAAACCTTGGCTGGACCGAACCAGGCAGAGATGACCATAGGATCCATATGATGGTACTGCCTTCCCTCTAGAACATGCCTACTGAATGTGATGTCATCATTCTCTTTCCATTTCGGGTGGCGTTCTTCCGTAACAGAATTAATGTAGCCTTCATTGTTTCTAAGTGACTTACCGTTTCTTTCCATCTCTGCCCAGCTTCCGTCGGCTATGTGTGGCCCTCCTGATATGGTAAGGACCACTATCTTCTCTTGACTGGAGCCGCTGGTGTTGCGATTTCCTCTGCCTACTTCCGAGAAGGGTAGCCCTGGGTTCTCATTGGCAGGAGTTGAAGTCCTGTTCTGACCTTTCACATAGCGCTCCAGTCTCTTCCTTCTGATGTGTTCTTTAATCAAGTCCCGGAGATGATGGCATTCATTGGTGTCATGCCCATGAGATTCGTGGAAGCGGCAGAACTTTCCAGACTTAATAGCATTATCTGATTCCTTCTTGTGCGGGGGGCGCTTGTATCTAACTTCGTCTTGGGTAGCCAAGAAGATGTTTTCGATTGTTTCATTTAAAGGAGTGTAAGAGTCAAATCTCGGTCCTGGCCTATATAAGCGCTTTTCTCCCTTCTTGCCCCCAGCACTATCTCTGGAGTCATTTCTTCGAACGTCCTTTGCTACTGCGGGTGTGTTGCCATGAGCTGCCTTGGTTTGTTGCCCTGTCTGCCTTTCAATGGCAGCGTCTTCGAGTCTCATGTATTTCCCGGCTTCATGGAAGAAATCGGGTAAGGTAGCTGGCTTTTCTTTCGTTAATCTCCTAGCAAATTTAGTATCCGGATGTACACCACTGCAGAGGACCATTAGGATAAGTTTCTCGTCGGCATCTTGGACTACGGCCGCTGCGACGTTGAATCGGGTTAGATATTGTTGCACTGTCTCTTCGGGTTTCTATTTGACATTAGATATGGAGTAAGCGTCCTTGGGTTGTTCCACGTGAATGCGGAACTGGCTGATGAACTTTTCTTTCAACATTTCCCATGAGCTGATGGACCCTTGGGGTAGATGGCAGATTCAGGAGGTAGCTAGATCTCGGGGGGTGATGGCGATTTCGATATTGCGGGTAAAGGGGCTGGTTACCCTAGCTCCTATCCCTCGATCTCTTTGGTCCCGCACTCTCTGAACAATCACGCCATCCTTTCATCAGAACTTGAAGCGGATAGAAATGAGTTTGGTTCTTCCCTACGGGATTGATTCCGTCCAGATGACCTGTAAGGATTGTATCGTCTATCACTTTTAACATTCTCCAATGGCTGCCTCTAGTCTTCCGGGGGCACGTCGGGGCCAGCCACAGTTGGCCCTTGCCTTGATCTTCCCCTTCTGGGTTCTGTTCTCAGCACTTCCTCGGGTCTGACTTCGGGCTGGACTCCAGCTCGGCCCTGCCTATTGGTGTTTCCATGGTTAGGTAGCATGGCAGGCTCAGCTACATCCGACCCCTGCCTGGTACCTCTCCCGTTGGGTTTGGTTCCAAGTGTTTCCTCGGGTCGGAATTCGGGCAGAGTCCAGGCTCGGCTCCTACCATCTGTTTCTGTTGTTAGCCTCTTCGAAGAAGAAAGACCTTTGTCTTCTCCCAGATCCTCCAGACCGGTACTCGCCCCATGATTCAGTGTTGCGGTAAGATTCTTCAGCATCCCTTAAGCGTGACATGAGTTGGTCCACCAAGGCTTCTTGTTGAGATGCGAAGCGGTTAGTTACTTCAGCCACAACCCTGTCCAGATCCGTCCTTGTAATTGGTTGTTCCGTAGCAGGGGCTTTCGGATTTGCCTGATTTCCATTTGCTGTTGGAACCGGACGATTGTCTTGATCTCTGATCACTGGATCTGGGATACTGCTTGTTGCAATGTTCTTTCCTTTGTTAGCATCGTTCTTCTATCCGGGAGGCATGTTTTTCAAGCAATGAACGATGCTGATAGGAAAAAGGTTAAGTAGGAGAAGCTGAAGCTTCGAGCTCCGCTCTCAATGAAAGAACCAAAAATGTTTGCACAAAAAATAGGCAAACACCTCCAAGTCGTATGATTTAGTTGATCATATGTTTTTCTCAATGATCTGGGTGATTTATACAAATATATAAAATAGATGGACTGAACTGTAAAAGACACACAGATTTATAGTGGTTCGGCCGGAATGTGCCTACGTCCACTTTATATGTTATTCTCCTTTTCTGTTTGGATTACAAGTACAAAGTTTTGATTACAAGTATCTGAAAGTTGTTTGAAAGTTCTATCTGTGCTTGAGCTCTCAAACTTGTCTCCCATTGTTGTACCCCTGCCTCTCTATTTATAGAGTGAGGCTGAGGGTAGGGGTCCTGGATGTATATAGCTGCTGGTGGGCCTGGGCTGAAGCAATCTGGCCTGGAAACGTTGGTTCGGCAATGCCTTCTAGGTCTTGATTCGGTGATGAGTGGATGGCCCGGTCCGGTGAGACTTTGGACCGGTGATAATGCCTTCCTCTCCTGGTTCGGTGGTAGGTGGATGGTCCGGTCCGGTGAGACTTTGAACCGGTGATAATGCCTTCCTCTCCTGGTTCGGAGGTAGGTGGATGGTCCGGCCCGGTGAGACTTTGGACCGGTGATAATGCCTTCTTCTCTTGGTTCGGTAGAGGCTGGTCTTGCGAGTTGGTTCGGTAGAGGCTGGTCTTGCGAGTTGGTTCGGTAGAGGCTGGTCTTGCGAGTTGGTTCGGTAGCACGGGGAAGGAGATGGTTCGGTAGCACGGGGAAGGAGATGGTTCGGTAGTGGCTTTGGATCGGTGGTGAGAATTCGTCCAACATTAACTATATTCATTACATTAATCCTTAATTACTTGTATTAATTAACTTCTCATAAGTCACATATATTGATTTATTTTCTTAACTAATCAATCTCTATTTACATCTTAAATTAAATAAATTAACGATTTCTCATTTACATTTCAATTTATTCTAATCTGATTTATTTCTTTCTAATTCATCTTTTTTTTGTTTTTATTCCTAACATTATTTCATTTTCAAAATTCACCCTTATATTCTTTCCAAAAATCCAATTTAATATATTACAGGGTACCGAAATATTCAGGCAATCCACAGCATTCAATATTCCAATTACCAATAATATCCATCACAGAATATCAATCACTCTAATATGTACTATCTATTACTATAAAATATAGCACATCAATTCAATTCAACCATTCAACCCATCATTTCAATTTAACCATTTAAATTTAAATAAAAATCCAGAAGTGTGAGATTTACTCACCTTTGATTTTGCAATCCAAATCCGATCTCGATTTGGTTCCATCAGATTTAAACCTTGTATAAACAGTTATACGATTTATTAATATCTTACATAATCGAACAATCAACTATCCCTTTTAATAATTTTTATTTAACTAAAAATTTAATTTAAATTAATTACTTCATGTGATAATTTTAATTGACTAATGAAATTATTGATAAATTTTATTTAAATCAATTTGTTCGAATTGAAGTCCACTTTAAAATTTTAAAGTGTTACTAAAATTCCCAGATTTACTTACTGTCCTCTATATATATATATAACTGATCCAAAACAAAATTGTTTAAGCCGTTTGTTTATTTCACTATTTGAAATCAGCAAATTTTAAACTTACTTCTTCTTTTTTTTATAAAAACAAAGCTTTTGAAAAAAAACAAGGTTAATATACCTTAGAGAAAGATGAACCAAACTTAGTAGACCTTCCTCACCCTCGCAAAGGAAGACTACGCGATTTACCACCATCAGGTTCCAACCATCACCGCAAGACGTACATCCTTCGACTGCAATCCTAGCCCCAAACTCACGGTGCCAAATCCACCTCGACATCGGATTGAATTCGAATGGCCTTAGCCGATTCGATGGTTGCGAGTTCAAGATCACCCAACATCGAGCACTTCACAATGATTCCAAAGCAAGGACTTCCCCTCCAGAACCTCAAGATCGGTGCGCACGAGCTTCCATGCTCGCCGCCATCAATCTTCTTCCCAGACCCTAAATCGCAAAACATCCCTGACCTGCCCTCTGTGCCAACCACCGCCGCGACCATCTCCTGACGAATCCTTTGCTATCGCGAAACTCGACAAACCCTATACCACTTCGACCCCTCCTTCGCGTTCGAACGCGATCCCTTTTTTTATTGTTGAAAAAAATTTCGTTCGTTCTTTTTTTTTCTTGAATTTCTTTTCTGAAATAAGGAGAGAGAAAGGCATGATTTAAAAGAAGATACAGGCGTATTTGAGAAGGCAAAGCCTTGATTTAACAGATTAAATTATTATTTAATTATAAATATCTCCCTTTATCCAGCTCAAAACTTCGAACCACCATCGCGGCGTGCCGCTAGGCGATTATAAGGTTTTATCCAAGTTCCGAACACAATGGAACGTGTTTCGAAAGCTAATTTGATCGTATATGGAAGTTAGCCTTATAAATCAATTTAAAATATTAAATTATTGATTTTAATTTCGACGCGTTTCTCACCCGTACGAGCAAACGGTACATCCAAACGCTACGAAAATTGAGATTCGTAATAACTAACTATTACGGATCCAATGGAACTGGTTTCGTCGAATTCCGAGACTGTGCCTCGGAAGGCTATTTTTAAATGTTAATTTAAACGGTATATTATTAAAATTGAACAAATTAGCTTTAAATTAAATTTCAATTATTTTATTATCTTCAGTATCATCGTTATAAATTTTATAAGCCTTAAATTATTTTAAACAGGCTTAGAGGTTTCAGATTCAACAATTTACCCAATTTCAATTATTAAATTCAATATTTAAACTATATAATTCAATGGTTTAATTATCAAGTAAATATTGATACCTGGAATTTAAGTTCAAATTAAGTTTTAAATATTTTAAATCAATTAACCATTCAAATTTAAATTGTTAGAAATTCCGGGTCATCACAAATTTCTTCGACGAGGGTGAACTAGAGGCGATCTTTGACGACCCGTAAATTTCGATAATTAAATTGGTTATTTTAATAAGATTTTTGAAATTAAATTTAGAAAGAAATAAAAACTTTATAATTTATAATGAAACAAATGCTAAAAAGAAGTGTAGCAATGGTAATTTAAAAGTAATTATTGACAAGTGGAGTGAAATCCAAATATAAAGAAATAGTGTTAATTGTTACACTTGGGTATAAAATTTAAAATAAGTAATTAAAGGTAAGCATTTAATTAACCAATGCAATAATATATTGATTAGTAATAACTGAATGTAAATTAAGGCAATAATGTAATGCAGGGTAAACGATGCTAATTAAAGTTAATAATAACTGAATGGAAGGAAATTCCAATTAATGAGAATAAATTTAAATGTTATAATAAAAATAAAACGTAACAATGTTAATTAAAGTTGATCGTTAGCGATTTCAATGAAATTCCTATTCACTAAAATAATTTAGATTCATACTTGACTATGAATTGAATATAAGGAAACAAGAGTAGATATTGAACAAATTGTTGAATTAGTATAAAATTTATGATAGTTGGATAAGAACAGTGTTATGTAATCAATTTTTTTATTAATATTGGAAGGAATAAAAATTTGTAATCCGTTAATCAATTAATAACGGGTATGAAATGTAAGAATGTTGATGTAAGCTAATAAATAATCAATTCAATGCAATCCAAATTTATTTAAACAATTGCAGGGTTTTAATTGATGAAAAATAGGAATATTTGGTAATAAATTTAATATCAGAAAAAAATGCAAATATAGAATTTATCAATGAATTAATAATAATAAATAGTGATTGAATAAAATCAACGTTCTGTATGTAATTGTTTGGAAATGATAACTTATATAAACATGATTAAGGGTTAGTGGCAACAATTTATTATAAAGTAATCATTTATTTAGTCCATTAAATCAAAATTATAATCAATTGCAATGAATCACAATTCAATGTTATATTAATATAAAATTTAGGGAAATAATTGGAAATAATGCCAATCTTATTTATAATATGGCAGTTGGTTGAATCAAAGGAATGGAAATAAAGTTTATCAATATATTGGAATTTAAATTATGATAACTGAATTAATTGCAAATAAATGAAATTAAACATTTAATTATTATTACGTTAATAGAAATTTAGATGAAATCAAAGAATATTAAGATAATAGATTTTGAATCCAATGTTAATTTCATCTGTTCGATAATAATGAATTAAATAATAGAATGAAAGGTAAATTTAATAGAATTATTGGAAATTAAATTTATAATTTCTGAATTTAATGAAATCGAGGTTAATACTGAAATGGATAAATTAATCAACTCTAAATTGACATTTAAATTTGTTTAAATCATTGTAAATGATTAAGAAATTAAAAATGTTGAAATTGGTCAATTAAAGAATTGAAATTGAAAATTTGATATAATTAGTTAATTTATTTATTTAATTTATTAATGTAAAAATAGCCATTTTGGCCACTGATTTGGATTTCGACGAAACCAGTTTCATCGGATCCGTAACGGTGAATTATTATAGGATTTCAAGTTTCATAGCGATCGGACTTGTCGTTTGATCGTACGGACTCAAACGTCTAGAAATCAATTTAATTGAAATCAATTTGAAATAATTTGATTTTAGCATAACTTCTTCATACGATGAAATTTGGACCTAAAACCTGTTCCATCGCGTTTAAAATATTTTAAAACATCTATTTTGATATATAGGTTGACCCAATTTCGCTCCGGAGACGAAACGGGCTTTTCGGGCCAATGTCGTTCAGCGCGTTTATCCATCCCGTCCATCTATTCTATTTCAAAATTTTCTATTAATACCCTGTTAATAACCCTAATTCATTTCGTATTCCTCATTTCTGTGCATTCTATTAGCTCCTCTTTCCAATGGCTGCAAATCCAAATTCCAAATACAATTCCAAATCAAATCCAAAGCCAAAATTCAAACTCTCCAAACAATATCAAATTTTATATGGATTTGAAGCTCTCGACGAGTGCATCTTAGATATGTGATTCGTTTTTCGATTGGAGTCATTGACTATTCAAAAATTTAAGGCTTATTTTCATTCGTTCCTTTTGCGTCGCGATCAACTGCAGTTGATCGACAAATCATTGTTATGGTATGGAAGAGAGTGACGAGGGGTTTGCATCTAGGTGGTTTGTAGGGCGAATCAACGGCTTGATCATCGAGAAAAATTCGATTAGAGGTCATAGTAACGGCGGTGGCTGCATCACCTTCGGGTCGAGATCGACGTCGCGGAGGTCGAGAGGCCTTGGGCGAAGGCCGCGTGTGTTGGCGGCAAGGACGTGTGGCTTTCGTACGTGGCGGTGGCTTCGATTTCGAATAAGGCGCTAGGGTTTGTTGTGCTTCATGTTCGATGTTGCCTGGGTTAGGCTCGCGTGCGTGTATCTGTGCGTCAGGAAGATTGCAGTGGTGACATGGCAATGGCTGGATGGGTGAGTTTATTTTTTTGTTTTAATTAAATTTTATTTTCAAACAATTTAATCGCCATAACTTTTACATAAGTGATCCAATTCACGCGCGGTTTTCTCTACTAGGTTCGTATTGAAATTCCGGACATTTTAACGTTGCTTTGGATGGATATGGAGACTGTTCAAATTTTGGGTTTAAATTGAATTTAAATTCAATTTAAATTCAAAAGGTGAGTGTTTTAACTCACTCACAACTTCTAAAATTTCTTATGTTTGTTAAATTTAATTTAGGTTGTGAGTATGAATTTATTTATGACTGTTTTGTATATTTTTAATCATCATCTCAGTTAATTGCATTTATTTAAATTAAATCGTTTGAATATAACTGCCTGTTAATTACCTGTTATATATTATCAGTTATATATTGATACAGATTGATTGTTTTGGATGATGATTGTGATGGATGTATGATTTATGATGGATGAATGGATGTTTTATTATTATTGTTATAAACTGCAAGTTGTTATCAAATTTTTATTTCGTTCGGGATTGCGGTTTGAAATGATATAACGGTAATTTTTATTTTAGATTATGGATTGAAATGATAAATATCCGTATCACTTGACCATAGGATAGAAAATTATATACAGACACCGTGGTCTATATATCAAAATATTTTGAAAGAATTTCTATGGTTTGTAAAGAAATATATATGATTTTGGTGATATTGATTTGGATATTTTATAAATATTCATTTATATATAGTTAATTCTTGGTTTAAGCTATGAATAAAATTTGTTTAAAGTATAAAATAATTTAATAATAAAGTTTGATTTTATTAAAATATAATATGGATAAATATTTACTCAAATTATCTTTTAATATAGAGTTTATATTGATATTTATAAATCAAGGTTGAGAAGATAGTTTGAAATTGATTGAGATTTTATCTAATTAAGAATTATATTTAATAAGAGTCCATTTGGAACTTATTGAAATTGAGATTTTAAAAGAATATGGGGTTATAACTTAATGCTGGTTTAAGGTGATTAAGTGAATAAATTAAGGAATATTCAGTTTTGAAATTTGAAGTTTTATTTAAAGGATATTGGTTTTAGTAAGCAAATATTTCAAAACTAAATAATAGTAAAAGTGAAATTTGTATATATATGAATTATAAAATTTAGTTTTGAAATATTGAATATTTAAGCCTTGAAATATATTAGATTTAAAATTTAGGAATTCGGGTTGTTTTGGAATTGATTTGTGAAATTTAAGAGGCTAGTTTGTTTTATAAAATATTTTAATACTTAAATCCATGTAAGGGTGGAAGTTATGTTTCAAAGTTATAAATTTCAAAGAATTACGTTTTGGAAGTGTTATCATTTTAAGTCTTTGGTTTCAAAATTTTGTAACTTTGAAATACTATGATTTTTAATATGATATCATATTAATTTGGTTTTGAAATGGAATTGATATCGTATTTATATGTTTCGAAATGGATATTATATTCTGGTTTTGAAGTATAAATTATTTTGAAATGACCGCGGTGTTATAATAACGTTTGGTTGTTGAAGAGACTGAGATCGGAAGTTATCATACTCTCTACCAACTCCAAAAACTACTTTAACAACCGTGTACGCGGTGGAGATTCCAGAATGAAGTAGGATGGTGGCGACGTTCTATTAAGGTATACACGTGGACCCACTCCCTTGAGTTGGCATAAGGTAGCTAAAACAGGAGCGAATCTCGAGACAAGGAGGTAGCCCCTCTTATCGGACGCATCCCTTCGATATTATACTCTGACCTTTGGATTGATTCGGTGGCCACTTTTGTTTTTTTGATTTGGGGGTGTGGCTCGAGGTGGGCAGTAGCTGCGCGCTACGCGTTACCACTAGTCCGGATAACAATTGGTATATCTACCCTGGCATTGCCTTGTGTGCCGTGTCACCTACCCTAGCGCGCCTTGTACGAGTTTGATTTGTGTCGTACCTATTGAGTATCCTCTGGTTGCTTTCCGATCACGAGGTATTACGGTACTGTATAGACTATTGGCACTATTACGTGTTAAGGGATATATGGGTACTGTAACAACCCAGTATTTTATGATTATTTTAATTGTTTATTTTAATTATTTTAATTGAAAATCCTGATTTAAAAACTTTATTATATTAATTAAAATGAATAAATTTTTGTTATTTTAAGAGTATATATTGATTTTGTGTAAATTATAATTTCAAACCTGAATAAATAGGATATTTCCAAAAAAGTGAATTTTTGGTCAATCTGGTCAAACTTTGACTTTTAAATTTAAAATTTAATTTTTTGAATTTTTTAATTTTATTATGAAAATAGATTAAATTTTAAGAATACTACTTTTTGTTTCGTTGAAAGCAGATTTATATTGTGAAAGTTATGCTTTTTACAATATTGGGTGTAAATTGATTTATTCAATAAAATTATCTATTTTAATTTATATAAATAATATTTTTATTTGTCAAATCATGTTCTATATATGACATGTTAGGTATATATTTTATTTTAAAACATTTTTAAAGTGATAATAGAATTTTTCCAAAATTTATTGTACTTATTTCCTATTTTTAAAGGCTAGCTTCTATTTCTCTGTTATTTTCTTCATTTAAATTATATTTAATTAAAATTTATTTATTTATTTATGTGAATGCATTTTTATTTTATGTTCTTATCTTTATTTATAAATATTTTCCTGGTCCATATAAATTTTCCAAAGTTTATTCTATTTATTTTCAAATTTTCTAGACTAGTTTACATTTTTCTGTGCTATTTTCTTATTTTTATCATATAGGATTGATATTTATTTATTTATATTTTATATATTTGTTATTGTAACAACACGCATGTTTGTTGATTTTATATTTAAATATCTTATTTAAATATTTTATCGTTAATCGGATTTTGGTCCGAAAAGCTACTTTTTGCAAACGGTTAAATTAGGACTCGAGACCACTTCCATTGAGTTCGAAACGCCGTTTGCAACTATTTTAAGTATAAGCATTGATATGTTTGAAGTTGGTGGAATTTCACCACTTTTTCACTTGAGACCAATAGTTGGGCTTTTAACCTATTAAACCCAAACTCCACCCTCCCCTCTTCATAACTTTCTAATTACTTTAAACCTTCAAGCTTCTTCATAAATGGTAGTGGGAATGAGAAATTAAAACTCCAAGCTCAAATTAAACTTCAAATCCATCATTCAACTCCAAATTCAACAAGAAGACATTGGATTCAAGCTTCTTGCATTGGGATTGAAGAGGGATTGATTCTTGCTTGCTTTGTTCTTCATTTTCATTGGTTTTTGGTGCAAAGGTGAGATTTTTATCTCACAATTCTAGCCTATAACTGTATTGGACTATTGGGAATGATTCCCCATCACTTTAGCATGTACATTTGCATTTGGTTTGGATTGGATTGGCCAAAAACTCCAATTTTTAGCATTTTTGGTGAAATTCTGCACTTAGGTCATTCTGCCTATGCTAGGTCGTTCGCTGTTGAAAAGTCATCCAGAGAATTGCTCGTTTCTGGCCCTAAACTCGTTCGTATGCCTTAGGTCGTTCGCCTCGGAATTAGGTCGTTCGGCACTAGGTCGTAGGTCGTAGGTCGTAGGTCGTAGGTCGTGGAGCTTTAGGTCGTAGGTCGCTCGGCCATGCTTATTTCGTTAAGTCGCTCGGCATTTAGTAGTTAGGTCGTTGGACCCTTAAGTCGTTACACCACTAGGTCGTTAGGTTGTTTGGCCTTTATATTATTAGGTCGCTCGACCTGTTTTATTTTAACCCCCTTAGCTCGCGCTCCTTTAGGTCGCAGGACCCTTAGGTCGCATCACTATTAGGTCGCATGACCTTATAAACCGATAGGTCGTAAGTCCTTATATCCCGTTAGGTCGCGTGACCTATATACCATTAAGTCGTTTGACCTTATTCTCCAGTAGGTCGCTCGCCCCTTTACTTCGATAGGTCGCTCGGCCTTGTCTTCCATTTCTTTAGGTCGCGTGTTTCACTAGGTCGTTAGGCCTTTACCTCGTTAGGTCGTAGGTCGCTCGACCTTATAACCTTGTTAGGTCGCGAGTCCCTTAAGTCGCTCGTCTCTGTTAGGTCGCTCGCTTCTGCTAACTCGCGAAGACCCCTAGGTCGCAACCATTAGGTCGCTTGGCCATTTCAGTTAGGTCGCATGACCATAGGGCTACTCCATTTAGGTCGCTCGACCCTATTCCCCTTAGGTCGTTAGACCACATTTTGTCTTCACTAGGTCGTACCATTTTGGTCGGGGCGCTGCCCCGCACCCTGCCGGGGGCGCTGCCCCCTGGACCCCCACGACCTGACTGGGCAGGTCGAACCCCGTAGCAGGGGCGTTGCCCCCGCACCCCCACCTTGGGGGGTCGCCACCCCCCGGACCCCCCCTCCGTAGGGGATCTTATCTTAAAAACATTCAACGGAACTTACTTTGTTGAGATGCTGAGTTGACCATTCTTCGAGACAAATTATCTTTGGCTTCTCGGTCGATTTTATGGATTTTTGAATATCTATTTCGATGGATTCTTTATCGGTTTCTTTGAATTTTATTCACGTCTTCGTATGTGAATTTTTATGATTGATTGTTTCTACAATCACTTCTATGATTTGTCACTTTAAAATATGAAGGTTTCAATACTAGTTGTAAATATCAAAACTCTTTCAACAAAATGATTTCAACTCTATTTTCAATAACAAAGCTCTTTTCTTAAACCATTTTCCAATCTACTAGTATATACAAACTTTTACCTCACTCGTATGAGAAATTGAATTAATCGGCTTAGTAAAACAAGTGGTATGAAACGCTTGCGTTTGCTTCATCGGTTAACTCTTGGACTTGTTCGATTGAACCTTTTTGTGACAATTTTCTAGTGAAGATTTACAGTTTTTTCGTAAATATTTAAGTTAAGCAAGTGGTTATGGGACATGAAGCTAAACTTTTATATTTACTAGCTTAGTGTAATTGACACTTCTCATTGATCATGACGATCATTCTTATGATTTAGACTAGCAATTGTGCGATGTCTCTTGTTTGCTTGGTTAGACTAGACACCACTTGTGTGATTTCATTCACACATACCTTTTTACCTTCTTGGTTAGTCTAGACACCACTTGTGTGATTTCACTCACACATACGTTTTTGTTTGTGAGGTTAGACTAGACACCACTTGTGTGATTTCACTCACACATACCTTGTTGATTTTTGGTTAATGTAGACCTCATCTGTGTGATTTCGACTCACACATATGGGGTAGCTCCCTATGGTCTTCGGACCGTCATGTGATATGCCTCTTTCCCTTTTTCTATGATTTCTGGATTTCCTGTGTTGATTTCTGGAATTTATGTCATTGACTTGTTATGAGTACAAGTTTAGGGTATGATGCCCTCTTTGAATCTTTGAGAAGATTCTTGTGATATTGATTTATCTCTTATTGATTGATCTTCTGTTGATCATCATTTTCATACTTATAGTAGTATGTCAGTATGGATATTTTATGTTATGCCATATCTTTTATTTTATACCATGCCATCTGATATTTATAGTTAGACTGATCCGTTTATTATTTTCTTAAATAATACTCGGGTCAGACTGAGATGTTACAGGTGCTTCTGCTTGACTTCTCCCTGGGGTTTGCTACTCTGACTTTTGGCTAACTATTTAGATTAGCAGTTTTTGTTGTATACACTTGAGATATAGACTCATAGTTGTATTCTTTTGTATAGCACGTGTTGCTATTCTTTTGTATTATTGTGGATATTTTTGACCACTACTCTGATGTACACTTTCACGTGTTAGTTATATATCCATATCTTCTTCCGCCTTTGTGATATGGATGTCTGTGACTGATTGTGTTATGCTTATTTCTATGTTTGTTTCTGAAGATTATTTATAGCCACCGTGTGATAGCTTTGAGTTTGTATCGGTATGTTGGACTTACTCCTTATATGAAATGCATGCTATACTATCTGACATAACGGTGCTCGCACAAAGAAGTTACATGGATGGTCGCTCCTCAACAGCCTTATTCTCCGTGCTAGTTGACAGCACTACATCGTAGAGTTCTTGGCTAGCGTGGGTATAGAGGTGGGGCGTCACAGTTATATTTTCGAATTTTAACTGAATTTATAATTATTTTCAGTTATTTAAACTTATAAAAAGAAAATAAAGAAATTTGAAAAGGTTTTGTGACCTTTTGTTTTAAAAGCTTTTTGAATTCCCACCTTTTCAATTCCAATCAACATCTTTTCACATTTGGCCATAACTCCTCTTCTCTTCAGCCGACCATCACTTTTCCCATTCATGTAAATCATTTTTCTCATTCCTAAAAGAAAAAAAATCGGCTATTGCTTGAGAAAAAAAATTGGTAGTCATCTTTTCTTTTTTTCACTTTTATTGCTTGAATTCATTGATTTTGCACCTGATCTACATTCCTTTTGGTTCGGCCATGCTCCTCCACCTAACCTGCCGCCTCCACCACCATCGAGCATGTCACCATCGCCTCCTCCTCTCTGTCCAACCCCAAGCTGAACCACCATTGTTTGATTATCCATCACCTAAATGCACAAAACTCCAACCTTATGCATAGCCGAGCACTTCAATGTTGTCATCACCTTCAACACCCATTAGCCGCCACCTACTCCACCACCACCACCTCCAGCTGACCTGAATCACCCCTGCCATGTCCCTTCTTGACCAAACCTGAGATGGACATGATCCATGAGCCTTGGCCGAGGCTTGAATTGCCTTGAATCCATGTTGCAGTGGCATTGTTTTGCCTTGTTATGTTGTTTCATGCATGCTCACCTTTGCACCATCTCCATCCATGTTTGGCGGACCCTTAGGGAACCAAAACCTGATCCAAACTCTTGCTCTAGCCTTGTATTTCACCTACGGCTGAGCCTAATGAAAGTTGGAAGTAAGTGCAAAGCATTTCTGCTTTGATTTATGCAGTTAATTCTAGCTTAATTTAATCGTATTTTTGGTTTGAAAGCTTATAGTTGTGATATTGTTTTTGTTTGATTTGTTTCAAGGGAATTGATCTTCGGTTCTCTCATTTGTATCTTGTCGTGCTATCCTGCTTGTGTCGATCTCTTTTGTGCATTCGTTGTTGTGTCTCCAACTTAAACCGGCGAGTTATTCTCACCAGACAATTTTACCTATATAACCAGTAAATTGACCACTTGTGAATCTGTATAATGCGTCACTGTATTATATCTGCTATGCTATGATAATATGATTGTTCACCTATGCTTAAACACCTGTTATATCATATGTTACTGTTATATTATGTTGTTATGTTATTTTTATCATTTTATCGCACTGCAAGTTCCCTTTAGATTAGGATCACTATGGGTTGAAATGATACATACCCGAACGGACTCTCGAATAAGGGAAAATCGTTATGGGCTGAATTGATAGGCCTGAGCAATTTTCAAATTATTTCATTTACTTGGGACTACGGGTTTGAAATGACAAAACCCGTGTTTTCTTTGTAAATTACGGATTGAAATGATATATTACCCGCATCTCTTTTTCTAGCGTAGAAAATTTTATACAGACCCGTAGTTAAAATATGTTTTTCTAAAAATTTTAAAATATTTTAGAAATGTAAATATTATAATATTTTTAAGTTTAATTAAAAATGATTTTTGTAAAGTATTATTGATTTTTCTACAAATTTATAAGTGAAATAAACTATGGAAAAGTTAGAAAATTTGAATATAAGTTATTTTGGAAACTTAAATTTAGTGATAATTGGAATTTAAATTAAATATGAAAATATGATAAATTTATGGTAATTTGGATTAGAATGATTTTAAAGTGATTTTATAATATATTAATGGATTTTTTGAATAAAGTTAAAATGTGAAATGAACGAATATTTAAGTTGAAATTTGGAAATATAACTTAAATTGGGAATTTGTGATTTTGGCGTAAAAGTGAATTTTAAGCTAAGTAAATAAAAATGAAAATAAGTTATATTTGAAAATTTAAACTTAAGTGTTAACTTAAAATTTAATTTAATGAATTTAAAATTGAATGTTGAAATTTAATAAGTGAATTATTATTAAATCTTGATTTCGAATGGAAATTTAACGTTATAAAATTGTGAATTTAAGGAAAATTAAATGATGATTATAAAGGTGAAATTATATGATTTTATAAGTTAAAAATGATTTAGGTAAATATAATTATTTGTGAAATTATATTGAATATTTTACGTTCATTAACTACATTTCTGAAATGCTATTAATTCTAATGTAAATGATAATACAGCATTTGTAAATGTTGTAGTTGATAATAATGAACCAAATGGCTAAATAAGGTTAAAGGCTATTATAGCATTTTGTAAAGTGCTATAATTATTGAATTAAACCAAGTTTTATTTGAAACTAATGTAACCTATTACAGCATTCCTAAATGCTGTCTTTTGTTAAATTGAACTGTTTTGAATGTGACTTTCCGTAGCATTGTCTAAATGCTGCGAAAGTTGAATTTTCATTGTTTTAATAAATTTAAGTGAATAAATGAATTTTGAAAGATTAAAATTTGGAAATTTAATAATTTAATTATTAAATATAATAACTTCATTTTTACGATTTAAAATGGAGTAATTTGTTTTGAAATACAAACTATTTTGAAATGTGTGCTGAAATGGTATTATAAATAAATGAATGGTTTGGAAGATACGATATTTGATATTTTGAAATGGATTTTTGAATGATATTGAATTTTTGAAATGATATTAGATTTCGAAGTATAAAATACCGTTTTGAAATTTTAACCACGGGATGTATTAATTTATAGTTTAACTGATCCTTAAAGGATGGGCGATCCCAAGCATCCTTTAAGTTATTGTATCTTTATTACAGTTCACTTGAGTTAGTTTACACTATATAAGTATATATGTCCTGACTCGAGTGTTTTGTGTTTTAGTTTATGCTTGGGGCAGCTTGAGTATTTACAGCTTAGCTTTGGATTTCTTTCCTGGAGCTAGGAATCGCTGGAGATTCTGCTTGTCTAGTATCTGTTCCCTTTCAGTTTCAGTTTTCTATTTCAGTTCTGTATTTATAAACTGCTATGTATTTGGATTTCTATTGTATATGTTTCAGACTGATATTATGTATTATGTTTTTGAGAGTTTGTTATAGTAGCTTCATGAACTACTATGGTATTTTAATTTCCGCTGCGAGTTATTCTGATATTTCTATGTCTGTGATTCGGTGATTATATTTCATTTGCTCCAAATTTATTTACAATGCGGTATTTTGAGCAATTCAAGTCCGACATGTGTGTATGCGAATGGCTGAAAATACCGGGTTGTTATAGTAACTCCTTAACGTTATTTAAAAGTAAGTTTATTTTACTAATAGACATTATTATAATAGCGAAATATTACAACATAGTAAATAGTTTAACGGATCCTTAGGAGATGTGAATCCCGAGAATCTCTTGAGTTACTGCACTCACGTTAGACACTGGATAGGAGATGTCAAATCCCGTTAACATCTCTGATGTCGTTCCACTCATATTGTTTATTGTTGATTTAACTTACATAAGATCTTTTAGTTCTGACTCGAGTGTTTTGTCTTTTCAATTCGCCTGGGTCAGCATGAGCATTTTAGGATTTGAAGACCGTATTCTGGAGGACGAAGATTTATTATTATTAGTTATTATAGTATTCCACTATATTCTCACTGTTCCGCTGCATTGTTATTGATTTTTCTCTGGTATGTGCAACACTGGTATGTATTGTATAAGTATAATCGAATAATTTGTAAAACAGCTTCATGAATTGTATATTTGATTATTTTATTTTATTGTTCCGCTGCAAGATTCTGCTTTGTTCATTTTTTTTCTCTGCTTTTTCTATTTATCCCATAACAATCCGCCCTTCTGTATGGTTTAAGTCTGACGTGTGTGGTTTATCGTCGATATAAAGCATGTGAAAAGGCGGGACATTACATCTGGTATCAAAGCTTTGGTTTAGCGATAAACCTTAGCTTTGTGGGGTCTGACTCTTTATTAATAGGGTAGTAATACCCTATGATGAGTCGTTGAGTGTATATATGAGAGAGTGTATTTGTTAGTGTTATAAAAGGGTTTTAATATTGTGTTAATTTGTTCCGTTTTGTATTTATAAATTCTGGTTGGTGCATAAGGCGCTATGGCATCAATAGGGATTTCTAAACACTTAATATGACAGACCGACACAATATTTGTTTTGAATATAGGTGAATGAAATAATTTTTCCTATTATATTTTCCATATATAAAATAAATTTTTTATAAATGTTATATATATTTGGTTGTAATATATTGGTTGTTAGGTAATGAAATTTATAAATAATAGTTGAAATGAGATTGAAAATAAAATTAAAAAGAAAATTGGAAATTTAGAATTTAAGTTCCAGGGTTTTGAAACTTTATTTCGAATGATTTTGGAATATAATGATAATATTATTGGAAGTGTGTTTTTGTAACATCCCGCCTTTTTGCACACTTTAAACCAACACACGTGCCAATTCAAAGCATACGCAAGGGCGGATTGTTATGGGGTAAATAAGAAAAACAGAGAAGAAATAAGAACAAAAACAGAATCTCACAGCGGAAGGATAAAATATAATAACAAATATACAGTTCATAAACAGTTTACAAAAGCTTGATTCTTCTTTTACAATAAATATCAGAGTTACACATACCAATACAAGCAATGCAGCGGAATAGAAAGAGTGTGGTGTAATACTATATATAACATAATACTTATTCTTCGTCTTCGTCCTCCAAAGCTAAAATCTGCTATCCTGAAATGCTCGGACTGACCCGAGCGAATTTGAATAGACAAAAACACCCGAGTCAGACTAGAATATCTTATGTGAGTTAAATAAACAGAATATAAATATGAGTACAGTAACTCAAGAGATGTTCGGGATTTACATCTCCTAAGAATCCGTTAAACTATTTACTATGTAGTATATTGCGCTATTATAATAGTGTCTATTTATAAAATAAACTTACTTTTAAATAGCGTTAAGGCTTTACATTTTCCACCTTAACACGTAATAGTCCCAGTAGTCCGTCCAATATCATAGCCCCTCCTGATCGGGAAGCCACTAGAGGATACCACACGGGCTACGGGAGAAAACCAAACTCGTACAAGGCGCGATATGGTAGGTGACACGGCACAACTAGGCAATGCCAGGGTAGATATACCAATTGCTATCCAGGCTGGTGGAAACGCGTAGCCGCAGTTACCGCCCACCTCGGACTAACTCCCCAAAATCAAAATATAGAAGTGGCCACTGAATCAAATCCAAGTCAAATTATAATATCGAAGAGGAGCGTCCGATCAGAGGAATGACCTCATTGGCCTGAGAATCGCTCCTGTTTTAGCCACCTTATGCCAACTCATGGGAGTTGGGTCCACGTATTTACCTTACAGGAAACGTCGCCACCACCTACTTCATTCTGGAATCTCCACCGCGTACACGGTTAGTCAAAGTGGTTTTCGGTATCGACAGAGAGTATGTCCATATCCGATCCCGGTCTCTTTGCCAACCAATCGTTATTATAACACCGCGGTCATTTAAAAATAGTTTATACTTTTAAAACCAGAATATAATCCATTTCAAACCGTAATATTACGATATCATTTCTTCTTTTAAAACCCAAAACAATATGATATCGTTTATCCCAAATAAAATTATTCCTTTCCAAAAAAATTATGTCACTTTTTATTATTTAATATCCCATGTAACCAATATTCTGTTTGTAACTTTCAACATAATTCTTCGAAAATCCATAGTATTTTAAAACCATTATTTTCAAAACTAAATGGTTTGGATATTCAACGGTATGCGAATTAAAAAGGTTTAACTTTACTGTTGCTTTACAAAGAAATAAATTACATGGCTTTCCAAATATTTCTTCTTTTAAAGTTAAACCAAAATCCAAAATATTACTTCAAGTCCCAAAACCATTTCAATTTTATATATATTTATATCCATTTTTGAGCATTAATATTTCAACTAAAGTTGGATTTTTATCCTTTCAAAATCAATATTCTATTAATTAATCTTGACCATTCACATAAAATCCATAATTAATAAGACTTCAATTTCTAGTAAAATATATATATATATATTTCCAAATTCAATTTTTACTAGAATATTCATTTCAAAATATTTTGGGAAAAATCCAATTATAAATATCATATCTTTAAAATTTCCAACTTAATATTTAAACATAGGATATAAATCATCAAACTCCATTTTCTTAATTTCTTCCATTTTCAATAAAGAAATTTATATTCCTTTTAATTTCAAAATTTCAACTTCATAGGTATATAAATATGAAATAAAATATTTATACAATATAAATTTAAGATTTATAGACCGTATTCAATCCAAACCATAGAAATCACATTAAAATAGTTATATATAGACCGCGGTGCCTGTATATAATTTTCTATCCTATGGTCAAGTGATACGGATATTTATCATTTCAATCCGCAATTTAAAAAAATAAAACTTTGCGGTTTTATCATTTCAAACCACAATCCCGAATGAAATGTAAAATATATGCTAACTTGCAGTTTAATGATATCAAATAAAACATCCATTCAACAAAACATCCATCATCCAGTCACAAACATCAAGCAATATCAATCAATAACAATTATATATATGATCATATATAACAGGTGATAACTGGCAGTTTATTCAAATTAAAATTTTCAACTATTAATCTAACAATTTATATTCAGTGATAATTGACATAACTGTTAACTAGCAGTTCATATGCAACCAAAAATTTCTAACAGCCAATTAACACGCAATAAATCAATTAAATTAACAGTTACATTCAATAAAATGCAATTCAACAGATATGAATGAAATAACATGCCAAAAGCTCATAAATAAATTTCTATTCATTTCTAAAATTTATTTAACAAACATAAAAGCTTCTAGTAGTTGTGAGTGGGTTAAAACACTCACCTTTTGAATTTAAATTGAATTCAAATCCAATTTAAACCCAAAAATTGGACAGTCTCCAAATTCATCCAAACCAGTGCCAAAACGTCAGAAATTCCGATACGATCCCAGCAAAACAAACCGCGCGTGAATCCGAGCTCGTATGCAAAAGTTATGAAAATTTGAAAAATGAAAAATTCTGGTCCTGGGTCAACTTCGGGTTCGACTTCGGGGCGCCGCCTCATTTCCCCGATGCTTGCTTGGAGTTTTCGCCAAAACGACCCGGAACGACCCGAGTCATTTTCTTCCTGACCCGAAGTTGCTCTAGGGTTTTCTCCTCTGAAACCCGAAGCGCGACCAGAAGCTGCTGCAGATCCACAAAATTTTTTTTTTTTTTTTTTTTTTTTTTTTTTGAAATAAAATTTTGGAATTTGGGAATTAGGTTTTTTTCTGCCATTGGAATGAGGAGTTGAGAAGGAGATGTACGTATAGAAAAATGAAAATAAGGAGTGGCTAGGGTTTATAATCGCAAATATATAGACAGATAAAAGAAGGCTAGGTGGGTACGGATAACGAACGTGCTAAACGATAGTTGGCCCAAAAAGCCCGTTCTGCCTCCGGAGTCGAATTTGTTAAAACTATATATCCAAATAGGTGTTTCAAAATATTCTGAACGCGATGGAAAAAGTTTCGCGACCAAATTCGATCGTATGAAGAAGTTATGCTAAAAAAATAAAAATTTCAAATTGATTTCAAAATGCGTAAATTTCAAGGCGTTTCGAGTCCGTACGATCAAACGACAAGTCCGATCGCAACGAAACTTGAAACATTATTATAATTCACCGTTACGGATCCGATGAAACTAGTTTCGTCGAAATCCGAGTCCGTGACAAAAATGACTATTTTTAATATTTATTAAATAAATTAAAATAAATCATAAAATCCAAATTTTCTTTCAACTTTAAATATTGGCCAAATTTCATTACTTATATAATCCAATCAATTCCCAATAATTTAGCAAGCTTGGATGTGAATTAAAATTTATAAGTATATAAATTTCGCAGTGTTAACCTCTGCGTTTTCTTATTATTTGGGAATTATAAATTTTATTCGCAAAACCCAATTATTTAATCATATACTTATACTCTCATCTTAAATCTAATTATATAAATAACTTGATTTCTATTATCCAACTCAAAATATATCAATTATTCTCCAACTACATAGTTAACGTTTCTTTTATATATCACTGTGGTAATATTTCAAAATGTTCATCTTTTGTTTGCATAAATTACTGTATTTAGATAAAATTGTAATTTTGGTAACTTATCACATAAATAACTTAAAACCTCAACTAATACATTCCACCTTTGTTTCATCTTATTCATTCACTCATCAATATTCCGTACTAACTACAAAATTTAGTGTATTCCTTTAAATTGATCAAAATAAGACTTATCAACTAATAGAAAGATTTACGTACAAAATTTATTGTCATACATCTAATTTACAAGCCTATACTTAATTATTATCCTACAATACGTTTTACGTTACTATAATGTTCATTCTTCCGTTCCTACGTTTCTATAAATTTATTCCTTTATAATTTATTTAACGCAACACTTAATCTACACCTATTGCGATGTTTCAAATTTACTTGAATGAACAATTTCTTTACTTAAAATAGTTGTTGTAAACTCTTAATTCCACATTTATAAGTGTATTATTATTTTCACTCAAATATTATACATATATATAGAGTATTGGGTTTTTTATTTAATCATCATTTATCATATATATTAATTAATTAAATTCAATACTTAAGTCTGACTAAATTTATTCCCCAAATACACATTTACATTTCTCAACCAATAAATATAACCAATCAAATTCTCATTTTATTGAACCTTGGTCAATTCCACACGTTAATTTTACTTAAAGTCTCAATTAATTAATTTACCTCGGTTTCATTACCTTATTACCTTATATGCATAATTGACATGGTTATATCTTCCATTACATCAATAATTTATCATTTCATTTCTATGCAATATATACTCATCTTATTCCATTTATTTGGTTACTGCATTGAAATCTATTTATTAACCAATACTAACGTTATTATCATAAAAAAAAATTTGATTCTCAATTTTATTCAATACTTAGAACAAAAATTTTCACATTAAATCAAATCCTTCTATTCAAACCAAGTATCATGCTATGATAATATTTTACGTTGGTTACACTGAAAAAAATCAACTTTTTATCGTTATCAATTAAACATACATTAATTGCACAAATTAAAGGAATTAATTGCCATTTATCAAATTAAATTTTTCATACATCAATCTATTTCATCTAAATCCTTACCTATGAATATTGCAACCTTTAATTCCATTAAATACCAATTAACCCAAATTATTTCATTTATTCTAAGTCATATCACTAAAATAATTCATCATAATAAACTTAAAATCTATACGTTTATTGATTTATTTCTATTTGTCTTATGTTAAATTCTAAATTTAGTAAGACAACCTAAAGTACTCCACTCAATCGACAGCCCCTTTCAATTGTTAATACGTACTTAAATTTCTACAGTTGCCTTCCATCTGCACTTCCGTTACTATGATAAAAATTAGTAACGTTTATGCCATCAATCCATCATAATTACTTACCCTTAATTGAGTTTGATTTCCAAATAAATTTGCTGACCCTTAATTAGACAATTTATAAAAGTTTGTCATCATACCTATAGTTCTACGCTTATGCTATGTCTTAAATTTCAATAAATTTATAAATTTTGAGATGTTCATTAGGGTTTACAAATTTATTGACTTGCAATAACAGGGTTTCTTAATCTATTCAATTTATCGTTCACAATCTTTTATTGCATTAAATTGGTTTAATATTCCCATATTAAATTTTATGTACAGGTAAGAATTTTTCTTTCTTTCTCTACTTAATTCATTTGAATTTTATTCAAATGTCTTTAAATAGGTTTCTAAGTCACTTCTATATAATTTATTCTAGCCTTCATTTTAATACTTATCTACCACCTTTATTCTTTCAACTAAAATAAATTACAAAATCCTATTAAACAAACAATTTTAAATGGTCGAACTTAACGGGTCGTTACACTCTCCCCCACTCAAAACTTTTCGTCCCCGAAAAGGAAAAAGAAGGGAGAAGGAAGAATAAAACAGTACATCTCAATTCAATATTAGCTTATAAATAATAATTTACTGGATTAATTTCCTTTAATGAAATATACCCGTTTTATAGCCATTATAAACTTTTATACTTAAATAATTAAAGTTGGAAAAACATTTTCAACAAAATTCTAAGTCCAAAATTTACGGAAAATTTTGGCAGAGTCTCCTTTGTACGGAGAGGCTCGGGAGAAAATAAAATATCAAAATATAACAAATATATTACAAATATTATCAAAATATTATATCCCAACACGGGCAACTATATAAAATAGCGCTTTAAACGTAATCCGAAAACGTACCTATTTGTCGGGCAATACGCTTATTATTATGGAACCAAAAGCAGTTGCTTCCATCACCTGCATTCACTTATATAATCTAAAAGTTAAATATCTATATTACAGTGAAATGTTTGGGTAGATTCAATCATTCATATCCAAATCAAATGCAACAACCATACATTTTAACAAACGGCACACACCACAAACAACAATCATTCAATCAACAACCGTTAGTTGTTCGGGTTCAAATTATGAAATTTTACGGAGTGAGAAATAACTATCAAGTGCATCCGTTACTCAACAGTCTTAGATGGAATAGAGATAGATTATTGTTCCTCCAACAACTCCAAAATTCCTTACCCAACAACCATACATCAACCAAACAATTCAAATCAACACCACAATAGCTTATTATACATTTATTTCATGCTTCAGTGGTTTTATTTTCTTTCTTTCATTTATGGAGGGATTTCTTTGTTTCTTACAATTTTCATTTTCCATTTGTTACAAAATTCATTATATTGTATTCCAATTTATTGACTAAGGTTTATATCATCTATTTATACTACTTACCCTTTCTTATATAGTAAAATTTCCAATTTAACTTAAGTTTATACAATTAATTCTCATTTATAACAGCAAATTTATTGAATACCTTAATTACCTCAAGCTTCACTTGTAAGATTTCCCCTTACATTTTCTTACTAACATTGCAACTTTTATTATATGGTAAGTTATGTATGTTTAAGAATGCAAGTGAAAATTTACAAGTTTCTTCTCAATTCCTTTTTATTTATTAATGGTTCAATAAATATATATTCGTTTTATAAATTACAATTTCAACTTACCCTTAATTTCATTCCTTTATTTAATGTTTACGTTTTATTATATTTAATTACAGTAACCCTCTACTTACACTTAAATTATTAACCTTAAAACCTCCATTTTTATAAATAAAGGATCTTATTAATTCATTATCTAGGGTTTATAGACATTTATTTATATTACCTACTTTTTATTATATTACTAGTAGCATTTTAAAACATACTTAAGTTTATAACCGTACACATCAATCTTTATTTATTAAAGAATTTCATTTTATTTACTTAAGTTAAAATCACCTATTAATAATACTCACCTTTAATTTGGGTAAAATTTCAATTATCACTTAAGTTTATACCAATAAATTCTTATTATAACAGTAATTTATTGAATACTTCATTTTTCCTAAATTCCTACTTGTAAAATATTCAATTCCAGTTTCTCATTTAACACTTCAACTTTTATATTTGGGTAAGTTATTTATGTTAAGGAAATTGCAATTGAACTTATACAAGTTTAATCTCCATTCTTTTAATTAAATTTAATGTTTATTCATATTACCCTTTGTCTCATATGTATGCAAATTCCTCTTTATAGCTTTGCAGTTATTCTCTTATTTCAATTAGAGGTTTCAATTCATTCATTCTTCAATAAATCTTTTCCATTATTTATCAGTTAAAAACTTTTACTTCCCTTATCCCTAGCATTAACTTTCTTACTTAATATTTCACTAACAAAGTTTAAACAATTAATTAACGGAAAAATTTAGAATTAAATACCGGGTCAAATTTTAATCTATTTCAAAATAATAGATAAATAAGTTCTTACAACTTTTATATCTCTAATTATATTTAGAACAATAAAAGAAAATTTTTAGAAAATTTCAAAAATAAATCTGCAGTAGAATTTACTACAGTGGCCTTTCCCCTTCGAAACTCGAAAATGAAAGTCGATGATGCGGCCGTCATCACCGAATTTATTTTCCAGCGACAGAGAGGAAAGTACAGAATTTAATTCTTTTCCAAAATCTTCTTTAAAACAATTCTTCCAATTTATACGAAATATTTATATAAGAAAATACTTATAAACCAAATCAATAAATTTCACAAATTCTTTGAAAGCAAATTTTCAAAAATCCCGGACTTAAGTTCTAAATCTCCAAATTTGGTTTATTATAATTTCACTTAGCTTCAGTTATTATAAATATTTTTATTGCCTAACATCCAATCTATAGCAACCAAATATATATATATCTTTATAAAACTATTTTTATATATAGAAATATAATAGGCAAAATTATTTCATTCACCTATATTAAAAACAAATATTATGTCGGTCTGTCCTATTAAGTGTTTAGAAATCCCTATTGATGACATAGCGTCCCATGCATCAACCAGAATTTATAAATACAAAGCGGAACAGATTAACACAATATTAAAATCTTTTTATTAATACTAACAAGTACGCTCTCTCTTATATATACACTCAGCGACTCCCATAGGATATTTCTACCCTATTAACAAAGAGTCAAACCCCACAAAGCCAAGGTTTATCGCTAAACCAAAGCTCTGATACCAACTGTAACATCCCGCCTTTTTGCACACTTTAAACCAACACACGTGCCAATTCAAAGCATACGCAAGGGCGGATTGTTATGGGGTAAATAAGAAAAACAGAGAAGAAATAAGAACAAAAACAGAATCTCACAGCGGAAGGATAAAATATAATAACAAATATACAGTTCATAAACAGTTTACAAAAGCTTGATTCTTCTTTTACAATAAATATCAGAGTTACACATACCAATACAAGCAATGCAGCGGAATAGAAAGAGTGTGGTGTAATACTATATATAACATAATACTTATTCTTCGTCTTCGTCCTCCAAAGCTAAAATCTGCTATCCTGAAATGCTCGGACTGACCCGAGCGAATTTGAATAGACAAAAACACCCGAGTCAGACTAGAATATCTTATGTGAGTTAAATAAACAGAATATAAATATGAGTACAGTAACTCAAGAGATGTTCGGGATTTACATCTCCTAAGGATCCGTTAAACTATTTACTATGTAGTATATTGCGCTATTATAATAGTGTCTATTTATAAAATAAACTTACTTTTAAATAGCGTTAAGGCTTTACATTTTCCACCTTAACACGTAATAGTCCCAGTAGTCCGTCCAATATCATAGCCCCTCCTGATCGGGAAGCCACTAGAGGATACCACACGGGCTACGGGAGAAAACCAAACTCGTACAAGGCGCGATATGGTAGGTGACACGGCACAACTAGGCAATGCCAGGGTAGATATACCAATTGCTATCCAGGCTGGTGGAAACGCGTAGCCGCAGTTACCGCCCACCTCGGACTAACTCCCCAAAATCAAAATATAGAAGTGGCCACTGAATCAAATCCAAGTCAAATTATAATATCGAAGAGGAGCGTCCGATCAGAGGAATGACCTCATTGGCCTGAGAATCGCTCCTGTTTTAGCCACCTTATGCCAACTCATGGGAGTTGGGTCCACGTATTTACCTTACAGGAAACGTCGCCACCACCTACTTCATTCTGGAATCTCCACCGCGTACACGGTTAGTCAAAGTGGTTTTCGGTATCGACAGAGAGTATGTCCATATCCGATCCCGGTCTCTTTGCCAACCAATCGTTATTATAACACCGCGGTCATTTAAAAATAGTTTATACTTTTAAAACCAGAATATAATCCATTTCAAACCGTAATATTACGATATCATTTCTTCTTTTAAAACCCAAAACAATATGATATCGTTTATCCCAAATAAAATTATTCCTTTCCAAAAAAATTATGTCACTTTTTATTATTTAATATCCCATGTAACCAATATTCTGTTTGTAACTTTCAACATAATTCTTCGAAAATCCATAGTATTTTAAAACCATTATTTTCAAAACTAAATGGTTTGGATATTCAACGGTATGCGAATTAAAAAGGTTTAACTTTACTGTTGCTTTACAAAGAAATAAATTACATGGCTTTCCAAATATTTCTTCTTTTAAAGTTAAACCAAAATCCAAAATATTACTTCAAGTCCCAAAACCATTTCAATTTTATATATATTTATATCCATTTTTGAGCATTAATATTTCAACTAAAGTTGGATTTTTATCCTTTCAAAATCAATATTCTATTAATTAATCTTGACCATTCACATAAAATCCATAATTAATAAGACTTCAATTTCTAGTAAAATATATATATATATATTTCCAAATTCAATTTTTACTAGAATATTCATTTCAAAATATTTTGGGAAAAATCCAATTATAAATATCATATCTTTAAAATTTCCAACTTAATATTTAAACATAGGATATAAATCATCAAACTCCATTTTCTTAATTTCTTCCATTTTCAATAAAGAAATTTATATTCCTTTTAATTTCAAAATTTCAACTTCATAGGTATATAAATATGAAATAAAATATTTATACAATATAAATTTAAGATTTATAGACCGTATTCAATCCAAACCATAGAAATCACATTAAAATAGTTATATATAGACCGCGGTGCCTGTATATAATTTTCTATCCTATGGTCAAGTGATACGGATATTTATCATTTCAATCCGCAATTTAAAAAAATAAAACATTGCGGTTTTATCATTTCAAACCACAATCCCGAATGAAATGTAAAATGTATGCTAACTTGCAGTTTAATGATATCAAATAAAACATCCATTCAACAAAACATCCATCATCCAGTCACAAACATCAAGCAATATCAATCAATAACAATTATATATATGATCATATATAACAGGTGATAACTGACAGTTTATTCAAATTAAAATTTTCAACTATTAATCTAACAATTTATATTCAGTGATAATTGACATAACTGTTAACTAGCAGTTCATATGCAACCAAAAATTTCTAACAGCCAATTAACACGCAATAAATCAATTAAATTAACAGTTACATTCAATAAAATGCAATTCAACAGATATGAATGAAATAACATGCCAAAAGCTCATAAATAAATTTCTATTCATTTCTAAAATTTATTTAACAAACATAAAAGCTTCTAGTAGTTGTGAGTGGGTTAAAACACTCACCTTTTGAATTTAAATTGAATTCAAATCCAATTTAAACCCAAAAATTGGACAGTCTCCAAATTCATCCAAACCAGTGCCAAAACGTCAGAAATTCCGATACGATCCCAGCAAAACAAACCGCGCGTGAATCCGAGCTCGTATGCAAAAGTTATGAAAATTTGAAAAATGAAAAATTCTGGTCCTGGGTCAACTTCGGGTTCGACTTCGGGGCGCCGCCTCATTTCCCCGATGCTTGCTTGGAGTTTTCGCCAAAACGACCCGGAGCGACCCGAGTCATTTTCTTCCTGACCCGAAGTTGCTCTAGGGTTTTCTCCTCTGAAACCCGAAGCGCGACCAGAAGCTGCTGCAGATCCACAAAATTTTTTTTTTTTTTTTTTTTTTTTTTTTTGAAATAAAATTTTGGAATTTGGGAATTAGGTTTTTTTCTGCCATTGGAATGAGGAGTTGAGAAGGAGATGTACGTATAGAAAAATGAAAATAAGGAGTGGCTAGGGTTTATAATCGCAAATATATAGACAGATAAAAGAAGGCTAGGTGGGTACGGATAACGAACGTGCTAAACGATAGTTGGCCCAAAAAGCCCGTTCTGCCTCCGGAGTCGAATTTGTTAAAACTATATATCCAAATAGGTGTTTCAAAATATTCTGAACGCGATGGAAAAAGTTTCGCGACCAAATTCGATCGTATGAAGAAGTTATGCTAAAAAAATAAAAATTTCAAATTGATTTCAAAATGCGTAAATTTCAAGGCGTTTCGAGTCCGTACGATCAAACGACAAGTCCGATCGCAACGAAACTTGAAACATTATTATAATTCACCGTTACGGATCCGATGAAACTAGTTTCGTCGAAATCCGAGTCCGTGACAAAAATGACTATTTTTAATATTTATTAAATAAATTAAAATAAATCATAAAATCCAAATTTTCTTTCAACTTTAAATATTGGCCAAATTTCATTACTTATATAATCCAATCAATTCCCAATAATTTAGCAAGCTTGGATGTGAATTAAAATTTATAAGTATATAAATTTCGCAGTGTTAACCTCTGCGTTTTCTTATTATTTGGGAATTATAAATTTTATTCGCAAAACCCAATTATTTAATCATATACTTATACTCTCATCTTAAATCTAATTATATAAATAACTTGATTTCTATTATCCAACTCAAAATATATCAATTATTCTCCAACTACATAGTTAACGTTTCTTTTATATATCACTGTGGTAATATTTCAAAATGTTCATCTTTTGTTTGCATAAATTACTGTATTTAGATAAAATTGTAATTTTGGTAACTTATCACATAAATAACTTAAAACCTCAACTAATACATTCCACCTTTGTTTCATCTTATTCATTCACTCATCAATATTCCGTACTAACTACAAAATTTAGTGTATTCCTTTAAATTGATCAAAATAAGACTTATCAACTAATAGAAAGATTTACGTACAAAATTTATTGTCATACATCTAATTTACAAGCCTATACTTAATTATTATCCTACAATACGTTTTACGTTACTATAATGTTCATTCTTCCGTTCCTACGTTTCTATAAATTTATTCCTTTATAATTTATTTAACGCAACACTTAATCTACACCTATTGCGATGTTTCAAATTTACTTGAATGAACAATTTCTTTACTTAAAATAGTTGTTGTAAACTCTTAATTCCACATTTATAAGTGTATTATTATTTTCACTCAAATATTATACATATATATAGAGTATTGGGTTTTTTATTTAATCATCATTTATCATATATATTAATTAATTAAATTCAATACTTAAGTCTGACTAAATTTATTCCCCAAATACACATTTACATTTCTCAACCAATAAATATAACCAATCAAATTCTCATTTTATTGAACCTTGGTCAATTCCACACGTTAATTTTACTTAAAGTCTCAATTAATTAATTTACCTCGGTTTCATTACCTTATTACCTTATATGCATAATTGACATGGTTATATCTTCCATTACATCAATAATTTATCATTTCATTTCTATGCAATATATACTCATCTTATTCCATTTATTTGGTTACTGCATTGAAATCTATTTATTAACCAATACTAACGTTATTATCATAAAAAAAAATTTGATTCTCAATTTTATTCAATACTTAGAACAAAAATTTTCACATTAAATCAAATCCTTCTATTCAAACCAAGTATCATGCTATGATAATATTTTACGTTGGTTACACTGAAAAAAATCAACTTTTTATCGTTATCAATTAAACATACATTAATTGCACAAATTAAAGGAATTAATTGCCATTTATCAAATTAAATTTTTCATACATCAATCTATTTCATCTAAATCCTTACCTATGAATATTGCAACCTTTAATTCCATTAAATACCAATTAACCCAAATTATTTCATTTATTCTAAGTCATATCACTAAAATAATTCATCATAATAAACTTAAAATCTATACGTTTATTGATTTATTTCTATTTGTCTTATGTTAAATTCTAAATTTAGTAAGACAACCTAAAGTACTCCACTCAATCGACAGCCCCTTTCAATTGTTAATACGTACTTAAATTTCTACAGTTGCCTTCCATCTGCACTTCCGTTACTATGATAAAAATTAGTAACGTTTATGCCATCAATCCATCATAATTACTTACCCTTAATTGAGTTTGATTTCCAAATAAATTTGCTGGCCCTTAATTAGACAATTTATAAAAGTTTGTCATCATACCTATAGTTCTACGTTTATGCTATGTCTTAAATTTCAATAAATTTATAAATTTTGAGATGTTCATTAGGGTTTACAAATTTATTGACTTGCAATAACAGGGTTTCTTAATCTATTCAATTTATCGTTCACAATCTTTTATTGCATTAAATTGGTTTAATATTCCCATATTAAATTTTATGTACAGGTAAGAATTTTTCTTTCTTTCTCTACTTAATTCATTTGAATTTTATTCAAATGTCTTTAAATAGGTTTCTAAGTCACTTCTATATAATTTATTCTAGCCTTCATTTTAATACTTATCTACCACCTTTATTCTTTCAACTAAAATAAATTACAAAATCCTATTAAACAAACAATTTTAAATGGTCGAACTTAACGGGTCGTTACACTCTCCCCCACTCAAAACTTTTCGTCCCCGAAAAGGAAAAAGAAGGGAGAAGGAAGAATAAAACAGTACATCTCAATTCAATATTAGCTTATAAATAATAATTTACTGGATTAATTTCCTTTAATGAAATATACCCGTTTTATAGCCATTATAAACTTTTATACTTAAATAATTAAAGTTGGAAAAACATTTTCAACAAAATTCTAAGTCCAAAATTTACGGAAAATTTTGGCAGAGTCTCCTTTGTACGGAGAGGCTCGGGAGAAAATAAAATATCAAAATATAACAAATATATTACAAATATTATCAAAATATTATATCCCAACACGGGCAACTATATAAAATAGCGCTTTAAACGTAATCCGAAAACGTACCTATTTGTCGGGCAATACGCTTATTATTATGGAACCAAAAGCAGTTGCTTCCATCACCTGCATTCACTTATATAATCTAAAAGTTAAATATCTATATTACAGTGAAATGTTTGGGTAGATTCAATCATTCATATCCAAATCAAATGCAACAACCATACATTTTAACAAACGGCACACACCACAAACAACAATCATTCAATCAACAACCGTTAGTTGTTCGGGTTCAAATTATGAAATTTTACGGAGTGAGAAATAACTATCAAGTGCATCCGTTACTCAACAGTCTTAGATGGAATAGAGATAGATTATTGTTCCTCCAACAACTCCAAAATTCCTTACCCAACAACCATACATCAACCAAACAATTCAAATCAACACCACAATAGCTTATTATACATTTATTTCATGCTTCAGTGGTTTTATTTTCTTTCTTTCATTTATGGAGGGATTTCTTTGTTTCTTACAATTTTCATTTTCCATTTGTTACAAAATTCATTATATTGTATTCCAATTTATTGACTAAGGTTTATATCATCTATTTATACTACTTACCCTTTCTTATATAGTAAAATTTCCAATTTAACTTAAGTTTATACAATTAATTCTCATTTATAACAGCAAATTTATTGAATACCTTAATTACCTCAAGCTTCACTTGTAAGATTTCCCCTTACATTTTCTTACTAACATTGCAACTTTTATTATATGGTAAGTTATGTATGTTTAAGAATGCAAGTGAAAATTTACAAGTTTCTTCTCAATTCCTTTTTATTTATTAATGGTTCAATAAATATATATTCGTTTTATAAATTACAATTTCAACTTACCCTTAATTTCATTCCTTTATTTAATGTTTACGTTTTATTATATTTAATTACAGTAACCCTCTACTTACACTTAAATTATTAACCTTAAAACCTCCATTTTTATAAATAAAGGATCTTATTAATTCATTATCTAGGGTTTACAGACATTTATTTATATTACCTACTTTTTATTATATTACTAGTAGCATTTTAAAACATACTTAAGTTTATAACCGTACACATCAATCTTTATTTATTAAAGAATTTCATTTTATTTACTTAAGTTAAAATCACCTATTAATAATACTCACCTTTAATTTGGGTAAAATTTCAATTATCACTTAAGTTTATACCAATAAATTCTTATTATAACAGTAATTTATTGAATACTTCATTTTTCCTAAATTCCTACTTGTAAAATATTCAATTCCAGTTTCTCATTTAACACTTCAACTTTTATATTTGGGTAAGTTATTTATGTTAAGGAAATTGCAATTGAACTTATACAAGTTTAATCTCCATTCTTTTAATTAAATTTAATGTTTATTCATATTACCCTTTGTCTCATATGTATGCAAATTCCTCTTTATAGCTTTGCAGTTATTCTCTTATTTCAATTAGAGGTTTCAATTCATTCATTCTTCAATAAATCTTTTCCATTATTTATCAGTTAAAAACTTTTACTTCCCTTATCCCTAGCATTAACTTTCTTACTTAATATTTCACTAACAAAGTTTAAACAATTAATTAACGGAAAAATTTAGAATTAAATACCGGGTCAAATTTTAATCTATTTCAAAATAATAGATAAATAAGTTCTTACAACTTTTATATCTCTAATTATATTTAGAACAATAAAAGAAAATTTTTAGAAAATTTCAAAAATAAATCTGCAGTAGAATTTACTACAGTGGCCTTTCCCCTTCGAAACTCGAAAATGAAAGTCGATGATGCGGCCGTCATCACCGAATTTATTTTCCAGCGACAGAGAGGAAAGTACAGAATTTAATTCTTTTCCAAAATCTTCTTTAAAACAATTCTTCCAATTTATACGAAATATTTATATAAGAAAATACTTATAAACCAAATCAATAAATTTCACAAATTCTTTGAAAGCAAATTTTCAAAAATCCCGGACTTAAGTTCTAAATCTCCAAATTTGGTTTATTATAATTTCACTTAGCTTCAGTTATTATAAATATTTTTATTGCCTAACATCCAATCTATAGCAACCAAATATATATATATCTTTATAAAACTATTTTTATATATAGAAATATAATAGGCAAAATTATTTCATTCACCTATATTAAAAACAAATATTATGTCGGTCTGTCCTATTAAGTGTTTAGAAATCCCTATTGATGACATAGCGTCCCATGCATCAACCAGAATTTATAAATACAAAGCGGAACAGATTAACACAATATTAAAATCTTTTTATTAATACTAACAAGTACGCTCTCTCTTATATATACACTCAGCGACTCCCATAGGATATTTCTACCCTATTAACAAAGAGTCAAACCCCACAAAGCCAAGGTTTATCGCTAAACCAAAGCTCTGATACCAACTGTAACATCCCGCCTTTTTGCACACTTTAAACCAACACACGTGCCAATTCAAAGCATACGCAAGGGCGGATTGTTATGGGGTAAATAAGAAAAACAGAGAAGAAATAAGAACAAAAACAGAATCTCACAGTGGAAGGATAAAATATAATAACAAATATACAGTTCATAAACAGTTTACAAAAGCTTGATTCTTCTTTTACAATAAATATCAGAGTTACACATACCAATACAAGCAATGCAGCGGAATAGAAAGAGTGTGGTGTAATACTATATATAACATAATACTTATTCTTCGTCTTCGTCCTCCAAAGCTAAAATCTGCTATCCTGAAATGCTCGGACTGACCCGAGCGAATTTGAATAGACAAAAACACCCGAGTCAGACTAGAATATCTTATGTGAGTTAAATAAACAGAATATAAATATGAGTACAGTAACTCAAGAGATGTTCGAGATTTACATCTCCTAAGGATCCGTTAAACTATTTACTATGTAGTATATTGCGCTATTATAATAGTGTCTATTTATAAAATAAACTTACTTTTAAATAGCGTTAAGGCTTTACATTTTCCACCTTAACACGTAATAGTCCCAGTAGTCCGTCCAATATCATAGCCCCTCCTGATCGGGAAGCCACTAGAGGATACCACACGGGCTACGGGAGAAAACCAAACTCGTACAAGGCGCGATATGGTAGGTGACACGGCACAACTAGGCAATGCCAGGGTAGATATACCAATTGCTATCCAGGCTGGTGGAAACGCGTAGCCGCAGTTACCGCCCACCTCGGACTAACTCCCCAAAATCAAAATATAGAAGTGGCCACTGAATCAAATCCAAGTCAAATTATAATATCGAAGAGGAGCGTCCGATCAGAGGAATGACCTCATTGGCCTGAGAATCGCTCCTGTTTTAGCCACCTTATGCCAACTCATGGGAGTTGGGTCCACGTATTTACCTTACAGGAAACGTCGCCACCACCTACTTCATTCTGGAATCTCCACCGCGTACACGGTTAGTCAAAGTGGTTTTCGGTATCGACAGAGAGTATGTCCATATCCGATCCCGGTCTCTTTGCCAACCAATCGTTATTATAACACCGCGGTCATTTAAAAATAGTTTATACTTTTAAAACCAGAATATAATCCATTTCAAACCGTAATATTACGATATCATTTCTTCTTTTAAAACCCAAAACAATATGATATCGTTTATCCCAAATAAAATTATTCCTTTCCAAAAAAATTATGTCACTTTTTATTATTTAATATCCCATGTAACCAATATTCTGTTTGTAACTTTCAACATAATTCTTCGAAAATCCATAGTATTTTAAAACCATTATTTTCAAAACTAAATGGTTTGGATATTCAACGGTATGCGAATTAAAAAGGTTTAACTTTACTGTTGCTTTACAAAGAAATAAATTACATGGCTTTCCAAATATTTCTTCTTTTAAAGTTAAACCAAAATCCAAAATATTACTTCAAGTCCCAAAACCATTTCAATTTTATATATATTTATATCCATTTTTGAGCATTAATATTTCAACTAAAGTTGGATTTTTATCCTTTCAAAATCAATATTCTATTAATTAATCTTGACCATTCACATAAAATCCATAATTAATAAGACTTCAATTTCTAGTAAAATATATATATATATATATATATTTCCAAATTCAATTTTTACTAGAATATTCATTTCAAAATATTTTGGGAAAAATCCAATTATAAATATCATATCTTTAAAATTTCCAACTTAATATTTAAACATAGGATATAAATCGTCAAACTCCATTTTCTTAATTTCTTCCATTTTCAATAAAGAAATTTATATTCCTTTTAATTTCAAAATTTCAACTTCATAGGTATATAAATATGAAATAAAATATTTATACAATATAAATTTAAGATTTATAGACCGTATTCAATCCAAACCATAGAAATCACATTAAAATAGTTATATATAGACCGCGGTGCCTGTATATAATTTTCTATCCTATGGTCAAGTGATACGGATATTTATCATTTCAATCCGCAATTTAAAAAAATAAAACTTTGCGGTTTTATCATTTCAAACCACAATCCCGAATGAAATGTAAAATGTATGCTAACTTGCAGTTTAATGATATCAAATAAAACATCCATTCAACAAAACATCCATCATCCAGTCACAAACATCAAGCAATATCAATCAATAACAATTATATATATGATCATATATAACAGGTGATAACTGGCAGTTTATTCAAATTAAAATTTTCAACTATTAATCTAACAATTTATATTCAGTGATAATTGACATAACTGTTAACTAGCAGTTCATATGCAACCAAAAATTTCTAACAGCCAATTAACACGCAATAAATCAATTAAATTAACAGTTACATTCAATAAAATGCAATTCAACAGATATGAATGAAATAACATGCCAAAAGCTCATAAATAAATTTCTATTCATTTCTAAAATTTATTTAACAAACATAAAAGCTTCTAGTAGTTGTGAGTGGGTTAAAACACTCACCTTTTGAATTTAAATTGAATTCAAATCCAATTTAAACCCAAAAATTGGACAGTCTCCAAATTCATCCAAACCAGTGCCAAAACGTCAGAAATTCCGATACGATCCCAGCAAAACAAACCGCGCGTGAATCCGAGCTCGTATGCAAAAGTTATGAAAATTTGAAAAATGAAAAATTCTGGTCCTGGGTCAACTTCGGGTTCGACTTCGGGGCGCCGCCTCATTTCCCCGATGCTTGCTTGGAGTTTTCGCCAAAACGACCCGGAGCGACCCGAGTCATTTTCTTCCTGACCCGAAGTTGCTCTAGGGTTTTCTCCTCTGAAACCCGAAGCGCGACCAGAAGCTGCTGCAGATCCACAAATTTTTTTTTTTTTTTTTTTTTTTTTTTTGAAATAAAATTTTGGAATTTGGGAATTAGGTTTTTTTCTGCCATTGGAATGAGGAGTTGAGAAGGAGATGTACGTATAGAAAAATGAAAATAAGGAGTGGCTAGGGTTTATAATCGCAAATATATAGACAGATAAAAGAAGGCTAGGTGGGTACGGATAACGAACGTGCTAAACGATAGTTGGCCCAAAAAGCCCGTTCTGCCTCCGGAGTCGAATTTGTTAAAACTATATATCCAAATAGGTGTTTCAAAATATTCTGAACGCGATGGAAAAAGTTTCGCGACCAAATTCGATCGTATGAAGAAGTTATGCTAAAAAAATAAAAATTTCAAATTGATTTCAAAATGCGTAAATTTCAAGGCGTTTCGAGTCCGTACGATCAAACGACAAGTCCGATCGCAACGAAACTTGAAACATTATTATAATTCACCGTTACGGATCCGATGAAACTAGTTTCGTCGAAATCCGAGTCCGTGACAAAAATGACTATTTTTAATATTTATTAAATAAATTAAAATAAATCATAAAATCCAAATTTTCTTTCAACTTTAAATATTGGCCAAATTTCATTACTTATATAATCCAATCAATTCCCAATAATTTAGCAAGCTTGGATGTGAATTAAAATTTATAAGTATATAAATTTCGCAGTGTTAACCTCTGCGTTTTCTTATTATTTGGGAATTATAAATTTTATTCGCAAAACCCAATTATTTAATCATATACTTATACTCTCATCTTAAATCTAATTATATAAATAACTTGATTTCTATTATCCAACTCAAAATATATCAATTATTCTCCAACTACATAGTTAACGTTTCTTTTATATATCACTGTGGTAATATTTCAAAATGTTCATCTTTTGTTTGCATAAATTACTGTATTTAGATAAAATTGTAATTTTGGTAACTTATCACATAAATAACTTAAAACCTCAACTAATACATTCCACCTTTGTTTCATCTTATTCATTCACTCATCAATATTCCGTACTAACTACAAAATTTAGTGTATTCCTTTAAATTGATCAAAATAAGACTTATCAACTAATAGAAAGATTTACGTACAAAATTTATTGTCATACATCTAATTTACAAGCCTATACTTAATTATTATCCTACAATACGTTTTACGTTACTATAATGTTCATTCTTCCGTTCCTACGTTTCTATAAATTTATTCCTTTATAATTTATTTAACGCAACACTTAATTTACACCTATTGCGATGTTTCAAATTTACTTGAATGAACAATTTCTTTACTTAAAATAGTTGTTGTAAACTCTTAATTCCACATTTATAAGTGTATTATTATTTTCACTCAAATATTATACATATATATAGAGTATTGGGTTTTTTATTTAATCATCATTTATCATATATATTAATTAATTAAATTCAATACTTAAGTCTGACTAAATTTATTCCCCAAATACACATTTACATTTCTCAACCAATAAATATAACCAATCAAATTCTCATTTTATTGAACCTTGGTCAATTCCACACGTTAATTTTACTTAAAGTCTCAATTAATTAATTTACCTCGGTTTCATTACCTTATTACCTTATATGCATAATTGACATGGTTATATCTTCCATTACATCAATAATTTATCATTTCATTTCTATGCAGTATATACTCATCTTATTCCATTTATTTGGTTACTGCATTGAAATCTATTTATTAACCAATACTAACGTTATTATCATAAAAAAAAATTTGATTCTCAATTTTATTCAATACTTAGAACAAAAATTTTCACATTAAATCAAATCCTTCTATTCAAACCAAGTATCATGCTATGATAATATTTTACGTTGGTTACACTGAAAAAAATCAACTTTTTATCGTTATCAATTAAACATACATTAATTGCACAAATTAAAGGAATTAATTGCCATTTATCAAATTAAATTTTTCATACATCAATCTATTTCATCTAAATCCTTACCTATGAATATTGCAACCTTTAATTCCATTAAATACCAATTAACCCAAATTATTTCATTTATTCTAAGTCATATCACTAAAATAATTCATCATAATAAACTTAAAATCTATACGTTTATTGATTTATTTCTATTTGTCTTATGTTAAATTCTAAATTTAGTAAGACAACCTAAAGTACTCCACTCAATCGACAGCCCCTTTCAATTGTTAATACGTACTTAAATTTCTACAGTTGCCTTCCATCTGCACTTCCGTTACTATGATAAAAATTAGTAACGTTTATGCCATCAATCCATCATAATTACTTACCCTTAATTGAGTTTGATTTCCAAATAAATTTGCTGACCCTTAATTAGACAATTTATAAAAGTTTGTCATCATACCTATAGTTCTACGCTTATGCTATGTCTTAAATTTCAATAAATTTATAAATTTTGAGATGTTCATTAGGGTTTACAAATTTATTGACTTGCAATAACAGGGTTTCTTAATCTATTCAATTTATCGTTCACAATCTTTTATTGCATTAAATTGGTTTAATATTCCCATATTAAATTTTATGTACAGGTAAGAATTTTTCTTTCTTTCTCTACTTAATTCATTTGAATTTTATTCAAATGTCTTTAAATAGGTTTCTAAGTCACTTCTATATAATTTATTCTAGCCTTCATTTTAATACTTATCTACCACCTTTATTCTTTCAACTAAAATAAATTACAAAATCCTATTAAACAAACAATTTTAAATGGTCGAACTTAACGGGTCGTTACAGTTTTGATATAAATATTTCAATATAATTTGAAAGAATTGTTTAAATAAATCATGGAAAGAAATAAGTTTTGTACTCCCCTCTCTGTCACTGTAAAATAATTTCGGTGATGAGTGCATGCATCATCGACTTTCATTTTGGAGTTTCGAAGTGGGAAGGCCACTGTAGTAGTTTTACTACGGATTTATTTTGATAACCAAATATAAATTTCTAATTGTTTTAATATAATTGGACATATACGTTTTAAGTATAAACATTTATCTATTATTTTAAAATGATTTGAAATTAAACCCGGAAATTAAATTCTTAAGTTTCCATTAATTAATGGTTTCAATTGCTTTAGTGAAATGGAATTTAACTAATAATTGAAACCTAAAAATGAAATAGTAGATTTAATACTAAGTTATAATTGAGATTAAAGGAAAGTTGAAATTGTAATCTTATAAAATAAAAGATATTATTATTGAACATTTAATTAATTAAAAGAAATAAGATGAACTTGTATGATTTTAATTACATTCTTAAAGGCATATATATAACTTACCAAAAGATGTAAAAAGTTGAAATGTTAATAAGAAAACGTAATGGATATTATACAAGTAAAGCTTATGAAATAGGAAGGTTCAGTGAAATTCTATAAATAAGAGTTTGATGTTGTAATTGTGTGAACTTAAGTTATAATTGAAATGTTACTGTAATAAAGGTAATAGGAAGTAAGGATTGTAAATATAAGATTTTACACTCAAGTAATTGAATTTGCTGTATAAATAAGAAATTAATGTTATAAAGTTTGTAAACTTAAGTATGACTAAAAGGTTGTAAGGAAATGATAATAAACTTAAGTAAAGTTTGAGGTTATTTATAATAAAAAATAGGTAGAAGGATGAATACTGTAAATAAATGAAATTAAGTAGTGAATGAATGTAATGCAATAAAAAGAAAACTATTTAATATGAATAAATAAAAATGGAAATTTGCAAGAAAAAATGTGAATTAATAAAAATAAATCATTATATGAATAAAAAGGAAATCAAACAATAAATGCTATGAAATTGAAAAATTAACTTGATTTACTGCTGGACGTGCTATTTGGTTGGTTTATGGTTGTTTGGGGCAAGGATGCTTTAAATTGTTTGGATGTATGAATAATCTATCTAGTTTCATCTAAGACTGTCGAGTAAATGGTGCGCCTAGTAGTTTATTTTCATTCTATACAATTTGAAGTTCTAAATCCGAACAACTATTTGTTTTGTTTGAGATGAATGAATGATTGATTTGTGTTGGTTCTATGTGATGGTTGTATGCCTTGTGGCAAGTGATTGTTGTTTGTATTGATTGTTTGTTGGTGGTTGAAAACAACCTTAAATATTTAATTTTATATAATTATTAACTCTTTTGGATTATATAAGTGAAATACAGGTTATGGAAGCAAAATGCTACTGCTTTTGGTTTATTAATTAAGCGTTGTTTCCCCGACCAATAGGTACGTTTTTGAATTACGGTTTATAGCGTTATTATATTGTTTTTCCCGTGTTGGGATATATTATTTTGGAAATTATATGTTATATATTGTTATCTTTGATATTATATTTCCTTCCTAGCCTCTCCGTACAAAGGAGACTCTGCCAAAATTTTACGTAAATTTTGGACTTAGAAATTTTTTGAAAAATGTCTTCCGAACTTTATTAATTTGAATGTAAAAAGATTTAATTGTTTATAAATCTATATATTTTATTTAAATTATCCTATTCTGTAAATTTATTATTATGAATATAATGTTTTGAATAATATATATTGATTTATAAGTTCCTCTTTCCCTTCTTTTCCTTTTCGAGGACGAAAAGTTTTGAGTGGGTGTAACGACCCTAAATTTTCAATCCCGAAAATTTTAGATAGTTATGAAAAAGAAGAAAGAGGTAGAAAAAGAAGAAGAAAAATAAACATCAACATCTCACATTCGCAACGGATGAATATAATGATAAATAATAACCGTTTACAAAAGAATTCTGTATCTGTCAAAGTACATTTATAATACATCAGAGTTACACATTTAAACAGACACTTGATATACACAATTACCATGCCTCAGATATACAATAATATAATACATCGGAAATATTCGCTGCGTTCTTGCCATCCAGCTCGCCTCCTGAGCTCTAAAACGTCCTTACCTGAAAATCTGTAATACTCGGTCTGACCCGAGCATTACATCAAAGTAACTCCCGGGTCAGGCTGGAAACCAGCGTGAGTAAACCCATCCAAACAAGGAATACGAAGCATACAACTCATACAAAACCCGAGGTTACTCGTATCAATGTATAAATTCCAATTTGTTATAGGCATTTCTTATTTCACAAATTAATTTTCTAAGTACCAAAATTTAAGATTAAATGATCCAGTTCACTTAAATCATTTCATTCCATCCTATTGATTTCACGAATCAATTTAAAAAGAATCAAAGTGGTTTCGGGTATTTGCCAATACCCGACTCCTGTCCCTTCGAATTCAATATAATCTTAATCCACTTATTCAAGTGAAATTCAATTCAACTATAATACAAGATGTCACTTTTACATGGCAAATCATCATCGATGGATAATCACAATATCACTGTACATTTAAACATATCATATCACGTAATATTTCATATTAGGGATATCAGCCAATTCAAAGCATTTAACATCATTCAATCATTCATGTGTAAGATTTATCACTTTCAAAATTTATTTCATTTGTCTCTAATTAAATTAATTAGTTAAATTTTTTTGCTTAATAACTTAATTTACCTTTATTAACATTAATTAATTTCAATCAATTAATAAATCATTTTTTTTATTATCCATCTTAATTAATCATCTTTGATTAATCATCCTTTAATTAAAATAATTAATTAATTCTTCGTTAATCACACAAATTAATTTAGCTCTACCCATCCATATTAATTACATTGATTCCTAATTACTTACTTAAATGAATTATTTACATCGATTAATTATCTTTTAATTAATCCCACACATTAATTAACCAACCCTTAATGAATCAAGTAATTAACTATTCTTAATCAATTAAACCATTTTCTTTAAATTAATTACATTAGTTAATTATCTCTTAATCACTAGTCAATGACCATTAATTAAATTAGACTCATTAACCATTCTCTAATTACTTCCCCAAGTAATTACGCTTTGGTAAATTTATTAACCTTCATTAATTACATTAAACAATCAACCTTTTTAATTTATTTCTAAATTATAATATTCATTTCATTAAAACAATACTTAGAACTTTATTTCAAAATTTCCCAACATATAATTACTAAAAATCAAAAAATTTAAACATTCCTTTATTGTTTAAATCTTGAAACTTGTGTAAAACTTGTTTAAACATACACTGGGGAAAACTAACTCAATTTTAAAATATACTTTAAATCTTTTAAACTTGTTTAAATCATTTTAGTCTTACTTTATTTACTTTCACAACCAGGTTACAAAATTTATATTTGAACCCACCTATACACTTAGAATATAACTAAACTTTCACAAGCTTTCACCAAAATCTAGAAACCACGAAAATTCACAAAACAAACGAAACACCTTCCTGTAAACCCAAAGCGAACTCGAGCATTTCCCTTACAATCTCGAGCTTCTCTTCGAGACCCAACCCGAGTCACCTTCCATCTCCAAAACACTGACACACCAGCCTTGTCGTGCACGTACACCGATGCTTCATGCCGCAATGACCTTCACCAATACTTTCCATATGTCGGCGACGAACTCAAGAGTCGACTTCGACCATCAATTCAACACCACCAACCCTAAATCGAATTCGAGTATTCCAATGGAAACTGGAACCTGACCTCACCAGAAAACTACCCCTAAACCACAGTCGTCGTTCACCAGAGTTCTCCAAACTCCATCCACGGCCTCGCAAGTCCCCATGCCATCTTTTCCCAAAAGCACTCGCAGCTCGATTCACCAATGAAGCCACAATGATCAATTTCCCTAACTTCGACAAAACTAAGGTTAACAAATCAAATTAACTATCGCCGACGCCACGACGATCTACCCAACTCCTTGTCATTTTTCCCAGCCTCAACGATCACCAGGCTAGCTCCAGCCAAAACCTCAACCTCCAAAATCTTCCCAGTCACCAAAACTTGAACGAAAACTGATCATTCCCAAATTGCAAACTCAATACCAAACTAAAACTCATGAAATTTGTTTTAAAAATCGAGTTTTCCAGAGTTGAATCACTTACATGCTTGAATTTACAAATTAAATTATTTAATTTTTCATCAATTTTGAAAAAGATCAACTGTTTTACTGATTCTAGGTGAATTTTAAACATATAATACATAACTTATTTTAAAAACCAAAATCTCATCTACACAAACTTATTTTATTTAAAATTTAAATCCTAATATCATATAGATAAAAAGTTGAGTTAATTTTTTTGCTTTGTTTTTAATTCTGCAGTCTAAACAGAGAAGAACAGTTTAAATCATTATGCATAGAACAGATACACACATATATCCAGAGATTCATGCAAATATATACACTTCCAAAGTACAAATCTAATCTAGGAATCCATATGCATAGATTCAAATCTACTTAAGCTTTTAAAATATGGAATTACTCACCTGAAAAACAAAGTTTTGGAACATAGAGCAATATTGTTTTGAACTATAGTTTGATCCGCCCTTTAAAACTTCTTGCTTCAGATTATGTTTCCAAATTTAAATTTCCAGCTTTCACTTTTCTTGTTCCTCGTATGCTAAGTTTTCTCTTATTTTTTCTTTAAACGTACTAAAATGAGAAGATGTATATAGAAAACAGTTTTACAGGGTTAGCTTCTGGTATAAACCTTTCTCTGTTTCTAATATTTGGTCAAAGATTTTTTTTTCGTGAAATTTGAAATGATATCTACACATTGAAATGACTTTATTTTGGTGGCTGAGATGATAGTATTAATTGCCATGCTTCCTTACAAGTCTACAACCCTATCTAATTTGATTCCTGTAGGTAGCTATTTTATTTTATTTTTATATTTTATTTTATCTTCTTGCATATACATGTATTTCATAGATATTTTTCATCTCTTTTCTTGCCTTGTATATCTACTTCAAGGCAACATATATCCTTTGCCTAGTTTGTTTTTTTATACTTAATGTACTTACTAGTGTCATTCATGTCTTTTATTAAATTTGTTTAAGCTATGTATATATAGTTATGTGAATTCAAGTAAATATCTATTTATAAATACCTTATGTTTTGATCCAATTAAATGTATCATCTGTTTATAAGCTTGAGAAATTTGTTCTAACTCTATATACAAAATTTCCAAACCAAATTTATCTTATGTTAGAATTTTAAAATGAAAGAATATTTAAAAAAATGAACTTTTTAATTTAAAACTTATTTAAAACTCAAGTTTAATATATATATATATATATATATATATTTATAAAAAGATTATCACATTCGAAAATAAATGAATAAATAAATCAGTGTTTTAATAAATTCAATCCCGTTAATTTCCAATTAACAGATATCTGAAAATCTAGGTTATTACAGTGGGGGCGATCTGTAACGACCCGTAAATTTCGATAATTAAATTGGTTATTTTAATAAGATTTTTGAAATTAAATTTAGAAAGAAATAAAAACTTTATAATTTATAATAAAATGAATGCTAAAAAGAAGTGTAGCAATGGTAATTTAAAAGTAATTATTGACAAGTGGAGTGAAATCCAAATATAAAGAAATGGTGCTAATTGTTACACTTGGGTATAAAATTTAAAATAAGTAATTAAAGGTAAGCATTTAATTAACCAATGCAATAATATATTGATTAGTAATAACTGAATGTAAATTAAGGCAATAATGTTAATGTAAGGTAAACAATGCTAATTAAAGTTAATAATAACTGAATGGAAGGAAATTCCAATTAATGAGAATAAATTTAAATGTTATAATAAAAAATAAAACGTAACAATGTTAATTAAAGTTGTCGTTAACGATTTCAATGAAATTCCTATTCACTAAAATAATTTAGATGTCGTACTTGACTATGAATTGAATATAAGGAAACAAGAGTAGATATTGAACAAATTGATGAATTAGTATAAAATTTATGATAGTTGGATAAGAACAGTGTTATGTAATCAATTTTGTTATTAATATTGGAAGGAATGATAATATGTAATCCGTTAATGAATTTATAACGGGTATGAAATGTAAGAATGTTGATGTAAGCTAATAAATAATCAATTCAATGCAATCCAAATTGATTGAAACAATTGCAGGGTTTTAATTGATTGAAAATAGGAATATTTGGTAATAACTTTAATATAAGAAAAAAATGCAAATATAGAATTTATCAATGAATTGATAATAATAAATAGTGATTGAATAAAATCAATGTTTTGTACGTAATTGTTTGGAAATGATAACTTATATAAACATGATTAAGGGTCAGTGGCAACAATTTATTATAAAATAATCATTTATTTAGTCCATTAAATCAAAATTGTAATCAATTGCAATGAATCTCAATTCAATGTTATATTAATATAAAATTTAGGGAAATAATTGGAAATAATGCCAATTTTATTTATAATATGACAGTTGGTTGAATAAAAGGAATGGAAATAAAGTTTATCAATATATTGGAATTTAAATTATGATAATTGAATTAATTGCAAATAAATGAAATCAAACATTTAATTATTATTACGTTAATAGAAATTTAGATGAAATATGAGAATATTAAGGTAATAGATTTTGAATCTAATGTTAATTTCATCCGTTTGATAATAGTGAATTGAATAATAGAATGAAAGGTAAATTTAATAGAATTATTGTAAATTAAATTTATAATTTCTGAATTTAATGAAATCGAGGTTAATACTGAAATGGATAAATTAAACAACTCTAAATTGACATTTAAATTTGTTTAAATCATTGTAAATGATTAAGAAATTAAAAATGTTGAAATTGGTCAATTAAAGAATTGAAATTGAAAATTTGATATAATTAGTTAATTTATTTATTTAATTTATTAATGCAGAAATAGCCATTTTAGCCACTGATATGGGTTTCGACGAAACCAGTTTCATCGGATCCGTAACGGTGAATTATTGTAGGATTTCAAGTTGCGTAGCGATCGGACTTGTCGTCTGATCGTACGGACTCAAACGCCTAGAAATCAATTTAATTGAAATCAACTGAAATCAATTTGAAATAATTTGATTTTAGCATAACTTCTTCATACGATATAAATTGGACCTGAAACCTGTTCCATCGCGTTTAAAATATTTTAAAACACCTATTTTGATATATAGGTTGACCCAATTTCATTCCGGAGCCGAAACGGGCTTTTCGGGCCATATATCGTTTAGCGCGTTTATCCATCCGATCCATCTATTCTATTTCAAAATTTTCTGTTTATACCCTGTTATAAACCCTAATTCATTTCTTATTCCTCATTTCTGTGCATTCTATTAGCTCCTCTTTCCAATGGTGCAAACCCAAATTCCCAAATACAATTCTAAATCAAATCCAAAGCCAAAATTCATACTCTCCAAACAATATCAAATTTTATATGGATTTGAAGCTTTCGACGAGCGCATCTTAGACATGTGATTCGTTTTTCGATTGGTGTCATTGACTGTATAGAAATTGAAGGTTTATTTTCGGCCGTTTTTTTGCGCCGCGATCAATTGCAGCTGATCGACAAATCGTTGTTATGGTATGGAAGAGAGTGATGAGGGGTTTGCATCTAGGTGGTTTGTAGGGTGAATCAATGGCTTGATCATCAAGAAAAATTCGATTAGAGTTCATAGTAACGGTCGCGGCTGCATCACCTTCAGGTCAAGATCGACGTCGCGGTGGTCAAGAGGCCTTGGGCGAAGGCCGCGTGTGTTGGCGCTGAGGACGTGCGGCGATCGTACGTGGCGGCGGCTTCGATTTCGAACAAGGCGTTAGGGTTTGCTATGCTTCATGTTCGATGTTGCCTGAGTTAGGCTCGCGTGCGTGTATCTATGCGTGATGAAGATTGCAGTGGTGAAGTGGAAATGGCTAGATGGGTGAGTTTATTTTTTGTTTTAATTAATTTTTTTTTTCAAACAATTTAATCGCTATAACTTTTACATACGTGATCCAATTCACGCGCGGTTTTCTCCGCTGGGTTCGTATTGGAATTCTGGACATTTTGGCGTAGGTATGTACGGATTTGGAGACTGTTCAAATTTTGGGTTTAAATTGAATTTAAATTCAAAAGGTGAGTGTTTTAACCCGCTCACAACTTCTAAATTTTCTCATGTTCGTTCAATTTAATTTAGGTTGTGATTATGAATTTATTTTTGACTACTTTATATATTTTTAATCATCATCTCAGTTAATTGAATTTATTTAAATTAAATTGTTATTTAATTTATTATTGAATATAACCACCTGCAAATTACCTGTTATATATTATCAGTTATATGTTGATACTGATTGATTTTTTTGGATGATGATTGTGATGGATGTATGATTTATAATGGATGAATGGATGTTTTATTATTATTGTTATAAACTGCAAGTTGTTATCAAATTTTTATTTCGTTCGGGATTGCGGTTTGAAATGATATAACAGTAATTTTTATTTTAGATTACGGATTGAAATGATAAATATCCGTATCACTTGACCATAGGATAGAAAATTATATACAGACACCGTGGTCTATATATCAAAATATTTTGAAAGGATTTCTATGGTTTGTAAAGAAATATATATGAATTTGGAGATATTGATTTGGATATTTTATAAATGTTCTTTTATATATAGTTAATTCTTGGTTTAAGCTATGAATAAAATTTGTTTAAAGTATAAAATAATTTAATAATAAAGTTTGATTTTATTAAAATATAATATGGATAAATATTTACTCAAATTATATTTTAATATAGAGTTTATATTGATTTTTATAAATCAAGGTTGAGAAGATAGTTTGAAATTGATTGAGATTTTATCTAATTAAGAATTATATTTAATAAGAGTCCATTTAGAACTTATTGAAATTGAGATTTTAAAAGAATATGGGGTTATAACTTAATTCGGGTTTAGGGTGACTAAGTGAATAAATTAAGGAATATTCAGTTTTGAAATTTGAAGTTTTATTTAAAGGACATTGGTTTTAGTAAGCAAATATTTCAAAACTAAATAATAGTAAAAGTGAAATTTGTATATATATGAATTATAAAACTTAGTTTTGAAATATTGAATATTTAAGCCTTGAAATATATTAGATTTAAAATTTAGGAATTCGGGTTGTTTTGGAATTGATTAGTGAAATTTAAGAGGCTAGTTTGTTTTATAAAATATTTTAGTACTTAAATCCATGTAAGGGTGGAAGTTATGTTTCAAAGTTATAAATTTCAAAGAATTATGTTTTGGAAGTGTTATCGTTTTAAGTCTTTGGTTTCGAAATTTTATAACTTTGAAATACTATGATTTTTAATATGATATCATATTGATTTGGTTTTGAAATGGAATTGATATCGTATTTATATGGTTTCGAAATAGATATTATATTCTGGTTTTGAAGTATAAATTATTTTGAAATGACTGCGGTGTTATAATAACGTTTGGTTGTTGAAGAGACCGGGATCGAAAGTTGTCATACTCTCTGCCAACTTCGAAACCACTTTAACAACCTTGTACGCGGTGGAGATTCCAAAATGAAGTAGGATGGTGGCGACGTTCTATTAAGGTATATAAGTGGACCTGACTCCCGTGAGTTGGCATAAGGTGGCTAAAAGGAGCGATTCTCGGGCCAAGGAGGTAGCCCCTCTTATCGGATACATCCCTTCGATATTATACTCTGACTTTTGGATTGATTCGGTGGCCACTTTTGTTTTTTTGATTTGGGGGTGTGGCTCGAGGAGGGCGGTAGCTGCGCGCTACGCGTTACCACCAATCCGGATAACAATTGGTATATCTACCCTGGCATTGCCTTGTGTGCCATGTCACCTACCCTAGCGCGCCTTGTACGATTTGATTTGTGTCATACCTATGGAGTATCCACTCGTAGCTTCCCGATCAGGAGGTATTCCGGTATTGTATAGACTATTGGAACTATTACGTGTTAAGGGCTATATGGGTAACCCCTTAATGCTATTTAAAAGTAAGTTTATTTTACTAATAGACATTATTATAATAGCGAAATATTACTACATAGTAAATAGTTTAACGGATCCTTAGGAGATGTGAATCCCAAGAATCTCTTGAGTTACTACACTCACGTTAGACACTGGATAGAAGATGTCAAATCCCGTAAACATCTCTAACGTCGTTCCACTCATATTGTTTATTGTTGATTTAACTTACATAAGATCTTTTAGTTCTGACTCGAGTGTTTTGTCTTTTCAATTCGCTCGGGTCAGCCTGAGCATTTCAGGATTTGAAGACCGTATTCTAGAGGACGAAGACGAAGATTTATTATTATTAGTTATTATAGTATTCCACTATATTCTCATTGTTCTACTGCATTATTATTGATTTTTCTCTGGTATGTGCAACTCTGATATGTATTGTATTAGTATAATCGAATAATTTGTAAAACAGCTTCATGAACTGTATATTTGATTATTATATTTTATCGTTCCGCTGCAAGATTCTGCTTTGTTCTTTTTTCTCTGCTTTTTCTTATTTACCCCATAACAATCCGCCCTTCTGTATGGTTTAATTCTAATTTGTGTGGTTTATCGTCGATTTAAAGCATGCAAAAAGGAGGGACATTACACGATCAGACTAGGGGGAATCGAAGCGTGGGTCTTCAACGAAGAGTTGGACGCGGCGATGTGGTTTCTAGTGAATGGGATAGGTCGGAACGAGGCATTTTCGTCGATCGAGTTTAGGTACCAGGTGCTCGATTAAGTTCGAATTCGATTGATCGAGTCGTTCATCGATCTGGGTAGTTGTGGCGTTAGAGGGGAAGGTCAACGACTCGAAGGTGGTCAAAGCTTTGGTCGAAGTTGGTCGGGCCTCATGTGCACGTACACATGTGTCACTCGTATCTGTTAATTATAGGGATCGGGGAAGAAGAAGTTGACTCGGGTTCGTGCGTGAGAAATGAAGGGTTTTGGCTCGAGTTTTTGTTCGGGAAAATGATGCGGTGGCTCGAATATGCATGCAGGTGTGTTCGCGAGTGATTACCAGAGCAACAGTTTAAAAAAATTAAATCAGAACAAAAGGAAAAAAAAGTAGCTCGGGGAAGAGCTCAAGAAAACTTTCATCTGGCTCGAGTATTGACTCGGGTGTGTGTGACACAGTTTTAAAGTTTTAAAAATGAAACAAGTTTCGCTTAAAAACAATCTTTGACCCATTTCTCTAAGTAATTAATGTTTTATTTAAGCTTGAGATTAGTTAAAGATTTTAAAATTAATTATTTTAAAATTAATTAAGTTAAAGTATTTTATTTTGTGTACACTATTTATAATTAATTCTTAAGTTTATTTTAAATAAATTTAATAATGTAATTAAGTAGATTAATTAAAGGAGGGTAAATGCTTAATCATTAATTAACTTACGGGACTTAGGTTAATTCATTCGCTGATGATTAATTAATTCCAAAGGTTTATTTAATAAGATTTAAATAATGTAATCAAGTAATTAATTAAGATAAATGGTTTATCTTTAATTAATTAAGGTCTCAATGTAATTGAAGGATCATTAATTAATGTGATTAATTAAAGGATCAATAATTTGTTAATTAAGCAGGATTTAGAAGTAATTAATTTAATTTATTGGTGATTAAATTAAATTAATTAGGAATTAAGTAATTGATTAAGATAGATGGTTTATCTTAATTAATTAAGGTCTTAATAATTAAAGGATAATTACTTGATGTAATTAATTAATGGTTGATTAATTAATGTAAGTAATTAAAGATTAATTAATTAATAATTAAGGATTAATTAGTTAATTAATTAAAGGATAATTAATTAAAGGTTAATAATTAATAATTAAAGGTTAATTAATTAATGATTAAAGGATGATTAATTATTGATTAAAGGGTAATTAATCAGTAATTGAGGATAATCAATTAATGTAAGTAATTAAGGATGGTTAATTGATTTCGTTAATTAATCAAAATGGCAACAAATGGTTTGTAATTAATTAATGTTAATTAAGCAAGGTTATGTAAATTATTCATAAGTAATTAATTTATTTGGTTTAAGTTAAATTAATTATAGATTATGTGATTAATTAATCTTGCTTATGGATGATTGGATTATATTGAATGCCTTGAATTGTTTGATATCTTTGATATGTGATGTTCTATGATACGATTTGCTTTGGACTGAGAGGTGATAAATATGTATCTGTGATGTATTGTTATGCGAATGTGAACTCTTGAATTGAATTAAAATTGTTTACTTAAACAACTTGGCCTTTAAGACGACATTTGAATTTCGATGAGACCGGGAATAGGATTTCAAATGGTTATCCGATAGCCACATCGAATCTTAAAGGTGGATCTTCTGTTTAAAAGATTAAAAATGGAAATTTGTTGTGATTTAACTAAGATCTGAATGTATCCGCATGTTTTTAAAATAAGCGCTCATTATTCGGATAAGCCAGGGGAGGACATTAAGTCATAAAACCCACGAATAATGAAACGACGAAATGGGATTGCATTTGAGGACGACGGCTGAAGATCTGGTACTTTCGAAAATGAAAGGATAACCTATTGAATGTCTCTGTACCGATTTGCTCCGGTATAGAGGTTTAGATTACCCTATGTGATGGGGAGTCCGGACGTGATTAGGGGATATCTGGATTTGCAAGGACTTCTTTCCTTGATTGGACGTAGTGCCTTCGGTTCCATTCAAACCCAGGATGGACTTGTATGGATGTATGTCTGACATTATACTTTGAGATGTAAGGCTGTTTTCTATCAAATACATTTCTGTGTGGTGGCAGAGAATTTATTCTCTTAGCTTAACACCCTTCTCTGAGACGTATGAGCTCAAAGGTTATGTAGTTGATGGTTACTAGTGATATATTCCCAGTTTGTTAATGTTGTATGCTAAGTGTTGAGCATTGGATGATCAAAGCATGGCTTTTGTGAAAAGCGTAGCTTTGTGGAACGAGACTTCTTTGAACCTCACACCCTGGAAATGGTCGAAACAGGAAAGGATGCAGTAAGGTTATGGGGGTTGCATCCCTCAGGGTATGTACATTTCCTTTTGGATAAAAAGTGGTATCATGGTATGGAGCCTAGTTATTTTACTTATGTGTTATTGTTGGAATTTTGATGGCGCCTCGGTAAAGGTCAGTTACGACCACGGGATGGTATACTCGTGACAGTTAGTTACCTAGTTATAGAAGTAATCCGGCCTTGTGTTGGCAGAGATCTGGTTAGGTACTTGGGACGTCCCTCTAGAGGCGTACCAATTCAGATAAAGGAAGTTCCTTAGCATTGACCATTTTTGGAAATCCAAACAAAACAATACGAGGCCTTTACGGTTTTAGTTGTAGAACCTGCCATTTAACATCGTAGCTATAGTAGGCATACTATAATGGTACGTATGATGGCTAAGATTAATATTATACTTGCAAATGTTTTTCCACACTATGCACTAATAATAATATCAAAAGGATTTTTGCGTATCAAGCATGTTTGACTACTATAAGGAGAAACCTCCCCCATGTGTGCGATTGCATTTTAGTGTTTCGGGAGACCTTTTGGTAGTTTCATTTTCCAAAAAGCATGAACGGATTTCTTTTTGTACAAGTAATTGTTTTTATGTTTGCGTACACCAGTCGCATGGCTGACTCGGAGTTTATTGTTCCCTTTTCTAAACTCTGGGTGCCCTTAATTTTCCACATGGGCAGCCTAGAGTCAGGTTATCAATAGGTTCTGGAGCTAGTTCAGATAGTAGATATGGATTCGGAAGACTTTGGTTTGGGAGCTTTTGGGTTTTGATTTTTTGGATTGGTCTTTGAATCTTTGGATATGAAGATGCAGTATGTTGGGTTCTCTCGCTTTCTGTCTCTCCCTCTCTCTTCCTCTCTCTTGGAGACGCTTGTTGATGATGTTATCTTTCCGTTGTCATGCTGTATTCCGCTTTTGTATCCATATATTTGCTCTGTTGTTGGGCTTTTCTTATCATCTTGTTGTTATAATGTTGTATCCATTTGGTGTATCAATATAAGTAATCATATTTCTTCCGTTGTGTTATTATCATATAATGTGTTATAAGCTCCAATGAACCGGACTCCAACGTTTGAATCTCCAGCATTTGATACGGGTGATGTGTGGGATGTCGATTTTTGAACGCTGAGGTTCGGGTCATGACATCTGGTATTAGAGTTGAAGGTTGAGTAAAAACTTTAGATTTGGAGTATAACTCATTAGAGATAGGGATATAAATGCCCTAGAATGAGTATATTCCCTAAGATATCTTATCTGTATGCCTCAATCAATTATCTTACTATTTACTTATGGTGAGAATGAGTGCAAGAAGTGGACGAGGTAGGGGACATGGAGTACCACTACAAACGGTCGAGGCCCTGCAACAACAGCAATGGTAGGAGCAGTTCTTCACATCCAACCCCAGCAAAAAAATCTTGCAAAATTATATCGAAATCTCTCAAGACTAGGAGGGAAACCATTCAAAGGCACGGAGATTATTATAGAGCGCAAGCTTGGATTCGAGCTTATGAGAGGATTGAAATTGGATAATGATCAAAGAGATTGATGGCTTCCTGGCAACTCCACGAAGAAGCATAGGTATGGTGGGAGACAATTATTTTGGTCGAATCAGAGGATGAGTTTACATGGGATAGATTCAAGCAAGTATTTGAGCAGCGCTATATGCCTTCCGCTAGTGTTTCCAGGATGTATCAAGAAGATTACCTTACTTCTTATTTGTGATAAAATTGTTAAAATTTCCAGGATGTATCAGGACTGGGGGGAATCGAAGCGTGGGTCTTCGACGAAGAGTCGGACGCGGGAATGTGGTTTCTAGTGAACATGATTGGTCGGAACGAGGTGTTTTCGTCGATCTAATTTAGGTACCAGGTGCTCCATTAAGTTCGAATTCGATTGATCGAGTCGATCATCGATCTGGGTGGTCATGGCATAGAAGGGAAGGTCGGTGACTCGATGGTGGTCAGAGCCTCGGTCGAAAGTAGTCGGGCCTCATGTGCACGTATACATATGTCATTCGTATCAATTAATTACAGGGAAAGGGGAAAAAGAAGTTGACTCGGGTTCATGCATGAAAAATGAAGAGTTTGGCTCGAGTTTTGTTCGGGAAAATGGTGTGGTGGCTCGAGTACGCTTGCGGGTGTGTTCACGAATGATTACCAGAGCAACAGTTTAAAAAAAATCAAAACAAAAGGGAAAAAAGTGGCTTGAGGAAGAGCTCGGGAAAACTAGCATTGGCTCGAGTATTGACTCGGGTGTGTGTAACCAAGTTTTAAAGTTTTAAAAATGAAACAAGTTTCACTTAAAAACAATCTTTAACCCATTTCTGTAAATAATTAATGTTTCATTTAAGTTTGAGATTAGATAAAGATTTCAAAATAAATTGTTTTAAAATTAATTAAGTTAAAGTATTTTATTTTGTGTACATTATTTATAATTAATTCTTAAGTTTATTTTAAATAAATTTTATAATGTAATTGAATAGATTAATTAAAGGAGGGTAAATGCTTAATCATTAATTAACTTAAGGGACTTAAGTTAATCCATTTGCTAATGATTGATTAATTCCAAAGGTTTATTTAATAAGAATTAAATACTGTAATTAATTAATTAATTAAGATAAATGGTTTATCTTTAATTAATTAAGGTCTTAATGTAATTAAAGAATCATTAATTAAAGGATCATTAATTTATTAATTAAGCAGGACTTAGAGGTAATTAATTTAATTTATTGGTGATTAAACTAAATTAATTAGGAATTAAGTAATTGATTAAGATAAAAGGTTATCTTAATCAATTAAGGTCTTAATAATTAAAGGATAACTACTTAAAGGGTAATTACTTAATGTAATTAATTAAAGGTTGATTAATTAATGTAAATAATTAAGGACTAATTAATCAACAATTAAAGATTAATTAGTTAATTAATTAAAGGATAATTAATTAAAGGTTAATTAATTAACAATTAATGGTCAGTTAATCAATGATTAAATAATGACTGATTAATGATTAAAGGGTAATTAATAAGTAATTAAGGATAATCATTAATATAAGTAATTAAGGATGATTAATTGATTTCATTAATGAATTAAAATGATAACAAATCGTTTGTAATCAATTAATGTTAATTAAGCAGGGTTAGGTAAATTATTCATAAGTAATTAATTTGTTTGGTTTAAGTTAAATTAATTATAGATTATGTGATTAATTAATGTTGCTTATGGATGATTGGATTATGTTGAATGCCTTGAATTGTTTGATATCTCTGATATGTGATGTTCTGTGATATGAATTGCTTTGGATTGAGCTGTGATAAATATGTATCAGTGAAGTATTACTATGCGAATGTGAACTTCTGAATTGAATTAAAATTGTGTACTTAAAGAACTTGGCCTTCAAGACGGCACTTGAATTTCGATGAGACCGGGAATCGGATTTCAAATTGTTATCCGAAAACTACATCGAATCTTAAAGGTGGATCTTTTGTTTAAAAGATAAAAAATGGAAATTTGTTTTGATTTAACTAAGATTTGAATGTATCCACATGATTTTAAAATAAGCGCTCATTATCCGGACAATCCGGGAGAGGACATTAAGTCATAAAACCCATTCCGAATAATGATACGACGAAATGGGACTGCATTTGAAGACGGTGGTTGAAGACCGGGTATTTTCGAAGACGAAAGGATTATCTGTTGAATGTCTCTGCACCGAGTTGCTCTGGTATAGAGATTTAAATTAAACTATGTGATGGGGAGTTCGGACGTGATTAGGGGATATCCGGATTTGCAAGGACTTCATTCCATAATTGGATGAAGTGCCTTCGGTTCCATTTAGACCAAGGATGGACTTGTACGGATGTATGTCTGACATTGCACTTTGAGATGTAAAGCTGGTTTCTATCAAATACATTTCTGTTTGGTGGTGGAGAATTTATTCTCTTAGCTTAACACCCTTCTCTGAGACGTACGAGCTCAGAGGTGATGTAATTGATGGTTACTAATGATATATTCCTAATTTGGTAATGTGGCATGCTAAGTGCTGAGCCTAGATATTTTACTTGTGTGTTATTGTTGGAAGTTTGATGGCGCCTCGGTAAAGGTCGGTTACGACCGGGGGATGGCATACTCGTGACAGTTAGTTACCCAGTTACAGAGGTAACCTGGCCTTGTGTTGGCCGAGATCTTGTTAGATTCTAGGGACGTCCCTCCAGAGGTGTACCCATTCGGATAATGAAAGTTCCTTAGCCTTGACCATTTGTTGGAAATCCAAACAAGACAATACGATCCATTTACGGTTTTAGTTGTAGAACTTGCCATTTAACATGGTAGCTATAGTAGGCATACTATAATGGTACGTATGCTAGCTAAGATTAATATTATACATGCAAATGCTTTTCCACACTATGCACTAATAATAATATCAAAAGGATTTTCGAGTATCAAACATGTTTGACTACTATAAGGAGAAACCTCCCCCATGTGCGCGATTGCATTTGAGTGTGTGCTGGGAGACCTTTCGGTAGTTTCATTTTCCAAAAAGCATGAACGGATTTCTTTTTGTAATTTCTTTTTGTACAAGTAACTGTTTTTATGTTTGCTCTCACCAGTCCCATGACTGACTCGGAGTTTATTGTTCCCTTTTTTAAACTCTGGGTGCCCCTAATTTTCCACACGGGCAGCCTATCAATAGTTTCTGGAGCTAATTCAGATAGTAGATGTAGATTCGGAAGTCTTTGGTTTGGAAGCTTTTGGTTTTGAGCTTTTTGGATTGGTCTTAATGCTTTGGATATGAAGATGCAGTATGTTGGGTTCTCTCGCTTTCTGTCTCTCCTTCTGTCTCCCTCTCTCTTGGAGACCCCCGTTGATGTTGTTATCTTTCCGTTGTCATGTTGTATTCCGCTGTTGTGTCTATATATTTGCTTTGATGTTGGGCATTTGTTATCAGCTTGTTGTTATAATGTTGTATCCATTTGGTATATCAATATAAAAGTCATTTTTGTCCCCCTGTGTTGTTATCATCTAATGTGTTATAAGCTCCAACGAACCAGACTCCAACGTTTGAATCTCCGGCATTTGAATACGGGTGATGTATTGGATGTCGATTTTTGAACGTTGAGATCTGGGTCATGACAGATCGCTACAAAACTTGAAACTTTACAATGATTCACTGTTACAAATCCGATGAAACTGGTTTCGTCGAAAGCCGAGTCAGTGCCAAAATGGTTGTAATTCAGGTTAGTTAAATAAATTAATATTAAATTAATTAGACCACTTTTCAAATCAAATTTAATTATTTACAACTCCTGTTACCCTAGATGACTTAGTAATTTGTATTCCTTTTGGAAAAAAATTCTATATCAATTCAATGTTGAATATTTCACCAATTACAATGTTTAATTCAGTTTCAATAAATTTAGCAATTTATCAATTAAAATTCCAATAAATCCATTTATTTGACTTTTACCTTATTATTCATGTCCCTTATCACTATAAGGAGATAACTAACATTGGTTTATATCTTAGTACATTAATATTTTACAATATCATCTTAATTTATACTAACGTAATACTTAATTACCTTTTATTGCAGTAAATCCAATTACTAAAATTTAAATTCCAAAAATTTGATTAGGCTTGATTTCAATTCCTTATTGTTCGCTCCATTATTATATTATGAATAAAATTTACATTGGTTACATCTTATTGAATTAACATCCTACCATTATCAGTTTAATCTACAATAACTGCACTAATTAAGTGAATTAATTGCAGTTGGTTTCAAATTTAATTTAACGGACTAAATAAATATGTAACTTATAATAATTGTTACCATTAGCTTTCAATCACATTATAAGTTTATTATGTTCAGCCAGTAATTATAATTACTTACATAATATTTATTTTATTCAATTACCATGTATTATAATTAATTCATTAATTAATTCAATATTTACATTTGTTTTCCTATGTTCACTTTATAACCAAGTACAGCCTTACATTATTCCAATTAACTGGAATTCCATTCAAGTTGCTAATAATCAACTTAAATTAACATCATTACCTTTCATCTTGGTTGTTATTCCATCAATAAATCTTAATTTTTTTTCTTTTTTCCAATATTTAACCACAGAATCTTGTTAAATCAATTATTTTAATTATCGAAATTTATGGGTCGTTGCATATTTTTTATCTGATTAAACATGTACGTACAGACTTTTCTCATTTACCAACTTTCTACGTACTCTTCTTCTTCTTCCTCAAATCTACAAAACTCCAAAACTCCAAAATCACAAATCCTCAAACTTCATCTGTGACGACCCAGAATTTTGAACATTTGAAAATGAAATATTTAACTGATTTTAAATATTTGGAAGCTAGTTTAACTTGAATTTCAAAATTAACTATGAATTTGGCAATTTAATTATTGAATTTAATTTATTGAAGTTGGATAAAAATTTAAATCTTTAGTTTAAAGCTGTTTAAAAATGTTTCAAAGGCTTAAAAAATTTATATTGATAATACTGAAGATAATGGAAGCTTCAGAATTGGATTTGGAAATGTTTTGTTAAGTTTTTAAAAGATATCGTTTAAATTGATATTTAAAATAGCCTTCCGAGGCACAGTCTCGGGATTCAACGAAATCAGTTCCATTGGATCCGTAATATTGTATTATTTTCGGATTTTAAATTTCGTATTGATCGGAGTTGTTGTGTGAGCATACGATAAGTAAACGCGTTGAAAATTAAATCGAAATTTAATTTGATAACTGGATCCAAAAGCTATCTCCTCCATACGATCGAATTAGGACTCGAAACCTTTTCCATTGCGTTCGGAATAGAGATATAACATTAGAAACGCCTAGCGGCACACCTCGATAGGAATTCGAAATTGTAAGGTTCATTTCCGAGACAATTCGAATTTGAATTGAAAATTTAAAAATAAGTAAATACTGTCCTTGACTAGTCAAATTTATTTCACATCAGAGTTTTTCTAGTCCTTTCCAAAGCACGCTACCCTTATCTTCATTCTCACGCTTTCCATTTCTTTTTTAATTTATTTGTTCCTTCTTCGCTTCGCTTCCCAAGTTCGAATTCAGATCAAAAAAGAAAATAGAAACAATGGCCGCGAATTATAAAATCGAAGTCTTAAAGAATCAAAAGAAAAATGGCGACCTCTGTTCAATTTCAACTCCCTCCCAATTCATTTTCTTCCCCAACTCAATTCAAAATCATTCGTATAAAAGGGAAAAAAAATCGAACTCCGATGAAAAATCAAAACGATGTAGTGGATCGATGTGATGGTGAATAGGTCTCGACCGATGGCATGGTGATGGTGAGGTGAGCGTGGGGATGTCGAGTCGTTCAAGTGGAGGCGCGTGCATCGAGGCCGAGTCAGGATGTTAAGGTACAATTTTGTGATTTATTTAATTACTAAATTTGGGTTGTTAAAAGAATTTTTTTCAGTAAGGTTTATGATACAATTTTGTTTAAAAATCTATATACATAAGGTAAGATTTTTAAATCCGCAGTATGATATGAAATTATTATTTTCAATTCAAGTACATATATATATTGCTAGTTTCAAATGGGAAAAAGTTTAATAAATGGATTTCAAGTAATAATATTCAAAAGGTGAGGAATTTATTTTAAAAAAAAAGAATATGATCTTTAAATAATGTGGAAAGTATAAAGGAATTTATTTTAAAAATAAATTCGAAAATTGATTTGGTGTTAAAAGAATAAAACCCTGGGGAAATCAATATGAAAATTGATTTGTTGATTGAAATTAAATTTAGAAAACAATTTGGAATTGGATTTGGTAATTGAAATAATTTGGAAATAAATTTGAGATATAAAGCAGATTATTTAAAGAAATTGTAAATATTGAAGGATTTATACAAAATTTGACTTTTGAATCTTTGTAGATATTTTTAAAAATATATATGTAGTTTTAAAAGAAATAGTAAATTTTAGTGGTTAATTTATTTAGTTAACCTATTTAATTTTTGTTACTAAAGAATGTTATTTAAAAAGGAAAATTATTAGTTTATAATAAATTATTAGTTGAATTAAAATTACAAAATGGCAAATTTCATTGTTCGATTTATTTCGAATATTAATAAATTGTATAAAATTGTTTGTACAAGGTCAAAATTGTAGAGAAACAGTCTGGAATGAAATGGATTGCAAATTAAAGGTGAGATCTTCTCACTCAATCAATATTGTTCTAATTTAAATTTTAAATAGTTAGATTTAAAATCAATATAGTGGATGAGACCCTATTGCGCTGCATAATAGCGGATGATATTTTATAAATCCCATGTACCGCGATATTCCACCACGAAGTGGAATTGGTATTTAATTGTTGTGCTAACATATGTGGATGCAGGGAAAATAGGTTGGAGGGATCCAACTGGATTTCTCAAATAATTGAATTTATTTTAATATTGTGTGTTGATCATTTATAATCTGTATGTGACTATTTGTGGTTGAAACAGTTGAATGCTATAATTTAGCCGAATATATTTTTGGTACCGTAGGATACCAGAAATAAATAAAATTTGAATTTTGAAATTTAGTAGAAAATTTATAGTAAATTAATTTTAGAAAATTGAATAGATTTAAAAGAAGGAATTTGTTTTAAAAGATAATAAATTTGGTGTTGAAATAAATTTAGAAATCAATTTTGGAAAATTGATTTGGTATTTGTAAATGAATTTGGAAATCAATTTAGAATTTAATTCGATGCTGAAAATGAATATTTGGAAATCGATTTCAAAATCGTACATCAATGGATATTTAGAAGTTAAATTCACAATGGGAATTTATAAAGGAAAGGGAAATTTGTTTTAAAAACAAACATTTGGTTATTTTTAAAGTGTGAAAGGAATTTACGGATTCGAAACGTAAATTTAAAATAAATCAAGAAAGATTTATTAATTGATTTGAATGAACCATTTTGAAATGAAAAATGTATTTTACCTGGAAAGCTGAGTATGATTTCAAAGTAGCCTATAAATATAAACTGAAAAATTTTAATGACGGTTTTAGAAAGGATACTTTGGATAAATTATTTTCTTAACTGGTTTCAAATCTTTAAAGTATGGATTTATTTAATTACTTATAGAAGGGATTGTTTTAAGGATTAAAATTGATATTTGTTTTAAGAAACGATTATTTAAATAGTTATACCTTATTTACTAATTTTATTTTAAAATTAGTTGAGACTTAAAATCTTATATGTGATAATTAGTGTAATGTTTTCATAACTGATATTTTAAGTAAGTATTCAAGATGGTTTTATTTTAAAAGTTCCAAGAGTATTTTGGATAAGTAATTTGAATTTTTTTTTACCTCTGCAGATTTCCCGTGGAAATGAATAAATATTTGGAAATGTATTCCGCGTAAGGAAAAGTGATTTGAAATTTGTTTTCAAGGTATTGAAATGTGGAAAAGTGATTTGAAATTTATTTTCAAAGGATTGGAAGGTGAACATTAATTTGAAATTTGTTTTCAATTGGTTGAAGTGTTAAAAATATATCTTGCGGAAATATTTTGAAAATAAATAATTTGGGAAATTTAGTTAAATCCGGCAATTGTTGTGGATGTTGATTGATAGTTAAATAATCGACTATCAATATTGGCCCTTTTAATGGCATTTGAATTTCGATGCGACCGGGGGTCGGATTCCAAGTGGCTATCCAAAAACCTCATCGAACCCTTATGATTGTGATGGATCTTTTATTTAAAAGATCAAAGTCGAAATTTTGTTGTAATTTGTTGAAATCTGATTGAACACTTATTTTTAAAATAAGCTCTCATTATTCGATTAGGCGGGAGAGGACCTTGTGTCATAAAACCCATTCCGAATAACGATACGACGAAATGGGATTGCATTTGAAAACGGTGTTGAAGACTGGGTATTTTCGAAAAAGAAAGGATTACTTGTCGAATGTTTCTGCACCGGGTTGCTTCGGTATAGAGATTTTATCACCCTTTGTGATGAGGATTTCGGACATGATTAGTGAATATTCGGATTTGCAAGGGCTTCTTTTGAAGTGCCTTCGGTTCTGTTCGATCCCGGAACGGACTTGTATGGATGTGTGTCTGACGTTACACTTTGAGATGTGAAGCTGGTTTCTATCAAATTCATTTCTGTTGGTGGCGGAGAATTTATTCACTTAGCTTAACACCCTTCTCTGAGACGTACGAGCTCAGAGGTTATGTAGTTGATGGTTACTAGTGATACATTCCCAATTTGGTAACGTGACATATGAAGCGTTGCTGATCATTTGTTGATCAAAGCATGACTTTGTGAGAAGTGTAGCTTTGTGGACGAGACCTCATCTGTAACGATCCCGGTTATTAAGCTGAATTTAAATTGTTAATTTATTTAATTTTTGAATTTAACTATAAATTGGTGGTGAGTTAATTTGAATTTTTTTCTAAATTTTATAAAAATATGTGTTTGGTTTGTGTTTATAAATATAGATAGTAATTTGAGATTTGAATTTGAAATTTCAAATGTTAATATATTGAAATTTAATTGGAATTAAATAAAAATTTATATTTGAAACAAAAATATAATAAGTATGATTACTTAAGTTTAAAATGAAAATTTTAAATAAGTATGTGTTAATAAGTTTAATATCTTAAGTTTATAAATATAAATGTATTAAAAATAAAAATTGTATTAACTAACTTATAAATATTTATTTATAATGAATGACTTTTCAAATCATTTATTTTAAAGGGGGAATTAATTTAAAAGACAAAGATGTGTATATTTTTTTCCTCAAGGACACGACCTCAATATTTTTACCACAAGGACAAACATTCTTCTAAAAATTAGTCATAAGGACAAACATTTTCAAAAATTATTCATTAGGATAACAAAACTGCTATCGAGTTAAAACTGATACCTAAAAACTACTACCGATAACTACAAACTGATACCTAAAAACTGCTATCAATAACTAAAAACTAATACCTACAGAAAGTTGTCCTTCAGAATAAAATATTGAAGGTCTGTCCTTGAGGCAAAAAAGCTGTGAAATTTTGTCCTTGACAATAATTTCCTGTATTTTAAATTGTATTAGTACAAAATAGAATGTAAGGAAACAAAATAGATTAACATATCACATAATTATGATAGAGTAAGGAATTAAAATTAAAAAATATACATATGTTTTGGAAATTAATAAAGTAAACATTTAAATAAGTATAGTAGCTTAGGCTTGGATTTGAAATACATTTTGTTTTGAAGAATGAATAAATATAGTTGTATATTTATAAATTTAAAAATGTAATACATATGTTAAATTAAAGAACATAAGAGATAAATTAATTCAGAAAATCTTAAAATGAAAAGAGTTTAAAATAAAAATTATAAATTTAAATCAAGACAAGGTTTAAAACACAATGTGTAAATAAATTAATGGAAAAGGACTAAACATAAAAAATGTTGCATTTTAACAAATGTGAACAGAATAAACTCAAGTTTGAACAAGTGTATATTATGAGACAAGTGGCAACAAAAAAAATTTCTTCTAATTTAAAATGTATAAAAAATACATAAGAAAAACAATGCAGGCTGTTTCCAAAGACCAGAAAATAATCAAAAGCAAGTATAAATCGGGCCTGGAAAGAATGAAAAAGTATCTCGAATCTAGAAGCATTTCTGAAATCAGATCAAAATTAAAGCAATCAAGTTTTGAATCAAATCCAGATCAAAGAAGTAATAAAAGTAAACCTGTAAAAGATCAATTCAAACAAAAGCTTTGATCTGGGAATCAAAACAGTAAGTTCAATGTCCAAAAACGTGGGAAAGAAGAAGGTTTAAATAGCAAGCTATAACCCAGAATGCAATTCAAAGAAAATCAGAAAGCAAACAAACTTAGATCAAAAAGAAAATAAATTCAAGTTCATCAATCTGGAAACAAGACTCCAATTCAATGGTCTGAAGCTTGTGACCAGAGTAGATTCAATCAAGTTCAGACAACAAAAATCAAATGCATCAGCTGGTTCCAGATTTTAGAAATTTCCAGATTATAAGATCAAAATCTGTCTCTGTTGTACATGGTTCAAGCAACAAGCTAATTAATATCAAGAAGCAAATTCAAGTTCAAAGGCCACGCAAACATGCAAGTTTAAAAGCAGCAGTAAAAAATAGTGTCTGGCCTCTGTCTTCATTTATAAGGTGAGCAAATCTCCTCCCTGAATCTGTTTTACTTTTGTTTGTGAGAAAACTTTAAACCCATTATTATTATTTTTGATTCTGATGCATGTGATATTCCTGTGCTGTGATGATGTACGTGCGATTGTCACGATGTATTCAACTTGAATACAGTTGAATTAGGCTATATACATTGTAAGCATACCTGGATATGTATGCATGTGCATATGTTCTGTGTGGATATTTGAATCATGTACAAGTCACAGGTTTTCCAAACATGATTTAAAAATCCAAAGCATCTAACAAAATGATTTTCAGGTTATAACCCTTAAATGAAAAATATTTGCATGTATGTGACATCCTTTTTAAAAATAAAAATCAGTTATTTAAAGTAAGCAATTTGCCCCAAAATTGATTAATTTCAGAGATGATCTTTTTTAAGTCAAAACTCAACAATTTCAATTCTATGTTTTGACTTCATAAACTGATTCGTAGTACAAAATAATGAATTTAGGTGATAGATTCATAATTTTTAAGCAAATAATTTTTGGGATATTTTAAGATGAGTAGAAAAGGTGTTTGCGTCAATTTTTGATGATCGGCGGGTCTAAATCCATCGTGGTTGAAGTCGAAGGTCGATTGGAGGATGTAGATTATTAGAAAAATGGTAGATGATTTTATATTGTGTTGTGGTGATCGATCGAAGGCGGTTTAGGGTTTAAGTTAGGATTTGGGTAGGTTGGGTTGTTGGAGGTCGCTGCATCGTTTCTAATGATCGGAGTTCACCGGACTAGAGGGAAAAGATGGAGGATTGGTCGGCGAAGCTTTGGGTAGAGGTGTGGTCGCTGGTGGCTCGTCGTGGAGGGGAGAAGTGTTTTTCTGGATAGTGGTTCAAGTCCAGGAAGTGGTCGAGTTGCAAAATTTTGGTTCTGATGAGATCACCGGAGATGGGTGGTCGGAATTGGTAGAGGGGGTCAACGTTGACCTGTGGATGGCCGCAGCGACGATTGAAGATGATCAGAATGGTGGTGCATATGCACGCGTATGCATTTGTGCCTGGGTGGTTTTGATCGATTGGGGAAGAAGACGTTAGCTCGAGGAAGCCCAGGGTCGAACTCGAAGGGTTTTCACTAACAACTCGAAGTCGAGCTTGAAGCAATTCTGTGGTGCGTCGGGGTTAATGACTAGAACGAATTTTAAGAAAAAAAAGTACAGGGGTCATTTTTTGTTAAAACTCGAAGCGGGGGGAACAATGGTCTCGGGTAACACCCGAGAAGACCTCGAGTACAAGCATTTACAGTTTGAAATTAGTAAGTTTGGAAATGTTTTAAACATATAATTTTAAAAGAGTTATTTTAAATAAACTTAACCATGAGATTAAGGAATAATCAAATGTTTTGAAGTTGTTAACTTAAAGGTTAAGCTAATCTACGTTGTTAATGATAATTAATTAATTAAGGGTTTCAAGTATTTAACAATTAAAGAATAATGATTTATTTGAAGATTAATTAATAATTGATTGAGGGCTAATAAATTTATAGCTAATCAAGGTGATTAATTTAATAATGTATTACGGTAATTAATTTGAAGTTAATTACTTGATGTAATTAATAGGATGATTAATTTAAGAAATAAATCAATAATTTAAGTAAATTAAGGAATTAGGAACAATTACTTATTATAATTAATTTAAGATAATTAATTGTGTAATTAACTGTAGTTAACTTAATGGTAATTAATTAAGGATAAATTAATTAAGGAAGATTAGTTTAAAGGAAAATTAAATAATCAAAGCTTGATTACCTAACAATTAAAGGTTATTAATTAAAGTAATTAGTAAGAGGATAATTAAAATTAATGTGATGATAAAAGGGTAAGTCATTAATATAAGTAATTAAAGGTAGTTGATTACTTAAAGATAATTACCTAATTAAAAGAAATTAATTAATGATTAAAGATTGATAAATCAAGTGATTAACATTGATTTAAGATTAGAGATAGTCACTTATCGTAATTAATTAAGGGCTAAATTAATTTAATTAAAGATAATTAATTAAATGGTGAATTAAATAATTAAAGGATAATTATTAATAATTAAAGGTTGATAAATTATATTTAAGGGTTAATTAATATTATTATTAATGGTTAATTAACAAATGATTAAAGAATAATTGATCAAAATGATTGTAATTTATTAATATTAATTAACCAGGATTAGTAATTCATAGATAATTAAATCTGATTTGAGTTAATCAGATAATTGACTGATCTCACTTATGAAAGTTTGGATTCTATTAGATGATTGTTTGATATCCCTGATTGTGATGCTCTGTTTTGATTTGAGCTACGTTTACTGTAATTTATTATCTGTGATATATATCTGTGATCTGTGAATAAAAAATAAGAGTTATGGTTTAACTTGATTTAATTTTGAAATTTGATTTAAAATTTGAATTCAAAATTTGAAATTGAATTCTATGTTAAGAATTTATGATGTAAAAAGGTTATACGAACTATAGATGTGTTTATATAGATTTTTAAACCATTTTAAAAGTATGGTTTGAAAATTTGAATTTAACCCAAGTTTATGTTTGAAAGGCCTTAACTCGTGCAAATATAATCGGGTTTTCCGAAATGGAAACAAGTGCTTTCAAATAATAATAGCTTTTATATAAGAAAAGAATTTCCCAATTATGATAAAAAGATTTCATGTTTGAAATAGAGTGGCCTTGAAAGCTATAATTGAATCTTGTGAAAGATAGTTGAACCCTATTTTGAAATTGAAGAGAATTTTAAATGGTGTATCTTATATATATAAAAAAGATTAAAACGGGTATTGTTTTGAAATCCATGGATGGATCTTTGTGAGATTGGGTAAACCTTGTGAAATAAATCTTTTTGTTTAAAGATTTGAAATGGTAATTGGTTTAAACCATTTGAAATAGTTTTGAATTTTGAAGTTGTGACTTAACTGAAATCCATATCCATATGTTTTTAAACTTTACGCTCATTATTCGGTTTAGCCGGAAGAGGACATTGTGTCATATAACCCATTCTGAATAATGATACGACGTTATGGATAGCATTTGAAGACCGGTGGTGAAGACCGGGTATTTGCAAGAACGATAAGATGACCTATCGATTATCTCTGCACCGAGTAGCTACGATATAGAGATCTCCATATGTGATGGGGAGTCCGATCGGGATTGAGGATGCCCGGATTGTAAGGGCTTCTTCGTAAGTGCCTTCGGTTCTGTTTGAACCCGGAACAGACTTGTATTGATGTATGTCTGACATTACACCTTGAGATGTAAAACCGGTTTCTATCAAATACATTTTTGTTTGGTGGCGGAGATTTATTCTCTTAGCTTAACACCCTTCTCTGAGACGTACGAACTCAAAGGTTATGTAGTTGATGGTTACTAGTGATACATTCCCAATTTGGTAATGTGGCATACGAAGTGCTGCTGATCATTTGTTGATCAAAGCATGGCTTTTGTGAAAAGCGTAGCTTTGTGGACGAGACTTCGTCGAACTTCACAACCCGGAATGGTCGAAATAGGAAGAATGCTGCAAGGTTATTTGGGGGTAGCGCCCCCTGAGGGTATGTTCATTTCCTTCTGGATAGAGGTGGTATCATGGTATGGAGCCCAGATACTTAACCTATGTGGTTGCTGCAAATTTATTACTTTGTGGTTGTTGGTGAATCCCGGGATAAAGGTCGGTTACGACCAGGGGATGGCATACTCGTGTCAGTAGTTACCTAGTTACAGAGGTAACCAGGCCTTGTGTTTGCAGAGATCCGGTTAGGTCCTTGGGGCGTCCCTCCAGAGGCGTACCCATGTGACAATGGGAAGTTCCTTGGCTTGACCATTTGTTGGAAACCCAATCATCCGATACGCGCCTTCTACGGTTTTAGTTGTAGAACCTGCCATCTAACATGGTAGCTATAGTAGGCATACTATAATGGTACGTATGCTGGCTAAGATTAATATTATACTTTCGAAAATATTTTCCACTATGCACTAATAATAATATCAAATGGTTTTCGCGTATCAAGCGTGTTTGACTATCATAAGGAGAAATCTCCCCCAAGTATGCGATTGCATGGTGTGTGTGCTGGGAGGCCTTATGATAGTTTCATTTTCCAAAAAGCATTGTGGTTTTCAACTTAAAATTTATTTTGTTTGTTTCAAAGATAAAACCGTTTTTGTTTGTTTATACCAGTCCCACGATTGACCCGGAGTTTATTTTTCCCTTCCTAAACTCTGTGTGCCCACTATTTTCCACACGGGCAGTCTAGAGTTGGGTTTTTCAGATAGTAGATAATAGATATCGATTCAGTAGCTTCCACCTTTCTCTTTGGAATTCTTTGGAGTCTTCGGATTCATGGACTGGACTTGCTCATCTTTGTGCAACATGATGGTGGTTCGAGCTAGTGGCTTTGGAGCATTGTATTGGAGTTGCAGTTTGATCATCATAGTTATCTCTTTTGCTATTCGTTTTCCGCTGTTGTTTATTGTCTTTGATATTGCTTGTATCATATTGATATCATTGTTGTATATTATTGGATATTGTATTCATTTGGAATTGTATATGATATTCCTTTTTCTTCCGCTGTGTTGTTATATTTGATGTGTTATAAGCTCCGGCATGACTTGAATTTCAACGTTGGGATCTGCGACATTTATGTACAGTGGAGTACGGATGTCGATTTTCAAATGCTGGAATTTGGATCGTGACATTTTGGTATCAGAGCTGAAGGTTGAAACTTTAGCTCAGGAGTATAACACATTAAGTAACTCATTAGAGATAAGGTGAAGTATACCCTAGAATGAGTATATCCCTAAGATATCCATCTGAATGCCTTAGTAAATTCTCTATCTATCCCCTGATAGTGAGTATGAGTGCAAGAAGAGGACGAGATAGGGACCAGGGAGTACCGCTACAAATGGTCAATACCCTGTGACAGTGGAAAAAACTTTCTCTATCAATCTCCTTTGATTCGTCTTTTCAATTCTTTGATGATTCCTGGCAGTTCCAGGAAGAAGCTTTGATATATTTGTATGGGACACAAACTCCAGATGGGTCAGAATTGTTTGTTTGGATGAATTGTTTGCTTTGGTTGCTATAGTTGATAGGTTTATTTTGGTTTTTTAAACTAAAATTTTGGATTTCATCCATATATCTGTTTATTCTTTTGGGTCTCGATATATTCTACGAGTGGTTAGTTATCTTTTGAACTAACCAATACCATTGTATATTTCGTAGTTCTGATGACCGAGTATCTTGATTCGTTCTTGTATCCATTATTGATATTCTGATTTGGTAAGTCAAATGTAGAATAGATATTCAGTTTGATCCGGTGATTCATCTCTCTATCTCTCTATATTCTTTTGTTGTTTCCCTATTTTCAAATTTCGAGGACGAAATTTTCTTAAGAGGGAAACTGTAACGATCCCGATTTTTAAGCTGAATTTAAATTTTTAATTTATTTAATTTTTGAATTTAACTGTAAATTAATGGTGAGTTAATTTGAATTTTTTCTAAATTTTATAAAAATATGCGTTTGGTTTGTGTTTATATATATACAGATAATAATTTGAGATTTGAATTTGAAATTTCAAATGTTAATATATTGAAATTTAATTGGAATTAAAGAAAATTTTATATTTGAAACAAAAATAAAATAAGTATGATTACTTAAGTCTAAAATGAAAATTTTAAATAAGTATGTGTTAATAAGTTTAATATCTTAAGTTTATAAATATAAATGTATTAAAAATAAAAATTGTATTAACTAACTTATAAATATTTATTTGTAATGAATAACTTTTCAAATCATTTATTTTAAATTGTATTAGTACAAAATAGAATGTAAGGAAACAAAATAGAAAAACATATCACATAATTATGATAGAGTAAGGATTTAAAATTAAAAAATATACATATGTTTTGGAAATTAAAGAAGTAAACATTTAAATGAGTATAGTAGCTTAGGCTTGGATTTGAAATACATTTTCTTTTGAAGAATGAATAAATATAGTTGTATATTTATAAATTTTAAAATGTAATACATATGTTAAATTATAGAACATAAGAGAAAAATTGATTCAAAAAATCTTAAAATGAAAAGAGTTTAAAATAAAAATTATAAATTTAAATCAAGACAAGGTTTAAAACACAATGTGTAAATAAATTAATGGAAAAGGACTAAACATAAAAAATGTTGCATTTTAACAAATGTGAAGAGAATAAACTCAAGTTTGAACAAGTGTAATTCATGAGACAAGTGGCAACAAATAAAATTTCTGTATAAAACATACATAAGAAAAACAATACAGGCTATTTCCAAAGACCAGAAAACAATCAAAAGCAAGTATAAATCGGGCCTGGAAACAATGAAAATTTATCTCAAACCTAGAAGCATTTCTGAAATCAGATCAAAATTAAAGAAATCAAGTTTTGAATCAAATCTAGATCAAAGAAGAAATAAAAGTAAACCTGTAAAAGATCAATTCAAACAAAAGCTTTGATCTGGGAATCAAAACAGTAATTTCAAAGTCTTCACACCTGGGAAAGAAGAAGGTTTAAACAGCAAGCTATAACCCAGAATGCAATTCAAAGAAAATCAGAAAGCAAACAAACTTAGATCAAAAAGAAATTAAATTCAAATTCATCAATCTGGAAACAAGACTCCAATTCAAAGGTCTGAAGCTTGTGACCAGAGTAGATTCAATCAAGTTCAGACAACAAAAATCAAATGCATCAGCTGGTTCCAGATTTTAAAAATTTCCAGATTATAAGACCAAAATCTGTCTCTGTTGTACAAGGTTCAAGCAACAAGTAAATTAATATCAAGAAGCAAATTCAATTTCAAAGGCAATGCAAACATGCAAGTTTAAAAGCATCAGTAAAAAATAGTGTCTGGCCTCTGTCTTCATTTATAAGGTGAGCAAATCTCCTCCCTGAATCTGTTTTACTTTTGTTCGTGAGAAAACTTTCAACCCATTATTATTATTATTTTGATTCTGATGCATGTGATATTCCTGTGCTATGAGGATGTATGTGTGATTGTCTCGATGTATTCAACTTGAATACAGTTGAATTAGGCTATATACATTGTAAGCATACCTGGATATGTATGCATGTTCATATGTTCAGTGTGGATATTTGAATCCTGTACAAGTCATAGGTTTTCAAAACATGATTTAAAAATCCAAAGCATCTAACAAAATGATTTTCAGGTTATAACCCTTCAATGAAAAATATTTGTATATATGTGACATCCCTTTTAAAAATTAAAATCAGGTATTTAAAGTAAGCAATTTGCTCCAAAATTGATGTTTGCACAAAAAATGGGCAAACACCTCCAAGTCGTGTGATTTAGTTGATTTTTTGTTGTTCTTAATGATTTGGATGAGTTGTGTAAATATGTAAAAAGCAGGGACTGAAATGTAAAAGACACGCAGATTTATAGTGGTTCGGCCAGAACGTGCCTACGTCCACTTTATATGTTATTCTCCTCTTACTATTCAGATTACAAGTACAAAGCCTTGATTACAAGTATATAAAAATTGTTTGAAAGTTCCTTCCGTGCTTGAGCTCTCAAACTTGTCTGCCATTGTTGTGCCCCTGCCCCTCTATTTATAGAGTGAGGTTGGGGGCAGGGATCTTGGATGTATATAGCTGCTGGTGGGCCTGGGCTGAAGCAATCTGGTCTAGCGATGTTGGTTCGGTATCCACTTGGTCCGGTAGTGGTTGGAGTGGGTTGGTTCGGCATGAGGTTGGTTCGGTGTAGGTGGTTCGGCAGGAGCTTGGAGGAGGTTGGTTCGGCAGAGTCTGGTTCGGTGGATAGGTGGTTCGGCAGGAGCTTGGAGGAGGTTGGTTCGGCAGAGTCTGGTTCGGTGATGGTGGTAGGAAAGGGATGGTTCAGTAGTTATGGGTAGTGGGTTGGTAGTGCTCCGGTTCGGCAATGCATGGACGTGGATTTTGGACCGGTAATGCTTCCTTTTCTTTGGTTCGGTGGTGATGAAAACGAACCCAACACTTGCCCCCCAAAGTAGGGCATATGCCTGCATATGGCGTGCTTTGGTTTGCTATCATCCGGTATCTAATGCTGAACCATCTGGTCTGGTTATTGTTTTTGCTTATAAATGGGGGCCACGTGCCTTCGTTCCACTTCCATCATTTGACACAGCCGGATCACCTTAGTGCCGAATCATTTAGTGTCGAATCACCTTAGTGTCGAATCATCTAGTGCCGAATCATCTAGTGCCGAATCATCCAGTGCCGAGCCAGGTGCGTTTCCTTTGAGGTTCCTTCGTTTCACCGAATGAGCATAAGGACACATAGTACCGAATGAACTTACGTGCCGAATGACATTCAAACCTTGAATTTTTCCATGCTCCAAATTACAAGTGACATTCCAGACTACATCGTTCATATGTTTACTTCCTTGTGTTGCAGATAAATGTCTCGCAAAGTGGAAACTCGATCAGAAAAGAGAAAATCCACGGACCGAAGTGAGCCTCCCTTTGTGCCCCCTTCCCAGCCAGGACCAGCTCGACAGGGACATGCCCCAAGGTCATTAGTGGTTGGATATGGTCCTCAGGAGATCTTGAATTCTCCTCCTGACTGCTTTCCTAGCTCTCTCAGAGAGGAGCAGCTTGATTTTATATCCCGCTCCTTTGGGATTGATAGATCACTTATGCTGTTGCCGGGGGATGGAGTGATGCCGTACAATCCTCTTGAAGGATATTTCGCGTATAGCCGATATCATTGCATGTGCGGGGCCATTCCTCCGATCAATGCATGGATAGTCAGCTTCATCACTTACCTGAAAGTGGCTCCTTTTCAACTTCAGCCCAACTCTTATGCCATCTTAGTGTGTCTATTCGTTATCTTCCAGAGGAGATATGGGCGCCCCCCTTCTAACCGGGAAATTCGATATCTATATAATCTGAGGGGCTACAAGAAGGGGTTTCCGTACATTAGTTTAGAGTCGGCCGTGTCCTTCAAGCCGGTCTTGGACTTATACTTGAAGTTTACCATGTTTAAGAAGGAATGGTTCTTCGTCAAGGACGACTCCGTTTCTTTTTGCCTCTTCACTTTTGGCTGTAAGTTGAATTCCACTTGTAATTTCTTTGTCCTGACTGCAATGCTTCTTCTTATATGCTTTTATTTCTTGCTAGCGACAGGTGGCTTTGCGGTCGTGGAGAATGATCGCTTGGTACAGATGGCCGCGGAGATAGAGGCTATCTCTGGAAGGGACAGGTCGGCTTCTTACCTAATCAGGAATGCCATTCTCCTGGAGCACAATCCGATTCTGCCACGTCAATCCGTGGTTAAGCAGAGAGATACAGCCGAGGAAAGGGCTGCTAAAGCTAAAGATGGGGCTACTGCGAAGAGCAGCAAGAGGAGGCCTTTTACAAAACCTCCAGTTGTCGGAGGTAAGAAGCTCAAGAAGTCCGACGGCCCTTCCCCTAGCACGTGCCCAATGACTCCGGGGGAGGAAGACGTGGAGGAGGATAGAGGTGAAGGCGAAGGAGGCGATGTAGGAGGAGAGACAGAGAGCGGAGACGACAGAGAAGTTGATGGTGGTGGTGATGGCGTCGGGGCTTTGCCTCCTGGGCAAGCAGGCGAGATTCAAGAGTGGACGGATGATGCCTTCCACCAGGCTTTTGAGGGGTTGGAGGAAGGATCAGCCTTGGTGGAGAAATCAAAGAGGTCTGATAAGGCCGGGTCCGGTGCCAGCTTGTCTTCTGAGAGTATTTCAGCTAAGGCAACTCCGGCGGTTCAAGGTGAATTCTTAACTCCTTCTTTTAACTTCACACGTTTCTTGAGTCATAGCTTCATGCATGTTGTAATACTTGGTTTTTATTCCAGGAATGGGTAAGGTGGCCAAGACATCAGATATTCGGCACCGCCTTGAACAGTATAAGTTACTCAAAGCTTCCGCCAAACCAAAGCCGTCAGCTAGCCGTCCTAGAGATGTGGTCAGATATCGCCCTCTTCTCGGAGTTATTGAAGAAGATATGCAAAAGAGAAAGAAGGGCCGATCTTCGTTTGAACCTTCACCTGGGCCTCAGCCTCCAGCCCAGCCTATCGATGATATTACTGAGGAGGATACTGAGCTTATGTCTTCCCCACATCCGTTCGAAAATCCAACCGTCACCCCGATAGACCATCCTTGTTTGGTTCGCAACTCATTTGCCGGCCATCCGGATCTGGACCCGAGTTTTCAGGATATCTCTTTTTACGAGGCCACGGGTAAGCATCTTCTTCTCCGCAATCCCATGGTACGGGTGCTTGATGAGGCTAAGTCCTTAGACCTCGATTTGCTTACTACTCGGATAGTTACCATGGGGGACGAAGCCAAGGCGAATATTGATCGGGTCGCGGAGGAGACCAGGAAGTTGATGAGGCATCACGCCCGTCTGGTCAAGGCTGGAGAGGAGATTGGGAGTGATAATATTCGGTTGCGGCTAAAGGTTGCTGATCAGGCCAAACAGCTTGCCGATCAAGCCATTCAGATTTCTCAGCATGAGGAAGCCTCCAGGCGGTTGAAGGAGACTATGGAAGAGGCTAGTAGGGCAGAACTACGAAAGATGGAGGCCGCCTGCAAGGAGCGGATTGACATAGCCATTGCTACGGTGGATGAGGTTCGGAGGGCGGATCTCGAGCAGGTAGAGGAGTTATCTGGGAGGCTTGAGGCCGCAGAGCTTGCTCAGGCCAGGCTAAAAGAAGAGATGGAGGAAATGAGGAGGTCTCCCCAGGCTGACCGCTTGAGATATCGATCGGAGAGGGATGTTGCCACCACTAAGTTGCTGTCCTCCGAGGCCCGGGTGAGGGAGTTTGAGGAGAATGAGGGGATGATGGACGAGATGTTGCAGGATATATACTTCCGTACTTGGAAGCAGGGTAATCTATCCTGGATGAATGACTATCCCCGGGTCATGGCCAGGATATATCTCCGGGCTTTGGAGGAGGACAAGGCCGATGCGGATAAGGAAGGTGGAGCGGCATTAAGGATGGATGTGGTTACCTCCCAGTTCTCAAAGGAGGAGAAGGTAGCGGTGAAGGAGGGGATGCGGCTACTTGCTGCGGAGGAAGCCGATGTGCAGTTGGGGGATGAGGACCAAGGAGCGGGTGTTGGTGAGTCTTCCCTTTTAATCTTTTCATGATTTGATTGCTTATCTTTCATGGTTATTGATGGATTCTCTTTTGAATTGGGCAGGCGGGACCTCTGGTCATCATGCTGGGAGCTCCGATCCTGCAGTCAAGTAGATTCGGAGAGCTGGTAGGACGAGGGTGGAGCACTGGTGTAGTTGGTTATTTTATTTGGTCTGCTTGACATTCCTGTACATGCTAGTTCAAAACATTAATGTGCTCTTAAGTTGTGATTATGTTACTGAACGTCTTTATGTAAGTTTATAACATAAGCTGATTCCGTTATATTTTGAATGCTGTTATTATTTTGAAGTGATGTATAAAAAACATAGTTATGCATATGCCTGTGATTTGATTGTGTTCGATGTTAAGCTTTTGCTTGAAATATAATCTCATGTTTTGCAATGTTATGAATAAGTCATAGCTACATGATTATGTACAAGAGAAAACAGTACCGCCCTTCATGTTCTGGTTGCAGGAGGTAGCTTTGGACATCTTGTGTAATTAACCATGGATGCAGCTGAGTGCCTTGTCACCCAGTTTGCGGGCTCAGATTTTCGTGAGCGAATGCCTCCTATTTAGTGTCCTGTACTTTGGGGACCGTTATGCAGGATACAAGAAAAATATTTAAATGGAATGGAAATATAGGAAAAGTAAAACTTCCAGTCATGGAAGGCCGTCGATATGCTTAAGTTCGTGGCAAACGGGTTTTGTAGTCACTTTCCCTAGGTGTGGGTCTTAGAGACATTTGTCACCCATCTTACGCCTCCGCGGGGAGTTTTTTACCACAGCCGCACTTAAGACATATCGGAGCCGAGATCGCGCACAGTAAATACCCGAGCCATTATGGCCCGTAATCGTGGGTATTATTCGATTTACTATGGCCGGCTAGCGTGGGTGCCGATCGTCAACCGTGAACTACCCCTGGCTGGCCACACCTTACGTTGGGGCTTAAAGTAGGTTCACAGTTGCCGGCAAGCCGAATGCCATAATGAGCTGCCATTGGCTATAGTCGGCCTTCTTGATGGCTTATAATCGGCTCATTACAGTTGGCTTTGAGGGCAGTCGCGAGCAATGAGTTAACCCGCAGCAGAGGGATGCTGGAGCAAAAGTGTCTCATTGGCGAGTGCATAGAATCGCATAGTACCTGTTGAGTCTTGTCCAGGTGAGGTTGCGCCGTGAAGTTTCAGTATGGAAATGTCGTTATACATGATTTTTTTCAACAGAAAAGGATAAAGCTTAACAAGTAGTCAAGATACAAAGGAACAAGTTAAAAAGAGACAAGATTTTTAAAGTGGTTCGGCACGAAAATGCCTACATCCACTGATTCTCTTTGTTAATTCACTTCATATGGGCAGTACAAGTTAAGAAAAGTATCGACGGAGGTGTTGGATGTTCCATGCCCTCTGGAACACCTCTCCGTCCACTATTGACAAAATATAGGCTCCGTTGCGGAGATCTTTATGGATTACGTAGGGTCCGTCCCAGATTGGATCTAGCGCTCTGGGGCGCGGGAAGATCCGCTTGAGGACAAGATCTCCTTCTTGTAAGCTGCAATGCTTGACTTTGGAGTTGTATTGTGCTGCAACTTTTTGCTTATGAGCTGCTGCTTTGAGTGTTGCATCGTTTCTTCTCTTCTCAATTAGATCCAAAGACATGAGGAGGAGTTCTTCGTTCTCTTCCGGGTTGTAGTGGATCCTACGGTGAGAGGGCACTATAGTTTCAACTGGGAGCATGGCCTCCGATCCGTATGCCAAAGAGAAAGGAGTATGCCCTGTTGAAGTTCTATAAGATGTGCGATAGGCCCAAAGTGCCGTAGGAAGTTCGTCCACCCAAGCGCCTTTCGACTTTTCAAGTTTCTTCTTGATTAAGGTTTTGAGAATTTTGTTGGCAGCTTCATTTTGTCGAAAGCATGCTTGAATAGGATATTTACTGAGCTTCCAGTGTCTATTAAAATTCGGAAAACTTTGGCTGGACCGAACCAAGCAGAGATGACCATAGGATCCATGTGTAGGTACTGTCTTCCCTCTAGGCCACGCCTACTGAATGTGATGTCGTCATTCTCTTTCCGTTTCGGGTGGCGCTCTTCCATGACAGAATTAACGTAGCCTTCATCGTTCCTAAGTGACTTACCGTATCTTTCCATCTTTGCCCAGCTTCTGTCGGCGATGTGCGGTCCTCCTGATATGGTGTGGACCACTATCTTCTCTTGACTAGAGCCGCTGGTGTTGCGATTTCCTCCGCCTGCTTCTGGGGGGGGGGGTAGTCCAGGATTCTCATTGGCAGGAGTTGAAGTCCTGTTCTGGCCTTTTACATAGCGTTCCAGTCTCTTCCTTCTGATGTGTTCTTCAATCAAGTCCCGGAGATGGTGGCATTCATTGGTGTCATGTCCATGGGATTCGTGGAAGCGGCAGAACTTTCCAGACTTGATTGCGTTATCTGACTCCTTCTAGTGCGGGGGCGCTTGTATCTAACTTCGTCTTGAGTGGCTAGGAAGATGTTCTCGATTGTTTCATTCAAAGGAGTGTAAGAGTCAAATCTTGGCCCTGGTCGGTATAAGTGCTTTTCTCTCTTTTTGCCCCCAGCATTGTCTCTAGAGTCATTTCTTTGGATATCCTTTGCTGCAGCGGGGACCCTGTCTGTAGCCGTCTTAGCCTGTTGCCCTGATTGCCTCTCAGTGGCAGCGTCTTCAAGTCTCATATACTTTCCAGCTTCATGGAAGAAATCAGGTAAAGTAGCTGGTTTTTCCTTGGTTAGTCTTCTAGCAAATTTAGTATCCGGATGTACACCACTGCAGAGGGCCATTAGGATAAGTTTCTCGTCGGCATCTTGGACGGCGGCCGTTGCGGCGTTGAATCGGGTTAGGTATTGTTGCACTGTCTCTCCAGGCTTCTGTTTGATATTAGATAAGGAGTAAGCGTCCTTGGGTTGTTCCACATGAATGCGGAACTGGCTGATGAACTTTTCTTTCAACATTTCCCATGAGCTGATGGACCCTTGGGGTAGGTGGCTGAACCAGGAGGTAGCTAGATCTGCCAAGAAAAGTGGGAAACATTTACATAACACTCCCTATGTTGCTCCGCTTATGAGCATATGCTGGGTGTATCTCTGTAAGTGTACGATGGGGTCAGAGGTTCCCTTGTAAGGTTCCATTGTTGGCATTTTCCACTCCCGGGGGGTTATGGCAGTTTCGATATTGCGGATGAAGGTCTGGTTACCCTAGCGCCTATTCCCCAATCCCTTTGCTCCCGTTGGACGCACTCTCTGAACAATCGCGCCATCCTTTCATCAGAACTTGGAGCGGATAGAAATGAGTTTGGTTCTTCTCTGCGGGATTGAGTCCGTCCAGACGACTTGTAGGGATGGTATCGTCTATCACTCCTAACATTCTCCAAAGGCTGCCTCTGGTCTTCTGGGGGCATGCTGGGGTCAGCCATAGTTCGCCCTTGCCTTGATCTTCCCCTGCTGGGTTCTGTTCTCATCACTTCCTCGGGTCCAACTTCGGGCTGGACTCCAGCTCGGCCCCGTCTACTGGTGTTTTCATGGTTAGTTAGCATGACAGGCTCAGCTACATCCGACCCTTGCCTGGCACCTCCCCCGTTGGGTTCGGTTCCAAGTGTTTCCTCAGGTCGGAATTCGGGCTGAGTCCGGGCTCGGCTCCTACCATGGCTGTTTCTGTTGTTAACCTCTTCGAAGAAGAAAGGTCTTTGTCGCCTTCCAGATCCTCCAGATTGGGACTCACCCCATGATTCGGTGTTGCGGTTGGATTCTTCAGCATCCCTTAGGCGTGACATGAGTTGGTCCACCAAGGCTTCTTGTTGAGATGTGAAGCGGTTAGTTACTTCAGCCACAACCCTGTCCAGATCTGCCCTAGTAATTGGCTGTTCCACGGCGGGGGCTGTTGGATTTGCCTGATTTTCATCTGGTACTGCTGTTAAAACGGGATGATTCTCTTGATTTGGGGCCACTGGATCTGGGATGCTGCTAGTTGCGACGTTCTTTCCTTTGTTAACATCTCTCCTCTGCCTGGAAGTCATGTTGTCGGAGCAAGGAATAATGTTGTGAGGAAGAAGGTTGAGTAGGAGAAGCTGTAGCTTCTAGCTCGGTTCTCAGTGAAAGCACCAAAAATTTTTGCACAAAAAATGGGCAAACACCTCCAATTCGTGTGATTTAGTTGAGTTTTTGTTGTTCTTAATGATTTGGATGAGTTGTGCGAATATGTAAAAAGCAGGGACTGAAATGTAAAAGACACGCAGATTTATAGTGGTTCAGCCAGAACGTGCTTACGTCCACTTTATATGTTATTCTCCTCTTACTATTCAGATTACAAGTACAAAGCCTTGATTACAAGTACATAAAAATTGTTTGAAAGTTCCTTCCGTGCTTGAGCTCTCAAACTTGTCCGCCATTGTTGTGCCCCTTCCCCTTTATTTATAGAGTGAGGTTGGGGGCAGAGATCTTGGATGTATATAGCTGCTGGTGGGCCTGGGCTGAAGCAATCTGGTCTAGCGATGTTGGTTCGGTATCCACTTGGTCCGGTAGTGGTTGGAGTGGGTTGGTTCGGCATGAGGTTGGTTCGGTGGATAGGTGGTTCGGCAGGAGCTTGGAGGAGGTTGGTTCGGCAGAGTCTGGTTCGGTGGATAGGTGGTTCGGCAGGAGCTTGGAGGAGGTTGGTTCGGCAGAGTCTGGTTCGGTGATGGTGGTAGGAAAGGGATGGTTCGGTAGTTATGGGTAGTGGGTTGGTAGTGCTCCGGTTCGGCAATGCATGGACGTGGATTTTGGACCGGTAATGCTTCCTTTTCTTTGGTTCGGTGGTGATGAAAACGAACCCATCAATTGATTAATTTCAGAGATGTTTTTTTTAAGTCAAAACTCAACAATTTCAATTCTCTGTTTTGACTTCATAAACTGATTTGTAGTACAAAATAATGAATTTAGGTGATAGATTCATAATTTTTAAGTAGATAATTTTGGGGATATTTTAAGATGAGTAGAAAAGGTGTTTGCGTCAATTTTTGATGATCGGCCGGTCTAAATCCATCGTGGTTGAACTCGAAGGTCGATTGGAGGATGTAGATTATTGGAAAAATGGTAGATGATTTTATATTGTGTTGTGGTGATCGACCGAAGGCGGTTTAAGGTTTAAGTTAGGATTTGGGTAGGTTGGGTTGTTGGAGGTCGCTGCATCGTTTCTGATGACCGGAGTTCACCGGACTGGAGGGAAAAAATGGAGGATTGGTCGGCGAAGCTTTGGGTAGAGGTGTGTGGTCGCTGGTGGCTCGTCGTGGAGGGGCGAAGTGTTTTTCTGGATAGTGGTTCAAGTCCAGGAAGTGGTCGAGTTGCAAAATTTTGGTTCTGATGAGATCACCGGAGATGGGTGGTCGGAATTGGTAGAGGGGATCAACGTTGATCTGTGGATGACCATAGCGACGATTGAAGATGATCAGAATGGTGGTGCATATGCACGCGTATGCATTTGTGCTTGGGTGGTTTTGATCGATTGGGAAAGAAGACGTTAGCTAGAGGAAGCCCAGGGTCGAACTCGAAGGGTTTTCACTAATAACTCGAAGTGGAGCTTGAAGCAATTCTGTGGTGCGCCGGGGTTAAAGACTTGAACGAATTTTAAGAAAAAAAAAGTACAGGGTTCAATTTTTGTTAAAATTTGAAGCGGGGGGAACAATCGTCTTGGGTAACACCCAAGAAGACGAGTACAAGCATTTACAGTTTAAAATTAGTAAGTTTGGAAATGTTTTAAACAGTTAATTTTAAAAGAGTTATTTTAAATAAACTTGACCATGAGATTAAGGAATAATCAAATGTTTTGAAGTTGTTAACTTAAAGGTTAAGCTAATCTACGTTGTTAATGATAATTAATTAATTAAACATTTCAAGTATTTAATTGTTAAAGAATAATGATTTATTTGAAGATTAATTAATAATTGATTGAGGGCTAATAAATTTATAGCTAATCAAGGTGATTAATTTAATAATGTATTACGGTAATTAATTTGAAGTTAATTACTTGATGTAATTAATAGAATGATTAATTTAAGAAATAAATTAATAATTGAAGTAAATTAAGTAATTAGGAACAATTACTTGTTATAATTAATTTAAGATAATCAATTGTGTAATTAACTTAAGGTTAAATAATTATTGTAGTTAACTTAATGATAATTAATTAAGGATAAATTAATTTATAAATTAATTAAGGAAGATTGGTTTAAAGGAAAATTAAATAATTAAAGTTTGATTACCTAACAATTAAAGGTTATTAATTAAAGTAATTAGTAAGAGGATAATTAAAATTAATGTGATGATAAAAGGGTAAGTCATTAATATAAGTAATTAAAGGTAGTTGATTACTTAAAGATAATTACCTAATTAAAAGAAATTAATTAATGATTAAAGATGGATAAATCCAGTGATTAACATTGATTTAAGATTAGGGATAGTCGCTTATCGTAATTAATTAAGGGCTAAATTAATTTAATTAAAGATAATTAATTAAATGGTGAATTAAATAATTAAAGGATAATTATTTAATAATTAAAGGTTGATAAATTATAATTAAGGGTTAATTAATATTATTATTAATGGTTAATTAACAAATGATTAAAGAATAATTGATCAAAATGATTGTAATTTATTAATATTAATTAACCAGGATTAGTAATTCATAGATAATTAAATCTGATTTGAGTTAATTAGATAATTGACTGATCTCACTTATGAAAGTTTGGATTCTATTGGATGATTGTTTGATATCCCTGATTGTGATGCTCTGTTTTGATTTGAGCTACGTTTACTATAATTTATTATTTGTGATATATATATATGTGATCTGTGAATAAAAATAAGCGTTATGGTTTATACCGCTTATCAAATATATTATTGTATTTGAATCTGTGCTGATTGATGATGTGGCACTTTCATTGTGTAAAACCCTAGGTCCACACTTATACACACACAAATATGGATTGCACGTGGAAATGGGTTAAGTCATAGATTTGGGAATAGTTTTAAAAATTGAATTTTTAAATCCAAATGGTTTGGATATGGATTGGGTTTTAAGTGGAAAGCTTTTGGAAAGGAATTTCAAAGATAAAAGTTATTTTTGAATAACTTGATTTAATTTTGAAATTTGATTTAAAATTTGAATTCAAAATTTGAAATTGAATTCTATGTTAAGAATTTATGATGTAAAAAGGTTATACGAACTATAGATGTGTTTATATAGATTTTTAAACCATTTTAAAAGTATGGTTTGAAAATTTGAATTTAACCAAAGTTTATGTTTGAAAGGCCTTAACTCGTGCAAATATAATCGGGTTTTCCGAAATGGAAACAAGTGCTTTCAAATAATAATAGCTTTTATATAAGAAAAGAATTTCCCAATTATGATAAAAAGATTATATGTTTGAAATAGAATGGCCTTGAAAGCTATAATTGAATCTTGTGAAAGATAGTTGAACCCTATTTTGAAATTGAAGAGAATTTTAAATGGTGTATCTTATATATATATATATATATATATATATATATATATATATATATATATGAAATATTAAAATGGGAATTGTTTTGAAATCCATGGATGGATCTTTGTGAGATTGGGTAAACCTTGTGAAATAAATCTTTTTGTTTAAAGATTTGAAATGGTAATTGGTTTAAACCATTTGAAATAGTTTTGAATTTTGAAGTTGTGACTTAACTGAAATCCATATCCATATGTTTTTAAACTTTACGGTCATTATTCGGTTTAGCTGGGAGAGGTCCTTGTGTCATTAACCCATTCCGAATAATGATACGACATTATGGATAGCATTTGAAGACCGGTGGTGAAGACCGGGTATTTGCGAGAACGATTGGATGACCTATCGATTGTCTCTGCACCGAGTAGCTACGGTATAGAGGTCTCCATATGTGATGGGGAGTCCGATTGGCATTGAGGATGCCCGGATTGCAAGGGCTTCTTCGAAAGTGCCTTCAGTTCTGTTCAAACCCAGATCAGACTTGTATGGATGTATGTCTGACATTACACCTTGAGATGTAAAACCTGTTTCTATCAAATACATTTCTGTTTGGTGGCGGAGATTTATTCTCTTAGCTTAACATCCTTCTCTGAGACGTACGAACTCAGAGGTTATGTAGTCGATGGTTACTAGTGATACATCCCCAATTTGGTAATGTGGCATACGAAGTGCTGCTTATCATTTGTTGATCAAAGCATGGCTTTTGTGAAAAGCGTAGTTTGTGGACGAGACTTCGTCGAACTTCACAACCTGGAATGGTCGAAACAGGAAGAATGCAGCAAGGTTATTTGGGGGTAGCGCCCCCTGAGGTATGTTCATTTCCTTCCAGATAGAGGTGGTATCATGGTATGGAGCCCAGATACTTAACCTATGTGGTTGCTGCAAATTTATTACTTTATGGTTGTTGGTGAATCTCGGGATAAAGGTCGGTTACGACCAGGGGATTGCATACTCGTGTCAGTAGTTATCTAGTTACAGATGTAACCCGGCCTTATGTTGGCAGAGATCCGGTTAGGATCTCGGCGTGTCCCTCCGGAGGCGTACCCATGTGGCAATGGGAAGTTCCTTGGCCTGACCATTTGTTGGAAACCCAATCATATGATACGCGCCTTGTATGGTTTTAGTTGTAGAACCTGCCATCTAACATGGTAGCTATAGTAGGCATACTATAATGGTACGTATGCTGGCTAAGATTAATATTATACTTTCAAAAATGTTTTCCACTATGCACTAGTAATAATATCAAATGGTTTTCGCGTATCAAGCATGTTTGACTATCATATGGAGAAATCTACCCCAAGTGTGCAATTGCATGGTGTGTGTGCCGAGAGGCCTTATGGCAGTTTCATTTTCCAAAAAGCATTGCGGTTTTCAACTTAAAATTTCTTTTGTTTGTTTTAAAGATAAAACTGTTTTTGTTTTCTCATACCAGTCCCACGACTGACCCGAAGTTTATTGTTCCCTTTCTAAACTTTGGGTGCCCATTATTTTCCACACGGGCAGTCTAGAGTTGGGTTTTCAGATAGTTGATAGGAGATATCGATTCAGTAGCTTCCAGCTTTCTCTTTGGAATTCTTTGGAGTCTCCGTATTCATGGACTGGACTTGCTCATCTTTGTGCAACATTATGGTGGTTCCAGCTAGTGGCTTTGGAGCATTGTATTGGAGTTGCATCTTGATCATTGGAGTTATCTCTTTTTCTATTCGTTTTCCGCTGTTGTTTATTGTCTCTGATATTTCTTGTATCATATTGATATCATTGTTGTATATTATTGGATATTGTATTCATTTGGAATTGTATATGATATTCCTTTTTGTTCTGCTGTGTTGTTATACTTGATGTGTTATAAGGTCCGGCACGACTTAATTTCAACGTTGGGATCTGCGACATTTAAGTATAGTGGAATACGGATGTAGATTTTCGAACGCTGGAATTTGGATCGTGACATCATCGGACCTCACACCCCTAAAATGGTCGAAACAGGAAAGATGCGGCAAGGTTATGAGGGTCGCACCGTTTAGGGTATGTCATTTCCTTCTGGAAAAGGGTGGTATCATGGTATGGAGCCCAGATACTTAACCTATTTTGTTGCCGCCAATATTTTATATATACTTTGTGGTTGTTGCTTTGTGGTTGAGGTTCCTCGGATAAAGCTCCCAAAGGACCGGGGGATGGCATACTCGAGTAGTAGTTACCTAGTTACAGAGGTAACCCAGCCTTGTGTTGACAGAGATCCGGGTAGCTTCTCGTGACGTCCCTCCAGAGGCGTACCCATGTGGCAGTTGGAAGCTCCTTAGCCTGACCATTTGTTGGAAATCCAAACTCCAATACGCGCCTTGTACGGTTTTAGTTGTAGAACCTGCCATTTACTTATGGTGGTCACCACTGTTCAGATGGTAGCTATAGTAGGCATAGTTCGGAATGTCTATGCTGGCTAAGATTAATATTATACTTTTGAAATGTTTTCTGCACTATGCACTAATAATAATATCGAAAGGATTTTGCGTATTAAGCATGTTTGACTATTATAAGGAGAAATTTCCTCCAATTCTGTGTTTGCATTGTGTGTGTGGCGGGAGGCCTTATGGTAGTTTCAATTTCCAAAAAAAACATAGCGGATTTCTTTTATTTTCTTTGTGAAAATTACTATTTTTAAGATCTCACACCAGTCCCACGACTGACCTGGAGTTTATTGTTCCCTTTATAAACTCTAGGTGCCCACAATTTTCCAAGGGGGCAGCCTAGAGTCAGGTTATCATTATTCGGGAGCAAAGTCAAGAAGTTGCTGTGGAAATCAGGAGTTGGAGCTAGATGGCGAGGCGTATCACTTATATATGTAATATTTCTTTCCGGTGTTTGTTGTTATACACTCTGATAATGTAATGTGATGTAATGTAATAACTGATATAGTGATTTTGTTTAAAGATATTTATTTATCTATTATATTTGTTCCGCTGCGAAATTTGAGATTCTGTTATTGTTCTATTTTTTTTCTTCTTCTTCTACCTCTTTATTCTTTAACCCTAAAGCCTCGTAAGTTTGTTCCTCTTTGGGCTGAATTGTTGTGGGATTTTGCCAGCTCAAATGAGGTACGGATTTGCGGGCCTATACATTTGGTATCAGAGCATTTGGTTAAGCGATAACCTTGGCTCTGTTGGGTGTCACTCATTAGAGATAGAGTCAGCTGTACTCTAGAATGAGTTTGAGTGTAATAATAGATATGACCACGTATTTATTAGTGAATATAAAATGGTTTTATATTGTGATGATTGGTTTGTTGAGTGGTATATGGATTCTGGTCGGTATGTCTGTACAACTCAATCGATAGGGATCTCTAAACACTCATACGGAACAAATCGACACGATATTGTTTTAAAATAGGGTGAATGAAATAATTTTACCCAAAACTATTTTTTATATAAAAGAAATAGGTTTTTTTGTAAATTATTATAGTATATGGTTGCTTGGTTGTTAGGAAGTGATAATATTAAACTATTATCATTGATTGTTGAATAAGAAATTGAAATCGTAACTCCAAAATTTAGAAATAAATTCACATACAAATGGAATTTGATAATGGAATTTGATAATGTAAATTGTAAATGAGATTTATAATTTGAAATAGAATTCCAGAGAAAAATTTGGAAATGTTCTTGAAAATATTTGAAATTCGAGAGGTTTGGAAATTAAATTCCTTTTGGGATTGGAAATAGTTTTCAAGGGTTTGGAAAATGTTTTTGGAGGGATAAAAGCTCTAAACTATTTTCGGTCGCTGGAAAATAATTTCGATGATGATCGCGACATAATCGATGTTCATTTTCGGGTTTCCAAAAGAGGAATTACTGCCAAATTATTTTAAATGGAAGTTGTTTGGAAAATTTGGGTTTGGTTTTGAAATTCAAAGGATAATATGAATTGTTTTCAATAATGGTTTTGGAAAGGGTGGAAAGACTCTAGAATTTTATTAAAAATAGCTATGGAATAATAAGTTCGAAAACTTAGAAAATTCAGATTAAACTGAAATTGACTTGAGTTAATTTGAATAAAGATGAATTTGAAAAGTCCTGTAGACAAATGATTGGAATAAAATTTATTAAGATGGAAAATAAAATTGTGAATGAATGAATAAATTTACAATCGTAAGTAAATAGAACTGGAATTGGAATTGAATTTGGCTTGTATTAAACAAAGTGAAATATTGAAATAAAATTAGTAAATAAAACTAATTAAAGGAATGGCGAAATTGAATATGATTTGAAATTAATCGAAATTCAATATTTATAAACGAAAGGTAAATAAAATTCATATGGAATTTGAAATCCAGTTTAAATATAAGTGGTTGTAAACTAAATGGTGAATTGAAATTGAATTGTGTTTGGGGATGAACAAAAGAATAAAACTGGAATAGAAAACTGAATATCGAAAACCAATTTGAATTGTGTGAAGTAAAATGAAGTTGTAAAATTGGTTCATAGTGAACTAAAGATAATAAAGGTGGAAATATGAAAAAATGGTTTGAGATTACATGAATTGGAATTTGTAATGAATTAGTAAATGAAACTAATTTAAAATAGTGAAGTTGTGAATGAATAATTGACAAATTCAATATTCAGAAGTTAAACTGAATCCAAATAAATTGAAATTGTAAATTGAATTCAAATAAAATTTGAAATGTAAGATTGAATGAAAATGGATATATAACTTCAATAGTGAAGTAAAAATGGTATAAGAAGTATATATTGAAATTCCGTAAAGGAATGTGCAAAAAATGATATTTGAATGTTGTAATTGGATATTATGGCTACCAGGATATACAGGTGTATTAAAGGAAATGGAATTGGGATTTTAATTTCGAAGATAAATTTGAATTGCTCGACAAAAAGATATGTATTTAAATTTCTATATGAAGTTGGGAAGTTAGTTGAATTAATGATGGGTCTTAAATAAAAAGATTTGTTTTGGAAAGTTGAAATTGTTTGGTTTTGTAAAATATTAAACGGGTTGAGGATCATTCTTCTTAACTGGTAATTTCGAGACGAAATTATTTTTAGGGGGAAAGGATGTGACAACCCAGAATTTTGAACATTTGAAAATGAAATATTTAATTGATTTTAAATATTTGGAAGCTAGTTTAACTTGAACTTCAAAATTAACTATGAATTTGGCAATTTAATTATTGAATTTAATTTATTAAAGTTGGATAAAAATTTGAATCTTTAGTTTTAAGCTGTTTAAAAATATTTCAAAGGCTTAGAAAATTTATATTGATAATACTGAAGATAATAGGAGCTTCATAATTGGATTTGGAAATGTTTTGTTAAGTTTTGAAAAGATATCATTTAAATTGATATTTAAAAATAGCCTTCCGAGGCACAGTCTCGGATTCGACAAAATCAGTTCCATTGGATCCGTAATATTGTATTATTATCGGATTTCAAACTTCGTATCGATCGGAGTTGTTGTATGAGCGTACGATAAGTAAACGCGCTGAAAATTAAATCAAAATTTAATTTGATAACCGGATCCAAAAGCTATCTTCTCCATATGATCGAATTAGGACTCGAAACCTTTTCCACTGCGTTCGGAATAGAGGTATAACATTAGGAACGCCTAGCGGAACACCTCGATAGGAATTCGAAATTGTAAGTTGCATTTTCGAGACAATTCGAATTTGAATTGAAAATTTAAAAATAAGTAAATAATATACTTGACTAGTCAAATTTATTTCACGTCAGATTTTTTCCAGTCCTTTCCAAAGCACGCTACCCTTATCTTCAATCTCACGCTTCCTATTTCTTTTTTAATTTATCTGTTCCTTCTTCTCTTCGCTTCCCAGGTTCAAATTCAGATCGAAAAAGAAAATAAAAACAATGGCCGCGAATTATAAAATCGAAGTCTTAAAGAAACAAAAGAAAAATGGTGACCTCTTTTCAATTTCAACTCCCTCTACAGTTCATTTTCTTCCCTAACTCAATTCGAATCGAAGTCGAAATCATTCGAATAAAAGGGAAAAAAATCGAACTCCGAAGAAAAATCAAAACGAGTTCGATCGTTCGATCGAAAGGACGAAGCACGGCTAGAACCGAAGTCAACAAAGAAGCTAGGGTTCTCGCCCTTTTGCTGCTGCGAATCTGGGAGGGAACCCGAAGTCGTGGCGATGCTCGTGGTCGCGTGCGGCACTTCGAGTCTGGGCGGCGACACTTTGGGTAGAAGGCGTGTGCGAAGCAATTTGGTAAGGACGACGTAGTGGATCGATGTGATGGTGAATAGGTCTTGATCGATGGCATGGTGATGGTGATGGTAAGGTGAGCGTGGGGATGTCATGTCGTTCAAGTGGAGGCGCGTGCATCGAGGCTGAGTCGGGCAGTTAAGGTATAATTTTGTGATTTATTTAATTGCTAAATTTGGGTTGTTAAAAGAATTTTTTTCAGTAAGGTTTATGATACAATTTTGTTTAAAAATCTATATGCATAAGGTAAGATTTTTAAATCCGCAGTATGATATAAAATTATTATTTTCAATTCGAGTACATATATATATTGGTAGTTTCAAATGGGAAAAAGTTTAATAAATGGATTTCAAGTAATAATAATCGAAAGGTGAGGAATTTATTTTAAAAAAAGAATATGATCTTTAAATAATATGGAAAGGATAAAGGAATTTATTTTAAAAATAAATTTGAAAATTGATTTGGTGTAAAACACTTGGGAAATCAATATGAAAATTGATTTGTTGATTAAAATAAATTTAGAAAACAATTTGGAATTGGATTCGGAAATTGAAATAATTTGGAAATCAATTTGAGATATAAAGCAGATTATTTAAAGAAATTATAAATATTGAAGGATTTATACAAAATTTGATTTTTGAATCTATGTAGATATTTTTATAAATATATATATGTAGTTTTAAAAGAAATAATAAATTTTAGTGGTTAATTTATTTAGTTAACCTATTTAATTTTTGTTACTAAAGAATGTTATTTAAAAAGGAAAGTTATTAGTTTAAAATAAATTATTAGTTGAATTAAAATTACAAAATGGCAAATTGCATTGTTCGATTATTTTGAATATTAATAAACTGTATAAAATTGTTTATACAAGGTCAAAATTGTGGAGAAAACAATTTGGAATGGAATGGATTGCAAATTAAAGGTGAGATCTTCTCACTCAATCAATATTGTTATGATTTAAATTTTGAATAGTTAGATTTAAAATTGATTGACTATGTGCTTGGATGATTGAATTATAATAATTATTCACTGGATGATATTATATATATAGCAGTATATAGTATATATTGGGTGATTGATTTCCCGCATTATATAGCGGATGAGACCCTATTGCGCCGCATAATAGCGGATGATATTTTATAAATCCCATATACCGCGATATTCCACCTCGAAGTGGAATTGGTATTTAATTGTTGTGCTAACATTTGTGGATGCAGGGAAAACAGGTTGGAGGGATCGCACTGGATTCCTCAAATAATTGAATTTGTTTCAATATTGTGTGTTGATCATTTATAATCTGTGTGTAACTATTTTTGATTGAAACTGTTGAAGGCTATAATTTAGCCGAATAAATTTTTGGTATCGTAGGATACCAGAAATTAATAAAATTTGACTTTTGAAATTTAGTAGAAAATTTATAGTAAATTAATTTTAGAAAATTGAATAGATTTAAAAGAAGGAATTTGTTTCAAAAGATAATAAATTTGGTGTTGAAATAAATTTAGAAATAAATTTTGGAAAATTGATTTGGTATTTGTAAATGAATTTGGAAATCAATTTAGAATTTAATTCGGTGCTGAAAATGAATATTTGGAAATCGATTTAAAAATCGTATATCAATGGATGTTTAGAAGTTAAATTCACAATGGGAATTTATAAAGGAAAGGGAAATTTGTTTTAAAAATAAACATTTGGTTATTTTTAAAGTGTGAAAGGAATTTACGAATTCAAAACGTAAATTTAAAATAAATCAAGAAAGACTTATTAATTGATTCGAACGAACCATTTTGAAATGAAAAATGTATTTTCCCTGGAAAGCTGAGTATGATTTCAAAGTAGCCTATAAATATAAACTGAAAAATTTTAAGGATGGTTTTAGAAAGGATACTTTGGATATATTACTTTCTTAACTGGTTTCAAATCTTTAAAGTATGGATTTATTTAATTACTTATAGAAGGGATTATTTTAAAGATTAAAATTGATATTTGTTTCAAGAAATGATTATTTAAATAGTTATACCTTATTTACTAATTTTATTTTAAAATTAGTTGGGACTTAAAATCTTATATGTGATAATTAGTGTAATGTTTTCATAACTAATATTTTAAGTAAGTATTCAAGATAGTTTTATTTTAAACGTTCCAAGAGTATTTTGGATAAGTGATTTGAATTTATTTTTTTAACTCGGCAGATTTCCAGTGGAAATGAATAAATATTTGGAAATGTTTTCTGTGTAAGGAAAAGTGACTTGAAATTTGTTTTCAAGGTATTGAAATGTGGAAAAGTGATTTGAAATTTGTTTTCAAAGGATTGGAAGGTGAACATTAATTTGAAATTTGTTTTCAAATGGTTGAAGTGTTAAAAATATATCTTGCGGAAATATTTTGAAAATAAATAATTTGGGAAATTTAATTAAATCCGGCAATTGTTGTGGATGTTGATTGATAGTTAAATAACCGACTATCAATATTGGCCCTTTTAATGGCATTTGAATTTCGATGCGACCGGGGGTTGGATTCCAAGTGGATATCCGAAAACCACATCGAACCCTTATGATTGTGATGGATCTTTTATTTAAAAGATCAAAGTGGAAATTTTGTTGTAATTTGTTGAAATCTGATTGAACACTTATTTTTAAAATAAGCGCTCATTATTCGGATTAGCCATGAAAGGACCTTGTGTCATAAAACCCATTCCGAATAATGATACGACGAAATGGGAATGCGTTTGAAGACGGTTTTGAAGACTGGGTATTTTCGAAAACGAAAGGATTACCAGTCGAATGTCTCTGCACCAGGTTGCTCCGATATAGAGATTTTATCACCCTTTGTGATGGGGATTCCGGATGTGATTAGTGAATATCCGGATTTGTAATTGCTTCTTTTGAAGTGCCTTCGGTTCCGTTCGATCCTGGAACGGACTTGTATGGATGTATGTCTGACGTTACACTTTGAGATGTAATGCTGGTTTCTATCAAATTCATTTCTGTTGGTGGCGGAGAATTTATTCTCTTAGCTTAACACACTTCTCTGAGACGTACGACCTCAGAGGTTATGTAGTTAATTGTTACTAGTGATACATTCCTAATTTGTTAACGTGACATACAAAGTGCTGCTGATCATTTGTTGATCAAAGAATGACTTTGTGAAAAGTGTAGCTTTGTGGACGAGACCTCATCGGACCTCACACCCCAGAAATGGTCGAAACAGGAAAGATGCGGCAAGGTTATAAGGGTCGCGCCCTTTAGGGTATGTCATTTTCTTCTGGAAAAGGATGGTATCATGGTATGAAGCCCAGATACTTAACCTATGTTGTTGCCGCAAATATTTTGTATATACTTTGTGGTTGTTGCTTTCTGGTTGAGGATCCTCGGATAAAGTCCCAAAGGACCGGGGGATGGCATACTCGAGTAGTAGTTACCTAGTTACAGAGGTAACCCGGCCTTGTGTTGGCAGAGATCCGGGTAGGTTCTCGGGACGTCCCTCAAGAGGCGTACCCATGTGGCAGTAGGAAGTTCCTTAGCCTGACCATTTGTTGGAAATCCAAACTCCAATACGCGCCTTGTACGGTTTTAATTGTAGAACCTACCATTTACTTATGGTGGTCACCACTGTTTAGATGGTAGCTATAGTAGGCATAGTTCGGAATGTCTATGCTGGCTAAGATTAATATTATACTTTCGAAATATTTTCTGCACTATGCACTAATAATAATATCGAATGGATTTTGCGTATTAAGCTTGTTTGACTATCACAAGGAGAAATCTCCTCCAATTCTGTGTTTTCATTGTGTGTGTGGCGGGAGGCCTTATGGTAGTTTCATTTTCCAAAAAAACATAGCGGATTTCTTTTATTTTCTTTATGAAAATAACTGTTTTTAAGATCTCACACAAGTCCCACGACTGACCTGGAGTTTATTGTTCCCTTTCTAAACTCTGGGTGCCCACAATTTTCCACATGGGCAGCCTAGAGTCAGGTTATCATTATTCGGGACCAAAGTGAAGAAGTTGCTGTGGAAATCAGGAGTTGGAGGTAGATGGCGAGGGTATCACTTATATATGTAATATTTCTTTCCGTTGTTTGTTGTTGTACACTCTAATAATGTAATGTGATCTAATGTAAATAACTGATATAGTGATTCTGTTTAAAGATATTTATTTATCTATTATATTTGCTCCGTTGCGAAATATGAGATTTTTTTATTGTTCTGTTTTCTTTTCTTCTTCTTCTACCTCTTTATTCTTTAACCCTAAAGCCTCGTAAGTTTGTTCCTCCTTGGGCTGAATTGTTGTGGGATTGTGCCAGATCAAAAGGGGTACGGATTTGCGGGCCTTTACATCATCCCTCCTCTCTTCAAAACCCTTCTATCCTTTCTCCCCATGCCGCCGCCATCACCCACCAATTCTGATCATCTCCTTCCTCCTCCTATCGGCCATCTCCACCCTTCCCAAGGCCAAAAGCCCAAGCCCTCCACTAGGCCATAACCGAACACCTAGCCTCTCCACTCGTCCTCTATTTAAAAAAACACAATTTGTTCGATTTGTGTTGTCGTGCTTTGCTTTGCTTTTGGGTTGTTTCTTTGGATAGGATTGATTGACTTATCATGTTTGGATTTCAACTTGGATCTATCTATTTGAGTTGTCCAAAACTCTCTAACCTCGAAAGGTAAGCAATCACTCACGATTAACATTTTTATTGTTAGGTAAATAAACATCGATTGAAATGTTAAGAGAAATGCTTGCTTTCAATAGAAATATGTGATATATGTTGTTATGTTCCCTTGAATTTGTGTTAAAATATTCACATGTATATGTTGTTTTATATGTCACAAATAGCACGTTATGTTGATTTGATCAATTATCACATATGTAGGTTAAATATGTCGCATATGCTACGTTGAAGAAAAAAATGTTATTTTAAGAAAACATATGTTGCACATGCTATTTAATAATATGTCACAAATGTTATTTGGAAATAATGTGTTATGTTTGAAAAAATGATATGTCATGTTATTTTATTGTAAATCACCTTGCAAGTTCCTTGTATATATATGTAATGTTATATATTTATATGTTATGTTAGTGTATGACATGTTAGAATTTGAAATACTCACTTATGTTGTTTATGACATGTGACACACGTGATATGTTTGTTATGCATGTATATATATTAAATTGTCAATTATGCATATATGTTGGTCATTGACCTATTACGTTGTTTTATATTATTATTGTTCTCACGCTCCAAGTTCACTAGTAGTTAAGGAAAATCGCTTTGGGTTGAATTGATATATACCCAATATAAATCCACTTTGGGTTTAAATAGATTGATTTAGAAATAAATTTGGAATATTTTAAGTTTAAATTTATGTTTGAACTTGATATTATGAAATTGAAATTTATTTGATTTAGTGAAATTAATTGAATTTTAAATTTAAACTTGTTATTTGATTTTAACTTAATAGATTTTAATGGAAAGGTTTAAATTAATCCTAAATTTGATTTGATTTGATCAATTAATTCAAATTTTATGTAGAGATAGGATGGATTCAATTTAAAGATTTAATTAACATAATGGTATAAAATTCAAGTTAAACTTTAAAAGGTTTTATTTATTTGTCAAAAAAATTGACATGAAAGATATGAATTTGGAATTTCTAAGTAACTGATTTTAAAGTAAATGTTGAAATTTAAAAAATTTGATTTGAATGATGAAACTGGGTAATTTGGATTTAATTGAGGTAAATAGTTTAAATGAGAAATTTAAACCGTTAAACCTTAAGTTGATGTGAAAGTTGAAACCTGAATTTATTTAAGCTGGGATTGGAAATGTTGATATTTGGTTCGGTTTGGATTATGGAATGTGAAATAGCTTTAAGTGAAAAATTGAAATCTGAAGTAAAATTTAGTAATGAATCGACTGGTGGAAGTGAACATGAAAAATCAGTATTTGAACTGAACCAATTTATAGCGCGAAAGATTATGTTCATTTAAACCTAAGCATTTCACTTATTGAGTTATCTGTATATTTCACTTGAGTTGACTAATATACATAAGAATGTCATTCCTGACTCGAGTGTTTTGGTTTTACTTTACGCTCAGGTGAGACTGAGTATTTCAGTTTAGCAAAGACACATATTTCTAAAGACGAAGACATAGTCGAGGATTGTATCTACTACAATCATAGCATTTGCCTATTCTGCCAGAAAAAATGTAAATTCTAATTTTGATGAAAAACGGCTCCATGAAATATTTATGTATTTATTTTGTGTATTATACTTTATTCTTCCGCTATGAGATTCTGTATTTTGTTCTTTTGAATCTCCTTTCATTTGAACAATCCCGTTAATAATCTGTCTTTTGAATAGTTTGAGTTAGACATGTGTGGTATACTGTCGACTTAAACTATGAAAAAAGGTGGGTTGTTACAGACTTCTATAGTATTGAGATTATAGATCGCTCATAACAAACTGTTGTATGATTGGTGGTTTTATATTTTTCTTTTTAATATCTCGGTACTCTTAAATGAGTAGGCTAGATAGCGAGTATGGGATATCACATGGAGTTTGGTAGATGGACTAGCAGGAAATTACACTTTCATATACTTCTACTTAGGCTTACTATTTCTTATATTCCATTGTGCAGCACATGGAGTTGGGCAGTTGGTTCATTTTAGTTATTACCGTCTCATTTATTTTATATACGTGATGATTATTGTATTTTATCATTGTACTATGAGATATACAACTAGTTTATTCTGAATGACTGCTACTTTTATTTCCTTGGAAATCTTCGTATAACGGCCAGATATATGATAGTGCACTCTACAGGTTATATAAGGTACTAGAGGTATAGGCGGTCATCACACTTGGTATCAAACCCTAGCTTGCATATGTAGCCAACATGATTTTGGGATCCATTAGAAACAGAGTATGAGTTATCACTATAGGATGGATCATGTATACACATAAGAATATTTGGCATATATTTTAGTTTTCAAAACAATATGGTAGCATATGGTATTAGTTGCATTGTATAAACAAGTACCATTGACGCAACTTTTCTTTACGGAGAATGAACATTCTTAATACAGATTAAGAATTAGCTGGTAAAATAGAAATGATGCTAGGAACTCCATCTCTAGATTTGAATAAGGGTATTTTCGAGGGAAGCTAACGGTCATATGTAGATTTTGTTCATCGAGATAATGAGGAACGTCGTGGAAATGCCTAAGGAGCTGCTCTAGTTGTTGCTATTGGTGGCGATGCTCAGGTGCAAGCGCCCGGAGCTGACTATGCCAAACTAAACAAGGACAGTGCTAGCCTTGGTAGCAAACCATTCAATGGAAGGGAAATAACTATGGAAGTCTAGGATTGGATGGACACTTGTGAGCCTATCTTCAAGGGCTTAGACTTGGAGGACGCAATAAAAACGAAGTTAGCTATAAGGCGACTTCATGGAAGGACGATGAACTGCTAAAATGCCCTCAGAGCTATGACTTTTGAGGAATAGTTTACTTGGAATAAGTTCAATACCAGGTTTATGCAGTAGTTTATACCAGCGGTTCCGAAGTCGGTGTTGTTCGTAAAATTAGCTTGTCTGAAACAAGGCAACTTGTTTGTTTTAGAGTATGTGGCGAGTTCGATGCATTTTCAAACTACAGGAGGTTTTCATCGACACTCTTTTAAAGAAAATGATAATTTATTATTGGTTTATATGATTGGAGGACAAAATTATTAGCCATATTGACGAGACCTTCAAGAAGATAGTTGAGAAAGTTTTTAGGCACAAAAGCTTATATCCAAAACCGATGGTTGTTGTTTCTAAAGATGACCCAAAGCTACACATGGATGAGGGTGGCAAGATGAAGTGGAACAATAACAATAAGAAGAAGCAACTTCAAAACAAGGGTGGTCAGAAGAAGGATAAGTGAGAATCTACTTGCTACAACTATGGTGAAAAAGACCATCTGATTGAGAAATATAAAGCTGAGAGGAAGAAATGCTGCAATTGTAACAAGTTCGGGAATATTTAGAAGGACTTCCAAGCCAACAAAACAAAATAGACAGTGAACTTATATGCTCCCAACATTGTTCCCACTTCATTGAATGCTCTATCTGTGAAGGTGAAAAGGGAAAGCGTCATTCTTCAGGATATGATTTCTATTTATGATGTCCCCATTTATGTTTTATTCAACACCAGAACTTCATGTTCCTTTATCACTAGTGACTTAGTAAACAAATTGGGATTGAGACCGGACTTAGTAGACAGACCGTTGATTGTGTCAAACCTAGTACGAAGTTTGACTAGTTTGTGTATGGTTGTCGTGATGTAGTATGATCAAGTCATGGATTTAACTTTTTGTTTTGTGTTTTACGGGGTGCGATATGGTTTGGGGATGGGCTAGCTGAAGAACTATAGAGCAATGGTGGACTATGAGAGGACATTGGTGATAATTGGGACCGACGAGGGCAGAGATTGGAGTTGGACTACGTACCGAACAATGAGGTGATGGTTAGCTTTTTGTATTCACTTGAGATCTCATATGATGATTTGTTATCTATGCCTATAGTAAGGGAATATCTAGATATATCTAAGGTAGTAACTGAATTACCACCACATAGGGAGATAAAGTTCCATATAGAATCGATGAAGGACGCCAGACCAGTAGTAATGCCTTTGAGGCATATGGCACCTAAAGCTTAAGGGAATTAGAGGTACAAGTGAATGACCTATTGAGGAAGGGCTTTCACCGATGTGTATTTGAGTGGAGTGCACCTGTAGTATTCTCCAACACAACAGATGGATTATTAAGGTTGTATGTGGATTACCGTGAGTTGAATAAGGTGACGAAGAAGACTAGTATCTACTCCCATATATTAATAACTTGTTTGATCAGTTCTATGATGTTAAATGTTTTCTTCATTGGATTTAGCAATAAGATTCCACCAATCGAGAGTGGCGAGAGTGAGAGTCACGATTACTATGCTTCGTACATTGTCTGGATTTTATTAGTGGTTGGTTATGCCGTTCGGGCTAACCAATGCACCAATTTACTTTGGTCAGTTTATGAACCGTGTCTTCAGGGATCAGCTAAAGAATTCGTTTTTCTGTTCATTGATGATATTCTATTCAATTCCCAGGTAGAAGAACATGATCTGAATTTAAGGATTATGCATGAGGTGTTGAGGAAACACCGATTGAAGGCTATATTTTCTAAATGTCGGTTTCGAAGGAGGGAAGTGTGATTTTCGGGTCATGGTGTTTCTGAGCAGGGCTATACTGTAGATCTGCAAAAGTTCCGATAGCTCGGGATTGGGATCGACGCAAAATTTCTATAATGATGTTGAATAATAATGTTGAACCTAGAAATATATTGAACTAGATGGTCATGAACTTTAAGAAAAAAATGATATGTTAACTCCAAATGTATCTAATTTTTAAAGAAATGCACCGTTAATTATTTCCGTAATATACATGTTTTGTTTTTTTTGCATTTATAGGTAATTTAAAATTTAGTATCATTTATTACTATTTGCAAAAAAATAATTTTAAAATAAAAAAGAAATACAAATAAAAATTCGTGCAAACAATCATTCCTCGTTCGTTTTCCTGTTTGGAGCATAAAAAGCATTCTCCTTTCATTGAACTTTCTCTATTCATACCCTTTTTCCATCCTTGTATGCTTTGCAAAAAGTCCACTCAAAGTACATGAAATTCTTTATGGTACATATTATGACTGTAGGAATATATTAACTAGCAAGACCAGTCTGAAGGTTTCTAATCCCCTAGGCACTGTGCAGTTAAAGCGCTTAGCAGTTCTATAGCAGCAGAGGTGCAAAAGGTTATAGAGGGTAGAGCGGGGATATAGCCAAAAATAGCGAAGGTGCAAAAAGCTTCATTAGAATTATAACTAAATATTTGAAGTTTATTTAGTCTCATTCTCACATCATTTGTGTATGGAAAAAAATATCGTTTAATCACATGCAACAAAAAAATGATATATGCAGACTAGATTTGTTGACTACAATAGATATCTAACTTATATTGAGCACTTATCTTATAAAATTAGGCGTTATGCTAAATTTTTTGATTTGGTTTAAAAGAGAACTTGTCAAGTCAACCTTTTTATATTACTGTTGCTAAAGCGGATGTTAAAACGCCTTGATACAACAGATGTAGCAGAAAATAGTGGGACTTTAAGAATATCTACTATTTAATAATGCTAAACGGGAATAGTGTGACGGTTTATAGTGGGAATTTTGCAGAGCTTTAGCGGAGCTTTAATGGCATAACCTAGATGAATACATTATTTTTTCATTTTTTATTTCTCTTTATAACTACAATAATACTTTTATATTTACAAAACATAATGCATATTTCATTAATTTTTTAGATTAATCATAAAATATTGATTAAATAACTCATTTAGATTACATGTCAAAAATGTGAATGACAACATGAAATCATGACATTACATATCAATATGTAAAATCATGAACCTTTTGCATTTGGAGGCAAACCCATATGTTGCCTCTTCATAGTTAACCTTATAAATTTAAAAAAAAATAGCTAGTTTACTTAATTACTATGATAACATGACATGGTAGTAAAAAGATATAATTTTTTATCATTTTCACTTTTAAAAAACTTGTTTCTACCGAAACAACCATAACCAAAATAGTTAATAAACTCGATAAGAAACCTAAACATTTAAAATTTCACTTACTTCATGATAAGACCTTAAGAAATTAAGACTAAGTTAATTTAGATAATTTGAAGGTATAATTACTTTTAGTTCCTTTTAAACTGAGATACAACGTATAATTTTTTTGATTAAATGGACTGATACAATGGGGAAGATAACTTACGATCATATGCTAAAAATCCCCAAGTATTATCTATAACTTTATCAATATGAAAAATGCCTATTACAAATGCTCACTCTATATCCAAAATAAATTTAGAGCAGTATTTGTTATCCACAAAATTTTCTAAGTGAATGAGCAGGTAGACGTGGAAACAATGAAAGACGATGTTGCTATAAATATGCACATGATGTGATAAAAGGAAGCATGTCATGCCCAACATGAAGATATCAATCCACAAAGGGTATCGAAGTCAAAGAAAAGAGTGATATCAAAACTCTACAATCTAAGAGACGTATCGAATCTATATCCGTAAAAGCAGGTTTAAAGAAAAAGGCGATATTGAGTTATAAAGATGTCCAATTTATAAAAATAAAGAATTCAAGCCTATAAAGGTGAGGTTAACAAGTTCCTTCAGAGGTAGGGAGGATGTCGAATAACTACAGTATACAATTCCATCAAATATAGGGATATCGAACATGTAACAAAGGTACCGACTTCCAAGATGATTTCGGACGTCTATAAAGGTTGAATGGTGGTATCAAATTTCTATAGAAAATAGGCAATGTCGAATATTTAACAAGAAGCACGTGAAGTCTGATGTCAACTCTGAAAGAGACATTGAATTTCGATATCAAGACTCTGGTATATAAGGTTATAGAGCGTAAAATAAATAAGGAATGCAAAACTTTTCGAGGATATCGAATATACGGACATATGGAAGGATATTGAGCTCATGTTAGATACCAAGTCCTTATGAAGCACTCACAAATGGAAACTGGTTTTGAACATTAACATGTGGCATGGAATGATGCATTTCATCAAGGTGGAAAGGATGTCGAGTAGCCATAGTGTAATAGGGATATCATAAATCAGCAATACGATGGAGGGGGCGAACATCATCAACACGAGGGAAGATGTCTTTTGATAATAGTATAACGAGATGTCAGGTGCCTGCTCTGAAGGAATGCCGAAGATTACCAGCGTCTAGAAAGATGTCGTATATCATTAGTCTATTGTAACGACCCGAAATTTTTAACATTTCGAATGGAAATACTTTTTATTTAAAATTTTAGATTTGATTCAAAAATAATAAGAAATTAATTTTTAATATAATGACTCGATTTTTATTGATGTATTTTTATTTTTATTTGCATGCTTTTTTCAAAACATTTAAATTTATCATTTGATGATTTTTGGCAGACGATGGTGTTTTTGTGTTTTAATGGAATATGATAATTAGTGTATATTATTGTTGTTTTAGAGTCGTATTGCATTTTTATGCACAATTGTATTTTTGTGTTGTCATTTGTGGTTCATATGCGAATGAAACGCCATGTAGCAGGATGGCAGAAATCTCAATATAAACCAAACTCAATACACTTAGCTTGTTCAACACAACTTGACTTTTCTTTCTATCCCTCTTTCATTTGCAAGTTCCTGTAAACAAAATAAGATAGAAACTAAGCTTCTTTAATTTCGAAAATTAAAATCTAAAAATATACTCAATGGAAAAAAAAATTAAAGTTGGTATCTTTAGGTTCGTTATGAATAGATATATGCATCTATATGCATTGTGATGAGTGCGGCATCATTTTGTGAAGCTCGAAAATTTTGTTAGTGCGTAGCTAAACTAGAGTTAGAGTTTCTAGAGACTAGAGGAGAAGATAGGTGCTGGGGTTAGTTCCAGTGGGTTTGCAGCGTGGAGGAGCACCTAGGCCTGGAGTTTGGTGGTGCGCAATAGAGTTTAGGGGGCTACGATTTCTTCGTCGGTCGTGTGTGACCTATAAGTAAGAAATCATAGGAGGGGTTGCAAGACACCAAAGTCTATTTGGAAGGTGGAGATCATGGAGAGATGGACGATGGCAGAGTCAGTTTGTTGTTTAGTGGGATGTTGAGGGAGATAAAGGCAATGCAAGCTACGACATGGTGGTTCGGCTTTAGGTTTTAGGTGGGAATTTGAAAGAGGAAGAACGGAGAGAAAAGGATTAGGTGTAATTGGGTAATTAGTTTGTTAACTAAATAATTAGTTAATCTAATTAATCCAATAACATATAAAATGCATATCTTTCTTATACGAGGTCCAATCCAGGTGAGTTTTTTTGCGTTGTGCTCGTAATGGTGATAGCTACACGATGGAATTGGTTTGGATGAATTTGGAGAAAGTGAAATTCTGGACGATTTTAGTTCAACCTTGAATGCCTAAGCGTCTACTGGAATTTCAATGCGTTAAACTCACCTTTTGGATAATTAGTATGATATATAATAGATGAAATTTACCGTTTGCATTTTGATGAATTGTTGGTTGGTTTGGGTAAATATCCACTTTGACGAGAGAATGAGTATTAAATTGAAATATAAAGAATTTCATAGGGAAATCTAGATTTCTCGTCATTGTGATTTTTAATTCCAGTTATATATCTATGGATTTCATTTCAGTCATATATACTTGTTATATAGATTGTTAATTGTTGATACTAGATTGTTTGACCATATTGGATATGACATTGACATATGTTAAATGTTGAACATTTTTAATGGAGAAAATAGAAATAGCATTTGTTAAATGATATATAACTATTGGTCTTATTATAATATTTTTTAAAATACTATTAATTGTTGTTTTTATTTGGAAATGGCTTTGTTTTGGAAAAATGATTTTTAATCTGACCTTTTTGAATTTTCTATGATATTTTGTTCAAAAAAAATACTTTTTGTACTTCTTTATTTTTACTTCAGCTACTTGTATTATTCATTTCTAATATATGTATATATATGTAAATGTTTAAATTAATTTGAAAAGTATTCATCTTTATACAAAAGCGATTATAATAAGGAAGGTTTATTTTAAAGAAATAAAATGGGTTTATCTTTAATATTTTGAGTGATTTTTTATTTTCAAAAGAAGAAAGAAATATTTTGAATAATATTTGGGAAACATTTTATTTATAAATGGTATTTTAAATAAAAGAATATATTTTTAAATGATATTTCATAAGAGGAAATTAATATCATTTTGATAAATTGAAAAATAAATCACATTTATGGATTTATATTAATATATGGAATGATTGGTTTATGGAAAGTGTTTGGTTCTATTTTGGAAAAAGGAAGTTTGTGATAAATTATGAGATTTGTAAAAGGGATTTTTATAATGGAAATTTTTAAATAAAGTTTTAAAATGGAACTAATAAATGATATTTTATAAAGTAGATTTATAAAAAGGAGCTTTGTTAAGGAGATTTAGAAAAAGGGTTGTACTTATAAAAAAGAGTTTAATTTTTTGGAAGGAGTATTATTTATATAAAAGAGTTTATAAATATAAAAGAGATTTATAGAAACGGGTTTTGTAAATATGGAAAAGATATGTAAAAAGAAATTTTATAGGGGGCTTACAAAAGGAACAAGACTTATTTTTGCATAAATGATTGTTTTAAATATGGTGGTATGGAAAATGTTCTTCTCATACTTAATACTCAATTTTAAAGTATGGAAACTTGTCTCTATTTTCATTACTAAGATTGTGTATCGAGGCAAGGTTCATTTTCTGACTTGTCCGATCTCGTTGTTAATCGATGGACGGTACTGTTTGAAATCACAAAATGGTGATAAGTATATTTGGTCAAATTTCTATACGATCTATTTACTTTCACCAAAAGGAAGGCGTTCAGGTTTATTGATATCAATATTTTTTTATGACACTATTTTAAACCAATAAACTATGGTTGTGGAAATAAAATCTTTCCTAGATTTGTGAATATGCTTACACCATTGAGATAAGTATATGAATATATCTCCTAAATATTGGAAATCTAGTGTTTTGAATTATACTTTACTAATGATATAAGTATATGGAAGAGTTTTCTATGTATTGAAAGGGAAATGTTTTGTGAGCATACTTATACAATTGAAATATGGATATCATTAGTTTCAAGTATTGAAAAGAGTAAAGAATTTTTGTGAATATATTTTGTAGAAGTATTTTAATGCAAGAATTTACATAGTAGTTTTAACTAATGAAAGGGTTAATTAAAGAGGCTTAGTGGTTGGTTGTGGACTTGACCAGTATTGGTTTCCATATCAAATTAAATCTCTAATTTTGTTTGTTTGTTTATTCCGTAGTCAAATAACCGACTATCAAATATTGGCTAGTTTTTAAAACTATCATTGTTGGTTCGAAGAGACTAGGATCAGATATATTATCCGAAAACCACATCGAAACAATGTAAGTGTTCGAACTAGAGATATTTTTAAGATGATCGAAGATGGAGTTCTTTGAAGTGCAAGGGGTACTTTCCACTGATCCCAAGGGTGATTCCAAAATGGATTTAGTAGAATTAGCGCCTATGGCTTGTTTATATCTTGAACAACTTGTATGGATGAATGCTGCCATTGCGTTATTACTTGGAGGGCTATGTTAAGGATTTGCTGAAAAGGAGCATTTATCCATGACAAAGCATGGCAATAACAAAAGGATTTGCTGAAAAGGTAAAACGTAGCCTCAAGCCTAAACAACCGGCAATGACAAAAACATGGGATATGCAGCATGGCTATGCGGGTCGCACCTGTTATGGTATTTTCATCACCATTATATATAGATGTATGTATGTATATATGTATATGTATAAGTATTTGTGGATTTGGTTGTGCATGAGAGCTCATGGAGAAAACAATCAGGATGATAAAATATTCGTTATTATCCAATAAGGGGTAAGCCGGTCCTTTGTTGGTAAGGGGTCCTTGCGAGGCCCTCGGTACATTTTCTAAAGGTGTACTGTGGTAGGTGGTACCTCGAAGCCTTGTCATTAATGGAATCCATTCTCTAATAAGTGACATCGGACTTAGTTGTATACGTATTTTACTAGAATCTAATTAATGTGACAATTTCATGTATGATTTAATATTTATTTAAAACCTAGACAGTATTATAATTTCACAAGATTTCCTTTGAAATGGTTCGGTTATCGTAAGGCAAAACCTCGTCCGTGTGTACGTGCAGTGTGGTCTTATGAGATACCTTTATTTTGACAGGTTTTATTATATTAAAATCCATATGATGTGTGTTTCTCACATTGGTTTACCAGACTGATCCCGATGTTATTTTCTTATAATGCTCAGGCCATACTGAACATATTTTGAAATCTCGTTATAGATGTTTTGGAGATTCAGGAGATGAGCTGGATGCCTTTAAGATATACTCATGTATATTTTATTTTTCATTGCATCTGTTGTTTGTATTATCAGCAATTGTGAGGACAGATTATTATAACTGTCCAAGCTAATGATAGATTAGTGTACTCTAATTTGATGTATGTATATTATAGTTTTCTTTTGTAGATCTGTTGTATATTGTATGTTACTCGTCACAATATGAGATTCTGTTATGTCTTTTCTTTATTTTTTCCTCAAACAATCTGTCTTTCCGGCACTTGGCTGCTCGGCACGTGAATACCATGAATGTATTTCTGTTGAATTTTGAGGGTCGAAAGGGCAGGTTGCTGCATCTATGAATGGTTTTGAGTTTTAAAAGGCATACATGTGGTCGCATATCAATAATAGGTTGTTGGATACTATCAAAATGATGCCAAGGATATTGTGAATTATCAAGGATGCTAAAAATCAAAAATGAACAAAGGGTTATTATGTGTTATTGATGCCAAACCACAATGGTGCCAAAGGCTGCATGGTAGCTGTGCCACCCAACTCTATCCCTAAAAATACGGGCCCCATGGTAAGTTAAAAAGGGTGAATTTTACTTTCTTTCTCTCTTTCTTGAAATCAAGGTTTTGTAACCCTAAATTAAATTGGGACAATAATCAAGAATTGATTTGTAACTTTTGACACATATAAACAAGGACTCAGACTAATAATCTTGCATGCCCTTTATCTTAAATCTTGATCATACAAATTTGGTTATTATTGAATATGGACATGCATATAACTAATTTTCAGAATTAACCTTTGGATCCTTGTCTAAACAAGGCCACTTAAGCCCTCGTCATAATGACCATCTTGTCCATCTTTATATGATCAATGAATTTTACCTACTCATCACCTATTTTGCACCTTTAACCAATGGTTGACCGACTATTGCACACCTTGAAAATTTTCTATTATTCTCTTGAACATATAACATGAACTCTTAAGCACTTACATACTTCAATCGAAAGTATATGGGTGACATGGCACCATTTCAAATAACATCATCATGTGCAAAATCTTAGACAATGAGCCAACCATTGGTTTAATAACATCATGAAAATCTATGAAATGACTTCACTTTAAATAATGTCAAAAGTATTAAATCAGACCTTGGCTCAGCATGGCATCATGGTTGTTAAACCAATTTTGGGTTAACATTTTGGCTCTAGAAGGAGGGTTCGAACCTCCATGTTCTTATAACGTTATATTGAAACTAATTACTTAAAATTTTGTTTCAGGAAAATGGGAAGAGCTAAAAGAATTTACGTTACAAATGAGGAGATAGTACAACAAACGACATTGGAAAATAATGTCACTCCGTGCTTTAATCCAGAAAGTGTATAGCCTGGTCAACCTTTAGAACTAGTAAGGCCAACAGGTATTGAGGCTAAAACAAAAAACTTAACGTGGAAAATGGCAGCAATGCAAGAGTTACAAGAATATATCCTTTCACAGAAGTCTTCCAAAATAACAAAGCTCACTAAAGGAGAAGAAGCCGAATCTCCAAGGAAAAATCTAGATATTTCCATGCTCAGAAGCAAGGATAAAAGGAAAATCATTATGACTTCGCTGAAAAGAGGAATCCAAAAGTTTGGAGTTGCAACATTCTCTCCAAAGTTGCTAGCAGATAACATGGCTAAAACATATCGTCGGGAAGAATTAGCAAAAAGATCTAATGAACAATCGGGAAGCTCAATCTCGTGCAAAGAGTACAGGCCCTATAGAAGTGATTACCATGACGACGAAGCATACTTCAGAGAAATAGCTAATAAAATAGCGAAGAATACGCTTGATTTCAAAGGAAAGAGAACCGTTGAACCTAGATTCCACAATAATTTTCATGAAGCTTCCGTCACAGAAATAATAATGTATGTCAAAATTCCATCACACATAAAGATTTCATCGCTAAGGTATAATGGGACTACCGATCTCGATAATCACCTTCTAGCCTTTGAGAGCCAAATCTTTCTAAGTGATATAGGCATATTAGAAAGCTACTTAATGGGCAGCAATGGAATTTTATGTTTAATAGCTCGCAAAACCATAACCCTTGAGTCGACACTATTCTCCATCATATCAACTCAAAGGTGAATGGAAATACGAACCATTAGGGTAAAAAAGAAGGAGGTAGAAGAAGAGAAAACAGAACTACAACAGAATCTCACAATCGCAGCGGAATAACATATAATAGATAACAACAGGCTTTTACACAAAGAAACTGTAACTATATTATATATTACATTATCAGAGTACAACATCAACAAACACAACACTAGACAGTTATATTAACTTGTCCCCACAGATCTGATTATACATCAAACCATACATAGTGGATAATACATCAAATACGTATGATACGTCTTGCCATCCAGCTTGTCTCCTCAGCTCCATATCATCCTTTCCTGTATCTATAATACTCGGTCCGACCTGAGCATTATGGTTAAATGACACCCGAGTCAGTCTGGCAAACCAAAGTGCGAAAACACACCCAATTTGGATAATTAAAGTTTTCAAGATCCTTTGAAATCAAAGGTATCTCGTAAGACCACACACAAATAAACATGTCGGGTTTTTACCTTATGATAACCAAAACGTCTTTATCAAATTAGTCTGATATTATAATAGTGTCTGTAGAAAGTAAAATAGAATCTAGCTGAAATGCTTGCATCTCACATTTCAGCAATAGTTGGGCACAATCAAAACCATACAGGCGCTTATTGGAGATTGGATTTCATACATTGGAAGGGCTTCTGGGATACCGCCCGTCACAGTACGTGGTCTAGATCACCGTACCAAGGATCCACCCTGATTCCCTGCTACATAAGACTGGAACTACCCCTTACTGGATAGTCCAAATAAGATCACCCCGCGGTTGGGATCAGCAACCGCCTACACGGCTAATTTTTCGACCCGATTTTTCGACACCTGAAAATTGACATCAATACGTCCACAGTATCAAATACCGAACAATAAAATGCCAAAAAACCGAACTGTTAGGGTTAAAGAATAAGGAGATAGAAGAAGAAATAGAAAAAATATCAAAATCTCACAATCGCAGTCGGACAATATATAATAGATAAATGACTAATCTTTAAACAAAACGAATTCTATCTGTTTATACATTACATCATAAGAGTACAACAAAATTCATAGAGCACAACTGGACAATTATCATAACCTATCCTCGCAAAACTGACTATGCAGTTAATCATACACAGCGGAATATTCATCAAATACGTGTGATACGTCTCGCCATCCAACTCGCCTCCTAAGCTCCACAGCATCCTTTCCTATATCTTTAATACTTAGTCTGAAATTTTACTAGAACAAAAAAAAATTAACTTGAAGAAGAGTTAAATTAAAATAAGTGTGGAATGGAAAGTGTATTTCCCTAAAAGCCAAGTATTTTTTTAAAGTAAGATTTTCAAGTATAAGTTAGAGGTTTAAAGTTGTTTTAAAAAGAATGTTTTTAAAGAAATTATTGATATTAATTTGTAGAAGGTATAGCTGTAGTTTTTATATACATATATATTTCAAATTAAATGTATATAAGCAGGCAGTAATTAATATATAGGCAGGAAGGTAGCAGTCTTATCATTTTATTTAACCCACAGAGCACCTACATGCGAAACCCACCATACGCCTCTTCCCACGTTGTCGTAGCTTCACCTAGAATGCATCCTCCTTCGTTCCCTATGGAGCTGCTACCACAGTGGAGCCTTGAACGCGATTGATTTCGTATTATATTTTTTAAACTGTATAGAACGGTAAAGAAAAAGTATAACATGAATATATATATATATATATATATATATACACACACATATATATCCACATGCCTATCTTAATTTATATTATATAGGTAAACAGGATAATTTTTTATGGGAAAGAATTTGAATATATATATAGGAATTTTAAATGTGTAAAGTTTATATAAAAATTTGATTTTAAACCTATATAGAAATTTTTATAAGTATGTGTGTATATATATGTGTGTGCATGTGCAGTTTCAAAGGAGAAATAAATACACATTTTAAATTACTAGTTTGGTTTAAATTAACCCATTTAATTATTTTAGTTACTAAAAGATTTTCAAAGGAAAATTAGTAGTTAAATTAAATTATTAGTTAATTAAACTAATTTAATGATAATTGATCATTCGATTTATTTCAAATATTAATAAAATGTAAAATGTTTATACAAGGTCAAAAATAATGGAGAAGACAAGTCGAGATGGAAATGGGTTGCAAAAAAAATAAAAGTGAGTTAATCTCACTCATTTAGATTACCTTTTAAATTTAAATAGTTAAATTTAAATTATTGGTTGTTTGCTTGAATTGATAATTTATTATCGGCTTGGATGTGATATGTTATATATATATATATATATATATATGGAAGTGATTGATTCCGCATTATATAGCGGATTAGACCCTATGCGCCCTGCATAATCGCGGATGACCCTTTATACCGTGGTATCACCCTCGAAGGGGGATTGGTATTTTATATTATGCTAACATCTGTGGATGCAGGGAAACATGTTGGAGGGATCGAAATGGATTCCTCAAAACATTGAATTAATTTTATATTCAGCGATGTGATTTATGTGATAATCTGTGATGATTTTATTGATTGAAATTATTGAATGCTATGGCTTGGTTGAACATATATTGGTATTTGAGAGAATGAAAAATATATAATTTTGGATTTTTAAAGGAATAAAAAGGAAATTTTTAAGTAAAATAATATAGTGAATTTGGGTAAATTAAAGATTGAATTGGGAAAATATATAAAAGTTTGGATTTTTAAATTCTATTAAATAAATTTTGAGTATGGAAATAAAGATAAAGGTTTTAAATAAATAAAAATAAAAAGGTTTTGGAGACTTAAGTGATATTGGCTTAAAATTTAAAGAATTTCTATTTCGAAATTTATGATTTAAATGTTTGGGAAGAAATAAAAGGGTTGAATTTTGAATGAAGTATGAAGTGGATATTTCAGTTTAAAATAAGATTTTAAATCATAAATATAGAAGTAAATATGGAATTAATGGGTTTTAAAATAAATTTGGATAACTAAAGGAATTTATTTTAAAATGGAGTAGTTTTGAAAATCGATTTGAAAACTGGTGTGTGAAACTGGGATTAAAGGAGAATGAGATTATGGAATTTATTAACGGGGTTATAAATAAAGTGAAATATTTATTAGAGGATAATTTGGAAATATAAATTCAGGATGGGAATTTATAAGGGAAGGGTGATTTGTTTAAAAATAAATAGTGGTTTATTTTTAAAGGTGTGGAAAGAAAAGTGTATTTCCTTGAAAAGCCAAGTATATTTTCAAAGAATATTTCCAAGTATAAGTTAGAAGTTTAAAGTGGTTTTAAAAGAATGTTTAGATAGTAATTATTATTTAGTGGTTTAAAATTTTAGAAGAAAATATTTATTAAGATTATTTATATAAGTAAAGTATTTAAAGGTTTATCTAGTATTATGATTTAAAGATAATTATTTAATATTTATACCTTACAGAATAAATTTTATTTAAATTTAGTTTTGGCTTAAGAGCTGCATGAAAATATTATAAAATTATCATAACTATTATTTTAAATAAAGTGTTTTAAATAATTTTTATTTTAAGTGTTTTAAAGTATATATTTTGGATTAAGTAATTTAAATTGATTTTAAACTCTAAGATATTAAGAACTGGTGATTTCAGTGGAAATAAACAATTGGGTGGAAATATATTTCGCAAGAGAAAAACATTTGAAAACTATTTCAAAAGGGTTGAAGTGTAGAAAAATATCTTGCGAAGACATTTTGAATAAATAATTTGGGAAATTATTAAGGCCTGATGGTTGTTTTTGGATGTTGTTTGATAGTTAAATAACCGACTATCAATATTGGTCAATGAGCTGATCATTTCGAAAAGACCAGGATCGGGATTAATTTCCTGAAAACCACTTCGATCCAGTTTGAACGTTTACGTGAGGAAGACAATATCTTGGAGTCGAAGATGGAGCATTGAAGTGCAAGGGCTAATCGCTACTAATCCTGAAGGGTGATTCCAAAATGGATGTAGTAGGAGTAGTGCATTCAGTTCCGTTCAGACCCGGAACGGACTTGTATGGACGAATGCTATCAGAACATCGTTAGGGGGACGATAAGCATTCTAAGTGAATGTGTGATAAAAAGGTAACGCATAGCCTCGAGCCTCATCAACCGGGAACAGTTGAAACAGGGAAGGTGGATGCAAAGGCTAAGTGGCTAGCGACCAATTAGGGTAAGGTCATCCCTGTCTAGATGTCCCTTTTTCGGCTGTGTGGGCGGCTGCTGATCTCAACCGTGGGGTGATCTTATTTGGACTATCCAGTAAGGGGTATCTTCGGTCTTGTGTAACAGGGATCATGGTGGATCCTCGTTACGATGATCTAGACAATGTACTGTGACAGACGGTACCCCAATAGCCCTGCCATTGTATGGAATCCAATCTCCAATAAGCACCTGTACGGTTTTGATTGTGTCCACCTATTGCTAAAACATGAGATGCAAGCATTTCAGCTAGATTCTATTTTACTTTCTGTAAACACTATTATAATATCAGACGAATTTAATAAAAATGTTTTGGTTATCGTAAGGTAAAAACCCGGCATGTTTATTTGTGGCGTGGTCTTATGAGATACCTTTGATTTCAAAGGATTTTGAAAACTTTAATAATCCAAATTGGGTGTGTTTTCTCACTCTAGTTTTCCAGACTGACTCGGTGTTATTTAACTATAATGCTCGGGTCGGACCAAGTATTATAGATACAGGAAAGGATGCTATGGAGCTCAGTAGACGAGCTAGATGGTGAGACATATCACACGTATTTGATATATTATCCACTGTGTATGATTAGTTGCACAGTTAATGTTGTGAGGACAGGTTATGATAACGTCCAGTTATGTGCTATGAATTTTGTTGAACTCTGATGATGTAATGTATAAAATGATATAGTTCTTTTTGTTTAAAGATTAGTCATTTATCTATTATATATTGTTCCGCTACGATTGAGAGATTCTGATATTGTTTCTATTTCTTCTTCTACCTCCTTCTTCTTTAACCCTAACGGTTCGGTTTTTCGGCATTCGATTGTTCGGCATTTGATACAATAGACGTATTGATGTCGATTTTAAGACGTCGAAAAATCGGTCCATTACATTATGTGTGATGGAATTTTGACATACATTATTCTTTCTATGAAGGGAGCTTCAAGAAAATTGTTGTGGAATCTAGGATCAAGGTTTCTCTTTCCTTTGACATCAAGCATATTCTTCGCTATTTTATCAGCTATATCTCTTAAGTAAGCTTCATCATCATGGTAATTACATATCTCTTAAGTAAGCTTCATCATCATGGTAATTACCTCTATAGGACCTGTACTCCTTGCATGAGACATGACGTTCGTCAGATTCTGATTCGAACTGAGCCATCAAGAATAGGAGGATCCACTTATGTGTGATGGGCCATTCTAAGAATACGAGACATGACATTCATTAGATTCTTGATGGGCCATTTATGATAATCACCTCTATAGGGCCTATACTCCTTACACGAGATATGACATTTGTCAGATTCTTATGTCTTGAAAAGCCAAGAATAAATGATCTTCTCTCTATGATGCCTATAATCTGGCGAATGTCATGTCTTAGTCGGAATCATTCAAAAAATGACCCGATCTGGGCTCCTGAAATAATTTGTCAAAGAGAATTAAAAACCCGCTCATCTTGAAGAGAGTAACCAAAAGCCACCAAACAGTGCCGTGAATTTTGCGGAAAATGATTCTCAGCAAGATTTTATCCTACCAATTAATCGAATAGACATTATTCATGGAGGGCCGCATTTAGCTGGGAGCAGCAAGGCAGCTAGAAACAGATACATAAGAGAGGCAAGAGATGGAATCTTTTCTATTCAAGAGGAGCCACCGGTCAATCGCAAATATCAACTTCAGACGCCTAATTTAACAATAACCCCACGGGAGTTGAGAGGGGTCCATCATTCATATAATGACCTGTTAATGATAACTGCACAGATCGAGCTTTTTGTAGTGACCAAAATTCTAGTTAGTACTAGAAGCGCGGTGAACGTTACCATTAAGCATGCCTTCGATCAGATGAGAATTTAAGAAGAAAAACTATAGCCAAGCTTCGACCCATCTTCAGGACCAATAAAAAACGAATCACTCCGATAGGGCAGACTAAGCTTCTAGTGCAGATAGGGATTTGACCTTATTCAAGAAATTTCGAAACCTTGTTCATTATATTAGACCAACCTTCCAACTACAATGCTTTCTTTGGAAATCCATCCTTAGGTGAGGTGGATGCTTTCGTGTCACTAAAGTATCCAGCGGTGAAATTTCAAAGTAACAATGGATAGGAAATGATAAGGGAAGTGCAATTTAGCTGTTCAGAATTGTATTTTTCTATCCTTGATCAAGCAAAAGGGATAATCTTTCTTGTTATGATTCGAAGAAACACAAATCAATCAAAATTGAAATCGAAAAGCTCTTGGATGATGGTCCTACATGCTAACTGTCCAAGGCAAATGAGAAGACAAGGACAACTCATAAAGCTAAGAATTTTCTTAAACGATTTAACCTTTTCAGAAGAAAACGAATAAGAAAAGAGGCTAACCTGATAAATGAAGAAATAGTGGGTTAGGAAATCGTCACTAAATTGGACTATAGAGGCGAGAAAAAAAGAATAAAGCCCAGCGAAGACCTAGAAGAAGTAAGCCTGGATTCACTTGATCCAACAAAAATAGTAAAGATCAAGAAGGAGTTATTGATGAGCTCAGAAAGGAACTTATCCTGCTTTTTCATTCTAGCATGGATGTGTTTGGCTGGACACACTCAGACATGATCGAAATAGATCCAATAACCATGAGCCATGCCCTAAACATAGATCCAAATATCACTCCTATTCGACCAAAGAAAAGGTAGTTCAATAATATTCGAGGAAATGCACTATAGAGGAAGTCAAAATGCTACTCGAAAATAGATTCATTAGAGAAGTTTTTCTACCTAAAATTCTTGGCCAATCCCATGCTAATCAAAAAGCCCAACAGAAAATGGAGAACGTGTGTTGACTATACTGATTTGAACAAAGCATGCCCTAAGTATTGTTATCCCTTACCTCAAATAGACCAGTTAGTTGATGCAACAAGTGGACATATTGTCTTTTATGGATGCATACTTAGGGTATAATAAAATTTCCATGTTCAAGGCAGATGAAGAACACACAAGTTTCATAATAGACTTAGGAATATATTGCTACAAAGTTATACCTTTCGGTCTGAAAAATGCAGGGGCTACATATCAAAGACTAGTAAATAGAATATTTAAAGAGCAAACTGGTCAAAATATGGAAGTATATGTAGATGATATGCTAGTCATATCTCAAGAGGAAGCCGATCACTTAAAAGATCTTAAAGAAATGTTGAGGCATTAAGAAAGTATAAGATGAAATTGAATCCACAAAAATGCTCTTTCTAGACACGATATGGAATGTTCCAATGTCATATTTTTAGTGCTAGAGGAATTGAGGCTAGTCTAGACCAAATTAAGGTGATTGAGGACATGGCAGAACCAAAAACATGCAAAGATGTGATGAGCATAAATGAAAGAGTGGCAGCCTTGAACAGATTCATCTCTAAAGCCACTAATAGATGCATAATATTCTTTGACGTGATCAAAATGAAGAAAACTTTGGGTAAGGGGAGGATTTCCAAAGAGCCTTTAAAGAACTCCTCTTGAAAGGTCTCCAATTCTATCTAGCCCGGTAAAAGAAGGAAATCTTTATCTCTACATGGTAGGTTCTGAGCATGCAGTAAGCTTCATTCTAATAAGAGAAGAAAATAAAACTTAGCTTCCAATATATTATGTTAGAAAAGGCCGGAAGGATGCAGAAGTTGGGTGTCTGGTCATAGAAAAGTTGGCATTTTTCTTAATACTCACCGCTCAAAAGTTAAGAGCCTATTTTCAAGCGCACCCAATTAAGGTTTAAACGAATTTCCACTCAAACAAGTCTTCAGTAAACCTGATACATCAGGAAGATTAGTAAAGCGAGGAACAGAACTTAGCTAATATGATATTGAGTTCAAACATCGAGTGAAAACTAAAGGACAGTGTCTAGCCGGTTTCGTAAGTGAATGCATGGGATTCATCAAAGAACAGTCAGAAAAGAAAAAGATCTAAAGCATAAGTGGCAATTATTTGTTGATGAAAAGTCAAATGAATGATGAGCAGGTGTAAGATACGTAATCATTACACCTGATGGACAATGATTGCATTATGCTATGAATTTAGGTTTTCCCGCAACCAATAATGTGGCTGAATACAAATCAATGGTAGTAGGACTTACCCTATCCCTTTAATTAAAAACTCCAACAATAGAATTTTTCAATGATTCTTAGTTAATGGTTAAATCAGACATATCAAATAAAAGAAGCCAAACTAATCCTTTATGTCAAGAAGATATTAAAGATATAGCTCAATTTGAAGACATTTGCATACACCAAGTCCTTAGAGGGAAAAATTCTCAAGCCGATTCTTTAGGAAAACTTGCTAGCTAACGAGGAGCACCGGGAGCTTGAATTGTACCTATAGATTTCTATTAAAGCCCTAGTATAGAGGAAAAAAATCCCCAAAGCTAGGAAAGGAGGTCTTGGTATTGACTAGGTATCAAGCCCTTGAACAAGCAAAGAACGAAAATGAATTGAGAAATGGTGATGGAGAAAGCCAAGAAAGAATCATTCACGAAGAAACTAATAGTCTATACAAAAACAACTAGATGATGCTCGATGTTGAGTACTTAGTGGAAGGAAAACTACCAAGGGACAAAAGAGAGGTTAGAAAGATAAGACGCTAAGCCCCAACTTTTACCATAATGAATGGAATACTCTATGAAAAAGGATATTCACTTCCTTACTTAAGGTGTGTTAGTCCAAAAAACGGCTTAAGACTGTTTAGAGAAGCACATGAGGAATTCTACGGAGATCACTCTAATGGAATAAAATTAGAAAAAAGGTCACGAGAAAGGTTTTTATTGGTCCCAAATGAGTAATAACGCGATGATTCATGTAAAAACATGTGAGAAGTGTTAGAAATTTTCTACAATTCCATATATGCCCCCAAGTGTATTGACTCTAGTTTCATGTCCATGGCCCTTTGATGTATGAGGAATCAATTTAATCGGACCATTACCTATATCCAAAGGTGGAGCTAAGTTCGTAGTAGTAGCCATTGATTATTTTACCAAATTTGTTGAAGCAGAACCATTATCGAACATAACACGTGAAAAATTGTTAAAGTTTGTAATTAAAAACATAGTTACATAATTTGAAATACCATATAAGATAATATCTGATAATGGAACTCAGTTTGAAAGTGAAGAATTCCCCAGATTCTATGATAAGAATGGAATAATGACAAACTTTTCATCTGTAGCTCATTCAAAGGCTAACGGAGCATTGAAGCCGCCAATAAACAGTTAAAATTATTCTTAAGAAACGACTAGACAAAGAAAAGAAAATTGGATAGAACAACTACTGCAATGCTCTGGGCAAATAGAACTTCTACCAAGACTACAACGGGACATACCCCACTTTCTTTAACATATGGATGTGAAGCAATGCTTCCAGTTGAATTTGAGGTTCTATCTCATCGAAGAATTACATATGCATTTAATCCTAATCAAGAATTAAAGAAAGAATACTTATTTGATCAACGAATCAAGGGATGAAGCGGCCATACAAATGGTCAAATATCAACAAAGGATATCAAGGTATTATAATTCCAAAGATAAAGGAAGATCATTTCAAAATCAAGTTTTAGTACTCCAAAAAATTATGACAAAGGCCAAAAATCCATCAAACATACTACTTAGACCAAATTGTCAAGGTCCTCGTGTTATTCATAACGTAATTCCACCTGAGACTTATCGATTATGCCGACCGATGGCAACGTAATAACAAGAACTTAGAACGTCGAACATTTAAGGCCTTACTTCCCTATAATGTTTGAATAAAGAGGATTGAGACAAGCATATCTACGGAACGGAGTCAAATGAAAGAAAGGAACAAAAAGGAAAAACCTAAACCACTACCTAAGATAGTTGTAAGGAGCAAATGAAAGCCTTTGATCCTGCCATATGGGCCTGGTCAAAAGCAACTCCTAGTGGGAGGTCAGAATAAGCCGTTGGTCCTGCCTAAGATGGCATGGCCAAAGCACTGCAAGCCTTTGGTCCTGCCTACATGGCATGGCTGGAGCGCCTCTTAGAGGGAGGATGAAGTAAGCCTTTGGTCCCGTCGAAGATGGCCTGGCTAAAGCACCAGACAAGCCGTTGGTTTCACCCACAAGGCCTGATTGAAGTGACTCGTAGAGGAAGGATGGGCAAGTCTTTGGTTTTGTTTAAGATGGCTAACCAAATGCACCAAATAGCGTAAATTGTTACGTACAAGATAATTAAGGGTCAAGCCTATATCACTACCCGAAGAGTAGTAAGGGTCAAAGAGAAATAAAGCCCAAATAATAATCTAAAGAGTGATAAGGGGCGAAGAGAATTAAAGCTTCAGCCGCCACCCAAAGAGTGGTAAGGAGCAAAAGAAATCAATCGAACAAGTTCAAATCTACCCTAAAGATGGGTCAAAGCAATTTTCTAGAAGAAGAACAGTCTGGCACATTTGTTTCTTCATCGAGGCAAAGTTAAAGTAACCTTCAATGGAAGGTCAAAAATAATCTATTAGTAGATGGATTTCTGGTCTTCTATTCATACACTATTGTTAAATGGATTTCTGGTCTTCTATTCAAGTATTATTGCTAGAAGGATTTATGGTCTTCTATTTGGATATTATTGCCAGATGGATTTCTAGTCTTTTATTCCGGTATCATAGCCATATGGATTTCTGGTCTTCTATCTGGATATTACCGGCTGATGGATTTCTGGCCTTCTATTCAGATATTATTATCAGATGTATTTTTGTTCTTCTATTCGGATATTTTTGCCAGATGGATTTCTGTTTCTGTTCTTCTATTTAGATATTATTGCTAGATGGATTTTCAGCCTGCTATTTGGAAAATTATGATTAACGAATGGATTTCTGGTCTTCTAGTCAAATATGATCTTTCTATTGAATAAATCTCTGGTATTCTCAACTAAACATAGCTTTGAATTGAAATACAGAAACTTTTTTGTATAAAGAAGAAGATAAACTAGCTCATATCTTATCAAATCCGAAAGGGGTTGTTTAGAGCTCAATATAAAGTTAATTATGAAAATTATCATCCTTTATATTTATGTTTTTAAAGAATAACAGGATTTAAGAGAAAATTTTGCAGAAGGTTAGAAAAGTAAGAAAATTTTGGTTTTACAGTTGAGTGTAAAAAGCTTCTTTTATACAAGGAGATGGGCAAATGTTATCCATATATTTTACTAAGAGAATGAGCAAGAAGACATGGAAATAATGAAAGATGATGTTACTACAAATATGTACATCAAGAGATAAAAGGAAGCATGTCATGCCCAACATAAAGATATCAACCTACAAAGGATATTAAACTCAAAGAAAAGAGGGATATAGAAACTCTGCAATCTAAGAGATGGTGTCAAACCTATAAGCGTAGAAGTAGGTTCAAAGAAAAAGGTGATATCGAGCTTATAAAGATGTCGAATTTATAAAAATGAAGCATTTCAAGCCTATAAAGGTGAGGTTAACAGGCTCCTATAAAGCCAGGGAGGATATCAAATAACTATAGTAAATAATGACATCGGACATAGGGATATCAAACGTATAACAATGGTATGGACTTCCAAGAGGATTTCGAATGTCTACAACGGTTGAAAGGTGATATCAAATTTCTAAAGAAAGCAGGTGTTAACGAATAAATTCGCTAAATCTAAAAGTGCGTGAAAAATAGAGCAATTTCAAAGTGAGGCCTTATCGAGGCTAATTGAAGTTATCAAACCGAAGTATACATCTATATCGACTCTAAACTTAGTCATCGTTGTCATTAAGGGGTCAAGGCAGTATCCAAAGTATAAGTCAATGTGAAGGTCGGTGTTCAAGTCAATGTGCATGGGAAAAGTCAAATCGTGAGTTCAAGGAAGTTCAAGTTATGCAAGTCACAAGTCCAAGTCAATCGATGTACAAAGTCAAGCGAATATGTAAGTCATAGTCCAAACAAGTTAAAAAGGCTATGTCCTTGTTTAATTTCCAAATTCTTATATGTACAATTGTTCAAGTGCTACAATAGGAAAAATCCCAAATTCAATTTACGGTTTACAAAGTTTAAAAAGTAAGAAATGAGAAGAGAGAATCGGCCCCTTTTATAAAACCCTTGGGTCCCTATTTATAAAGGTCAATAGGCGACGTAGTGCTTGAATTTGACAATCTCGTCTTCGGTATTAATAACATTGCTGAACATCAATGTCGCCATTGTCACGTACACATAGCTAGGTTTCGACACTAGTTAAATAGGGTCGATATTTGGTGTCATTAAACTCAACATTGGCAATTTCCTCTTCGTTCATTGACTCTTATCATAACTACATATTAGCATTGATGAAGAGCGACGTTAGCAAGACGTGGCTTTGATAACCCTTAGAATATATTGATGATTCTCGACATGATTAATGACTATCGATGGCGATGACTTCATATCTTGATATCTTCCCAATTGATGGTTTGCAGCATTACCCATTATTGAAGAGTGTCATAGGTACCGAACATCGGTGACATGGATGATCCTCAATGCCAATAATCTATAGCTGATGAAATGCAGCATTGATTATGCTCGTGGATATTGACAATGACAGTAGTCAACATTGTTCATGTAGATGTGTGGAGTTTTCCAAGAGAGTCGACATCATGGCAATACTATTCCTCGATGACATTCATAACTTGTAGTTTCCCTTGTATAAAGCAGTTTCGATGAGCAGTGATGTTGAGATGGAGAATGTCATCAGCATTAAGAATGTTTGAATTTGGCAACATCGGCATTGATAGAATATGAATTCATTCAACATTGCTTCAGAAATCATGAGTCTCGACGTCAATCATAGTACATATTCAGTGGTCGTGATTCATGGAAGGCGTCGTTCATGCTTTATAGTTTCGGGCCTTATCGAGGCTAATGGATTTTATGTAGCATCCCTATTCCTTGCACTATTTCTTTAAACATCTTCGATGATGATGATAGTAGTAATATTTAACCCCTTAGAGAAACCATTGACTTTTCAAGTCAATATTCTCGGTGTAACAACCCGCATATTTAACGATTTTATATTTAAATGTTTAATTTAAATATAGCGTCGCTGGTCGGATTTAGGTCCGAAAAGCTACTTTTTGCAAACGGCCGAATTGGAGCTCGAAACCACTTCCAATGAGTCCAAAATGGCGTTTACGATCTTCTCGAGTATAATCTTTGATATGTTTGGAGTTTGTGAAATTTTACCCCTTTTTCTACTTGGGCTTGAGTTTGGGTTCAGCCCCAATCTCCTCTTAACCCTCTAGCTCAATAACTCTTCATCCATTCATCCTCATTTCATTCCTTTAGCTTAAGAAAACTGAAAATGGGGGAAAGAAAGAAGAATTAGAAACTCCAAGCCCTAGTTCCATTTGCAAACTCCAAATTCTTGCTTGAAATTCAAAGAGAAGGATAGGTACGCCTCCTCTTCATCTTCTCCATCTCTTCTCCTCTTCAATTTCAGAAATTCCTAAGCTCTAATTTGGGAAATATATGTTTTGGTTCTTAGATTGAAGATTGTAGAGTTGAAGTGAAGGGTGGTTAACCTTCTTCTTGTGTTTGTGCTCTCATCTTTGTTTGTGTGCAAAAAGGTGATATTTTTATCTCACATCTATGACTATAAGTATCTTTGGTTGTTAGGTATGAATTGCTAACAATTATTCATATGCAATTGCTTTTGATTTGGATTGGTTTTGTGAACATTGCAATTTTTTGTGTTTTGAAGTCAAAAGTTCTAAAAATCATAACTTTGATGTTTTAATCATGTTTTTAGAGGTGTATAAAAGAGCCATTAGTGCTGGATTGTCGTATGGCATAAACCCATAGCATCCATCGCTCGTTCGTTTGCAATTCATTTGGATTTTTGCCTTTATGGGCTTGGCTGATTTTTGCCTACAGGGGGATTTCAGATGTCTAAACTCTAATTTCGGACGTCTGGTTTCAAATTCAGACGTCTGGTTTGGAAACCCAGACGTCTGGAATTGGTCCAGGAAGACGCGAAAAGGCAGAGACAAAATCCAGACGTCTGGAAATCCATTCAGACGTCTGGTAGTGGTTCAGACGTCTGTAAGGTAATTTCAGACGTCTGAAATGCGCAGTTTTGCCTATTTTGGCTAATTTTGAGTTAATTTCCAACTTATATCGATTCGTGTTGATTCCAATTAGTTGTTATTGCATATTTGACTTTGATGACTTGTTTTTGACTTCATTCACGGGTTTTATAAATAATCTCTCTAAATCGTATTAAAAACTCCCTTCTCCAAATTATAAATTCTATTTATAATGCACACACACAATTTCGCACTTCGAGCAAAGTGGAAGGAAGATTAAATGGTTAGGTAAAACACGAACCATGAACCCGTGCGTTTGTCTTCCCGATTAGTCCCCGACCTATTCGATTGATCGTTTTGACCTTCGGGTTTGGTTTACCGATGATATGAGGTAAACTTTGTACTGTTTTGAGTGTGAAAATGACTGACGGATAGTAAACCGTTTAGTGCAAACGAGTGGTTATGGGACATACGTTAACACTTTTTGGATTCCTTTTCGAGAGTTGTAACACATTCTGCCAGTTAGTGGTGTCCAGTACTGGGTCTTTGACCTTCACCACTACGGTTTGTTGCCTTCGGGTATGTTGCCTTCGGGTATGTTGCCTTCGGGTTTGTACCTTCGGGTTTGTGCCTTCGGGTTTGTTGCCCTTTAGTATCGCTTCCGATGTTGGTCGTTATGAGCCGCATGGGTGATATTGGGTTGCCCTTTAGTATCGCTTCCGATGTTGGTCGTTATGAGCCGCATGGGTGATATTGGGTTTGGAGTCTTCGGGCTCATGGATCCTTGTTTATACAGTACTGAGCTCGAGCAATTTTATGATGTTTCATTGATATGTATATTCCCTTGGTATCGCCCTTCGATGTTGGTCATTTTGAGCCGCATGAAGTATAGCGATTACCTTGTGGAACTTGTATACCTTATGGGTATTTGTTATTTTCCTTTTGGCTTGATTTGGGATAGTTGTATCCTTTGTTTATCTATGTCGCTGATGATATGAGGCTTGTTCTATCTGATTCATCTTTTGTTGATGATTGTGTTATCTCTTTTAGAGATATTTGTTATACTTTGCAACCTTGCAGGTTTATTGTTGTTCAGTTTATCTAACTGATTTGTTTAGCTAGACTGACCCGTGTATTTTATACTCGGGTCAGACCGAGATGTTTCAGGTTAGGTGCATTTGGACTTAGCCTATTTTGCTTCCGCATGGACTACTTCGCTAGCTTCTTTTTGTCATAGCTTTTGTGTAGTCCTATTATGTTGAAACTCTGATATTTATTCTTCTGGATTTGTCTGTATATTGTAGTTGGCTATACCACTTGACATGTATTATTTTGTATACTCTGCTATGTATCGGTATATATGTATATGATGGTTTACTGTTATGTGATGTTTCCTACGTTTGAGTTGTTATATTCTGTTCTGATAGATCCTCCAGCCACCTATGGTTTTGTTTTAAGTATTCATTGGATATGTCGATCGGTTTGGTGTGATTATTGTCGACGTATTTAATAGATAGTTAAAGCAAGACTATAGATGGTCGCTTCTATCCAGTCTTATTCTCCGTGTTAGCAGACAGTATTATCTATTAGTACCCTTTGCTAGCGTGGGTATAGAGGTGGGCCGTCACAGCTTGGTATCAGAGCTGAGTTCAGAACAAAGTGTAATAAACACATAATAGAAGCACATATTACGATACATCAAAGTGTATAAGTGATACAAATCTTTGAATCATCGTGTCTCTCTACTCCATCAAGGTTATATAGAATTTTGGAATACGTCTAGGAATACATTTTATTCCGTAGTATTCCATACTGTAATATCTACCTTGTGAATAATCTCGTTCTTATCTTACTTTCAGCGTATGGCTGGAAGAGGCAGAGGACGACGTTCGGATGCTGAGCAATCCAGTGGCACACATCCGGATGGCGTTTATATGTCTGCCGATCAGTTTATGGAGTTGTTTAGGAGCACTCAGCCTCCAGTTCCTCCTCGAATGTCTCCACCTCGCAAGTCTGCCTTTGAACGTCAGTGCAGTGATTTTGCTCATCTTAGAGGAAAGCCGTTTAAAGGCTCTGAATCCGTTCTTGAAGTCCAAGCTTGGTTTCGCACATGCAAGCGTATCTTCTCTCGTATGGATCTTTCTGACCATGATAGAGTTCTTGTAACTTCTAACTTATTACAAGAGCGTGCCCTTGATTGGTTTGAGCTTCTTATAGCCGAAATTGATGAGTCTACTCTTTCTTGGACTCAGTTTCGGGAGCGATTTGAGCTCAAGTTCGTTCCTGAATCTGAAAAAGTTTTATTGACCCGTCGCTTCCTTGAGTTGAAGCAAGGGAAGTCTTCTGTTTCTGAGTATGTTGCATCATTCGAGGCTTTATCTAAGTATGGTCTTGAATTTAATAGCACTTCTTATAAGAAGAATTTAAAGTTTGTCTCTGGCCTTAAGAAGTATCTTAAGAAGTCTCTGTTGCTTCAGCTTAAGCTTTCTTTTGAAGAATTAGTAGATTCGGCACTTCATCTCGAAGCTGTAGAGAAGGAGTGTGATAGTGGTGAGGATGTTGAGGTTTCTAAGAACCCCAACAAGAAGCAGTTCCGTTTCAGAAGAGGTCTTTTCCTTCTAAGAAGAAGAAGACTGGTGGTTCTAGCTCTCAGACTCAGCCTTCTGGAACACCTTTTATTCGGAAGTGTTTTAATTGTGGTTCTCCGGATCATATTATTCGAGCTTGTCCTAAACCTCTCTTCTGCCGCTATTGCAAGAAGGAAGGTCATCATGTTTCAGCTTGCCCTACTGTTCCTGGTGGTGCCAAGTCTGGCAAGCTTAGTGCTGCCAAGGCTTCTAAAGGTCCTTCTCTACCCAAAGGTATATCTCCATCTATTTTGGAAGGTTCTGTTTTATTTCATGATCATAGTATTCGAGTTGTTTTCGATACGGGTGCTTCACATTCCTTCATATCGAAAAAGCTCGTCGATGATTTATCTTTGGATGTTTCTTGTATGGTTACTTCTTTAAGGATTGCGAATCCTATTGGGGGATCCGCGACCCTTAGTTTGCTTTGTGATGATGTTGAGATTGTTTTATGTGGTTTTTCTTTTCATGCGAATCTGCACATTATCTCTTGTCTGGGATTTGATTTGATTTTCGGTATGGACTGGCTAGTAAGATATGATACCAGGATTATTTGTTCGGAGAGAATTATATATCTTCGACATCCGGATTCGCCTACTCAACTATCTCTTATTCTTTGGGATGTGGATAATTCCGAGATGGCTTTATATTCTCTTATCTCGCGAGATGATGATGATATATCTTGTATTCCTATTGCTTGTGACTTTTCTGATGTTTTTGAACCTGTTTCGGGTTTGCCACCCAAGCGGGAAATTGAGTTCCGCATTGATCTCATTCCGGGCGCGCAGCCAGTTAGTCGTCCTCCCACAAGGATGTCTTCAAAGGAAAATGAGGAACTCAAGAAGCAGCTTTTAGAGCTTGAGTCTAAGCAGTTGATTCAGTCCAGTTTTTCTCCGTGGGGATCCACGGTCGTCTTCGTGAAGAAGTCCGATGGAACTCTTAGGCTTTGCATTGACTATCGCAAGCTTAACGAGTTAACCATCAGGAATAGGTATCCATTGCCTAGGATCGATGATATGTTCGATTTATTGAGTGGTGCTAAGGTCTTTTCTCAACTCGACCTTGCCACAGGTTTTCATCAATTACGAGTCGCGGAGGACAGCATACCTCTTACCGCTTTCCGCACTCGATATGCTTCTTTTGAGTGGCTCGTTATGCCATTTGGTTTGACGAACGCTCATGCTTTCTTTGTTGATCTCATGAATCGGGTATTCCGGGAATATCTCGACAAGTTCGTCTTGGTATTCATTGATGATATCCTTATTTATTCTAAGTCTGAAGTTGAGCATGCTAATCACTTGAGAATTGTCTTGAGTACTCTCCGTCATCATCAGCTTAGAGCCAAATTCTCCAAGTGCCACTTTTGGGAGAATAGGGTTAAGTTCTTAGGCCATGTTGTATCTTCCGATGGCATTTCTGTCGATCCCTCAAAGATCGAAGCCATCCAGAATTGGAAGAGGCCTGAGAATGTTCATGAGATTCGTAGTTTCCTTGGATTGGCGGGTTCTTACCGTCGGTTCATTAAGGATTTTTCCCGTGTTGTGCTTCCTCTCACCTGCCTTACTTGGAAAGGCATTCGTTTTGATTGGTCCGACAAGTGTGAAGCTTCCTTTCTGACATTGAAGGAACTTCTCACAAATGCTCCTATTCTTGTGGTTCCCGAAGGGAATCATGATCTTGTTTTCTACACCGATGCTTGTGGTAGTGGTCTCGGTGCTGTTCTTATGCAGAAGGATCGGGTAGTTGCGTATGCTTCTAGGCAACTGCGTCCGAATGAAGTTCGCTATGCCACTCATGATCTTGAGTTAGCCGCCATCGTCTTCACCTTGAAGATTTGGCGACACTACTTATTAGGCGAGCGCTTCATTCTCTATACCGATCATAAATCCTTGAAGTATTTGTTTACTCAGAAGGAACTCAATATGAGACAACAACGTTGGCTCGAGTTTCTTGCCTCTTATGGTATTGATATCCTATTTACCCCTGGTAGGGGAAATCATGTTGCAGATGCGCTTAGTCGCAAACATTCGGCTGTTGTTTCTATGATGCTTGCCGAATGGGATGTTCTTGAGAATCTATCTTTTTATGAAATTCGTGACCGAGGTTCATCTTCTGATTCTCCTATTCTATTATTTAGTTTGGAAGCTCGACCCATTTTATTGGATCGTATTGTCGATGCTCAGCGGCGTGATCCTGATTTGTTGCTTCTTATTCAGCTTTGTGAGTCTGGATCCTGTGATGAGGCGTTGCGGGATTTCAGCATTGATTCTCATGGGTGTCTTCGTAAGAAGAACCATCTTTTTGTGCCTTCTGATTTTGCACTTAGGCATGACATTCTTGATGACTGTCACCGTTCTAAGTATACTATTCATCCTGGTGGTAGCAAGATGTATGCCGATATGCGTCGCCTTTATTATTGGGAAGGCCTGAAGCGCGATGTGGCGAGTTATGTGAGTAATTGCATAACTTGTCAGCGTATAAAGGCCGAACATCAGCGTCCTTCGGGTCTTCTTCAGCCTCTTGAGATTCCATTGTGGAAATGGGATCAGATTTCTATGGATTTCATTGACGGCCTACCTCGTACGAGATCAGGCCATTCTAGCATTTGGGTTATTGTTGATCGCCTTTCTAAGTCTTCTCATTTTGTACCTATTAAGTCTAGTAGGACTGCTTCACATTTGGCTAAGTTGTATGTCAAGGAAATCGTGAGACTTCACGGTGTTCCTAATTCTATTGTGAGTGACCGTGATCCTTTATTCACGAGTCATTTTTGGAAGAGTCTTCAGCAAGCTTTGGGAACAAAGCTTAATTTTAGTACTGCTTATCATCCGCAGTCTGACGGACAGACTGAACGGGTGAATCGTATCTTGAAAGATCTTCTTCGTATTTGTATTTTTGATTTTGGTGGAAGTTGGGAGGATCACCTACCTCTTGTAAAATTCTCCTACAACAATAGTTTTCAATCTAGTATCGGTACGGCTCCTTTTGAAGTCTTATACGGAAGGCCATGTCGATCACCTTCATGTTGGTTGGAATCTGGAGAGAAGCTTATTCTTGGCCCAGATTTTGTTCGTGATTCTTCCGAGAAGATTGATTTTATTCGATTAAGAATGAAAGAGGCACAAAGTCGCCAGAAATCCTATGCGGACAACCGTAGGAAGCCTCTCGAGTTCTCGATCGGCGATCTTGTTTTTATTTGTGTTTCTCCTTTGAAAGGGGTTATGCGCTTCAGTACGACTGACTGGGAAATTGGCTCACCGTTATATAGGACCATTTTCTATTACTAAACGTATTGTCCCTGTGGCTTATAGAGTTTCTCTTCCAGCTCATTTATCTGGTATTCATGACGTGTTTCACGTCTCGCAACTTCGGAAGTGTCTTCGGGAGTAGGATTCTGTTATTGCTTCTCCTGATTTGCAAGAGCTTGAGATCTCACCGGACGTATATATTGTACAGCAGCCTATTCGCGTACTTGACACGGAGGAGCGACACCTTCGAAACAAGGACGTGCCGCTCGTTAAAGTTCAATGGTCCGCTAATCCCAATGATTGTACTTGGGAAACCAGAGAATTTATTGAGCGATCTTATCTGGGTTTTCTTTCTTCGCTTTGAAACGGTGAGTATGTCTTTTCATCTCAAGCTTATTTCCTTTACTTTTGGATGTTGTATGTTTGAAGTTGTTACAAATATCGTCTCTAGGAATTGCGAGGATGCAATTTTGTAAGGAGGGGAGATCTGTAACAACCCGCATATTTAACGATTTTATATTTAAATGTTTAATTTAAATATAGCGTCATTAGTCGGATTTAGGTTCGAAAAGCTAGTTTTTGCAAACAGCCGAATTGGAGCTCGAAACCACTTCCATTGAGTCCAAAATGGCGTTTGCGATCTTTTGGAGTGTAATCTTTGATATGTTTGGAGTTTGTGAAATTTTGCCCCTTTTTCTACTTGGGCTTGAGTTTGGGTTCAGCCCCAATCTCCTCTTAACCCTATAGCTCAATAACTCTTCATCCATTCATCCTCATTTCATTCCTTTAGCTTAAGAAAACTGAAAATGGGGGAAAGAAAGAAGAATTAGAAACTCCAAGCCCTAGTTCCATTTGCGAACTCCAAATTCTTGCTTGAAATTCAAAGAGAAGGATAGGTAAGCGTCCTCTTCATCTTCTCCATCTCTTCTCCTCTTCAATTTCAGAAATTCCTAAGCTCTAATTTGGGAAATATATGTTTTGGTTCTTAGATTGAAGATTGTAGAGTTGAAGTGAAGGGTGGTTAACCTCCTTCTTGTGTTTGTGCTCTCATCTTTGTTTGTGTGCAAAAAGGTGAGATTTTTATCTCACATCTATGACTATAAGTATCTTTGGTTGTTAGGTATGAATTCCTAACAATTATTCATATGCAATTGCTTTTGATTGGATTGGTTTTGTGAACAATGCAATTTTTGGTGTTTTGAAGTCAAAAGTTCTAAAAATCATAACTTTGATGTTTTAATCATGCTTTTGGAGGTGTATAAAAGAGCCATTAGTGCTGGGTTGTCGTATGGCATAAACCCATAGCATCCATCACTCGTTCGTTTGCAATTCATTTGGATTTTTGCCTTTATGGGCTTGGCTGATTTTTGCCTACAGGGGGATTTCAGACGTCTGAACTCTAATTTCAGACGTCTGGTTTCAAATTCAAACGTCTGGTTTGGAAACCTAGACGTCTGGAATTGGTCCCTGGAAGACGCAAAAAGGCAGAGACAAAATCCAGACGTCTGGAAATCCACTCAGACGTCTAGTAGTGGTTTAGACGTCTGTAAGGTAATTTCAGACGTCTGAAATGAGCAGTTTTTCCTATTTTGGATAATTTTGAGTTAATTTCCAACTTATATCGATTCGTGTTGATTCCAATTAGTTGTTATTGCATATTTGACTTTGATGACTTGTTTTTGACTTCATTCACGGGTTTTATAAATAATCTCTCTAAATCGTATTAAAAACTCCCTTCTCCAAATTATAAATTCTATTTATAATGCACACACACAATTTCGCACTTCGAGCGAAGTGGAAGGAAGATTAAATGGTTAGGTAAAACACGGACCATGAACCCATGCGTTTGTCTTCCCGATTAGTCCCCAACCTATTCGATTCATCGTTTTGACCTTCGGGTTTGGTTTACCGATGATATGAGGTAAACTATGTACTGTTATGAGTGTGAAAATGACTGACGGATAGTAAACCGTTTAGTGCGAACGAGTGGTTATGGGACATACGTTAACACTTTTCGGATTCCTTTTCAAGAGTTGTAACACATTCTGCCAGTTAGTGGTGTCCAGTACTGGGTCTTTGACCTTCACCACTACGGTATGTTGCCTTCGGGTATGTTGCCTTCGGGTATGTTGCCTTCGGGTTTGTACCTTCGGGTTTGTGCCTTCGGGTTTGTTGCCCTTTAGTATCACTTCCGATGTTGGTCGTTATGAGCCGCATGGGTGATATTGGGTTGCCCTTTAGTATCGCTTTCGATGTTGGTAGTTATGAGCCGTATGGGTGATATTGGGTTTGGAGTCTTCGGGCTCATGGATCCTTGTTTATACAGTACTGAGCTCGAGCAATTTTATGATGTTTCATTGATATGTATATTCCCTTGGTATCGCCCTTCGATGTTGGTCATTTTGAGCCGCATGAAGTATGGCGATTACCTTGTGGAACTTGTATACCTTATGGGTATTTGTTATTTGTCTTTTGGCTTGATTTGGGATAGTTGTATCCTTTGTTTATCTATGCTGCCGATGATATGAGGCTTGTTCTATATGATTCATCTTTTGTTGATGATTGTGTTATCTCTTTTAGAGATATTTATTATAGTTTGCAACCTTGCAGGTTTATTGTTGTTCAGTTTATCTGACTGATTTGTTTAGCTAGACCGACCCATGTACTTTATACTCGGGTCAGACCGAGATGTTTCAGGTTAGGTGCATTTGGACTTAGCCTAATTTGCTTCCGCATGGACTACTTCGCTAGCTTCTTTTTGTCATAGCTTTTGTGTAGTCCTATTATGTTGAAACTCTGATATTTATTCTTCTGGATTTGTCTGTATATTGTAGTTGGCTATACCACTTGACATGTAATATTTTGTATACTCTGCTATGTATCGGTATATATGTATATGATGGTTTACTGTTCTGTGATGTTTCCTACGTTTGAGTTGTTATATTCTATTCTGATAGATCCTCCAGCCACCTATGGTTTTGTTTTAAGTATTCATTGGATATGTCGATCGGTTTGGTGTGATTATTGTCGACGTATTTAATAGATAGTTAAAGCAAGACTATAGATGGTCGCTCCTATCCAGCCTTATTCTCTGTGTTAGCAGACAGTATTATCTATTAATACTCTTTGCTAGCGTGGGTATAGAGGTGGGGCATCACACTCGGCGTCATCCTTTTCCCTCCTTTTGGCCTTCTTGTGCTGATCTATCCACACATTTAAATCAAATCCAACGACACTCATTTGCTAACTTCTTCTTATAAATATGTAAGCTTCTCTTCTTTTTCTTCTTTACCTGCCATTTTGAAAACCTGAATAAACAATTAAATTCACAAAATTAGCTGCAAGCCCAAGCTCTTTAACCCATTATTACACTCGGGTAGGCTCTTATCATAATTAACACATAAACTAGCTTTTTAAGAATTTTATGTTGAAATCGTGACTAGGGTTTTGCTCGGATTTTATTACTTTTGAAATCAGTAATCAAATTCGATTATCTAGTCCAAATAACCCTAATTTTTTTTGAATTGTTATTATTAATCTTCCACAATATTGGAGTAGTTGCTTAGTGGTGTTGATTTGGGGATTTGGGCGTTATCTATTTTACGACGAAACGGGTAGCATATCAAACCCAGACCCGCTACTACTTAGACTCGTGTTGATGTCATCGTTTATGGTGTCATAAACTCGAAGTAGGTCGGTTAACCAAGTAGTTGTTAGTCCATTAGGACAATATTTCTATGCCACATAAATAGGCCTTGGTATTAGTCGATGTAGGTATGAAAACAAATATATTCTAAGTTTATTTATAAACGAAAGCGACATACTAGGCCTAAAATTTAGCACCAATTTTCACTATCTTCATTCACGACGTCGTTAATAGTGTCAATATAATGCTCATTGATGTTGTCGTTACACTTAAAATTAAAAAAATGTTTAATTTCTTATTATTTTATCAGCTGATGTTTTTTATTCAAAGCATTTATATTGTGAGAAATCTGTCTAGAATTAGGACACTTAAATCGATCAGATGCGATATCGACCATCTTGGTTTTAATTAATGTCGATGTTACAATACTGGCATGATCCTCGACATCGACAAGACACTTCATAAGCCTACTATTGATCAAGATGTGATGCAATATCTTTTTATTGCCAAAAGATAGTGCATTAGTTGTAGAGTTATTTGATTATAATTGACATTCACCACTTACTGATACATATTAACTCATATTGTCGCCATTTATTAATAGACATTATCTCCCGTCATCGTCATACATTGATGTCGATAATTTTCATCACTTCAACTTTCTCTATAGTAGCAGTGTTCGTTAATGATTAATGATACTTGTCGTTGTTATAACTCTTGACTTAGGTTTATTAATATCGCCTACCATTATTAAACCTTGTCTTCGTTAATTGTTCATGTTGATGATCCATGTAGAATTATAAACGTCATCGTTATTAGAATGAGACATCAATCATCTTTGTATTATTTGAAGTTTACGTTGCGGCACTAGCATGTCCCACCATATATATAGTACACTTTTTTAACCCATTATTTTGAAAACTTGCCATATTTTAGTGTTAATGATTAAGGTAAAATATGATAACTTTCCGTTGTTAAGAGAAAATGTATCATAGTTAAAGGCAACGACATTTAATCACAGTCGATATCACTGGCTTTTGACATTGATTCATAGAGCCTTAATTTAACGTCGGCAGGCTCCTTGCTTATATCTATTGTTTTATTAGTACTCTTTGTCATGAATTATGCTTCATTCAACACCGTTATCTACATACTATCTTCCTTAACACGGTATGAGCAATTTAACCAGTTAGCTTGTTGACAATCTATATTGCCATTATTTATTGATGTCGACGACATTTATCTCTTCATGGTTAATTATAGTTGCAAAGCTCATTATCATTTTAAATCATGAGTTTATTACATTTTCATTCCTACTTAACTTTGGTGTTGTTCTCATATAAAGCTCTCTTATTGAGATTAAAACTTAGATTTACTAACAAATTCATCATATGCTATTTTATGATTGTTTCCTTATAGGTAGTTTAATAATAGATCATTTGGAAAACAATGTATTATATTTTTCTACAACATGAATATGATCATTTCTCAAGTTTAGAATAATATCACATGCAGGTTAATGGAAGGTCAACAAGTCAGCATAAAGCTCATTAAGAAGTCCAGCAAGGGGTCCAAACCTTTACATTTAGTTGGCAAAAAAAAAGACAATCTTTTAATTCATCGTATATAACGACCCAAGAAGAAGTGGATCCTATTCTTGGTCAGTTTGGCATTAATGAAATAGAAGCCATTCCTGTAGGTCATTTAGATAGTATTACCAATCCAACTGAGGGATACTTTACCTTTAACATGGTACATATTTGGCATACTGGATGCCTTCCATTTCCAAGTTTCCTTCAAAAATATCTAGAGTACTTAGCTATTGCTCCCATCCAATTCCTACCCAACTCATACACATATTTGACTTGCTTAGAGGTTTTGGATTAGAAAGTAGGGCTCCCTTCCCTTAGCATAGAAATCCTCTATTCCACAGCAATCCCTACTAAAGTTGGTGACCAACCGGATCATCAACTATACCATATTTGTCCTTACCCAAAAGGAATAATCTCTGAAGGTGTTAACAAAGCAAAGGAATGGGAGACTAAATACTTATTCGTAAAAAAAAAATTCTAGCATTAGAGTGACATTCTCTACTCCCAGTAAGTAGTTATTGTTGTTGTTAATTTTTTATACCATGCCCACTCATTGTCTTTTTCTAATGGATGCTTCTTTCCATATTCTTCTCCTAAATAGCTAAAACCTGAATATCGGAAGATCATGTTATCCTTAACAAAAACAGCAAAAAGTATGGAGAACAGGGCCAACTTCGGCTAACCTCCTTAAGTATTCCATCATTTTGGACTGTTATAAGGTTTTGGGAGAGCCCTGATAGTCAATGCTAGAGGAGGATGCTCATTGTTGAAGGAAAAATCAGAATACATCACCTTCAACTTCCACTTCAGCCTGATGTTGTTGGTAATTTTTAATATAGCTGAAACTGAAATTATTAATGTTAGTAGCTTACAAAGTTCATTTCTATTTTAGATTCGTCTGCTCTTTTTATTTCTCCCAAAGAAATAAAAGTTAAAGAAAAAGTTTCGAAAAAGAGAAAAAGTAAAGATTAAGTTCTGGCTTTGTCTGAACCAACTAAGACTGACTCCTTTAAATATTCCATCGCTCAAGCTATTGAAGAATTAGATGAAGATGAAATAGGTGATGATGTTTCTATTGGTGCTCCTTTTTCTCCCCATGAAAAGAGGCCCAAATTCGTTGGCGACTTCATTCCCTTTATCATAGATGAGACCGAGCATGTAAATATTGATCCAAGTCCCGAAGCAACTTATTTGGGCAAAGCTCCGAAAAAGACCGCATAAGTTCAAACTGAGATATCCAAGGAAGCTCCAACACCCAACTCCTTCCTAATATTACATTCCCTACTTCTCCAATGTCTACCAACCACATTTGCACTGAACTCCATCTAATTCCCTCTCCAGACATTGCTCTCCCTTCGAGGACCCAAACCCGAACTTCATCAATGAAATTTGAAGATCTTGCACATTTGGCTATTCAATCTCCTTCCTTTTCTTCTCTACGATCATCGCAACCTCTGATTTACTCTGATGACCATCTCTTCCTTATTCTTAAATAGCTGATATGAATTTGAATTGAAAACCGACTTAAAGAAGCCATAAAACTTAATCTAGAATATGAAGAAGACTAGAAACCCAAACTTCCTAATAAATAATAGTAAACCAGAAATCTATATCTGAAAGAAGACTAGAAATTCATATCCGGAAGAGATCATAATCCATGTCTGGCAATAATAATAGAACTCAAGAAATCCATTTTTGGAAATAGTAGAAGACTGGAATCTCTTATCTAGCGGCTAAGAATTGCATTTGTTGGGGGACATAATGATAGACATTCCTTTAGCAAACTTGATTTGAAGCACTACTTTGCTCTTGATTTTGATTGACTTAGGAGCACTACTTGGCTCTGATCTTGATTGACTTGAGAGCACTACTTGGCTCCGATCTTGATTGACTTGGGAGCACTACTTGGTTTTTGATTTTGATTGATCTTCCTTTTGAAGATTTCGATGTTCTAATGATGCTTTTTATGGCAGGCTCAAATGGCTTACTCCATCCTTCCTCTAGGTGGTGCTTTAACTAGGCCATATAGGCAAGGGTTAAACACTTTCCCAGTGCTTTAGTGAGGCCTTTGATGACGACACTAAAGGCTTACCTGACCTCACCTTAGGAGGCATTTCAGCGAGGCTTTTGTTGACAACGCTGATGGCTTTCCTAGTGCATTAGTGAGACCGCATGATGGAAGGCCCTAAAGACTTACCCAACCTCCTTTTAGGAGGTGCTTCAATGATTCCTTTGATGGTAGGCACTGAAGGCTTAAGGACTTTTATGGTCGGGACCTCTTGTGGTCAAGCCTTTGATGGCTAGGGCCTTTGATGGCTGGGACCTCTTGTAGTCAAGCCTTTGATGGTTGGGACCTCTTGCGGCAAGCCTTTGATAACTAAGGCCTTTGATGGCTGAGGACTCTTGCGGTCATGAGCCTTCTATGACTATGTAGATACACTTATTTTATTCAGAAGACCTTTATTGATGATTGGCTTAAGATCTTTGTGCAAATTGATTGAGTTTTCATTGTCTTAGAAAATTGATGATCATTCCTTCTAAGCTCTGACATTGATTGGTATCATATCCATTTGCAAGATGATAGTGACACTATGATTTCCATTATTCCTTTTTAACTTGGGTATCCATTTTTGCAAAGGCTAATAGTCAAGCTCATCCTTAGCGAGGAAATAGATGTTCTCAAAAGAAGTGGTGAGAATGTGATCTTTTGAAAGCTGTGATTTGGAGGCTATTGCTTGTGGCTGATACTTAACACTTTTCATGCTTTCTATAGGTATCTTATCTTCTATGATTAGTACCCTCTTTGACGTCCTTTGATGTGACGACCGCCCATGACTCCCGCACGAAAACAAGGGAATGGTGCGCTGAAAGGTGTGTCAGGCAGCCATGGACGATAGTCAGGATAAGATAAAGCAGAATAGTCCATCGTACTACTCACAGCGCATGGATAAAATACAATAGAAAGTATACATAGTGAAGCTCTATAGAACAGAAGTCTCATCATATAAACTCATAATAGTTTGATACAGCAATCAGCAAAGTCAACACATCAAGCCTCACTACATATCACTCAGAGAATATACAAACAGCGGAACACCCAGTACATATAGTAAGAAAATAATATGCAAAAGCCTCCAGCTCGTCTTCGTCATCAACAGCGTTGACCACTAAGAACAGCACCTGTCACCTGCTACCTAGTCTGTCCATCCCAACATGGATGAACAACCCAAGGTAATAAGAGTTAAACATAAAACCTTGAGTCAGACAACAGTCTTAGTGAGTAGTAAATCAACTATCAAACATACCAAAAGAGCATAAAGGGTAAAAGGAATAGGAACTCAACCATCCCACTCCACCTCTTTCTACAAAGATAGCCCCCGGACACACTAAGCAGAAGTAAACATAGCAATTCAGACATTTAAAGCAAAGTAAATATCACTCAAGTCAAGGTCGGTGTTTTCCAAATGCAAACCCCCAAGGCCTAAACCAAGATCAGATAAGCACCCTGAAAACATCGCTCCTGACCCAAATGACAATACAACCAAACATCCAAACATCCATGACTCTGGCTATCACTGTTATCATCGCCTTGAATTCACCGTTAGTTGAATGACCGCCTGTCAAGGGCTAATGGTAACCTCGGTTCTAGACATAACTCCGCACGTCGTCGCAGCCCGTGCTTAGGAATTTTCGCAACTACCCAGAGTACTAGCACGTCGTCGCAACCCGTGCTTGGAACGTCATCGTGACCCGTCCCAACGTACTCTTGCTTTGAGCATGCTAGAACCTTCAACAACGATGAAATCTCAGCCTCCTAGTCATCCTCCTCAACGGCTATTCTCATACTAGCCCAAGCGCCTCTCGAGCCCACCATTATCAACCAACTCGAACCGCATCATCGAGTTATCAACATGCTTGGGATGATCCCGTCTGGATTAAATCAAGGCTATCTCACATCATGCTTTGCTTCATCGCATCATAGCAAAGTCCATCATCATCGAATCTATCCATATGAACTTTAACATCCGCTTCATATACCTCAAGCTACTTTCACCACTCAAGAGCCTCTCCACTTAGCTTTTGAATCATCTTCGACCAACTTGTCCAAATCAACTATTAGCTAATTTGCAACAATCTATTAATCAAATCAATCATTAATCCAAGCAGTCAAATATTCAAACAAGATCTAATAAGCAATTATACAAGAATGGCAATTTCGTAATTAAAATGTCCAAATCTAACAAGTATGAATTATAAGCAAATATCTCTAAATCTTGATGAATAAACTTATATAAGTTAACATGTAGCAAAATGGGTATCCAAAACTTCATAGACAATGGATCTACATGCAGACTTAAGGAAAATGCAAGAAATCTCTATCTTTAACACATAAACAAGCCACCGATCCAATATACTCCTTTGGGTCCGTGTGAGAGATAACTACCACTCACCAAATCACCTAAACACCTCAAAAGATAACAACTTCAGATCTGGACAGCAAAGGATCTAGCTTGATCCGATAAGATTTCCCTTCAAACGATGAAATCTCTCTTCGATGGATGTAGACCTTCAACTTTGACTCTTGGATATTCAATTTGATCTTCAATCTAGATGAATGGAAGCACAAGATTAAAGTGGAGAAAAGAAGTGAAGAAGTGTTGTAGTCAAGCTCTCAAAATGGCAGCACTTCGTCGCTTCAAAATCCGGATTCCAAAAATGAAGATAGGCACTCCTATTTATAGGCTGAAATCCTTAACTTGTATGCCCCCTTAAGTCGGTCACGACTCATCCAGACCCACGACTTACGACTTAAGACTTTCGACTTAAGGCTTACGACTTAAGGCTTTCGACTTAAGACTTTCGACTTAAGACTTTCGACTTAAGACTAACGACTTAAGACTTACGACTTAAGACTTACGACTTAAGACTTTCGACTTAAGACTTTCGACTTACGACTTACGACTTTCGACTTAAGGCTTTCGACTTAAGGCTTTCGACTTAAGGCTTTCGACTTAAGGCTTACGACTTAAGGCTTACGACTTAAGGCTTACGACTTAAGGCTTGCGACTTAAGCCTTGCGACTTAAGACTTACGACTTAAGACTTACGACTTAAGACTTACGACTTAAGACTTACGACTTAAGGCTTACGACTTAAGACTTACGACTTAAGGCTTACGACTTAAGGCTTACGACTTAAGGCTTACGACTTAAGGCTTACGACTTAAGGCTTACGACTTAAGGCTTACGACTTAAGGCTTTCGACTTAAGGCTTTCGACTTAAGGCTTTCGACATAAGGCTTACGACTTAAGGCTTACGACTTAAGACTTACGACTTAAGCCTTACGACTTAAGACTTACGTACAACAATTCTACGATCCTTCGATCCGTAAAAATACGGGTCGTTATATTCTCTCCCCCTTAGGAATTTCGCCCCCGAAATTCCAAACAAACAAGAGCAATCAAAACTATTCTGCATGCCTACCATCCATAGCAATCAACAAACCATGCATCCAATTACTAGCCTAGCATGCAGAATTCTAAGACTAGAGCAAGTTACAAATTCATGAGATGTCACGACACCTTAGGGCCATACCTCGAAGAGTTCAGGATGAGCTGCCTTCATCCTCTCTTCCTCCACCCATGTACAGTCGTTAACATCATCACTCCATTGTACCTTGAGCAACTTGACTACCTTCCTCCTAAGCTGTTTCGTGTCAGTTTCCACAACACGAAGCGGCTTACGAGGTCTTCTAATAACTGGATCAACTTCCAAATCTTCACAGCTATCAGCAGCAACCACTGTATTTGGGTCGTGCACATACTTCCGTAGATACGACACGTGAAAAACATTGTGCACACCCGACATCTTTTCTGGTAACTCCAACTTATAAGCGAGCTTTCCAATTCGCTCGACGATCGGGAATGGTCCAACAAATCTCGGAGTCAATTTTCCTTTCTTCCCGAATCGAATAACATTATTTAGTGGAGAAATCTTCACAAAAACCATATCTCCTACGTCGAATTCCAAATCTTTTCGACGCTTATCGGCATAACTTTTCTGACGATCTTGGGCTGCCTTCATTCGTCGCTGAATAGTCTCTATACAATCTGAAGTCTGTCGAATCATTTCAGGCCCAAGTATCAGCTTTTCTCCAATTTCCAACCAACATGTCGGAGAGTTACACGGTCTTCCATACAATGCCTCATATGGTGCCATACCAATACTTGACTGGTAACTGTTATTATATGAAAATTCCACCAAATGAAGATGATCTTCCCATGATCCTCCGAAGTCCAAAACACATGCTCGGAGAAGATCTTCCAAAACTCGGTTGACTCTCTCGGTCTGACCATCTGTTTGGGGGTGATAAGCTGTACTCAAACACAATTCAGTTCCCAAAACTTCCTGGAAGCTCTTTCAGAATCCACTAGTGAACAATGGGTCTCGATCGCTCACTATACTCTTTGGAATACCATGGAATCGAACTATCCACTTAACATACAACTCAGCCAATTTCAATGCAGTCCTAGTTGATCGAACAGGAATAAATCTTGCACTCTTAGTCAAACAATCTACGATGACCCAAATCCCTTCATTTCCTGCTCTGGTTCTAGGTAGTCCATCGATAAAATCCATCGATATTTGGTCCCACTTCCATGTAGGAACTTCTAATGGCTGAAGCAATCCACTTGGCTTCTTCTGTTCGGCTTTTACCAACTGGCAGTTCATACACATGGAAATAAAATTTCCAACATCCTTCTTCATACCTTCCCAGTAATAGGTTCTCTTCATATCCCGATACATCTTATTTCCACCTGGATGAATTGTCAACTTTGAGTGATGACTTTCCTTCAAAACTTCATTTCTCAATTCATCTATATCGGGAACAACCAGTCGTCCTTGTTTTCGAAGCCAACCCTCTTGATCGACCTCGAATCCTTTATCCTTCTCTGGGTCCAATCCAGATTCCAAATCATGGATAATCTTGACAAGCTTATCGTCTCGCTTTTGGCTCTCGCCAATTCTTTCCACTAGAGTAGGTCTTATCGATAAGTTTGTCAACATCTCAGGTTCCAATTCACATCTAGGCCTGAAGTCAAATCCAGCCAAATACTCAAGACTCTTCCATTCCGAAAACATGGCTCCCAAACCTGCATGTCTTCGACTTAACGCATCTGCCACTGCGTTACCTTTTCCCGGAGTATAGGCTACACCAAAATCATATGATGCTAAAAACTCTAACCATCGTTGCTGTTGAAGATTCGAATCCTTTTGGGAGAAAAGATACTTCAATGACTTATGATCTGTAAACAACTCAAATCGAACTCCCAATAGGTAATGTCTCCACATCTTCAAAGCAAATACAATCGCCGCTAACTCCAAATCATGAGTCGGATAATTCCTTTCATGTGGCTTCAGTTGTCGACTTGCATATGCAACAACTTTATCCTTCTGCATTAGCACTGCTCCAAGTCCAGTACCACATGCATCGGTGTAAACCACCATCTCATCATTTCCACTTGGAATAGCCAAAACAGAAGCACTTGTCAATCGCTCTTTCAGGATTCCGAAAGCTTGCTCACACTTAGCATCCCATCTGAACACTTGGTTCTTTTTCGTCAACCCTGTTAATGGTGCAGCTATCTTGGAAAAGTCTTTGATAAACCGACGATAATATCCTGCTAATCCAAGAAAACTTCTCACATCAGATACATTCTTAGGTCTAACCCAATCCTGGATTGCTGCCACCTTAGCGGGATCAACCGCTATTCCATTTCCAGAGATAACATGGCCTAAGAACCTCACTTCACTCTTCCAGAAGTGACACTTCGAAAACTTAGCCCTCAGCTGATGTTTTCGCAAGATTTCCAAAACAATACGCAAATGCATCTTGTGCTCTTCTTCAGTCTTGGAATAAATCAAAATATCATCCACAAACACAAGTACAAACTTGTTCAACTGATCCCTGAACACTCTATTCATAAGATCCACAAAATATGCCGGTGCATTGGTCAATCCAAACGGCATTACCAGCCACTCATAGAAACCGGATGGTGTCCTAAAAGCAGTCTTCGACACACTATCCTTTGCCACTCTCAACTGGTGAAATCCCGTTGCCAAATCCATCTGAGAAAACACCTTAGCTCCGTGAAGCTGATCAAACAAGTCATCTATTCTCGGCAATGGATACTTGTTCTTCTTAGTCACTTTATTCAGCTCACGATAGTCCACACACAACCTCAACGATCCATCCGCTTTGGTTGCAAACACAACTGGTGCACCCCATTCGGACACACTACGCTGAATGAATCCTTTCTGTAAAAGGTCATCAACTTGCACCTTCAACTCTTGCTGTTCCCTAGGCGCCATTCGCCTAAGCGGCATCACAACAGGTCTGGCTCCTTCAACTAGATCGATACTAAACTCGATCTCTCTATGCGGCGGTAACCCTTTGACCTCGTCAAAGACATCCTCAAATCCATTCACGATAGGCACCGATGACAGTCCATCCCGTGGAACAACCAGCGAATACATGAAGCTCATGAAGACGCCTTCTTCATGCTTACATCGTATCACAACCTTTCTACCCTCCACATTCTCGACTGTCACCTCCAGCCTCTTGCAATCAACCCTTGCCGCATACTTCCTAAGCCAGTCCATACCCAAAATAATTCCGAACCCCGCAAAGTTCAGAACAAAACAATCACAAACAAAAGAGCAATCATGACTCGATACAACTAGACCACGACATATCATACACAAACATGACGAACCCCCAACTGGATTAGTCACAACCAATGGTCTATCAACAATATCCGGTTCCAAACCCAACCGGCCTACAAGTTCACTACAAACAAAGGAATGCGACGCCCCAGTATCAAACAACACTCTAACTGGAACACCACAAATGGAAAGAGTACCTTGAACCACCACACTCTTCCCCTTCTCTTCTGCAGTAGGAGCTTTCGAAGATGATGGAACAGCCCCCAAAGCATAAGCTTGCACAATCTGCTTGTCCTTCCTCGGTTCCGGACAATTCTTCCTGAAATGCCCCGGCTTATCACAGTTGTGGCACTTCGCCGACGCCTTCTGATTCTTACAATCCCTGGAGAGATGGCCCTTCTGCTGGCAATTGTAGCAGGTCACTTCACCCTTCGACTTCTTTTGACCATTCTTACCCTTCTGCTGCTGCTGCTTCCTCTTCTTGTTTCCACCTTGCTCCTTGGTCACAACAACAACAGATCCTTCCTTAGGAAACAGATTCTCATGCCTGAGAGCCTTCTCCACAAGCTTCTCAAACGGATCGTCCAAATGATCCACCAACTGCCTCCCAAGATAACTGTCCAGGCCTGTCACAAACTTCTCATTCTTCTGATAAGGGGATTCAATATATGACCGAGCATACTTGGACAAAGCTTCAAACTCAAAAACATACTCAAGAACTGGTCTTCCACCTTGCTTGAGCTCCACAAACTTCTTAAACAAAACAGATTTCTGAGCTGTAGAAATGAACTTAGCTTCAAATCTGACTTGGAATTGCTCCCAAGTGATCTCTTCCTCTGGAGTATCAATGGTGATAGAGTTCCACCAATCAGAAGCACTTCCCTGAAGCTGTCTTGATGCAAGCTTCCTCTTAGTCACATCCTCAATTTCCAAGTCACCAAAGATCCTTCTACAAGCATCTATCCATCTCTGGACTTCTATGGTCGATTCTGTTCCCAAGAAAACCTTCCCTCCAAGAGCAGTATAGTCCTTACAAAGCTTAGCAAAATCCACTGGTCTTGGGGCTTGAACCTGAACTCCAACATCTACCGATGGCCCCAGAGCTGGCATCCTTCTCATGATCGAAGTCATCATAGCCTCGAACACAGAAGCATAATCAGCAGCCCCCTCAACAGCATGGCCTCCCCTAGCAGCTGGTCTCCCTTTTCGACTCATTCCTAATATCGAAAAGAAATGATTAATATACCCTGAGAAACAACTGCATAAGAAGTTCAAATCCTTCTAAGCTACTATATTATATATATAGTAATCATCCATCAAAATCACAATTACGTCTCTCATACGTAGTTACGTCAGCGAGCGTTGGCTAAAATCGATTAACCAAAGCTCTGATACCAAATGTGACGACCGCCCATGACTCCCGCACGAAAACAAGGGAATGGTGCGCTGAAAGGTGTGTCAGGCAGCCATGGACGATAGTCAGGATAAGATAAAGCAGAATAGTCCATCGTATTACTCATAGCGCATGGATAAAATATAATAGAAAGTATACATAGTGAAGCTCTATAGAACAGAAGTCTCATCATATAAACTCATAATAGTTTGATACAGCAATCAGCAAAGTCAACACATCAAGCCTCACTACATATCACTCAGAGAATATACAAACAGCGGAACACTCAGTACATATAGTAAGAAAATAATATGCAAAAGCCTCCAGCTCGTCTTCGTCATCAACAGCGTTGACCACTAAGAACAGTACCTGTCACCTGCTACCTAGTCTGTCCATCCCAACATGGATGAACAGCCCAAGGTAATAAGAGTTAAACATAAAACCTTGAGTCAGACAACAGTCTTAGTGAGTAGTAAATCAACTATCAAACATACCAAAAGAGCATAAAGGGTAAAAGGAATAGGAACTCAACCATCCCACTCCACCTCTTTCTACAGTGATAGCCCCCGGACACACTAAGCAGAAGTAAACATAGCAATTCAGACATTTAAAGCAAAGTAAATATCACTCAAGTCAAGGTCGGTGTTTTTCAAATGCAAACCCCCAAGGCCTAAACCAAGATCAGATAAGCACCCTGAAAACATCGCTCCTGACCCAAATGACAATACAACCAAACATCCAAACATCCATGACTCTGGCTATCACTGTTATCATTGCCTTGAATTCACCGTTAGTTGAATGACCGCCTGTCAAGGGCTAATGGTAACCTCGGTTCTAGACATAACTCCGCACGTCGTCGCAGCCCGTGCTTAGGAATTTTCGCAACTACCCAGAGTACTAGCACGTCGTCGCAGCCCGTGCTTGGAACGTCATCGTGACCCGTCCCAACGTACTCTTGCTTTGAGCATGCTAGAACCTTCAACAACGATGAAATCTCAGCCTCCTAGTCATCCTCCTCAACGACCATTCTCATACTAGCCCAAGCGCCTCTCGAGCCCACCATTATCAACCAACTCGAACCGCATCATCGTGTTATCAACATGCTTGGGATGATCCCGTCTGGATTAAATCAAGGCTATCTCACATCATGCTTTGCTTCATCGCATCATAGCAAAGTCCATCATCATCGAATCTATCCATATGAACTTTAACATCCGCTTCATATGCCTCAAGCTACTTTCACCACTCAAGACCCTCTCCACTTAGCTTTTGAATCATCTTCGACCAACTTGTCCAAATCAAATATTAGCTAATTTGCAACAATCTATCAATCAAATCAATCATTAATCCAAGCAGTCAAATATTCAAACAAGATCTAATAAGCAATTATACAAGAATGGCAATTTCGTAATTAAAATGTCCAAATCTAACAAGTATGAATTATAAGCAAATATCTCTAGAACTTGATGAATAAACTTATATAAGTTAACATGTAGCAAAATGGGTATCCAAAACTTCATAGATAATGGATCTACATGTAGACTTAAGGAAAATGCAAGAAATCTCTATCTTTAACACATAAACAAGCCACCGATCCAATATACTCCTTTGGGTCTGTGTGAGAGATAACTAACACTCACCAAATGACCTAAACACCTCAAAAGATAACAACTTCAGATCTGGACAGCAAAGGATCTAGCTTGATCCGATAAGATTTCCCTTCAAACGATGAAATCTCTCTTCGATGGATGTAGACCTTCAACTTTGACTCTTGGATCTTCGATTTGATCTTCAATGTAGATGAATGGAAGCACAAGATTAAAGTGGAGAAAAGAAGTGAAGAAGTGTTGTAGTCGAGCTCTCAAAATGGCAGCACTTCGTCGCTTCAAAATCTGGATTCCAAAAATGAAGATAGGCACTCCTATTTATAGGCTGAAATCCTTAACTTGTATGCCCCCTTAAGTCGGTCACGACTCATCCAGACCCACGACTTACGACTTAAGACTTTCGACTTAAGGCTTACGACTTAAGGCTTTCGACTTAAGACTTTCGACTTAAGACTTTCGACTTAAGACTAACGACTTAAGACTTACGACTTAAGACTTAGGACTTAAGACTTACGACTTAAGACTTACGACTTAAGACTTTCGACTTAAGACTTACGACTTAAGACTTACAACTTAAGACTTACGACTTAAGGCTTACGACTTAAGGCTTTCGACTTAAGGCTTACGACTTAAGGCTTTCGACTTAAGGCTTTCGACTTAAGGCTTTCGACTTAAGGCTTTCGACTTAAGGCTTACGACTTAAGGCTTACGACTTAAGCCTTACGACTTAAGGCTTACGACTTAAGACTTACGACTTAAGGCTTACGACTTAAGGCTTTCGACTTAAGGCTTACGACTTAAGGCTTACGACTTAAGGCTTACGACTTAAGGCTTACGACTTAAGGCTTACGACTTAAGGCTTTCTACTTAAGGCTTACGACTTAAGGCTTACGACTTAAGGCTTACGACTTAAGGCTTACGACTTAAGGCTTACGACTTAAGGCTTACGACTTAAGGCTTTCGACTTAAGACTTACGACTTAAGACTTACTACTTACGACTTAAGACTTTCGACTTTCGACTTTCGAAGCTTACGACTTAAGGCTTACGACTTAAGGCTTACGACTTAAGGCTTTCGACTTAAGGCTTACGACTTAAGGCTTTCGACTTAAGGCTTACGACTTAAGGCTTTCGACTTAAGGCTTTCGACTTAAGGCTTACGACTTAAGGCTTACGACTTAAGGCTTTCGACTTAAGGCTTACGACTTAAGGCTTACGACTTAAGGCTTACGACTTAAGGCTTACGACTTAAGGCTTTCGACTTAAGGCTTATGACTTAAGGCTTACGACTTAAGGCTTACGACTTAAGGCTTACGAACAATAATTCTACGATCCTTCGATCCGTAAAAATACGGGTCGTTACATTCTCTCCCCCTTAGGAATTTCGCCCCCGAAATTCCAAACAAACAAGAGCAATCAAAACTATTATGCATGCCTACCATCCATAGCAATCAACAAACCATGCATCCAATTACTAGCCTAGCATGCAGAATTCTAAGACTAGAACAAGTTACAAATTCATGAGATGTCACGACACCTTAGGGCCATACCTCGAAGAGTTCAGGATGAGCTGCCTTCATCCTCTCTTCCTCCTCCCATGTTACATTTGAACTTCACTTGGGGTCAATGAATGACACATGATCTTATGCCATTTTTGAATGAATGTTTCAAAATTACTTGTTATCTCTTTCTCAAATATAGTTATCATGACTTGGAACTAGATGGTCCTCCTTATCTTTAAGAATAAATTATCCTTCTTTATGCTCTCTCTTCCTAAGGAAAAAATTATAGTAGGGCCTATATGGAATGGATTTATGCTCCAATTGTCCGGATCATAAAGGGATGCCTGCTTCTTCTCATTTATAATTTGCAAGGCCGTTAATCTCAACACTTATTCTTTATGAAGTTGAAGGTCACCAGTAGCTTGATAGGAGGGCCTAATAATTTGAGGCTCAAAAGACCCTTGTTCAGACATCTTGACTCGATTAAATGGAACGGTGTTAAGAATTAATGTTGGTTATCTTGAAATGGGATATGCTTGGTTAGCAAAATTCTCTATGTCCTAAATATGTAGGCTAAGGAAGTTCTACTTGGGGTTTCAACAAATTCGGAGGTTCGAGCCCTCCTTCTTGTGTCAAAATATTAAAGAATAAATTCGCTAACCCCAAAAATGTGTGGAAAATGGAGAAATTTCAAAGTGAGGCCTTATCGAGGCTAAATCGAAGTCATCAAATTGAACTATACATCCATATCAACTTTAAGTTTAGTCATCATTGTCAGTAAGGACACAAGGCAGTATGCAAAGTGTAAGTCAATGTAAAGGTCGACGTTCAAGTCAATGTGCATGGTAAAAGTCAAATCACAAGTTCAAGGAAGTTCTATATGCTATGCAAGTCACAAGACCAAGTCAATTGACGTATAAGTAGAGTGAATATGCAAGTTATGGTCCAAATTAAGTCAAAAGGCTATGTCCTTGTTTAGTTTCATAATCCTTGTGTGTACAATTGTTCAAGTGTTACGATAGAAAAAATTCCCAATTCAATTTAGGGTTTACAAAGTTTAAAAGGTAAGAAATGGAAAGAATTATGCCCCTTCCATAAATTCCTTGGATTCCTATTTATAGGGGTTGACAGGCGACGTAGTGCTTGGCTTCGGCAACCTCATCTTCGACATCTATAACATCGCTGAACATCAATGTCGACGCTGCCATGTATATATAGTGTAACGACCCTGACTCAACCTTTGAAAATCGACATCCAATACATCATCCGTATTCGAATGCTGGAGATTCAAACATTGAGTCTGGTTCGCCTGAGCTTATAACAACATTAGGCGATGACATTACAGCGAAAACAAAATGAATTTTTTTATTGATACACAATAATGAGTAAAACAATCTGATACAAATGAAATATCAATATCATAGCCAAAATACAACAGCGGAAAGAAATCTCCAACATGATCTTCAAGAGAGAAAGAGAGATAAAATCCAACAGACTGCTTTCCCATTACCAAAGCTCCAAAGACTTCAAACCAAAAAGCTCAAACCACCATCATGCTGGAATGTAGCACAATGCGATCGCCAAACCAAAGACTTCTAAATCCAAATCTACTATCTGAACTACAGATAACCTGACTCTAGGCTGCGCGTGTAGTAAATTATGGGCACCCAGAGTTTAGAAAGGGAACAATAAACTCCAGGTCATTCATGGGACTAGTGTGAGCAAACAAAAATAGTTTATTTTGAAAAAAAAGAAATAAAAATAAATTTGTTATGCTTTTTTGAAAGTGAAACTACCATAAGGCCTCCCGCCACACACACAATGCAATCGCGCACTTGGAGGAGATTTCTCCTTATGATAGTCAAACATGCTTGATATGCGAAATCCTTCTGACATTATTATTAGTGCGTAGTGTAGAAAACATTTTGAAAGTATAATATTAATCTTAGCCAGCATACTACCATTATAGTATACCTACTACAACTACCATGTTAAATGGCAGGTTCTACAGCTAAAACCGTACAGGGCTCGTATTAGCTGATTGGATTTCCAATAAATGGCTAAGGCTAAGGAACTTCCTTTCTGAGTGGGTACGCCTCTGGAGGGACGCCCCGAAAACCTAACCCGATTTCTACCAACACAAGGCCCGGTTACCTCTGTAACTAGGTAACTAACTGTCACGAGTATGCCATCCCTCGGTCGTCGTTGACCTTTATCCGAGGCCTTACTAAAAAATCCCAACAACCACATAAGCTAAATATCTGGGCTCCATACCGTGATACCACTTTTTATCCAGATGGAAATGCACATACCCTATGGGGCGCGACCCCCGTAACTTTACCGCATCCTTCATGTTTCGACCATTTCCGGGTTGTGAGGTTCGATGAAGTCTCGTCCAAAAAAGCTACGCTTTTCACAAAGCCAAGCTTCGATGAACCAATGAACAGCACTTAACATGCCACATTACCAAATTGGGAATATATCACTAGTAACCATCAACTACATAACCTCTGAGCTCGTACGTCTCGGAGAAGGGTGTTAAGCTAAGAGAATAAATTCTCCACCACCAAACAAAAATGTATTTGATAGAAACTAGCTTTACATCTCAAAGTGTAACGTCAGACATACATCCATACAAGTCCATCCTGGGTCTGAATGGAACCGAAGGCACTACAAAAGAAGCCTTTCCAAATTCGGATATTCCCTAATCGCGGCCAGACTCCCCATTACATAGGGTAATCAAAAACTCTATACCAGGGGCCATTCGGTGCAGAGACATTCGACAGGTAATCCTTTCATTTTCGAAAATACCCGGTCTTCAATCACCGTCTTCAAATGCTATCCAATTCGTCATATCATTAATTCAGAATGGGTTTTATGACATAAAGTCCTCTCCCGGCTAAACCGAATAATGAGCGCTTATTTAAAAACACATGGATACATTCGGATCTTAGTTAAGTCACAACTTTTAGCCCAAAACCTTTCCTTTTGAATGGTTTACACAAATTTCCACTTTAATATTTTAAACAAAAGATTCACCTTTTAGAACCTCTTCAATTTGAAATCAAGATTCACCAATCTTTAACAAAGATTCATTCATGGCTTTCAAAACTATTTCCAATTTGATTTACCCACAACTCGAAATCCTTTAAACAAAAACTAAAAATTCTTTCTTTATATGAAAGCTATTATCATTTGAAAACAAAAATATTTCGTTTCGGGAAAATCCGATTAAATTTGCTCAAGTTATAGCTTTTTAAAGAGTGTAAACTGGAAAATCAGCAACTGCTGTACACTCGGCTAGTTCTACTTAAGTTAAATTTATATTCCCAAAATAACTCATCAAAAATACTTCAAAAATGGTTTTAAATCCATATATATATATATATATATATATATATATATATATATATTACATAACCTGTATAACCTTTTTTTAAACCATATTATTATTTTAATTTCAAAAACTTCCTTTTCAAACCAACTTATATTCAAAATTATTTAACTTCAAAATTCCCTTTTCAAAAGATTTTCATATTTAACCCAAATCACTTCCAAACCATTTTGGATTCAAAATTCAGCTTCTAAATTTTTCACCATTTTGAATAAAATAATATTAAATTCAAAATACCCGTGACTTAACCAATTTCCTGCGAAATCCATATTTGTGTGTGTGTTGTGTGTAGTCCAGGGGTTTTACTGGCAACAATAAAATATCAACCATCATAAATTCAAGCACAACAATATCAATAAGCAGTATAATCCCATAACGCTTATCTTTCATTCATAGATAAACAAGTAAATTCATCATAGATAAATAAATCACAGTTCATAGCTCAATCCAAAACAATTCATATCACAGAACATCACACATCAGAGATATCAAACAATTCAAAGCATTCAACATAATCTAATCATCCATAAGCAAGATTAATAAGTTACTCAATCCCTAATTAACTCAATTTAATCTCCAAATAAAGTAAATTAACTACTTTAATTACTTTTTAAATCATGCTTGATTAAAATTAGTTAATTACAAACCACTTATCTTTATTATATTTAATTAATGAAATTTATTAATTATCCTTAATTATTTATCTCAAGTAATTCTACTCAAATTACTTAATTACATTAATTAATTATCTGTAATTATTTAATTAATTATTCCTTAGTTAATTACCCTCAATTAATTAATTATCCTTTAATCATAAAACTAATTAACCTTTAATCGTTAATTAATTAACCGTAAATTATTAAATAATTAACCTTTAATTATTTAATTGTCCTCTAATTAAGTAATTATCTTTTAAATGATTAATTATCCGTTAATTACTTACATTGATAAATCATCTTTTAATTAATTACATTAAGTAATTATCCTTTAATTACTCACATTAATTAATCACATTAATTAATTATCCTTTAAGTAATTTAGTAATTAATCCTTAAATTAATTACATTGAGTAATTAACATTTATATATTCATATTAAGTAATTAACCTTTAAATAATTATTCTTTAATTACTCACATCAATTTGTCACTTACATTAATTATTCTTTAATTAATCACATACATTAATCACTCTTTAATTACTTACCATTTATCTCTTATTTAAATTAGATGCTTGAAAACAATTAGGCTTAAATTAAATAATAAACTAATATATTGTTATTTTTAAACAATTTTTTTTTAAAACATTTGAATTTAAATCTTGAAAACATGTTTTAAAAACTGATTGATACTTTGCTTTGAAAATTTGTTAACCAAATTCACTTTTACTGTACCTTTTAAAACTTGTTCCTTTCAACTTAACAAAAACCCGAGCCAAATCATAGAATTCATGAGCCTAGCCCCGTGTATTCCTCGCACCATCTCAACTTCGAGACAAAACACACACGACTTCGAGCAAACCCCGAGGTAAACTCATCTTCCCCAATACTATAAACCATTCCCAGATTCAAACATGCACACGTGCACATGCACCAATGAACCAACCACCTTCGACCAACCTCACCGCCCTCAACATGTCGACGACGACTCTTATGAACACTACGACCACCCAGTTCATCGAATTCAACTTGAACACGAAATCGACCTATCGAGCACTACTGGAACCAACATGATCGACCAAAAATGTCTCGTGTCGCCGCGTGACGTTGCCAGAAGCTTCGCGACTCCGTCTAGAGCTTTGCCGCAACCTTACGCATCGAGCCTCCCCCCTCCCCCACAACCTAGATGACGAAAACGCCTCGAAAACATCAACGACCAAACAAGCCTCAAAAACCCTAAATCGCTGTCGTCCAACCACCACGGTGTTGGATAAATCCACCCATTATTTTTGCCGAGATCTCTAAATACCCACCTACCTTCAGCCACAAGCGCGATGCTCCACCACCTTCGATCACTGAGCAATTGACACAAATTCGATTTCCATTTAACTCACCATTTCCCACAAATTTAAATCTTAAAAATTATGATTTCATTATCAAAAATTATTATTTCCAACAACGAATCTGTTTATATAATCAAACATGGAAATTTAAACAATGCATTTTTTGTCTTGATTTGATTTTCGCTGTATCTTCTATTTTTCTAACTAATTACTTAATAAATTCTTTTGGAAACATTTTTAAAAATAGTATCTATTTTATACAGACAAATTTATTTTCAAGATTATAACCTAATATTGTTTATATGAAGAGATGTGAATTTATTTGGATTGAGTTGAACCTGAAACTAAAGAACAGAGCTTAAAATATATACACAGACCTGCACATCATCATTTTCATATATACACAGACATGCAGGCATATTCAACAACTATACAAACATACTTCATGTATTCCCACATGCAAATCAAGATTCAATAGATTTTATAAAGATAGTTCACTCACCTGCAAATGAAACAGAGAAGCAGGCTTGAATGTTTGAAAATCTAGAAATGATTTTGATCTAAACTTGATTAGTAGCTTAATCTACAGCTAAGTTGAAATGATCTATGCTGAGATGATCTGATCTTTGATTATTTAAACCAATTTTCTTTAAACGTCATAACTTAAAAAAGAATGGAGGAAGAGATTTTGAATTTTGAACAGGTTTTTGAAAACCTGTAAGCTAAGCAGAGGCCTGTTTATATATATGTACAGACATACATATTCAAACCATTTCATATCTATATACATGCAAACATTTATCATAACTTTACTTCAAGTATTCACTTCATGCATCAAGATTTAAACTAATTCAAGCATTTAAATGTTAGTTTATTCACGGTGTTTTGAAACAGAGAGACGGTTCTTTGATTTTGAACTGGAAACTAGGATTGAATCTGCTTTGTTTCTTTGATTGCTTTAGGTTGAATTAGTTTTTTTTGGATTTGATTTGCCACATGATTTTGAAATTGATCTTTGATCTTTGCTTTGCTTTAATTTGCTTCAGGTTTTCAGGTCTGAGATTTGTTGTTTGAACTTGAATCTGATTTGCTTTTAAAACTTGGCTCAGGTTTGAATTTGAAAAACTAATAACTTGATTTTGTTTCTTTGATTTCATTTCTTCTCTAGTTTTTTCTTGGTTACCAATTTTCATTTTCTTTAGTGTTGGTTTTGATTAGATCAAAGAAAAATGTGAAAGAAGGAGAAAAGTGATATATATAAACTTGTTTTCACTTTATTCATAAATTTTTAAAAATAAAAATAAAAAAAATTGATGACACCGGTTAATACATGTTGTATTTTAGCTAACACTTGTTTAATCCCATATTATAATTTCTACACTTGTCAAATTTGCATATTATAAAAAATGTGAAAGAAGGAGGAGAGTGATATATATAAACTTGTTTTCATTTTATTCATAAATTTTTAAAAATAAAAATAAAAGAATTGATGACACTTGTTAATACATGTTGTATTTTAGCTAACACTTGTATAATCCCATATTATAATTTCTACACTTGTCAAATTTGCATATTATAAATGTTACACATGTATTTATGTGTTTAAATATATTTTTATATAATTTTATATTATATTTTCCTATTTAGTTTTACATATATATATATGTTTTATACATTTTCTACTATATATATATAACCTTAAAGAAAATGATTTTAAAATTTAATTATACATTAGAAAATAAACACACGCATATATATATATATATATTAACCTTTTATTAGCTTTTGAAAATTATTATATTAAATTTAAAACAAAATTTCCAAAATTTCAATATATATACATATATATTATATATATATAAAAATTAGAATACAAACTTATATTAATTTAAAATATAGTGTTTTTAAATTCAATATATTTCTAAGATATTTATTTTTGAATTTCAAATCCAAAATTCTATTTAAAAAATATATATAAATATATAACAAACACATATTTTATTTATTTTCTTAAAAAATCCAAATTAATTCACAATTTAATTCAAAATTTTATATTAATTACCAAATTAAATTTGACTTAAAAACGGGATCGCTACAGATTCTCCTCCTTAAGAAAATTTCATCCCCAAAATTTGCTAGACAAGATGACAAACAAAGAACATAGAAAGATATAGAAATGGATTACCAGATCAAACTGAATATCTGTTCTATATTTGGCTTACCAAATCAGAATATCATCGGTAAATATGAGAACGAACTTTTTCAATATTCACGAAATATTCGGGTCATTAGGTCTACGAAATATGCAGGAGCATTGGTTAGTCCGAAGGGCATAACTAACCATTCGTAGAATGTATCAAGACCCCAAAAACAGACAAATGGATTCTAAACTCAGGTCGGAATACTCTAAAGTATAGACTAGCTTGTCCCTCTTCGGACTTGGATCCTTACAAGAAATCACAACAAAATTCTCAAATTTGGTTTTAACCAAAATCGTTTTATTAATATAATCTAATTTAGCTTCATACCTTGTTAATCAATTCGTTTCAAATAAAATTTCAAATTCATTAAAGTCAAAAACGAAAAGCTAAGAGAAAACCGATGAAGAGAATATGAAATAGGAATTTTTCTACAACATAAACAAAGATTCGCAGGCCACCACCACACCAAAGCTTCTTTTTGTAGCTGCCAGGAAGACATCAAAGAATTGAAATTGGATGATGAACAAAAGAGATTGATAGAAAAAGTTGTTCCTTGTTGTTATAAGGTATCGACCATTTGTAATGGTGCTCCTCTGTCCCCTACCTCGTCCTCATCTTGCACTCATTCTCACTATCAATAAATAGTAACACAATTGACTGATGCATACGAACAAGATATCCAAAGCTAAAGTTCTTATTCAACCTTTAGCTTTGATACCACTTGTAACGACCCTGACTCAACCTTCGAAAATCGACATCCAATACATCACCTGTATTCGAATGCCGGAGATTAAAACGTTGAGTCCGGTTCGTCGGATCTTAAAACAACGTTAGGTGATAACAACACAGTGGAAACAAAATGAATTTTCTTATTGATACACAATAATGAGTACAAAAATATGATATAAATGAAATATCAATATCAGAGCCAAAATACAACAGCGGAAATAAATCTCCAACATGATCTTCAAGAGAAAAGGAGAGATAGAATCCAACAGACTGCTTCCCCATTGCCAAAGCTCCAAAGACTTCAAACCAAAAAGCTCGAACCACTATCATGCTGGTATGTAGCACAATGCGATCGCCAAACCAAAGACTTCTAAATCCAAATCTACTATCTAAACTATAGATAACCTGACTCTAGGCTACACGTGTGCTAAATTATGGGCACACATAGTCTAGAAAGGGAACAATAAAGTCTAGGTCAGTCATGGGACTGGTGTGAGCAAATAAAAACAGTTTACTTTGAACAAAAAGAAATAAAAAGAAATTCGCTGTGCTTTTTGGAAAATGAAACTACCATAAGGCCTTCCGCCATACACATAATGCAATAGCACACTTAGAGGAGAATTCTCCTTATGATAGACAAACATGCTTGATACGCGGAAATCCTTTTAACATTATTATTAACGCATAGTGTAGAAAACATTTCGAAAGTATAATATTAAGCTTAGCCAGCATACTGCCATTATAGTATACCTACTATAGCTATTATGTTAAATGGCAGGTTCTACAACTAAAACCGTATAGGGCTCGTATTGGGTGATTGGATTTCCAACAAATGGCCAAGGCTAAGAAACTTCCTTTCCGAATGGGTACGCCTCTAGAGAGACGCCCCGAGAACCTAATCGGATCTCTGCCAAGACAAGGCCGGGTTACCTTTATAATTAGGTAACTAACCGTCACGAGTATGCTATCCCCCGGTCGTCAACGACCTTTATCCAAGGCCTCACCAACAAATTCCAACAACCACATAAGTTAAATATCTAGGCTCCATACCATGATACCACTTTTTATACAGAAGGAAATGCATATACCGTAAGGGGCACGACCCCTGTAACCTTGCCGCATCCTTCCTGTTTCGACCATTTTCGAGGTGTGAGGTTCGATGAAGTCCCATCCCACAAAGCCACGCTTTTCACAAAAGCCATGCTTCGATCAACCAATGATCAACACTTAGCATGTCACATTACCAAATTGGGAATATATCACTAGTACCATGAATTACATAACCTTTGAGCCCGTACGTCTCAGAGAAGGGTATTAAGCTAAGAGAAAAAATTCTCCGCACCCAAACAGAAATGTATTTGATATAAACCAGCTTTACATCTCAAAGTGTAACGTCAGACATACTGTTCGCGCCAAAATTGGTCACAAACACCCGATATCGTGAAAGCACCCGTTTATGAACACAAATCAACAACAATCAATATAAAACTCAGATCTAAGCAATATCAAACACAGCAATTCACAAATAACAGCCACAAACACAGGATTTATAGTGGTTTGACGGTCTTGCCTACGTCCACTCTGAAGCTTATGTCTTTATTGATTCACTTGATGATCTCAGACAATTACAATGGATTAAAGTTGATAACAGTTCCAAAATCTGATTACAACAGCGATAATGGAGAGTAGAATTGAATCCGGCAGAGTCTGGACGTCGAATGGCCAGAAGATCCCCGTTTCTGAAGGCTTCAGGGTGCTATTTATAGGCGTAGGAGGCCCAGATCTCGCTCAAACTTCGGAAGACTTTTTCTGGCACGTAAGTGGGCCCACGCGACCGACCCCACCAAGTTTCGACTTGATCTGAGATCGATTCGAACTCCATTCGAATCGATCAAGAAATGACCCAATCGAGCTGAAACTTGGCAGGAACAAACTTTACCTTGTATGGAAGCTTCTGTGAAAATTTCGTGGCATTTGGACTAGTGGTTCATGAGATATGATCGATGCAAGCTTGTAATTCCATAGAGGCTGCTCTGTTCGTATCCATCCCTTCGTGTCGATGGTTTCGAATCGATCAACGCGCGTGCCTGAGTGATGACGTGGCACGCACTTTAGGGATCGATCCACTTTTATCGCCGAATTGACCGTTTCGTAGCCCTAAGTTTCGCCTCGTTCGTATCAATGGCCGTTACACAGTTTGAATCGATCAACTACGTAAGTCTCGCATTGACTTGCGTCTGCCTAGTTCGAATCGAGGGGAGGGGCTTAGTTCGCATCGATGGTAATTTTGTATCGATATCTGTGATGGATACGAACTGAAGCCCCCCGATGGGTTCGCCTTCATGGATGCGAACTAGGCATTGGTTGATCGATACGAAATGCATCATTGGTACAAGGTCGATCAATACGAAACAGTAGCCTGAGTGCGAAGTTGACCGATACGAAGTAGGGTCCATCGGTGGATGCGAATTGTCTGATCGATTCGAAGACAATCGATTCGAAATGGATAGACATGAAAAAGTAGCCGTTCTGAACGATACGACGCCGATCGATTCGAACCGAAGTAAAAGGCTGCCTTGATACGAACTGTGCCTGACGATGGATACGAACCGATCGATTCGAACGGTGCTGGGTACGAACCAATCGATTCGAACAAGTCGTCGTCTCGGTTTTCTGATGGATACGATCATCACACTTTATCTAACTCGCATCGATCATATCCCATTCATATTAACTTTGATTAACCTGAAATTTAAACTGTTGGCTTTCATGACTTTGTTTGTCATGTCTTATCAATTGTAGCCTGATCCGGGCTCGGACAAAATTCATCGATATCCATAGCGAAGCGAAGTACAACCAATCTTTGAGACGAACTGTCTTTTGTTTTCGATCAATCTTTTGGTATCACGGCTTTGCCAAAAAGCGGGATAACATTTGCCCCCCAAAACATGCCTTGCGGTAGGAAGGTGTGTTTTATAATGCCTTGAGTTGGATGTTCATATCCTGTCAACAACCTGCAAAGAACTAGATAGTTTCATATGACCTCAAATGACGATCGTTTGGGATCGCGTGCCATTTGAGATGAATCGGGACCGTTCGCGGTCGATGTCATTCGCGGCAAAGGATGGAGTGGGACCGCTCGCGGTCAATGCCGCTCGCGGCGAATGATGAGATGGGACCATTCGCGGTCGTTTGCCGTTCGCGGCGGATATTGATCGTTCACGATCAAGTGCCGTTCAAGGATGATTGTGACCGTTCAAGGTCCGACATAGTAAGTGAATCGTGACCGTTCGCGGTCGGCTTCCGTTCGAGGCAAGTTGTGACCGTTCGCGATCGTGTGCCGTTCGAGGCAAATTGTGATCGTTCGCGATCGTGTGCCGTTCGAGGCAAGTTGTGTGTGCCCAGGGGAACTTAGTATTATCGGTGCCGGAGTTAATGTTCGGCGGAGTTTCCGAATCAAAGACTTTGGCGGTTCATCGCCATACAAAAGGTGCTCGTGGACCGTTCGCGATCCAACGGGCATGCAAGTAAACTCTTTCATAGAATTGCAAATATCAAAGCAATAATTACACGAATCTCACAACAGAAATGTCCAAACAAGCAGAGTCTAAATGATCAAATCAAATCAAAGTAAAAAGCAAGATGAAGATGTCAAAGCGTAAACTCTTACTATGATGCGGTTGGTAATCATTCAGAGCATGCCTATAGATCGTGCGCGATCGCTTACATGTGTAAATGATTTAACCGTGTTAGTGAGAGATTTACAACTTGTTCATCATTATTTCAGTCGATCAATGGATAACCAAACGGTGCCCCAATTCAGGGTCGCCTCTAGCTGATGTAGACGGTGGTCGCTCTGGCTCCATTGCTGGAGTTCGCCTCCTCACATACTGAAGGAGCAGACCTTTCCTGATATGCCCTTCCACCTCGTCCTTCAAATGCCTACAATCATTAGTGTTATGACCGTTCAATTCATGAAATACACAAAACTTATCTGATTTCCTTTCGTCAGAAGTTGGGTCCCTTCGCATCGGTCTACGATACAGAACCTGCTCTTTGGTATCCCGATAGATTCGCTCCAAACTTTCACTCAGCTCAGAGTAAGTGGTGAATCGCGGCTCCCTCCGTGGCCGCTTTGACCTGTCACCGTCATTCTCAGTCTTTCTTTTACCTTTACTAGTCTCCGCACCCTTTCCAGGTGTATTCCCGCCTTTGATTGCAAAAACATCAATTCCCTCTTCTTCCTCTCTTTCGGCGTTCGCATCCTCCAATCTTAAAAACTTTTCCGCCTCGTGATAGAATTCTCCTAGATCCACAGGTGGATCTTTAGTTAAAGAATTTTTGAACTCTGTTCCGTCAGCTATTCCGGACACAGCTGCCATCATAACAATAGATGGATCTGGTCGGTCCACCGAAGCTGCTTCCGCATTGAATCGCGTCAGAAAACTCCTCAAGGTCTCTCCAGCCTTCTGTTTTAGAGTTGCCAAAGTCATCACATTCTTGGGTCTCGCAATGTGAACCCTGAACTTCCTCATGAATCTCTCAATTAAACCTGCCCACGTTCCTATGTAGCCGCTCTCCAGCTGTCTAAACCATAACGCCGCGATATCTACCAAGTACAATGGAAAGCACCGGGCCATAACTTCCTCTGATGCCCCCAGCACCTCCATATGCCTCATATATTTTGTCAGATGAACTGTAGGGTCTGTCCTTCCATCATACATATCTAACGATGGTAGCTTAAAATCTGGTGGGTTCCTTGCTCGTCTGATTGCCGTGGTAAAAGGGCTTCTATTAACATCCTATAAATCCTTGTTCACTAATCCGCCTCTCATGGCTCGCCTGACCATCTCTGCCAACCTGTCATTGTCTCCGAGATGCAATCTTCGTTCATCACTTTCAACCTGCCCCCCGAGTTCACGAGGGAACTTTGGGATCTGCCCCCTTGACTGAGCGTTCATTCCTCTACTACTCCCGGGTTGCGCAGATGCTCCTCTCTCTCTCCGAGATTGGATCAACGTTCTCCATAGGTGTGCCTCCTAATCCAGGTGCTATGTCGGATGGTCCTGCTCCGTTCTGAACTCCATCAGCTTCTCTATTCTGTGCTCCAAGTTGCCCTATCTGTTGAAATAAGCTCTGGATCAACTCCTCCTGTTTCTTCATCATTGTCTCCATCTCGTCCCTAGTGATGAAGAGTACAGCTTGGTTTGCTCCCGAAGAGGCCTCTTGACTTCCTTGATGTTCACTCCTCTCTGGCCTTTGTCTCTTACTTGTTTGCCTCGTCGTAGCTCTTAGATATGAATTCTTAAATCTTCAAATTCAACTTATCCTGAATCAGCTTTCTCAGTGAAAGCACCAAAATGTTCACGCCAAAATTGGTCACAAACACCCGATATCGTGAAAGCACCCGTCTATGAACACAAATCAACAACAATCAATATAAAACTCAGATCTAAGCAATATCAAACACAGCAATTCACAAATAACAGTCACAAACACAGGATTTATAGTGGTTCGGCGATCTTGCCTACGCCCACTCTGAAGCTTATGTCTTTATTGATTCACTTGATGATCTCAGTCAATTACAACGGATTACAGTTGATAACAGTTCCAAAATCTGATTACAACAGCGATAATAGAGAGTAGAATTGAATCCGGCAGAGTCTGGACGTCGAATGGCCAGAAGATCCCCGTTTCTGAAGGCTTCAGGGTGTTATTTATAGGCGTAGGAGGCCCAGATCTCGCTCAAACTTCGGAAGACTTTTTCTGGCACGTGAGTGGGCCCACGCGACCGACCCCACCAAGTTTCGACTCAATCTGAGATCGATTTGAACTCCATTCGAATCGATCAAGAAATGACCCAATCGAGCTGAAACTTGGCAGGGACAAACTTTACCTTGTATGGAAGCTTCTGTGAAAATTTCGTGGCATTTGGACTAGTGGTTCATGAGATATGATCGATGCAAGCTTGTAGTTCCATAGAGGCTACTCTGTTCGAATCCATCCCTTCGTGTCGATGGTTTCAAATCGATCAACGCGCGTGCCTGAGTGATGACGTGGCACGCGCTTTAGGGATCGATCCACTTTTATCGCCGAATTGACCGTTTTGTAGCTGTAAGTTTCGCCTCGTTCGTATCAATGGCCATTACACAGTTTGAATCGATCAACTACATAAGTCTCGCATTGACTTGCATCTTCCTTGTTCGTATCGAGGGGAGGGGCTTAGTTCGCATCGGTGGTAATTTTGTATCGATATCTGTGATGGATACGAACTGAAGCCCCCCGATGGGTTCGCCTTCATGGATGCGAACTAGGTGTTGGTTGATCGATACGAAATGCATCATTTGTACAAGGTCGATCGATACGAAACAGTAGCCTGAGTGCGAAGTTGACCGATACGAAGTAGGGTCCATCGATGGATGCGAATGGTCTGATCGATTCGAAGACAATCGATTCAAAATGGATAGACATGAAAAAGTAGCCGTTCTGAACGATACGACGCCGATCGATTCGAACCGATGTAAAAAGCTGCCTTGATACGAACTGTGCCTTACGATGGATACGAACCGATCGATTCGAACGGTGCTGGGTATGAACCAATCGATTCGAACAAGTCGTCGTCTCGGTTTTCTGATGGATACGATCATCACACTTTATCTAACTCGCATCGATCATATCCCATTCATATTAACTCCGATTAACCTGAAATTTAAACCGTTGGCTTTCATGACTTTGCCTGTCATGTCTTATCAATTGTAGCCTGATCCGGGCTTAGACAAAATTCATTGATATGCATAGCGAAGCGAAGTACAACCAATCTCTGAGACGAACTGTCTTTTTTTTTCGATCAATCTTTTAGTATCACGGCTTTGCCAAAAAGCGGGATAACACATACATCCATACAAGTCCATCCTGGGTCTTAATGGAACCGAAGGCACTTCAAAAGAAGTCCTTGCAAATCTGGATATTCCCTAATCACATCCGGACTCCCCATCATATAGGGTAGTCAAAAACTCTATACCAGGACCATTCGGTGCAGAGACATTCGATAGGTAATCCTTTCGTTTGCGAAAATACCCGGTCTTCAATCACCATCTTCAAATGCTATCCAATTCGTCGTATCATTAATTCGGAATGGGTTTTATGACATAAAGTCCTCTCCCAACTAAACCGGATAATGAGCTCCTATTTAAAAACACATGGATACATTCGCACTTTAATCTTTTAAACAAAAGATTCACCTTTTAGATCCTCTTCAATTTGAAAACAAGGTTCACCAATTTTTAACAAAGATTCATTCATAGCTTTCAAAAATATTTCCAATTTGATTTACCCACAACTCGAAATCCTTTCAAAAAAAACTAGAAATTTTTTCTTTATATGAAAGCTATTATCATTTTAAAATAAAAAAAATTCGTTTCGGGAAAACCCGATTAAATTTGCTCAAGTTATAGCTTTTTAAAGAGTATACATTGGAAAATCAGCAACTGCCATGCACTCGGCAAGTTCTATTTAAGTTAAATTTAAATTAAAATAACTCATCAAAAATACTTCAATAATGGTTCAAAATCGATATATATATTACATAACCTGTATAACCCTTTTTTTAAACCATATTATTATTTTAATTTCTAAAACTTCCTTTTCAAACCATATTATATTCAAAATTATTTTAACTTCAAAATTCCCATTTCAAAAGTTTTTCATAACCCAAATCACTTCTAAACCATTTTGGATTCAAAATTCAACTTTTAAATTTCTCAGCATTTTGAATAAAATATTATTAAATTCAAAATACCCGTAACGTAACCAATTTCCTAAGAAGTCCGTATTTATGTGTGTGTTGTGTGTAGTCCAGGGGTTTTATAGGCAACAATAAAATATCAACCAACATAAATTCAAGCACAACAATCTCAACAAGTGGTATAATCCCATAATGCTTATCTTTCATTCACAGATAAACAAGTAAATTCATCACAGATAAATAAATCGTAGTTCATAGCTTAATCCAAAACAATTCATATCATAGAACATCACACATCAGAGATATCAAACAATTCAAAACATTCAACATAATCCAATCATCCATAAGCAAGATTAATTAGTTACTCAATCCCTAATTAACTCAATTTAACCTCCAGATAAAGTAAATTAATTACTTTAATAACTTTTTAAATCCTGCTTGATTAAAATTAGTTAATTACAAAACATTTGTCTTTATTATAATTAATTAATGAAATATAATAATTATCCTTAATTATTTATCTTAAGTAATTATCCTCAAATTACTTAATTACATTAATTAATTATCCATAATTAATTAATCAATCCTTAATTAATTAACCCTCAATTAATTAATTATCCTTTAATCATAAGATTAATTAACCTTAAATCGTTAATTAATTAACCTTAAATTATTAAATAATTAACCTTTAATTATTTAATTATCCTCCAATTAGGTAATTATCTTTTAAGTGATTAATTATCCCTTAATTACTTACATTGATAAATCATCTTTTAATTAATTACATTAAGTAATTATCCTTTAATTACTCACATTAATTAATTATCCTTTAAGTAATTGAGTAATTAATCCTTAAATTAATTACATTGAGTAATTAACCTTTAAATAATCATATTAAGTAATTAACCTTTAAATAATTATTCTTTAATTACTCACATCAATTGATCACTGTCATTAATTATTCTTTAATTAATCACATACATTAATCACTCTTTAATTACTTACCATTTATCTCTTATTTAAATTAGATGCTTGAAAACAATTAGGAATTAAATTAAATAATAAACTATATAGTTATTTTTAAACAAAAAAAAATTAAAGCACTTAAACTTAAATCTTGAAAACTTTTTTTAAAAATTGATTAATACTTTTCTTTGAAAATTTATTAACCAAATTCACTTTTACTTTACCTTTTAAAACTTGGTTATTTCAACTTAACAAAAACCCGAGCCAAATCATAGAATTCCCGAGCCCAGCCCCGTGTATTCCTCGCATCATCTCAACTTTGAGATAAAACACACACGACTTCGAGCAAACCCTGAGGTAAACTCATCTTCCCCAATACCACAAACCATTCCTAGATTCAAACGTGCACGCGTGCACATGCACCGATGAACCAACCACCTCCGACCAACCTCGCCGCCCTCAACATGTCGGCGACGACTCTTATGAACACTACGACCACCCAGTTCATCGAATTTAACTGGTACACGAAATCATCCTATCGAGCACTACTGAACCAACACGATTGACCAAAAACTTCTCGCGCTGCCATGTGACGTTGCCAGAAGCTTCACGACTCCGTCCAGACTTCCGCCGCAACCTCACGCATCGATCCCCCTACCACTGGTCACCTCCGATTCAACCTAGACGACGAAAATGCCTCGAAAACATCGACGACCAAACAAGCCTCAAAAACCCTAAATCGCTGTCGTCCGACCACCACGGTGGTGGATAAATCCACGCATTATTTTTCCCGAGATCGCCAGATAACCAGCTACCTTCAGCCACGAGCGCGATGCTCCACCACCTCCGATCGCCGAGCAATTGACACAAATTCGATTTTCGTTTAACTCACCATTTCCCACGAATTTCAATCTTAAAAATTATGATTTCATTATCAAAAATCATTATTTCAACAACGAATCTATTTATATAATCAAACATGGAAATTTAAACAATGCATTTTCTTCCTTGATTTAATTTTCACTGTATCTTCTATTTTTCTAACTAATTACTTAATAAATTCTTTTGGAAACATTTTTAAAAATAGTATCTATTTTATACAAACAAATTTCTTTTAAAGATTATAACCTAATATTTTTTATGTGAAGAGATGTGAATTTATTTGGATTGAGTTGAACCTGAAACTAAAGAACATAGCTTAAAATATATACACAGGCCTAACATTATTATTTTCATATATACACAGACATGCAGCCACATTCAATAATTATACAAACATACTTTAAATATTTCCACATGCAAATCAAGATTCGATAGATCTTATAAAGTTAATTCACTCAACTGGAAAATGAACAGAGAAGCAGGCTTGAATTTTTGAAAATATGGAAATGATTTTGATCTAAACTTGATTAGTTTCTTGATCTTTAGCTCAGTTGAAATGACCTACGCTGAGATGATCTGATCATTGATTATTTAAACCTATTTCCTTTAAACATCTTAACTTAAAAAAGAACGGAGGAAGAGATTTTGAATTTTGAACAGGTTTTTGGAAACCTGTAAAGCTAAGCAAAGGCCTATGTGTGTGTGTCTATATATATATATATGTGTGTGTGTGTGTGTGTGTGTGTGTGTGTGTGTGTGTGTGTGTGTGTGTACACATACATATTAAAACCATTTCATATATATATACATGCAAACATTTATCATAATTTTACTTCAAGAATTCACTTCATGCATCAAGATTTAAACTAATTCAAGCTTTTAAATGTTAGTTTACTCATAGTATTCTTGAAAACGAGAGACGGTTCTTTGATTTTGAACTAGAAACTAGGATTGAATCTGCTTTGTTTCTTTGATTCCTTCAGGTTGAATTAGTTGTTGTTGAATTTGATTTGCCATATGATTTTGAAACTGATCTTTGATCTTTGCTTTGCTTGAATTTGCTTCAGGTTTTCAGATCTGAGATTTATTGTTTGAACTTGAATCTGATTTGCTTTTAAAACTTGGCTCAGATTTGAATTTGAAAAACTGAGAATTTGATTTTGTTTCTTTGATTTTATTTCTTCTCTGGTTTGTTCTTGGTTACCAGGTTTCATTTTCTTTAGTTTTGGTTTTGATTAGTTTAAAGAAAAATGAGAAAGAAGGAGGAGAGTGATATATATAAACTTGTTTTCACTTTGTTCATAAATTTTTAAAAATAAAAATAAAAAGAATTGATGACACTAGTTAATACATGTTGTATTTTAGCTAACACTTGTTCAATCCCATATTTTAATTCTACACTTGTCAAATTTGCATATTATAAATGTTACACGTGTATTTATGTGTTTAAATATATTTTTATATAATTTTATATTATATTTTCCTATTTAGTTTTACATATATATATGTTTTATACATTTTCTATTATATATATATATATATATATATTTATATAACCTTAAAGAAAAATGATTTTAAAATCTAATTATACATTAATAAATAAACACACACACAAACACACACATACACACACACACACACACACATATATATATATATATTAATCCTTAATTAGCTTTTGAAAATTATTATATTAAATTTAAAACATAACATCCGAAATTTCAATATATATTCATATATATTATATATACAAAATTAGAAAACAAACTTTTTTTAATTTAAAATATAGTGTTTTCAAATCCAATATATTTCTAAGATATTTATTTTTGAATTTCAAATCCAAAACTCTATTTAAAATCTATATATAAATATATAGCAAACACATATTTTATTTATTTTCATGAAAAATCCAAATTAATTAACAATTTAATTCAAAATTTTATATTAATTACCAAATTAAATTTGACTCAAAAATGGGATCGTTACATATAGCTAGGCTTCGGCATTAGTTTAATAGGGCCGATGTTCGGTGTTATTAAACTCGACATTAGCAATTTCCTCTTTGTTCATCAACTCTTATAATAACTACATATTAGCATTGATGAAGAGAAATGTTAATAAAATACGGCTTTGATAACCCTTTAGAATATGTTGATAATTCTCGGCATGGATAATGACTATCAATGAGGATGATTCGATTTCTTGAGATCTTTCTGATTGATGGTTGGTGGCATTACCCGTTATTGAACAGTATCATAGATACAAAATAGCGACGACATAGATGATCATCGATGTCAATACTCCGTAGCTAAGAAAATGTGGAATTGATTATGACTGTGGATATTGATGATGACAGTCATCAACATTGCATACATAGATATGTGGAGTCTTCCATGAGTGTCGACAGTATGGCAATACTATTTCTCAGCAAGAATCATAACTTTTAGTTTATAAGGCGGTTTCAATGAGCAGCGACGTTGGGATGGACAGCATCATCAACATTAAAAACGATTGACTTTGGCAACGTCGACATTAATAGAATATGACTTCGTTTAGCATTGCTTTGGAAACCATAAGTCTCAATGTCAATCATAGTACCATTCAGCAGTCGTCGTGATTCATGAAAGATGACGTTCACGCTTCATAGTTCTAGGCTATATCGAGGCTAATATATTTTATGTGACATCGCTATTCCTTAGCACTATTTCTTTGAACATCTTCGGTGACACTAATAGTAGTAACAGCAAATGGTATCAAATATTTAACAAGAAGCATGTGATGTCGAATGACAACTCTGAAAGAGATATTGAATTTCTATATCCAAAGGATATCAAGAATTTGTAGCATAATGTTGTAAAGCGTGAAAAGAAGGAGGAATACGGAACTTTTCGAGGATACCAAATATTCAAACATAACTAGTTTCGCACTTTAACATGCGATATAAGATGTTTCATTTCATCAATGCGGCAAGGAAGTCGAGTAGCTATAGTGTAATAAGGATATATATCATAAATCAACAATATGGCAGGGGTGTCGAACATCATCAATGTAAGGGAAGATGTCATATGATAATAGTGTAAAGGGATGTCAGGTACCTACTCTGAAGGAATGCTATAGATTACTGAGATCCAAAAGGATGTCGTATATTATTAGTCTATGGTTGGTTTCTTGCTTGAAGAGGCATACATATTATCGCATATCAAAGGTTACCGCATACTATCAAAATAATGCCAAGAATACCGCAAATTATCAAGGATGTTGAAAATCAACAATAGAAAAAGGGTCCATGCGTGTCATTGATGTCGAACCAGAATAATGCCAAAGGCCGCATGGCAGCTATACCGTCTAACACCATCCCTATAAATATGGACCCCATGGTAATGTAAAAGGGGAAATTTTTTCCTTCCTTCTTTCGTTTTTGAATCAAAGTGTTGTAACCCTAAATTGAATTGGAGAAATAATCAAATATTGATTTGTAACCTTTCACGCTTATGAAAAAGGACTTGGACCAATAATCTTGTGTAGCCTATCATCTTGATCATGAAAATTTGACTATTATTGAATATGGACATGCATATAACTAATTTTCAGGCTTGACCTTTGGTCCCTTATCTAAACAAGGCCACTTAAACCTTTGTCTGAATTTTCATTCATTTTGCATAATGGCCATCTTGCCCATCTTCATATGGTCAATGAATTATAGCTACTCATTGCATATTTTGCCCCTTTAACTAATGATTGACAGACTATTGCATACCTATGCAATTTGACTACTTTTCTCTTGAACATATTATATAAACTCTTGAGCACTTACATACTTCAGTCAAGAGTACATGGGCAACATGACACCATTTCGAATAACATCATCATGTGCAAAATCTTGAATAATGATCTAACCTTTGGTTTAATAAAATCATGAAAACCTATTAAATTAGTCCACTTTAAATAATGTCAAAGGTGATAAACCGAAGCTCGGCTCAACATGGCATTATGGATGTTAAACCAATTTTTAGGTTAACAACATTTCACAGAAATCAGCCTATCAAGCATTGCGTGAAGTAAAGTCAAAGTAAAATGCCTTTTGAGATTAACTTGATTCCACGACTTATGAGATTGCAGCCACTTTACTGCAAACATACCCCATAGATGTAAGTATTTGTTTGGAAGGTTGTATTCCAATCATTTTTTGCTTCTTGAAGGAGACTTGCAACATTGAGGACAAAAACATAGAGTATGTTCATTAAAGGTAAAGTTAATTGATATGAATGTCCTGATTGAATGATATAATGTATGCATTTATGGGGCCTTTATATGGGAGATCCTTAAAAGTGAATGAAGTTTATACGGGAGATCCTTAAAAGCAAATGAGATATCCTTATGAATGCAGGTTATTAGATTATGAATGGACATCGAAAGATTGTCATAAATCATCATATTTCCTACACGCCAAAGATGTCAACAAATTAAACAAGAAATTATTTTGGAAAAAATGATTAGTCGGTATTTTTCCTCTTCAAACAAGGAATTATTTTTAATATATGGTTAATGAGTTAAAAAAAATTATCCTCGTCCAATGGGTTTCCTTAGCCCATGGGCTTGGTTGGCTGCTCATGGGTCAGCTTTGATTATATGTATGCATGAATATCCTCTAAAAAACCTTTAAGTATCAACGAGAAATTCCTCAACATATCATACTCCTTGAAATACACCGATAGAATTGCCTATACCGCTTATCCTCGTCCTTGCGATCCACCTTTTCAATTTTACCCTACTCAAACATCAATGAAGATTTTGAATCAATTTTCCAAAGCTAAATTGCATATCAATCAATTGATTAGAACAAAGTTTAGAGTTCATGTTCATCCATAAATACCTTGAAAATGATCTTCCACATTTAAATTATTTTACTTCTATCAGTGACAAAATCTACCATAGAAAAAATATTTAAAAGTCCCTCCAATTGCTCACGTACTAACTAACCGTGTACTTATAACTAAAACAATCAATGAAAAGGGAAGGTTTTAAAATGGACGTAGACCAACCCATTTTAAGCAACTTTTTTTAAAAAAAATATCTCTCTTTTGTTGCACAATCTTCATGTATACTAGTATCTTCATAACTTCGATTCTTAGTTTAAATTGTAGCATGTTATTCGATCGAAAAACGACAGTTGTTTTTCATACCATAAATCGTTATTTGTACTTGTAATACCTTTGTTGTCATATTTTTTGGGTGTAAATGTAAACTTTCCAAAATACCTTTTAAATTCTACATCTCAATGTATATGAATATACTCCCACCTTAATTAAAATTCAAATTTTTATACTCTATTAATCGGTCAATCACTCTTATCCTTTAACTAAAACTGATATAATTAAAATGCAAGTATTTTTATCTACTATAACTAAGTCAAATAAATATCAAAATTGAATTATACATTAAACTGTTCCTATCTTAATTAAAATGCAAAATTATGTGTATTCAAACCAAGTTAATCTGTTCTATACCTATAGTTTTCATTCCTTGTTTAAAATGAAAATTTTCATTCATTAAAATTAGGGCTGTCAATGGGTCGGGTCGGGTCGGGTTTGGGTCGGGTCAAGTCGGGTTCGGGTTGATTTTAAATGGGTCGGGTCAACCCGTTTATTAAACGGGTCGAAAACGCTCAACCCGAACCCGACCCGTTTATAAACGGGTTGACCCGACCCAACCCGTGTAACCCGATTATAAATGGATCGGGTCGGGTCGTAAATGGGTCAGGTCAACCCGTATAAGGTGTAAACGGGTCGGGTCAACCCGTATAAGGTATAATTGGGTCGTAAATGGGTCGGAACGGGTCGTAAATGGGTCGGGTCAACCCGTATAACCCGTATAAGGTACAAACGGGTCATAAACGGGTCGGAGCGGGTCGTAAACGGGTCAGCTTAACCTATATACTGTATAAACGGGTTGTTAACGGGTCAGTTTCGGGTTGGCGGGTCAACCCGAAACCCACCCGTTTATAAACGGGTCAAATTCGGGTTGACCCGAAAATGACCCGCCAATTAAATGGGTCGGGTTAACCTGCTAATTTCCGTGCGGGTTTCGGGTCGTGTTTCGGGTCGTGTAGGAAATTGACAGCCCTAATTAAAATGATAGTTTTTCCATATACTATTACTAGTTCAATCAGTTATGTCTTAATTAGATTTTAGATTATCTATTAATATTGCATATTTATAGAAAAATATCCACACATAAATTACGTATCATCACCATGCACGAAACGCGTGCGGTAATGCTCATGCCTATTACTATAATACATATAATATTAGATAATCTTCATAATTCAAAGTGACCAAAGAGATATATTAATGTTTTGGTGCTTTCACTAGGGATAAAACATTCAGTTTAGGAGTTCGAAAAGGGAAAAGAAAAAACAAATTACATGAGTATCTGCTAGTAGTTTAAGTTAACTAAATAATGTTAACCTAATATGACATCATCAGTTGATGTGCCACTTGCTAATGTATCCCTTTCTACAACAGCTGCATAAGGAATGAAGCAATTGCATAAGACATTGGCCAATTTACAGTAAGGGCTACTACAAATGGAAGAGCAAAGGTAATAATGGGAAATTGTCTTCCTGCTAGCACTGAAATTGGTGCTTTACACCTAAACTTACTTGATCATGTTGCTTAAAAAGACAATGAGATAAGGTCTAGACCGATTAATGAGAGAGCTATTGCTCCCCACTAATCCAAACGTTCAAGGTAGCATACTACAACAAGGAGGAAGACTTTTAAGGTGAGAATATTGTTAGTAAGAATTAGACTTTAGAACACTACTCATATGAACATAGAATGAGAAAAGAAAGAAGAGAAAATGTAAGTGAACAAGCATACTCAAGTCATAGACAATAAAAGGAGCGATTGTGACTACATACTTATTCCTTTTTATACAATTCTTTCCTTTTTAATTTGATACAAATTCAGTAATTTTGTTTACCTAATAAAATAAATTCATCAGATCCTCTCATTTAAAGGATGACTAAACCTCCTTATTTAATGCTTGACTTGTTGGATCAAGTGCATCAAGTAGTGGGGTAAAATGGTTCAAAAAATCATTTTTAGTTTGTTATAGATCGGGTCTTTTATAGTGTTATCATAAACAATGTTGTTAACATTAAATCATATTTAATTCTTTGTTGAATGAACTTGATTTGAATTTTAGGTTATATTATATTATCACTATTTTGATAATATTAATTTGATTTATAGTGATCAAGACCACTAGCTCAAATGGTGAGTGGCAAAGTGCTTGATACTGAGGTTTCAGAGATTTTGGGTTCGATCCCACGAGATATCAAAATGAGTACTTTATTTGAATAAAGCATCGCTTTTATTCTCAAAATAAAGCTTGATTTGTAGTAATATTATTTTTTCCAAAAATAACATCTGACAAAGTAGTTATTAGTGATTTGAATGATAATTGTTTAAATATAAATTTAACAATTAGATAATTTTCTTACATCAATGATGTATATGTATATTTATATTATTGATGTTAATAATCATTTATTTATCTAATAATTTAATATAAATATGTCGTACGTTTGACATCATATACAAGTGTACAATATGTAGTTTAATAATATCAATATGTTCAAAATTGTAATATGAACCCAAAGACGTAAGTTACATGGAAAACAAATTTCATATGTGAGATTTATTTATGTTTTAAAATTTAAGGGTTAAAATGTAGTGATTGTACCCATGCATCTTGCGAACTTAAGAAATATTAAGTTTTTCGTTAAGTAGTAATTGTATGGCAGGGAACTTACATAATTAGGTAGTTGCACGTTAACTATTTGTTAAAATGTCAAATCAAACTTCGATTAAAAAATAAAGATATGGATGAATCTGATGTAATGAGCAACGGCACATGAAAGTAAAAGACATAGGAATTTTACGTGGTTCGGATTCCGTCGAATCCTATGTCCATGGGTCAAATCATTGTTTATATATTTCTTCCTGATGCAAGTATTTGGCGAAAATGATAAAAAGATACAATTTTCTAAATTTTGAAAAAGGGATCCCCTTTCCACTTCAGACAATCTCCTATTTATAGTGTAGGAGATGTACTCAGATTCCTATAATCACTCTTCTTCCGCTACTTTAATTCCCACATTTGGATCTCGCCATGTGTCATCCACCCGCATCATTTGTTTGGTGTGTATAGATCGCTGACATGCCTTTAGTAGGAAATCATAATTTAAAAAGTTAAATTCTGGGTGTTGGCAGGAAGTTTGAAATTGAAGTGGGAACATATGAAATTGAAGTGGAAAACTTGAATTAAAATGGGTTATGCACTTCTGATCTAAAGGAGCGTAGGGCTTATGTACCAGCCTAGGAGGATGTTGAGAATTACTTCTTTGCTTTTGGGTGCCACCGACATATCTAAGCGAAGCTGTATCATTTAATATGCGATGACTGCATGGTACCAGGACACTTGTTTGATATTTAGGCGAATTTGTCCCTAATTGCCTTTGGTATTGGGATGTGTGAGTTGCTGTTAAAGGATGTCTATATCTTTGCTGTTTACTTGTAAATATGCATCCACATTGGGGCACTCGTTTGGGCATCATTTGTTTACAATATGTGTTTGACATTGTATTGAGTATAAGTAGATGGAGATGCTTTTCCCCAACTCATTGTGTTAGCTCAATGTATGTACGAATGTGATTTAGGTTTCCCTTGATGTTTATATACACGAGCTGCTTAGTAAGGGTTGCTTATGACTTTGCTATTTCCTAACAACCAAGCAGCTGCGATGGTGCTCTATTTCAGGTAACATTGTGTGCAGCCCTTGGAATGCTTTAGATTCCCATGGCACTGCTTAAAGATTTCTTAGTAAGTGCGGTGCATATCTGAACTCGAAAGTGTTAGTGGCGCATTAACTGCTAAGAATAATAGTTGGGTTTATTGATGTATGGAGTGTTCATTTAGGGCTAGCTTCGTATGGCTCGGGGGAGATTTTGCTAAAGGGTTGTACGTAATATTGGCATAGGTCATGTACTTGGTTAGGCTATGGTCTGAGGAGTGCATACCTATCATGGTCTTTAGTAGGGAATATTTTGCTAAGGGTTTCATGTGGTTCTGCCTTATTATGCGTTTTGGCAAGTAAGAAACTATGCCGATCGAGCATAGTTTGTTGTGATCCGATCTTAGCCAAGCATTGGCAACTATTCTTCACAATTTTTCTTATCCCGTTTTGATATTGTCAGAAGGATGTGATATGCCTAACGCAGTTTACTAACTTTGAGTAGAACTTTAGTGCAGATTTTGATGTGGTAATATAGTATCTTCATCTTGTTGCCACTTCTGTGTTGTATTGCAGTTCTTTGTATCCAATCGCATATTGTGGCTGCATGTCGGTTCAAATACATAGTTGCCATTTTTTGATATAATGCCAAGGCTATCCTTAAATGATTAGATGTAGCGTTCTTTTGATTTTTTCTTAGTCATTGCTTCCTCTCCTTGTAGCCTAACTTAATTATGAGAGCGGACTTCTTTGATTTTGGTGTTTACTTCATCTTACCTTCAAAGAGTTCAGGAAATATGGGTGGAACAATTTTATATTTAATATGATGTAAAAATAAAGTAATCTTCATCTCCAAAGACAAACCTAGCACCTATGCCAACTCATCAGTTAGTTTACTCCCTTGCCTAAGGCTCATAACCATGTCGTTGACACTGCCAATCTTCCCCTCTCTACAAGAGCTATCACCTGATATTGTCCATGTCTACTCCAATGTCACATGGACGAAAGCCGAATTTTATATTAACTTCAGCAATGCTTATTACTCATCATCATTGCCAATGCAAATGGTTAAAGAACATGATGGTAATGCATATCCATTCAACTAAGATGGTGTCCACTATATTCCTTATGGTGGTCGATGGTCGTGATGTGTCAAAGATGAACACAACCCAATGCACATGCAAGATTTTTATATATCTTTAAAATCAGTTTGAAATAAAAAAGGAATAAAAAAATTAAAAATATATGTAAAGGAGTTTCAATTCGAAGAAATATTTTTATAATAATGTTTTATAATGAATATGTTTTATAAATATATATGTTTGTGTGTATGCATGCGTGGAAATGATGATGAAAACAATATATATTCGATATACATGATGGTCGATAATGCCTTGAGCCATCAACCTTTCCTCAAGGATAGAACATCTCTAACTTAATGGTGGAGACGCAAAGTCCACTATTAAGATATAATTTTATTATTGGAGAGAATAAAAGTATTTTGTGTCTAGAGAATGAAACATCTAGGTATATTAATACTACTTCTGGACTATGTAAAATATCTTACTCGAATCTAGTATTCAAGGTATGATCAATCATAAGTGGAAACTTATTTTGCTTAATAAATAAATACAATTAATTTTCACAAATCTACACATATTTTGGCCCACCTTATTTTAAAAGATTTAGGTAAATATATAATAACTATATATTTTACTAAATAATTTTAGGCCCTCTGATATTAATAAAAGTGATAATAAATAAACATATAGCCATTATATTACTTTCTCCGTGATAATATTTTATAACATTTGTGAATTATTTGATTAAATTATTTTCTACCAATGAGAGTTATGATAATGTGACTCCCAAGTGTAATCTCAACTCTCGGTTATATTTAAACAATTTATTATTAAAGCTTAAGTAAATTTTGTTGAGTCATGGTAGTGGATACGAGTTTATTTGTTTATAAATTATCTAGGTAAGATCAAATTTCTTATCTTCTTAAACAAAACCCTTAAACAAAGATATATTGTACACATTTTATTTTCATCATCACTATATCACTTATATTTTTAAAGCTTGATCAATGGTCAAAACTATAATAATATCTGTATTTGATTGCTACATCAAAAATTAAAGTCCATGGTTTAGTTTAATACCAATTATCGATTAATTGACTTATTTGGTCAAAGATATTGACTTTACACTGATTGCCAATTACGTTGATACTAACCTTCTATTCGAACGAGACAAATCCTCTTTTGAATAGTGTTTTACTTCATGTGGTTCAACTTGTACCCAAATATGGCCTTAACATGATCATCTTTGTTGTGTAATCAAAGTATACTTTAGACACTTAAGGTTCATAATATTATCAAGCCAAATGAATACTGCACATTGTCATGTGAAATATTCTATTTGAATAATTACCTATAGCGGACCCCCACTAAGTTATTCTATAATTGTTCGAAACGACTACACATACATAACCCTTTAGTGCTCCAAATGTCATGACTAATTCAGTGTCCATCCTATGTAGCGCAATACGTACACAGTTTTAATGGATATATTAATATCTTATTCTCGATAAGTTTTAACTAGAAACATTTAACAATAAGTATTTATTTTATACAACTCAATACCTATGGTTACAAACATATTTGTAGCTATCGATTAAATACTTTTCGTAAGGATTTTCTAATTGTACATATTTCATATATTTAAAATATTAATTATATTCAATATAACAATACATGAAATATAAAATAGCAAAATAAAAACCAAAAGCATTGTCAAAAAAAAATAAAAGCTTACTTTATTTGAAACAAGATTCGCTACAAAAGTTATTATGTAGTCGAATTACGTGATTTCACCCTAGACGCATCCTTAACTCCATCAAGATTCATCTTGCAAGATAATCTAGGAGGAAAGAAGAGGAAGACTACAAGGAGAAAAGACTTCCTTAGAAGTTCCCATTAAAAATTATGAATGCGGGGGAAGGGAGAGTGTTGGGGTTGGACTAGAGATGGTAATGAGACGGGTCTAGGGTCTAAATCCGGATGATCCGCCCCTATTTTGACCCACTAAGACTCACCCCATCGAGTTATCGGGGCGGGTAGACTCGTGACCCATTCTTAAGAGCTCCGGGTCTAGGGTCGGGTCAGGGCATGGCTGCTACAGAGATCTCATAAATTTACTTTATTACTATAACAATGATGTGTTAATCCTTTTATACATAAGCATTTATAACATGGATATTCTAATGTTCCATTCAGTAAGTTATGATTCGGCTTTGGTGCAAGTGGTTAAATGATTCGGCTTTGGTGCAGGATGTCACAAGTTCGAAACTTGCTTTCGAACGTTTATTTGACATGTGATATGTTGTCCCAATGATTTGTTGTATATAAAGTACCAGTTAAAAAAAATGTTCCATTCAGTAAGTTATGTGATTTTTATAATATTAAGTTGCATCATTGATAATTATATAATAACTTATGCATGTTTTTCTTGAACCGTTATCATACACCTCGTTTTTATTACCTTGCTAATCATTGTAAACACATTGATATCAATATTAATTTATCATTTAGTGAAAATCTCTTTTGCAAATAAAATAAATAAATATATGTATATTAATACATAATTTTGTATGAATATGTAAAGCTTCACCGGGTCTTCGGACGGGGCAGGTCTACCCTGACTCCTATGGGTTACGGGTACGGGACGAAAGTCCAGACCCGCAAAAGGTCTATAGGGCGGGTCTGGGGCATATAAAACCCATCCCAACCTGCCTCATTGCCATCCCTAGGGTGGACTTTTTCATTCTTCCCTCATGAAACGGTTCTGGCCACATGGAGACTTTTGTCTAATATCAAGCATTGAGGCTTCCTACACGAGTGCCCCATGAAGTCCAAGTACGTAAATTCCATAATATTGTTATGGAAAAAGTATATATGGTGGATTGACTAATATGTCATCGGACCAAAACCATAATATCCAAACATATTGTTCTCTTTGTTCCTAATCGTTCGAAAACATGAAATGAAATTATGTTAAAAATCAAGAACCATCTTTATGTATAAAAGGTTGTTAACAACTGAACACATTATTTCTTTCCATTTCAATTATCCTAACATGTTATTATTACTACCAATCAATGGGATTTATTTTAAGATCATGGTAAGACAATCTATCCTTGCCCCTGGTTGAACCAAGTACTATCACAATTTTCGGAATATAACTAGAATTGTAGATGTTCCATCATATAAAATAATACAATATGGCCCATGTTATTTTAAGTATTTACGGGATTATTAGTGCATATTAGAAGTTTGTCACACTTTTAAAAGAGAAGATGCGCAAGACTTTCAAATCTTAATATACTTCATAAAAAATTTAACTATTTATTTAGCGAAGTCATGAATATATTTTTTGTAACTTGATCTTTTTTGAAATGTCTTTTATTAAGTGATAAAAGCAAAGTAAATTTTTGTGTCTATGGTTAGATGCTTCGGCTTTGGAGTGAGAGGTAACAAAACTTGTGTAGCATGATTTGAATATATACTGATATGTAATATATTGTATACCACATAAGACTTACAGTACTAATATGTACTACCATCTAAATACCCAATTTAAAACAAAAGTATAAATATACTTTTGGTTGTTTTGTGTCAACATAAAATATTATTTCATCGATACAAACCTAAATATGTCGATAGAAAATTAGCTTATATCGACACATTAATGAATGTGTAACCCTAAAGATCTAGTGTCAAACAGAGATGTATAAGTTAAAATTTTGGATTTTGAAAATTATGTTTATTTTGACACACGAAAATTTTATGTCGACGCATTCATGTTTATGTCGACATAAAATTTTATTAGGTCGACTAATCATGATATTTGAGTTTATTTTGTTACTTATTCTCGAATGTGAACTCACGAATCTTTAGGTTTTGAATATGATTTTTCATGATAAATTACAATTTTTGATGGGTAATTTTATCAATATAAAATAATCTTATTTACATTTATTTATTCTTAAACCTTTGGATATATTTGTAAAAATATTTTTCTAAAGTTATAATATTACTATACCAAATTGTCATTACATGTATTGAATGGGTTGATCCAAGCAATTTGGTTGTCACAACCTGGTTATCTTCAAAAATAATACCTTAATGCATTTTGACACAATTTGAACCTAGGTTGCCTTACTTAATCAACAATGATGTTATCACGGCGTCACATAGTCGTTTAACATTGTTGTAATATAAAACATTCATATTTTAACAAAACACTAAATTCATCATCATTCCTTAAACGTTGTCCCTGCTAAATCAGTTGGCCTAAGCGCCTGTCCTGCTAGCCTTGCCCTATGGCTGAACATGTGTATTGGTGGTACACAACTTTTATTTGTCGAAGTTGATGTGCTATGATACAAGTCGACGAACGCTCTAGGTGAAAGAGAGGTGATGGAAGTCCACGTAGCAGAAGGTAATAGTTATTGTTATCTCTAGGTGGAAAAGAGGCCTTTTTTGCGAATATGTTCTTTCGAGTGAAGCAGGATTTTCGGTTTGATATTGGAAATTCTTGTGGAAAGCTAAGGGTTGAGAGTAGAACCGTGGAGAGTTTAATGCAAGATAAATTCCATGTAGCTTTTTAACGAGTTCACCTTCTTTCTCTTTTTAGTTACTTACTTTTTATATTAAACAATTATTAATACATAAATATTATACATGTACATACTTTCCATTCAACATTGGTTAGTAGCCATGTCAATCCTCGTTATGGAATTGAAATAATATATATTCATTTGGTACTAGAGCTACACTATTTTCAGAATCAAGTTGTAATGAAAACTCACAATTATGCGAGAAGATTGATTATATATTCCAAGAAATTTCTAAAATGGTGGAGGCCACATGGATGAAATATATGAGATGACAAGACGATATACAAATGAAAATACCCTTAAATCATAACCATCCATGGAGACCCAATGGGTGTATAAGCTGAAAGGACATGATTCGATTGTTCAGTGAAGAATTGCAGTTAATGTCCTTCATGTGGTTGAGACATGACAACATTTTTAGTGATCCAAACACGGCCCAACCTACTTAAATTCATTTTTTGTATTCCTGTAGGAAAATTAAAAGTTGTTGAGGTACCTTTTGAAACTACTTCTCCATAATAAAGAGTTCCTTTGATTCCCTTAGTGGAAAAAAAACTTCTGCCTTTACCAACTCCTACAACTGAGAAGCATCAAATTAGGTTTGAGATAACCTTCGAAGAATTAGTGAACAATGCCTGGACACAGAACACCCTCTAAATGCACTATTTTAAGTACCTAATCCTTTCATCTTCATTCCTTAGATGTGTTATGAAAATAATAGCGCTTTGCGGAAGCTTTTATTAACGGATCTTTGTCACCCAAATCACAAAGAGATAACTTGGATTGAAACAAGACGGAATTGAAATCAAAATGCAATAACACAAAATATTCCACCCAATCACGCATTCTATTTATTTACCAAAATTTTGTTTACAATTATTAGAACAAAGCTAAAGTAAACAAAATACCATATAATCAATAACCAAATTAAGAAATGGAACTAATATCTATATGCCTAAAATTGTTGGAGAAAAAGAACAAAGATGAGGAAGAGAAAATTAGCAAATAGATTTTCTACCACACTTTTACCCTTTCTTCTAGTCTCTATTTATATAATCAATTACTTAATGCCCAAGTTAACATTAGATGGCAAAAACTAATTTGATTAGCCAATTAGAGAGAGAAATAAACATTCTCAAATATGCCTATTAATTAGAGGAAACAAAATCTTCTCGTTCTTTCTTTTGCATATTTATTGCCCTCTATTTTTGATTTTGTATCATCAAAATTTAACACTCCACCTTGATGCAAAATTACATATCTCCAACATATTAAGCATGCCATATCTAGATCTATCACAAATCCTCATATCTCAACCACACTAAATTACAAACCTTTACCACCGTCTACAAGTGATGCATCTCCCACATGAGTTGCACCACACAAATTCGGTCTCAAAAATGTTTTCCACAAAGATCTCCATATTGTCTTTGTAGATTTTGCAATTCGACACCCGTCTATCACTCGATCTGAGCTTATTACCTGATCACCATCGATCCCTCGAGCATCATCAACATGAAGACCCCTGTCTAAAATATGATCTTCAATGCTAGAATCATAAGCAATGATCACATTAACCTCTCCATCTTGCTGTGGACTAGGTCCTTCAACCATCATTCGCTTTCCATTGTCGACTACATAACCAACCAAGCTATAAAGGTTTCCTTCTTCGAACACTCCTCTCATCCCTACACGACCACCTTTCTTCACTCTCAAAACTCCACCTTGAGTCTCATAAGTGTAACTACGGCGATCCAATTGACCGAGAGAAATAAGATTATGCGAAAAAGTGGGTACATGTCTCACTCCAAAGACTTCTCTAACCACATCATCATGCATACGAAATCGGATAGATCCAATACCACAAATCGGTAGCTCTTCTCTATTGGCTGTCCTAATCATGCCGACACTCTTCACATAAGAAGAAAAACAATTCACATCTCTACAAATATGAAAACTAGCTCCCGAATCCATCTTCCAAGGCTTATTTTCACTAAAGAGAACATCACAAGAAGCATCACTATCGGTCCTTCAACAAAACCTGCATGTGCATCACTACTAGTGTCACCATGCGCAACCTTTTCTGATCTCTTTTATAAGCATAACACTTGCTGTGTATGTAACCTTTCTTATTACAATAATGACAAGTGATAACACCTTTACCATTAGCGTCCTTCTTCTTCCAAATTGTATCTTTCTTCGAGTCCCTTACCACCATAGCCTAACTTTGAATTGATTTCATACCTGACTCTTTTCTTCTAAGCTACTCATTCAAAAGACTGCTTCGAACATTTTCCAGAGGTATAGTTTCATCGGTATTGGAATTACTCAATGAAACAACCAAAGTTTTCCAACTTTCTAAAAGCGAACTCATTAATAGAAGAGCCTGTAACTCATCATCAAAATTGACCTTCATATTTGCCAATTGATTTATTACATCTTGAAATCCATTCAAATGCTTTACAACAGACTTCTCTTCATCTAATCTCAGTTGTACCAACTTTCGAAACCAGTAAAGCCTTACTAGTTGCACTCTTTGACTCATACAAAGATACCAACTTGTCCCATAAATCTTCGCGGATTCAAAGCTAGCCACATGATGGAAAACTGAATCATCAAGATACTGGAGAATCAAAGCAAACGCCTTCTTATCTATCTTCTTCCATTTTCCCTCATATACATCAGAGGGCTTCTTTCCATCTCCATCAATCAGATCATAAAGATTATTGAGGTACAGAATATCCTTCATTTTAGGCTTCCAAATACTCAAATTTTTTCCATCCAAGATAGCCATCTTTGAAAACGAAATTATATCCAATTTTTCAAACCAAAATTACTCTAAGCTTTGCGATGATCTGTGCTCCGATACCAAACTGTTATGAAAATAGTAGCGCTTTGCAGAAGCTTTTATCAACAGATCTTTGTCACGTAAATACAAAGAGATAACTTGGATTGAAAAGAAGACGGAATTAAAATCAAAACGTAATAACACAAAATATTCCATCCAACCACCCACTTTATTGATTAACCAAAATTTTGTTTACAACTAATAGAACAAAGCTTAAGTAAACAAAATATCATTGAATCGATAAACAAATTGAGAACGGGAGCAAATATCTATATGGCAAAAATTGTTGAAGAAAAAGAACAAAGATGAAGAAGATAAAATTAGCAAATAGATTTTCCACCGCACTTTTACCCTCTCTTCTGGTCTCTAATTATATAATCAATTACTTAATGTTCAAGTTAATATTAGATGGCAAAAAATAATTTGATTAGCCAGTTAGAGAGAGAAACAAACACACTCAAATATGTCTATTAATTAGCTTTTTTGCATATTTATTTCTCTCTACTTGTTTGTGATTTTGTATCACCAAAATTTAACAAGATGAACCCTCTTAACTTTACCTCTCTAAAATAATTTGTAAAGTGTAATTTGAATGTACATGAAAGTATAACAGTAGGGCCAAAGTTGTTGCCTCTCTAAAATAATTTGTAAAGTGTAATTTGAATGTACATGAAAGTAAAACAGTAGGGCCAAAGTTGTTGATTGTAAATGAAGTTCAACGGTCAACCGTTTTTCATATGTTTTATTGTTTACTTTTTTATTCGTTGGTCGTGTTAGCTTGGCTTTGTGAACAACAGTACAGTCAATGGAGAAACAATATCCTAACAAAACAGGACAATTATCGCTGTGCACTCTTACGTCGGGCTATGCTCATGATGAAATCAGAATTCAGAACGAAAATGCAGCAGAAACGATGGACCAAATGACACTTGCATGGTGAAGATTCATACTGTGCACTTGCTTTTATCATAGTGCTTCATCTTTTGGCCCACTGTAGGCATTATCTTTTCTTTCTATTCTTCTCTCACTCTGTTACAGTTGCAGATAGTTTTATTTTCTTCATTCGCGTTCGCTATATTTACAGTAGAACGTACATTTTTTGCTCAAAATGCCTACTCCTTTTTTATTTTTTATTTTTTTTTAAACTTAGAAGAACCCGACGGGTCGGTAAACTTATCAACTAAACAAACATTGACATGGAATGAAATTAAGAGTTACAAAATACGACTAATTTAGGAGTTTTATTAGTAACGAGTCTTAATTGCATGCGTTACGAGCGTGTATGAGAAATTTTAGTACAAACAACATAAATTTTAAAAACGCACAACTGCATTTTCGATGGGAAGACACATAATTTGTATCAGCGGATCAAAATAACAAGTTTATTCTTAATAAAACTGAACTAATTCCTCCGTTACTATTGTATTATAGCTCCATGTATATATTTGAGTTGTCAAAATCTGTACAATTAGCAAAGTTGAAGCATCGGACACGCCCCATGCATAGACTATTTTGCATAAACAATATTCCAACATGCTATCTAAAAGAATGAAAATTTAGCATTGCTTAAAACACTGTTGTAGTCAACTATTTTACCTTTTATTTTGATAATTCCTTAAAAATAGCTCGCAAAAGTGGCTAATAGATAAAAATTCGAGGACAACTATCTGTTAAATCATAATTTATAAAGCAATTTCATAAGTAATTTTGATCAAAACTTTTAACAAAAAATCAAAGTATATCTAAAAACTTTTACTTATACCTTACTATTTGAAACCACTAAAAATTACTGTTCGGTATTTTTTTCAAAAAAGCTTCAAAATGAATTTTTGTCAAACTTTAATAACGTTCTTTTCGGGTTGTGACTAACACCATGGAATACTAAAGAATAACCTGGCCCGCAACAGACATCGGCTAAGCAAAACGTAGGGTGTAGCAGGCCATTGGGCCAAAAGCAGCATGAAGAATATAACGTTATGTGTATAGGTTAGATAGATCAAGCTTGAATAATTACAGTATACCATGTCATATATGTTGAAGTGTTTGGTGGATCATTTCAAAACGTTTGGTGCGTTAGCGTTCATCTCAAAGCTCAGGGAAACATTTTTTTTCCTACGCCTTTTATCACTTGGTATAAAAATAAAGTAAAATAGTAATGTTATATAGAATCACATTAATATGGCCGGCTTTAAACAGAACAATAGCAACAACACGATATTAATTCTTCCTGAAAAATACATCATTCATCCAATAAAAATTGCAAACCACTTATTCCCACGGTTTATGAAGGAATTGCTTTATCAATTTGCTTTTAATATACACAGAATAAGTTATATATGCATAAAGGTAAGTCATGGAATTTATGTAAATCAGTTGAAATCGACCATTCGTTCAAAAGAAAGTATTAAGAAAAATGCATCTTCTCACCCAAAATGTTTTCAAAATTCCAAAAATAAACTAGTACAAATATGTGCTATACACATGAGATTTTCAATAAATAATATAAAACATTACGTACTAAAACTTAAGTCATCGTATAAATAATTTATTCAGGGCACGATAGTTATACAATAAAGGCTAACATAAACTATTAGTATTCCTAACTTTATATACTAAGCACGCTTATTGATTTTAGAATGCAAGAGACATTCGAAAGAGTTACTAGATGTTTAACATATAAATTTTAATGTGTACATAATTCCATATGACAATATTATTCAAAATCTTGCATACAGAAATTGTTCCAAAAATGAAATAGTACAAGTGTGTTTTAAAGGAATAGCACTCTAAGAATTATCTTAGTACATTTCTTGATTTCATCTATTACTAGTTGGCTTGAAAGAAATTATAGTAGTTTTGAAACATCATATTTTTAAATTCATATAGGAAAAAACGATATAAGACGCATATGTAAAGTATAAACATTGTATAGTTTGACTTTTTGAACGATCAAACTATTTTTTCTGTTTACATCAAGTATTTATGCAAATACAATAACTTAAACAGTAAATCAATTACAACGATCCAAAACAATATAGCATGTTACCATAACAAAAAATACTTGTGAGCACCTATAAAAAATATCTTGGTTGACATTTCATTGAAAACGGTATTAACACCAACACAATCAATGAATTATACTACTAAAAATTAATTATTATTGTTGGAATAAAATTACTATAGTAGGCTATATTATTGAACATAACAAAGTAATTTAAAAAACACGAACATATACATTAAAGGCAATAAATATTTAAATGAAATTAGAAGTGATATTTAGTAAAATAATAGTTTTAGATAGGTAAGAAATTGTCGATGTCAACTTTCTTTGTAACGAACTAAATTTTGGAGGAACCATCATTTTTCAACAAATAGCAAAGATAAAATTTGAATATCAACCAATTCCATTAATAATGACTTTTTTTTTCAAATTCTTTCTAGAATGGTTAAATAAAAACATCTGTCAAACTGCTTCTCCGACCAGGCCTGATTTTACGTAGTTCCGTAAATTCAATGCTTTATTTAATAATTAACCACTTCTACATTATTTTATTCATGTGACCAACAACTATTATATTTTTTACTCTTTTTATAACATCGTGACTTCTATCGTTGATTATGATTTTTCTTTATTGTTCCAATCAGACATTGATCATAGATTTTGTTTGCTGCATTAATCCAACATTGATAACAATGCTTGTCATCTTTTTGGTACGTACATCTAGTACAACACAATATAATATTCATAACCTAGTACAATTGGTATGCATCTTACATGAAAATGATAATAAGATTTTCTAAGATATAAATTACATGATATTACCTTTGAGTATAAAGAAACGTATAAAATATAATTTTTGCATCAAAGCATGATCAATTATTACTCCGTATTTTTGGTAAATTTTATACACAAAGTTATTTAAAAACATATTTTTTGCTCGTTAGTTATATTCTAAATCTATGTTTGTTAAAGAAAAGAATAAATTCTTGTAATAATAGGTAATGAGTTCCAATCTTACAATCTTTAAAGTATGAAATGATTTGTGAAAGGTACATATCAATTGACTTTGTATGTTTCCTTATGTATTTAGGTCTTACAACGCGTTTGAATTTTAGTGATGATATATGGATTAATAGGTTAAAATTAATTCTAGATTGATTAATTCTCTCAGTGGAATTTAAATTAAAGATATGTTTTTAGTTAGCGATCTAACTAAATGCAATTGAAATTTAATTGAACCGATAGTAATAATTCCTTATGATTAACTCCTTTTTTCAATTTCATTAATACGATCCTTCATATCGAAAGTTAGTTTACATATATAAACATTATAAAAACCATGTTTTTCATCTATAATTATCTCTTAACATCTCCATATTGGAAAAAAAAAATCTAATAATAGCATAAACGATACAATTTTTTTTGGAAAATCGTGTATAATCCCCATATTGTTCTACTGAATATGATAATTTGATGGTGCATAGAAAGTATTATGAACTCGGTGTTTATTAATATGGACGATCTCAAATTTTACAAATATAAATTAGGTTGACTAAGACTATAAAACACAATAAAGAAGAAATAAATTTACAAAACATACATATAAAACCAAACATTTAACAAAAAAATTAACTTGAATACTATAGGTAGTACAAAAGTGTTGTGTGTGTGTCTATGTGTATATATATGTGTGTGTGTGTGTGTGTGTGCGTGTTCCCAAAATGTGGTATGCAAATTTATGATTTAGCTATTAACTTACTTCCAATATAATCTTTCTTACCCAACTTGATTTTTTATGAACTTATGTATGAGAATGGAAAAAAGGATCAGCTTTTTCTACAATTGATTATTCCGAACAATTAGGATAACATAGTACCTAAATATTGACAAACTAACAATGTCCATCTAAACAATGAAGGAAGCTAAGCTCATAATCAAACTAATTCAATAAATATAAGTAGAAATAAAAATTTGAAATAAAAATAAGAATGCAAAAAGTAATTCAACTTTATTTATAACAAATTTTGAAAAGCAATTGAAGATTCTATGTATCCATGTATTTATAATCCAATATCCATCTACAAAGAAAATGAAGGAAACTAAATTTGTGATTATATCAATCAAAATAAAAATCATTGGAAAAATAAAGTTTCAAACAAAAAATTCAAAGAAAATATCGTTCCGAAATCTAGAAGAAAAATAACAAATTCGACCTTAAATTAGATAAACATATAGGTAATTAAATGTGATCAAACCTCTAACTTTATACTCGACCGATCAAATAAACCAAGAATTTTTTACTTTTAAATAAATTTTTCATAAAAAGTCAAACTTTAATAACAATAGGTAGAAACATACCGATTGGAGCATCCAATGAAAGATGGAAGAGAAAATTCAATGACTACAATGAAAGGTAAAAGAAAAGACAAATAACAAAAGGAGAAAACTTTCCACTTGAATTTTAAGGTTAACCAACTTAGGAGAAGATGTTAGTTAAGAATTCAGGATTTATTTTAGATTAAAAGAATAAGGAAATGGAAGTAAAAGGAGAAATGAATTGAGACTTTATTTTGATATTTTAACGAACAAATTACCTACAACAAAAGAAAATCAACCACATTAACTTTTTGGAAAATGGTACCGTTTAGCTTGGTTTTTCTAATCATAATTTTATAAAAATGATCACTTGTTGGAAACCAAGAATGTTTTGTTTACATATAATTTTCTTAAGAGGTCAACCATGATCCGTATAACCCAAACTAATATTGAGAGAAATAAAAATTACATACCCAAAACCATGGTGCATGCCATGAAAGATGAAAGAGAGAATTCAACAATTGGAACTAAAGTTAGTAGAAAACGCAAACAACAAAAGGATTAATCTTTCTACTTGGATTTAAAGGCTAAAAAATTCTAAGAGAATGTATTATTTAAGGAATAAATATTTTATTTCAAATAAAGAAGATAGGAAAATTAAAGTAAAATGAGTAATGATTTGAGACTTTATTTAACATTCCAGAGAACAAATTACCTACAACTTAACAAAGGTAAATTATATTGAAACATCAAGAAATACTATACCTATACCAAAAATCTTAATAGATCATTATACACCAATTTTTACTTTACCCACACCGTAAAAATTACAACGCTATTCGTACCTTTCGATAAAATTACATTTTTAACCTTACTCTTCAATTTTTCTGTTTTAAAACAAGGTTTTCAGATAAGAAGTAAATACAATAAATTCAACTTTACATGTTCAGGTAAATTATCATATCTTCTAATTTGTTTTAATCCTTAATTAGAAAACTATCGATACATGTTTCAAAAATCATTATCTCAATTTTGTTGATTTGAAAGGAAAAAACAATAAAGGAAAAGAAAAGACAATAAAATCATTATCTCTTTTATTTGTTCCATTTCAAGCTTGTAGGGAAATTCATAATTAAACGTATTAGTGTTTGTTTTTGTTTTTATATAACATATGATTTTATTTTAACGAGTTACAAAAATAGATGTTGATGTTGTAATAAAGAAAAAATAAAAATTTGTCCTAAAATTAACTTCGTAAATACAGGTGCATGTTAAGAAATTTTCGTTTTTTGAATAGAACTAGCCCTAAAAAAAAAACCACGATAACATTATGGAAATGGTATCTTTCAACTTGATTTTTTTGATCATGCTTCTGCAAAAGTTATTATTTTTTTGTGCAACTAAATGTTTTGTTTTATATAGTAATGTTCATAAGAAGTCAACCCTAATTCTTGTATGCCAACCAATATAAAGAAAAATAATATATTACATATCCAAAATCATGGTGCATGCCATGAAAGAAGGAAGAGAGAATTCAATGATTGCAATCAAAGCTAGAAAAAAACACAAAAAACAAAAAGAGAAAACTTTTCATTTGGATTTAAATGTTAAATTCTTTTTGAAGATATTACTTAAGGATTAAAAATATTATTTTATACAGAAAGTAAAAAGAGAAATGAATTGGAACAAAAATTGATAATGCAGATACAACAACACAATTAAATAGATATAAAAATTTAACCAACTAGAATTGATGGAAAATAGGTAAAAATATAATAAATTCTAAAATAAATCAAAGGTATGTGTATTTAAACTACCATAGATGTTGAATCAAAATCCTTTTCAATTTCTTCACTTTAACATTTTAACAAATATATTACCTGCAGCTAACAAAGATCAAATTATACACAACAAAAGAAAAGCAACCACGTTCAAATTTTGTGAAAATGATACCATTTAACTTGATTTTTCTAACCATGTTTCTATAAATAAGATCACTTATTAGAAGACAAATAAAATTTTGTTTTACATATAAATTTCTTAAGAAGTCAACCATGATCCTTATAAGCAAACTAAATTGAGAAAAATAAAATATTACATACCCAAAACCAGGTGCATGCTATGAAAGATGGAAGAGAAAATTTAATGACTGTAACCAAAGTTATAAGAAAACATAAACAAAAAAAGGAGCAAACTTTTTACTTGGATTTAAAGGTTGAAAACGCTAAGAGCAAATATTATTTAATATTAAAGATTTTATTTCAGATTAACAAGATGGGAAAATGAAAGTAAAAGAAGAAATGGACTGAGATTTTATTTTGACATTTCAGAGGACAAATTACCTGTAATTAAACAAAAACCACATTAATTTTATGGAAATGGTATCTTTCAACTTCATTTTTTTAATCGTACTTCTACAAAATGATCACTTTTTGTAGACTAACAATTTTTTTTAATATAGTAATTTTCTTAAGAATTCAATTCTAATAAGCAAAATAACATATCATATATCCAAAACCATGGTGCATGCTGTAAAAGAAGGAAGAGAGAATTCAATAGCTGCAATCAACACTTTCCATTTGGATTTAAATGTTAATTTTTTTTGAAGATATTACTTAAGGATTAAAGATCTTATTTTAGATAGAATCGATGAGGAAATAAAAGTAAAAAGAGAAATGAATTGCGAAAAACATTGATAATATAGATACAACAACACAACTAAATAAATACAAAATTTAACCAACTAGAATTGATGGAAAACAGATTAAAAAAAATAATAAATTCTAAAATAAATCAAAGGTTGTGTATTGAAATTACCATGGATATTGAATCAAAATCCCTTCCAATTTCTTCACTTTGACATTTTAATAAATATATTACCTACAACTAAAGATGACAATTACACTAACTTTTTGGAAGAATGAAATCTTTTAAATGACCACTTGCTAGAGACTAAGTAATTTTTTATTTTACACATTAATTCTCTAAAAGAACCAACCCTAATTCCTATAAACCAAACAAACAAAAAATAAAATATAACATAGCTAACATCATGGCCCATACTATGAATGATGGAAGAGGTAATGAGGTAGTTCTACGACTATAACCAAAGCTAGAAGAAAACTCAAAAAACAAAAGCAGCAAAATTTTCATTTGGATTTAAAGGCAAAAACATAGGAGATGATAATTTTAATGATTTATTATTACCAGATGGATTTTTTGATCTTTTATTACCGTCATATGATCATGTATGTATGTACTTTGTATCAGAAAGTGTAAAGGCAGAATGTATAACTGCCTAGTCTGATAGTTATAGTATTTTTTTGTAACTCTGATAACTCTTTACAATGGGTAACCTGATGTACTATATTATCGTCATATGGAGTAACATGATGTACTATATTATTATCATATTATATGTAACCGTTCCTACGTGAGACTTTTTTATTCTTTTCCGTTCTGCTCTATTTTTTTACCCCATGACAACTCTCCTTTCGGATGCTTGGGCAATGACACACGAACACCAAGAATATGTTAAGTGACGTTCTCAAGGGTTAGAAAGGTGGGTCGACACACCGTTAATGAACGATATTGCAAATAATCAATGTTGAAAGAATGATGATGAAACTATGCCGAAAGAATGAAGATAGATCAACGTCAAAGGCCCATGGTGTGGCATCTCATCAATAAAGGGCCATATACAATACTATATGCCATATATAGAGTCTATTGATTAATATCAAATCTCTTACATCTCTAAACAATGTCGTAATTAATTGGTGTTATAGTAACGTAATTTATGCCGCATTTTATCAATGAAGAATCATATATGATGTCGCAACTCGGCAATACCACATCTTATTGATACCGAATACCATTGATACCGCCTGTTACTAGTCCCGCTATATAATAATGCCCCGTATTATTGCTACCAAGGTCATCTGATTGTTGACGCTACTTCAATAATGCTACCATAAGACAATGCCACCCATTGTCATTACATTGACAAGTAATGCAGCACCTTGTTGATGGCGCATTTTATCAATCCTTAGAGGAATTCATGCATCTATAAATGTGGTAATGATGCCGGAAGTCATCAATATCCACTGAAGTTACTATGCCACTCTTTCTCAATACCTCTCCATATCATTGCCACTCCTCATCCATGATTAATGTCGCCTCCAGCTAATGCCACCACTAACTAATTAAGAGTGTTTCGACACTCATAGTTATTGATGTTGAATGTCTTTATTATTGAGATGATGTCATAGTTCTGCTACTTACCAAGGAATGTCGAATGTCATCATGAGCAAGGCCTAGCACCATGCAACATTAATGTTGTCAAAATCAATGCATACTAAAGTCAATCCACTATGCCACACTTCTACCCCTATAAATACAGACCTAGGGGTACGAGAGAAGAGGCGATCATTTCTTTTCTCCACTTTTAAAATTAGATCCTTGTAACCCTAAATTGATTTGGAGAAAACTTGGATTTAATTGTAACCATGCTCAATTTGTGAATAAAGACTTGGACATGCCTATTGCCTTGATTTGTGAACTTTGGACAGTATTAGACATGAATATACATATAATGAATCTCTTTGGTCCCAAAACAATTGTGATGCAATTTCACATAAAATCACATGAACTTTGGACTAAACTAGTGTTTATATACATAGCCTCTATATTGATTATTACATATGGACATTGAACCATGAACATAAGCACCGCTTATTCACTTCATTAACACACTTAATAGGATATTGCGCATATCACCACGTATCTTCTCTCTCCTTTGGATATATGACTTTGAATGTTCTATACCCAAAGACCATATAGATTCTCGAATATATTATTCGAAGTGACCTTAAGGACTCTCGAATATCTGTTCCAAGTGACCTTAAGAGATCTCAAATATCGTATTCCAAGAAATCATATGGGCCTTTGGATGTGAAACATCTAAAGCCCATGGGCAGTATGAATCTACTTCCTAATAATATTATCTTGTACTTAGCCTTAAATGCTAAGCCCATTTTTGAATTAATCGACACCAACTAAGCTATACTTAGTCGCGTAATCATATGTGCTTGAATCAAGGTTTGGTTCATCATCCTTGGCACCATGGAAGTTATACCAATTATTGGTTTAACAAAAACATACACCTTTGTTATGAACAAGACTGACTATAGAGTTAAGTATATGTAACAAATTACGTAATTACTCCTATAACTTACTACTAACCTTTTCATTTTGTACTTGAATTCTCAACCATTCCCTCTCTAATTTCATCTTGTTCCTCATTGATTTCAAAAATATATTTCTATTAGAGGTTTATAGTATTATCATACCGAAACTGTAAGAATATGTATTGGAGATACAATTGTTTGCAATGAGAAAGGTTTTCTTGCCGCCCGTGGAAAGTTAAGAGGAAATATGTATCTTGTCACCCGTGAAATTGCAAGATCGTAACGATCTTCTTGCCATCCATGGAAAGCAAGGATGCAATAGTGGAAATTCTTTATGGGGGTTTCAGGACCCGGCGAAGGATTGGATATTCGAACCAGTATAAATATCCTGGTATCATTTACCTTACTATTTTTGCTTTGCTTTTACATTTACTTTCCGATTATATGCCTTTTTTGTGGTTTGATTACTTACCTTCGTAGATAAACTTTAAATTCATAAGTTAATTTTCAAAAAGTTAATATGCACTATTTACCAATTCTTGCGTATTAGTGACCGTAAAATCCATTCCCCATCATTGTGTTTGAGCATCTAATGACCCACAAAACGTTCACATTTATTAATTTAAGTTAGCATAACCTAAAAAGTTCATTTTTAAGGTATAATTTAAGATATCATAACTTAAAGACAATTTGGAGAATGAGAAATACAAGATCTACTTATAGAAGATTATGGACAATTCAGATCTTGTAAAATATCTCAATGTACTGATTCAGCTCTTACCATTCTCCCACTAAAAATTTAAAACTTTTCAATATTCTATTATACATTTACATGGACGGCCTAAATATTAAATAAACTTAGAATACCATTTGATTATTTTAGGCTCATTTAATACACAAACAAACGCACACGCACACACTATTTTTAAACAATTTTAGTTAAATCTCAACTTATAATAATAAATAAATATTCTAACTGCCGTATTAATTTCACTAAGGAATCAAGAGAAAAATTTGTGCTTAGGAGACACAATTGTTTTAAGTTTTGTTGTTATTGTGAAATACCATGTCGAGTCTTCGCGGAGTTGGATGAGTCATTTTTGAGGAGTTCGGGTGGTTGTGTAAAACACATTCCTTCAAGTTAAGCGAAGACAAGTTTGTGGAAATTCCTAAGGATTCCTACTGGAAGTAGACATAGGACGTGAGCTCAAACCATATGAAAATATCAGTGTGCCTTTTCTAATTGATTGATTTTATTTATGTTGCATATATTATAGTTAACTTAGCTTTCATATAGCTTGATATCATTTATTCGGTTAAGTTATACTTCCTGTGTTAACAAATACTAACTGGTCATAGAGATCGATCCACCTCAAATTATCACATGATATTTTTTTTCAAAGGTTTAAAAATAGTCTAGACTTATAAGATATTTATGATGCTTTCCAAGCCTTTAGATGCACATTTAATTTTCAACGCATCCAAATTGGAAACATGGCACATCACCCAGATGTCGCATCCTAATGAAGTGATTCAAATTAAATCTTTGGAACATGACATGCCCGACGTGTCATGGTTGAAATGTTATTTTTCTCCTTTCCTCTCTTATATAACTCGCTTCGCCCATTCATCTTCCGCCATGGCCACCAATCCGAAGGTCAAACCCTTTTTTTAACTTCATCCAGTTACATTTTGAGGTATTATTTTTTTATGTTTACTTTGCTATTGTTTATAGATATACTTTTATTAATCTTATGTTTCTGAAATTTTCCTGAATTTCATTAATCTCCTCCATCGGATCTTCGATGCAAACCGTCATCGACTGAAAATTCCTAGATAACTCTTACTTTCATCGATAATTACCCTGCACGACTAGCTACTCATGACAAACGAGTTGGCATTTGGTACGAATGGTTATGGTCATGTTCAGTTAGTTCTTACCCCTTAATTTCACTGCCACCCACATAGGTTACAGATGGGACAATTCAAAACATATTTTGTCGCTATGGAACTAAATGCTACAAATTGATGGTAGCGTTTAGTCGGTTAAACTCAATTGCGTTCTAGGAGAAGACAAATTATAATAGACTACTGCTTCCTTATTTCATTGATTCAAAAACCATGCTCCCTTGAAATTCAAGCATTTGGCTCAAATGTATGACACTGCAATAAAGAATCGAAAGAGCATTTATAATGGTTCTTCAATGTCTCCTTTCCACCACGACACCTAGCCATACTCTAGCATCCTTATAGAACGAATTATTCTCCAATCCCATCGTCAACACTCATCCCCAACACTCCAGAGTAGGCTCCGATGTTGCTTCATCATCTGAGGCTAAGAATTCAAGATTCGCCTCTTTGGGAGGGGAAGGTTAGAATTCAAATGTGTCCAAACAAACAGTTGAACATTGTGTAACGACCCGTAATTTTTGGTAATTAAAAATAGTTGATTTAATAAGATTTTGGTAATTAAATATTAAATGAAATAGAAATTGGTTATTTAATGAGGATGTAATAACTAAAATTAATGGTAAGAATGTTAATTTAAGCTAATTATTGATAGAATGAATGAGATTACAATAAATTAAAATAATGTAAATGTTATGCTTGGTTATAAATTTAATATAAGAAAGTAAAAGAAAATATTAAATTAACCAAGGAAATAATACGTTGATTAATAGTAATTGAATGAAATTTGTATTATAAAAGTAATTGTAACATTTGTTTGTAAGTAATAAACTTATAAATGAAATTAAAAGAATAGTGAGAATTAATATAAGTTACACGTTATTTAGTTAGTTGAACTGAATTTGGAAATTAATTGTGATTAAAATTGAAATCAAATATGGTCATGGGTAAATCACTTAACTTTGGATTGATATCTAAGTTTGTTTAAATTATTGTAACTGTTTAACAAATCAAAAATGATGGAATTTGTGAATTATTAAATTTGAAATGAAAAAGTGATTTAATTAATTAAATATTAATTTAATTCAATTTAATAATGTGAAATATAGCCATTTTGGTGACTGGCTCGGATTTCAACGAAATCAGTTTCGTCGGATTCGTAAGGGTGAATTATTTTAGGATTTCAAGTTTCTAACGATAGGAGTTGTCGTTTGATCGTACGGGCTCGATACGCCTAGAAATCAATTAAATTTAAATCTATTGAAATCAATTTGAATTAAGCTGAATTTAACATAACTTCTTCATACGATGGAATTAGGACAAACATGTTCCATTAAGTTTAAAATATTCAAAAGCATCTATTTTGATATATGGGTTGACTCATTTTCGTTCTGGAGTCGAAACGGGCTCTTCGGGCAATATATCGTTAAAAACCTAAATCGATCTATCCATTTGTTCCTATATTCTATTCTGCCTATATATATCCCGTTATAAACCCTAGCAGCCTTTCTATTTCTCATTTCTATATTTATAGAAATTTATGTTGCTCCTCTCTCTCAATGGCTGAAAACCCTAATTTTCACGATTCAATTTCAATACAAAATTCAACCTCAAAAATTCAAACTCCTCAATACATATCAAATTATATATCGATCTGAAACTATCTACGAGCGCATTCCAATTCTATGATTTCTTTTTCGATTTGGATCATGTTTTGACCAGAATTTATGTGACGCCCCACCTCTATGCTCACAATAAAAAAGGTTATTATATGGAATAATGTCTGCTATTGCGAAGAATAAGGCTTATTAGAAGCGTCCATCAGTATGTTATTCCTTAGACGAGTATTGATTACATAGATAGGAGTTGTGTAATTACTCCCAAAGATATAAATTCAATCCAAATCTAAAACGAAACTACGGTGGCTAAAGAAAAATACAGAACAACTCATAATAACAACAACACTGATAAGTATAATCACATCAGAACAGAATTATCAGATATATAGCGGAAGACAAGTCTGGGTACATGCTACAACAATCGATGGTTCACACGAACCAAATGTACATATACAAAGACATCAACACACAGGAGACGATAGTCAATACACCAAAAGTACACCTCAAAGACTAGACAAAAGATGGAGTGAAATCCCAAAAGCTGAAGCTGCAACTGAATCAGAGATAGCGACTATCGTGAAATAACTCGGTCTGACCCGAGTATTATTTAAAAGAAAATAATAAATGGATCGGTCTAATTTAAACTTCAGAAATAAGTGTATGATAAACTACACTTAAGCAATTAATCATAATCTCGAATGAGATTATACAACACAGATAATCAACATAGTTCAAATAAAGAATTCTCAATTTAAACTCCATCAAAATCAATAATCTCGAACGAGACTATTCAATATAAATAATCACCATAGTTTAAATGAAGAATTCTCAATTTAACTCCATCAATATCAGCTTTTAAATTCCCAATTGAATTCAAAATGGCAATACGCAAATTTATAATCTCGGATGAGACTATACACAAAATTATACTCTCGGATGAGACTATACACAAAGTTATAGTCTCAGGTGAGACTATACAACATAGTAATCAGCATAGTTTAAAGGAAGAAATCTCATTAAACATCATCAAAATCAACTTCCAAATTCACAATTGAATTCAAAGCAGAAGTACGGAAAAATCTAGAAATCAATTAAGATAACTAGACAAATCACCAATCACAAAATCTAGAAATCAAAATAAGATAACTAGAAAATCAACATAAAAGATGGATCGATCCCAGCAGATGGCGAGTTTTAGCTACGCCACACGTGCATCTCATATGGCCGAAGCCTACCAAGTACTATAATTTTTGGCGTCCAACAAATGACCCGAAGGTCCAACAAATGACCCGAAGGTCTAGTACTGGTATTGACCCAAAGCTCCAAAATATGACCCGAAGGTCCAACAAATGACCCGAAGGTCCAACAAATGACCCAAAGGTCCAGCAGAGTGGCTCGAGTGGCTCGAAAGCCCACAAAATCGTCAAAATCATCAAACATCAGATAATTCAATTAACGAGTTCGGAATTAACCGAAATAGTAAAAGTATGGTTCCATACTCCGCACTTTTGCTAAATCGTTTAAATCTCTTCATCGTTTCCTTGAAAGTGCAAAATTGTGTATTATATATAAATAACATTTTACGTTCTCAAACGGACAAGTCCGGAATTAAGAGAATCAGTAAAAGTAAGGGTTCATAGTCCTTAATTTTACTGAAGCGTTTAAATCGCTTGCTCATTCTTTTGAAAGTGCAAACTGTAAATTTTTTTGGAAACAGTTTTATTTTAAAACACGTGATTAAAACGGCAACTATAGTAATTTCGACGAGGAAATTGCGCTTCATAAAACACCGTAAAAACGGATATCAAACCAGCGTTGCGGGATAACCGCTTGAAAATTCACTTTAAAATTGACGGTTACTGAAGTCAAAACAACAGTAATTTTTATTCGTCAAAAATATCATCAAAACAACACGCTTCAAAAATATACTACTGGCGTAAAAAATTCCGTTATAAAAATAACGGCGTAAAATACGTTTTAGAATTTAATATCGGTTCAACGCGAATTAAATAGTGGGCTGCACCACTATAAAAACAAAAATATTGCACTGCTCAATATACCCGTGCACTACAATATACACGCACGAATTAAAACTAAATATGCACAAAATGAAATTGACAAAATAATAAAAGTGACCGGCATGAATACATGTACACAATATAATTTTGTATGCAAGTTAAATAATGGTTTTGGACAACATTTTATTTGGTGATGCACGTTAGTGCATTTTGTGTGCAAATTGAATAATTATTTTAAAGTACATGGCATTGGATGTACAAACCAATGCAACAAAAGAAGGGATACTATTCACATAAAGAAGATTTTCAGTTAACTCCAAAATAATGCGCTCCATTGCATATTGCGCATGACCAACTCTAAGGCAACTGATCAATAAAAGATGAGAGGAAATAGGCAACAGGCGTACGAAATGGCTACGGCGTGAACAAAATAAAGTGCAACTGGCAATGGAGATGCATGGCTTATTCTTTATATTATAGCCTACTCTACACCAAATGGTACATATATGTTTAATAATTTTGCATGCTACTAGTTTATAGAACAAAGTCAAGTTGTACTTACTCAAATGAATGTTAGTCAAAAAAGGCTAGGCTATATATACACAAAACGAGACCATTATATTTCAAAAGCATAAATGTGTCAGTTTATTATCATACACATGTGCCTGGATTTTAAATGGTCAGGCCATAACATATAAAAGCAAAACATGGACAGAAGGAGAAGTGGAGTAGCAAACAACACGGAAGTGCTCAATAACCATGAAGCAATAACCTGGCTACACAAATCTAAAGGCAACTAAATCCAAAGTATACAAAACGTAGTGGTTTTATGGCTAACGCAGAGCAATGAGGAGGGAAGGAGTGATCTGAAGCTCATGCTCCAGACTCAAACCGGTCCATCGGCCATAAGGCGTCGGTTGACTGATGGGGAATGCTGAAGCATGGTGCTTCAGCCATACTATTCCCAACGACGATTTTGTGCATTTCCGATTAATGCTTAGATGATTGCCACTCTAAAAGTTACGTCTATAAACTACTAGTGCTGAAGCTAGGTAATGCAAACCTATGCCACACCAATTATAATTATTCTAAACATGTTACAATAAAATATTGATAGACAAAGGCAACAGGTTTGCAAAGTATTGAAGAACAGAGATCACAAATTTATCACTTAAATTTACAATCATGCAAACCCTATTTTAATCAACCATATAAGCATGTAGAGACCTGGAGAAAGATTTTGTGAGAATTAACTCACCGTAGTTCGGTTCAAAAATTAACTAGCAACCGAGAATCCAAGAAGCAGGAAGAATTTTGAGTTGCTATTAACCTGTTTGCCGAGCTACTGGAAGAAGAAATGAATAAACGAAAGAGGCAAATGCTACTAAAAAATGAACAAAAGAAAGGAGGCAGCTTACTTTTCTTCTCTTTCATTTTTGCACAAGTCAAAGAAAAATGAGTGTGCTGGCTTTCATTTTGTATAAATGCAATTAATGTAAACATGCTCATGTGAATAAAAAGGATGCGACTATACTAAATGATGATGGAAAAGTACGCACTTGCTTTAGATAGTAAGTGACGACAGCAAAACAAAATTTTGTTCATACTTGCCTTTGAAAAGAATGTGATTACACAAGGTAATGTTTCAACTTCTGTTTTATAAAACGGACCATTCATTCTCACACGCAAAGGAAAAAAGCAACTGACTTAGAAATGGATTTTCATCATCATTTTTTTCTTTCGAATTTTTATTTTTAAAATTTCTAATTAAAATATTTATTACGACGGTAATTCAAAAATCACGGTCGTTACAGACTTTCCCTCTTATAAAAGTTGCGTCTCCGCAATTTTCATACTAGAGGTAGTCAATACACAAGTAATTCATCTCAACAAAGATTCAAAATGGAAAATATGAATAATAATGCTCACCCCCACCCGAAGAGGAGAGAAAAACCAGATAAGAACGCTCGATGAATTCTCCGGTTTCCCAAGTGCAATCTTTGGGGTTTGCGGACCATTGAATTTTGACAAGCAGGACTTCTTTATTCCAAAGGCGTTTAACCTCCGAAGCTAGCACATGAATAGGATTTTGCACCATAGACAAGTTGGATGAGATCTCAAGATCTTGCAACATATGGGGATCAATAATAAAATATGAATCTCGAAGGCATCGACAAAGCTGGGATACATGAAATACGTCATGAATTCCCGAAAACTGAATAGGTAGCGATACGTGATAAGCAACTGGGCCAATGCATTCCGTAATAGAAAATGGTCCAATATATCAAGGAGCCAATTTCCCGAAGCTACTAAAACGCACCACACCCTTCATCGGGGAAACACGAATGAATATGAGATCGCCAACAGAAAATTCCAAAGGCTTCCTATGATGATCGGCCTAAGATTTCAGCCTATTCTGAGCCTCTTTCATTCTCCGTCTAATAATATCAATTCTCTCAGAAGATTAACGAATATAGTCGGGGCCGAGAACTAACTTTTCGCCCGATTCCACCCAACAAGATGGTGATCGACACGGCCTTCCGAAAAGGCTTCAAAAGGAGCCGTACCGATACTGGATTGGAAACTGTTATTATAAGAGAACTCAACAAGAGATAAGTGGTCTTCCCATCTACCACAAAATCAAGAAGCTGTCCGATTGGACTTGATAGGAATAAAATGGGCTGATTTGGTCAATCGGTCAACAATCACCCAAACACTAGTATGGCCCGACCTCGAACGAGGTAAACCATCAATGAAGTCCAAAGGAATTTGATCCCATTTCCATACTGGAATCTCAAGAGGCTGCAAAAGACCACTAGGATGCTGGTGTTCTGCTTTAATAATTTGAAAAGTCATGCAACGACTCACATAACTTGCAACATCACGCTTCATACCCTCCCAAAAGTATAAGCGTTTCATACCAGCATATATCTTACTACTACCTGGATGGATAGTATACTTGGAACGATGACAGTCGTCAAGAATGTCATTTCTAAGATCAGAAACACTAGACACGATCAACCTATCCTTCTTTCGAATACAACCATGAACATCAATATCGAAATCCCTTAGATCATCACTTCGGGATTTCGATTTACAACTCTGAATAAGATAAGCAACATCTGGATCTTGTTTCTGGGCATCAGCAACATGATCCAACAAACTAGGATGAGGTTCCATGCTAAATAAAAGCACGGAAGAATCAGAAACTGAAGAACGGTTTCTAATAACACAATGAGATAAAGCTTCCAATATATTCCACTCTGCCAGCATCATAGAAATAACAATTTGCTGCTTGCGACTAAGCACATCACAACTTTATTACCCTTATCAGGGGTATACTGAATATCGAAATCATATGAAGCAAAAAATTTGAGCCAACGTTGTTACCTCATATTAAGTTCCTTCTTGAGTGAAAAGATATATCAGAGATTTGTGATCAGTGAAGAGAACAAAATGCTCGTCCAATAAATAATGTCGCCAAATCTTTAGAGAAAAGACTATGGAGGCTAACTCCAAATCAGAGGTAGCATAACGAATTTCATTAGGCTTTAGTTTTCTAGAAGCATAGGTAACTACTCTCTTTTCACATAAGAACAGCACCGAAACCAATACGGCTAGTATTGGTACAAATAATGAAGTCTTGGTTCACTTCAGGAATCACAAGGATAAGAGTATCGGAAAGAGTTCTTTCAAATAATCTTCTTTCCTGAAAAGCTAAAACTTCCAAAATTACAATTATCTTTATGAAATCATTTTCTGGAAAAATTTACTTTTTATAGATTAATGTATTGTGTCAAATTGTCTCATCAAAGCGTTTAGGAGATTCCTATCGATAACGTTGATCAATCGCATCGACCAGAATTCTTAAAGCACTCAATGGGCAATAAAATCACAAAATCGCCTTCTATTTGATAAACACAAATCCAATTGTACTTGTAAATTAAATCTTAAGAAAAAGATTTGCAAAATTTTAAATTGCTGTTTTCGTCCAAAATCAATAAATACACAAATGGAGTCATCAAGATATTCGTAGAATACTCGATTCACAAAATGGATGAAATAAGCTGGGCAAACTAAATGACATAATCAGTTATTCATAACAATCATAACGAGTGTGGAATGCGGTAAGTGGAATGCTAACTTCCGCAACTCGTAGCCAAATGAAAACCGGTAGCAAGATCGAGTTATAAGAAGAGCTAGAACGAATAAATCGTTTGGCTTCCAATTCAGATAATTGTTGCTTGAGTTCCTCATTTTCCTTAGCGGACATCCTCGTGGGAGGATGGCTGACAGGATGAGCATCAGAGATAAGATCAATCTGGAACTCAATTACTCTATTCGACGGCACTCTTGAAATAGGCTCAAAGACAACAGAAAAATCACAAACAACTGGAATATTTAGCTATAACAACCTCTGATTCGAAGGAAGAAATGATAGCATTCGAAGCATGTTCAAAATATAATAGATAACTGCTTGATAGCATCGGGATGCTTGAGATATAAAGTTCATTCAGGACACAGGATTTGAACTTCATAATGGATGAGCCAATCCATTCCCAAAATCATATCAAAACCAAGACGATTCATAACATGCAGATTTGCATGAAAGGAGAAACAACATAGAATAATCCCAACATCAACACACATCAAACAAGAGTAGCGGATCCTCCAATAGGATTCACAATCCTCAAAGGGTCGTAAAGACTAACAACATCCAAAGGAATAACATCAACAAGCTCCTTCGATACGAAAGAATGTGATGCACCCGTATCGAAAAGAACTCTAATAAAATGGCAATGAAATAAAATAAAACCTTCCAAAACCAAAGATTGATAAGGAATTTAACTAATGGAATACTACGGGGATATGAGATTTATCCCTAGACATACTCCAATCTGTTAAAGATGATAAAGGTTTAAGAACATCAAAAGAATCGATTAGAAAGGCACGAACAAAACCCTTGAATAATTGTAACACATGTTCCATTCTGCTTTTGTTCTGTGGTTAATATAATTTGTCAGCTATGATACCAAGCTGTGACGCCCCACCTCTATGCTCACAATTACAAAGGTTATTATATGGAATAACTTCTGCTATTGCGAAGAATAAGGCTTATTAGAAGCGACCATCCGTATGTTATGCCTTAGACGAGTATTGATTACATCGATATGAGTTGTGTAATTACTCCCAAAGATATAAATTCAATCCAAATCTAAAACGAAACCGCGGTGGCTAAAGAAAAATTCAGAACAACTCATAATAACAACAACACTGATAAGTATAATCACATCAGAACAGAATTATCAGATATATAGCGGAAGACAAGTCTGGATACATGCTACAACAATCGATGGTTCACATGAACCAAATGTACATATATAAAGACATCAACATACAGGAGACGATAGTCAATACACCAAAAGTACACCTCGAAGGCTAGACAAACGATGGAGTGAAATCCCAAAAGCTGAAGCTGCAACTGAATCAGAGATAGCGACTATCCTGCAATAACTCGGTCTGACCCGAGTATTATTTAAAAGAAAATAATAAACGGATCAGTCTAATTTAAACTTCAGAAATAAGTGTATGATAAACTACACTTAAGCAATTAATCATAATCTCGAATGAGATTATACAACATAGATAATCAACATAGTTCAAATAAAGAATTCTCAATTTAAACTCCATCAAAATCAATAATCTCGAATGAGACTATTTAACATAAATAATCACCATAGTTTAAATGAAGAATTCTTAATTTAACTCCATCAAAATCAGCTTTTAAATTCCGAATTGAATTCAAAACGGCAATACGCAAATTTATAATCTCGGATGAGACTATATACAAAAATATAATCTCGGATGAGACTATACACAAAGTTATAGTCTCGGGTGAGACCATACAACATAGTAATCAGCATAGTTTAAAGGAAGAGATCCCATTAAACGTCATCAAAATCAACTTTCAAATTCACAATTGAATTCAAAGAAGCAGTACGCAAAAATGTAGAAATTAATTAAGATAACTAGACAAATCAGCAGTCACAAAATCTAGAAATCAAAGTAAGATAACAAGAAAATCAACATAAAAGATGGATCGACCACAGCAGATGGCGAGTTTTAGCTACGCCACGCGTGCATCTCATATGACCGAAGCCTACTAAGTACTATAATTTTTGGCGCCCAACAAATGACCCGATGGTCCAACAAATGACCCGAAGGTCCAACTAATGACCCGAAGGTCTAGTACTGGTATTGACCTGAAGGTCCAACATATGACCCGAAGGTCCAATAAATGACACAAAGGTCCAACAGAGTGGCTCGAAAGCCCACAAAATCGTCAAAATCATCAAACATCAGATAATTCAATTAACGAGTTCGGAATTAACCGAAATAGTAAAAGTATGGTTCCATACTCCGCACTTTTGCTAAATCGTTTAAATCTCTTCATCGTTTCCTTGAAAGTGCAAAATTGTGTATTATATATAAATAACATTTTACGTTCTCAAACGGACAAGTCCGGAATTAAGAGAATCAGTAAAAGTAAGGGTTCATAGTCCTTAATTTTACTGAAGCGTTTAAATCGCTTGCTCATTCTTTTGAAAGTGCAAACTGTAAATTTTTTTGGAAACAGTTTTATTTTAAAACACTTTTTTTAAAACACGTGATTAAAACAGCAACCACTAAGCAATTTAAACGAGGAAATTGTGCTTCACAAAACACCGTAAAAAGGATATCAAATCAGCGTTGCGGGATAACCGCTTGAAAATTCACTTTAAAATTGACGGTTACTGAAGTCAAAACAACAGTAATTTTTATTCGTCAAAAATATCATCAAAACAACACGCTTCAAAAATATACTACCTACGTAAAAATTTCCGTGATAAAAATAACGGCGTAAAATACGTTTTAAAACGTAACACCGGTTCAACGCGAATTGAATAGTGGACTGCACCACTATAAATTCAAAAATATTGCACTGCTCAATACCCGTGCACTGCAATATACATGCGCGAATTAAAACTGAGTATACACAAAATGAAATTGACAAAATAATAAAAGTGACCGGGATGAATACATGTACACAATATAATTTTGTATGCAAGTTAAATAATGGTTTTGGACAACATTTTATTTGGTGATGCACATTAGTGCATTTTGCATGCAAATTGAATAATGATTTTAAAGTACATGGCATTGGATGTACAAACCAATGCAACAAAAGAAGGGATACTATTCATATAAAGAAGATTTTCAGTTAACTCCAAAATAATGTGTTCCATTGCATATTGCGCATGACCAACTCCAAGGCAACTGATCAATAAAAGATGAGAGGAAATAGGCAACAGGCGTGCGAAATGGCTACGGCGTGAACAAAATAAAGTGCAGCTGGCAATGGAGATGCATGGCTTATTCTTTATATTATAGCCTACTCTACATCAAAAGGTACTTATAAGTTTAACAATTTCGCATGCTGCTAGTTTATAGAACAAAGGCAAGTTGTACTTACTCAAATGAATGTTAGTCAAAAAAAAAATGCCAGGCTATATATACACAAAACGAGACCATTATATTTCAAAAGCATATTGTGTCAGTTTATTTTCATATACATGTGCCTAGATTTTAAATGGTCAGGCCATAACATATAAAAGAAAAACATGGACAGAAGGTGAAGTGAAGTAGCAAACAACACGGAAGTACCTGATAACACTGAAGCAATAACCTGGCTACACAAATTTAAAGGCAACTAAATCCAAAGTATACAAAACGCAGGGGTTTTATGGCTAACGCAGAGCAATGAGGAGGGAAGGAGTGATCTGAAGCTCATGCTCTAGACTCAAACCGGTCCACCGGCCATAAGGCGTCGGTTGACTGATGGGGAATGCTGAAGCATGGTGCTTTAGCCATATTATTCCCAACGACGACTTTGTGAATTTCCGACTAAAGCTTAGATGATTGCCACTCTAAAAGTTACGTCTATAAACTACTAGTGCTGAAGTTAGGTAATGCAAACCTATGCCACACCAATTATAATTATTCTAAACATGTTACAATAAAATATTGATAGACAAAGGCAACGGGTTTGCAAAGTATTGAAGAACAGAGATCACAAATTTATCACTTAAATTTACAATCATGCAAACCCCATTTTAATCAACCATATAAGCATGTAGAGACCGAGAGAAAGATTTTGTGAGAATTAACTCACCTTAGTTCGGTTCAAAAATTAACTAGCAACCGAGAATCCAAGAATTAGCAAGAATTTTGAGTTGCCACTAACCTGCTTGCCGAGCTAGTGGAAGAAGAAATGAACAAACGAAAGAGGCAAATGCTACTAAAGAATGAACAAAAGAAAGGAGGCAGCTTACTTTTCTTCTCTTTCATTTTGCACAAGTCAAAGAAAAATGAGTGTGCTGGATTTCATTTTGTATAAATGCAATTAATGTAAACGTGCTCATGTGAATAAAAAGGACGCGGCTATACTAAATGATGATGGAAAAGTATGCACTTGCTTTAGATAATAAGTGATGACAGCAAGACAAAATTGTGTTCATACTTGCCTTTGAAAAGAATGTGATAGCACAAGGTAATGTTTCAACTTTTCTTTTATAAAATGGACCATTCATATAAATTGAAGTTCTGAAATAAAATTTTGTATTTAATCAGTTGATGTTTTGAAATAAAATTTGATTTATATAAATTGAAGCATTATTGAAAAATCAAATTTTATGTTAAATGCGAATTGGTTTAAAGGAATGGTTTAAGAAATGAATTTGAAATTTTAAAAGACGAATTTGAGATATAAGTGAAATTTGTCAGAATTGCGTATTTGAGTTGTTGGAAATATAACTTTTGAAATTTATCGAAATTAGAATAATTTAAAGTGATATTTTGAACATGGTTTGGAAGCGATATTGAATTGAATGATTTATTGAAAATTAGAATTTTGAATCTGAAACTGAGTTTAAGAAATTAAAATGGTCTGAATTTGTTGAAAAGAAATAAATAGTTTTAAATTGATATAAATTACAAATTCATGATTTCAATTATAAACTGTTTTAAAATTACATTATGTTTAAGATTCTAAATTAATGGTTTTCAGATTTATGAACTTTTTTAACCATATTAACAATATTAAACCAATGTAACTTATTTTAAAACCATTAAATTTATTTTTAAAAACTAATTAAACCATTTAACTCATATTAAATGTAATTAGTCTATTTTAAACCTATTTAATCTATTTTAATTATATTTAATGTATTTTAAATCTATTATAACTATTTCAACCATTTATAACTATTTAAACTATTTTCTAGATTTTCAGACTAAGAAAAGGAAAGTGTTTATATTCTAATTTCTTTGGTTTAAAAGCAATTATGATGAAATGATGAAATGTATAATAAATTGAAAATGATGATTTTGAAGTAAGGATTTAACCTGTTTTGGAAAATATGGTTTTGGAAGGAATTACGACTTTTGAAAGTGAATATGGATTTAAAGTGAATATGGATTTAAAGCGAATATGATTTGAAAGTGAATATGATTTGAAAGTATTAGGTTTTGAGAATATGATATTTTGACATCAACTGCGGATCGACTTTAAAAATGTAAGAGAACTATCCGGTGCGTGATAAGCGATTGGTTGTTAAAGAGACCGGGATCGGATATTGTCATACTCTCTGTCAATACCGAAAACCACTTTAACAACTATGTACGTGGTAGAGAATCCAGAAATGAAGTAAGATGGTTTGGTGTACGATTTTCATATAAGGTACGACGTGACCCTGACTCCCGTAGGTCAGCTTAGATGTGACTAAAACCAGGAGCCATGTCGGGCCAAGTGAGGTCATTCCTCTAATCGGGCACACTTCTTCGATATTATATTCTGATTTGTGATTGTTTTGGTGGCCATCCTTCGATTTTGGATTTGGAAGTGTGTTCCGAGGTGGGCGGTAGTAGCTGTTATGCGTTACCACTAGTCTGGATCCGCAAATGGTATATCTACCATGGCATTTCCTCGTGTGCCGTGTTCACATGCCCTAGCGCGCCTTTTGCGACTTTGTTTTGTACCATACCTATAGAGTGCCCTCTGATAGTCTTCCAGCTTACGGAGGAATTACAGTACTTTATAGACTATGAGAATATGTAAAAAATGTGTTAAGGGAGATATGGGTTATGCCTTAACTCTATTTTAATACTTTACTTTAATGTAGACACTATTATAATAGCGTATTGTACTACATAGTAAATAGTTTAACGGATCCTTAGGAGATGTGAATCCCGAACATCTCTTAAGTTATTGCACTCACGTTAGATATTGGATAGGAGATGTCGAACCCCGTAAACATTTCTGACGCCGTTCCACTCATATTTATTTCCGTTGATTTAACTAACATAAGCTCTTTTAGTTCTAACTCGAGTGTTTTGTCTTTTCAATTCGCTCGGGTCAGCCTGAGCTTTCAAGATTTGAAGACCTTATTTCTGGAGGAGGAGGACGAAGATTTGTACTATTATTATTTATTAAATATTATTCCTACTGCATCATATTGTTCCGCTGCATTATTTATTATTTTCTATTATGTGTAACTCTGATCTTTATTATATTAGTGTAATCAAAAGTTTTGTAAACAGCTTCATGAACTGTTATTTGATTATTATATTTTGTCATTTTGCTGCAAGATTTTGTTTTGTTTTTCTTTCTCCCTTTTTTCTTATTTACACAATAATAATCCGCTCTTCTGTATGGTTTGAGTCGGCATGTGTGTCTGCTTAAAACGTACAAAAAGACGGGATGTTACAGTTGGTATCAGAACAAGGTTTAGCTATATACCTTAGCTTTGTGGGGTCTGAATATTTATTAATAGGGTAGTAATACCCTATGAGGAGTTGTTGAGTGTATATATATGAGAGAGCGTATTTATTAGTGTTATAAAAGGTTTTTATATTGTGTTAATTTGTTTCATTTTGTATTTATAAATTATGGTTAGTGCATAGGACGCAATGACATCGATAGGGATTTCTAAACGCTTAATTGGGCAAACCGACATAATATTTGTTTTGAAATATAAGTAAATGAAATAATTTTACATATGGTATATTTATATATATATATATATATAATGATTTATAAATGATATGTATTTGGTTGCAATATATTGGTTGTTAGGTAGTTAAATTTATAAATATTAGTTGTAAAATAAAATTCACAAAATAAAATGAGAACAAATTAGAAATTTTAGAACTTACGGTTCCGGGTCTTTGAAAAATTCTTTTGTATGATATTGGAATATAATAATAATAATATTTAGAAGCATTTTTTGATAAATATTTCAATATGATTTGAAAGAATTGTTTTAAAGAAATTTTGGAAAGAAATAAGTTGTGTACCCCCCTCTCTGTCGCTGGAAAATAATTTTGGTGATGAGTGCACGCATCATCGACATTCATTTTCGAGTTACGAAGTGGGAAGACCGTTATAATTGTTTGCCACACATTTGTTTTGATAAATAAATATAAATTTTATTTCCAAATATGATTTGATACATATAAAAGATATGATATATATGTTATTTTAAATGATTTGAAATGGAACCCGATATTTAGTTCTTAAGTTTCTGTTAACTAATAGTTTCAGTTATTGTAGTGAGATGGAATGTAACTAATTAATAATTGGAACCCCTAAATGAAATAAGAGATTTAATGCTTAGTTATAAAGGAAATTACAAGGAAGTTAAAATTTGTAACCTATAAAACAAAGGATATGATTACTAAACAATGAATTAATTAAAAGAAATGAGATAAACTTGTATAACTCAATTGCATACTTAAAAGCATATATATATATATACACACATATATATATAACTTCCTAAATATTAAAAGCTGTAATGTTTAATAGGAAAATGTAATGGAATATTATACAAGTAAAACTTAAATAATGGAAGTGTTCAATGAATTACTTTTATAAATAAGAGTTTAATGTTATAGTTGTTATAAAATTAAGTTATAATTAAAAGGTTACTATAATAAAGTGTAATAGAAAGTATGGTAAGTAAATAACTATAAAATTAAGTAGTGAATTGATATGTTGAGTAATTCATGAATACTAAAAATAAATGAAAGTATACAAATGGAATTAAGTAGTGAGTGAATGGGTATTGAACTTTTGTAAGCAATACATGTAAAATTAAGAAATAAATGTAAATTTAAGAAATGAATCATTTTATAAATGATATGAAAAGAAATAGGTTATCATAGACCTAAATAATGTTTGGAAATTGTTGTTTGTTTGGGCTTATGAGTTGTTTGGGTAAAAGATACTTTTGATTGCTTGGATGTATGAATGACCTATTGAGTTTTATCTAAGACTGTTGAATATATCGTATACAGGTAGTTATTTGTCATTCGACAATTTAAAGTTTCTGAAATCGAACAAACCATTTGCTTTAATAGATATGGATGGATAATTCATTTGTGTTGATTTCATATGATGATTGAATGCCGTGGTTGCAAATGATTGTTATTTTGTATTTATTTGTTTGTTAGTGGTTGAAAAAACTTTAAATATTTCATTTTATATAATTGTTAACACTTTTTGGATTATATAAGTGAAATACAGGTTATGAAGCAATTTCCACTGCTTTTGGTTTCATAAACTAAGCATTAATTGCCCGATAAATATGTACATTCTCAGATTACGGTTTTCTAGCATTATTATATTGTTTTTCCCATTGTTGGAATATATTATTTTGAGATATTGTGATATACATTGTTATATTTGATATTATATTTTCTCCCGAGCCACTCCGTACAAAGGAGACTCTGCCGAAATTTTCCGTAAATTTTGGACTTAGAAAATTTGAAAAAAACGTTTTTCAAACTTTATTAATTTGAGTATAAAAAGATTTAATGGTTATAAATTGGTATATTCTTAAGTTAATAAATTTTGTAAATTTATTTGTTTATAAAGTTAATATTTTTGAGTAAGATGTATTGTTTACTTAATTCTTTCTTTTTCCTTCTTTTTCCTTTTCGATGACGAAAAGTTTTGAGTGGGGAAGAGTGTAATGACTCGTAATTTTTGGTAATTAAAAATAGTTGATTTAATAAGATTTTAGTAATTAAATATTAAAAGAAATAGAAATTGGTTATTTAATGAGGATGTAATAACTAAAATGAATGATAAGAATGTCAATTTGAGCTAATTATTGATAGATTGAATGAGATTATAATAAATTGAAATAATGTAAATGCTATGCTTGGTTATAAATTTAATATAAGAAAGTAAAAGTAAATATTAAATTAACTAAGGAAATAATACGTTAATTAATAGTAATTGAACGAACTTTGTATTTTAAAAGTAATTGAAACATTTGTTTGCAAGCAATAAACTTATAAATGAAATTAAAAGAATAGTGACAACTATTATAAGTTACCCATTATTTAGTTAGCTGAACTGAATTTAGAAATTAATTATGTTTAAAATTGGAATTAAATACGGTAATGGGTAAATCAATTAACTTTGAATTGATATCTAAGTTTGTTTAAATTATTGTAATTGTTTAAGAAATAAAAAATGATGGAATTTGTGAATTATTAAGTTTGAAACGAAAAAGTGATTTAATTAATTAAATACTAATTTAATTTAGTAATGCGAAATATAGTCATTTTGACCACTAACTCGGATTTCGACGAAACCAGTTTCATCAAATCCGTAAGGGTGAATTATTGTAGGATTTCAAGTTTCGTAACGATCGGACTTGTCATTTGATCGTACGGGCTCGGAACGCCTAGAAATCAATTAAATTGAAATCAATTGAAATCAATTTGAATTAAGCTAAATTTAATATAACTTCTTCATACGATGGAATTAGGACTTAAAACCTGTTCCATTGAGTTTAAAGTATTCAAAATCATCTATTTTGATATATGAGTTGACTCCTTTTCTTTCTGGAGTCGAAACGGACTTTTCGGGTCATATATCGTTCAAAACCCAAATTCGATCAATCCATTTGTTCCTATATTCTAGTCTGCCTATATATATCCGACTATAAACCCTACCAGTCTTTTTATTTCTCACTTATGTACATACAAACATTTATGTTGCTCCTCTCTCTCTCAGCAGCTAAAAACCCTAAATTTCACGATTCAATTTAAATACAAAATTCAACCTAAAAAATTCAAACTCCTCAATACATATCAAATTATATATTGGTCTGAAGCTCTCAATGAGCGCATCCCAATTCTATGATTGTTTTTTCAATTTTGATCATGTTTTGACCAGAATTTATGCTTTTATCTTCGGCCGTTCGTTGTGGTTTTGTCGTTTTAGCGACAGATCTTCGATCTTGTGACGATCAGAGGCTTTGGGCATGTAGAGATCGATGTGCTGAGCTTATCCATGCAGTTCATAGGGGTCGAAGTTGACAAATTTGGACGTGGTGGCTTCGAGAACGTGGTGACGATGGGTTCTCCAAGGGAAGGCGGAGGCGGCGAAAACATTGTAGCTGGAGCGGCTCGGGGTGAGGAGTTCTTTGGCACATGTGGATCGATGGGAAGTTGGACGTAAGCATGGCGATAATTGGTTGAAGCGTCGATGTTTAGTGGCGGCTATGCTGTGCTTGATTGCGCGTGTTAGGTTCGAATCGAATGAAGATGGTGACGTGTCTCCGTTTGGTATATTCCTTTGTTTTATTTTATTTTTATTTCTTTCAATTTCAACTCATTTTAATCGATATAACTTTCACATACGAGGACCGTTCCACACGCAGTTTGCTCCATTGGGATCGTACCAAAGTTACGGACATTTTGACTTGGGTTTGGATGAATTCTAAGATCGTTCAAATTTTAGGCTTATTTTGAATTTAAATTCAAAAGTGAGTGTTTTGACTCACTCACAACTTTTAAAATTTCTTATGTTTGTTAAATTGAATTTATAAAGTGATTAGAAATTTACTGATTGCTATGTGTTGTGATAAATGATCGTTTTGATTCAAATTGACTTTTATTCCATTTAATTTTCATTTAATTTAATATTAAATTTTAAATTGTCAATTTAATACCTGTATTGATTATCAGTTATATATTGATGTTTACTGATTGAATTGGATGATGTTTGTGATGAATGCTTAATCTTTGAAGTTGATGAATGAATGTTTTATTTTATATCAGTATAAACTGCAAGTACGTTATGGATTTTTATTATTAATTCGGGATTGCGGTTTGAAATGATATATAACCGTAAAATATTATATTGCGGATTGAAATGATAAACATCCATATCACTTGACCCTAGGGTAGAAAATTTTATACGGACACCAGATTGGTTAAATTTAATGATTTTAAAATCCTTAAATTTTTGTATTTAATCAATTGATGTTTTGAAATAAAATTTGATTTATATAAACTGAAGTTTATTGAAAAATCAAATTTTATGTTAAACGCGAACTGGTTTAAAGGAATGGTTTAAGAAATGAATCAGAAATTTTAAAAGTCGATTTTGAGAAATAAGTGAAATTTGTCAGAATTGCGTATTTGAGTTGTTGGAAATATAACTTTTGAAATGTATCGGAATTGGAATAATTTAAAGTAATATTTTGAACATGGTTTGGAAGCAATATTGAATTGAATGATTTATTGAAAATTGGAGTTTTGAATCTGAAATTGAGTTTGAGAAATTGAAATGGTCTGAATTTGTTGAAACGAAATAAATAGTTTTAAATTGATATAAATTACAAATTCATGGTTTCATGTAAACTGTTTTAAAATTAGATTATGTTTAAGATTCTAAATTAATGATTTTTAGATTTATAAACTGTTTTAACCTACATTAACTATATTAAACCAATTTAACCTATTTTAAAACCATTAAATTTATTTTTAAAAACTAATTAACCATTTAACTCATATTAAATCTAATTAATCTATTTTAAACCCATTTAATCTATTTTAATTATATTTAATGTATCTTAAATCTATTATAACTATTTTAACCATTAATAACTATTTAAACCATTTTCTAGATTTTCAGACTAAGAAAAGGGAAGTGTTTATATTCAAATTTATTTGGTTTAAAATCAATTATGATGAAATGATTAAATGTATAATAAATTGAAAATGATGATTTTGAAGTAAGGATTTAACCTATTTTGAAAAATATGGTTTTGGAAGGAATTATGACTTTTGAAAGAGAGTATGGATTTAAAGTGAATATGGATTTAAAGCGAATATGATTTGAAAGTGAATATGATTTGAAAGTATTATGGTTCCGAGAATATGATATTTTTATATCAATCGTGGATCGACTTTTGAAATGTAAAAGAACCATCCGAGGTGCAATAACGATTGGTTGTTAGAAAGACCGGGATCGGATATTGTCATACTCTCTGCCAATACCCAAAACCACTTTAACAACTGTGTACGTGGTGGAGAATCTAGAAATGAAGTAGGATGGTTTGGTGAACGATTTCTGTATAAGGTATGACGTGACCCCGACTCTCGTGAGTCAACGTAGATTTGACTAAAACCAGGAGCCATGCTGGGCCAAGTGAGATCATTCCTCCGATCGCGCACACTTCTTCGATATTATATTCTGATTTGTGATTGTTTTGGCGGCCACCCTTCGATTTTTGATTTAGTAGCGTGTTTCGAGGTGGGCGGTAGTAGCTCTATGCATTACCACCAGTCCGGATCCGTAAACGATATATCTACCCTGGCATTTCCTCGTGTGTCGTGTTCACATGCCCTAACGCACCTTCTACGACTTTGTTTTGTACCATACCTATGGAGTGCACTCTAATTGCCCTCCAGTTTACGGAGGAATTACGGTACTGTATAGACTACGGGAATATATAAAAATGTGTTAAGGGGTATATGTGTAACCTCTTAACATTATTTTAATACTTTACTTTACTGTAGACACTATTATAATAGCGTATTGTACTACATAGTAGATAGTTTAATAAATACTTAGGAGATGTGAATCCCGAACATCTCTTAAGTTACTACACTCACGTTAGATACTGGATATGAGATGTCAAACCCCGTAAACATCTCTGACGCCGGTCCACTCATATTTATTTCCGTTGATTTAACTTACATAAGATCTTTTAGTTTTGACTAGAGTGTTTTGTCTTTTCAATTTGCTCGAGTCAGCTTGAGCATTTAAGGATTTGAAGACCTTATTTTTGGAGGACGAAGACGAAGATTTGTACTCTTATTATTTATTAAATATTATTCCTACTGCATCGTATTGTTCCGCTGCATTCTTTATTATTCTCTGGTATGTGTAACTCTGATCTGTGTTGTAAGAGTATAATCAAAAATTTTGTATATAGCTTCATGAACTGCTATTTGATTATTTTATTTTGTCATTCCGCTGCAAGATTATGTTTTGTTTTTCTTTCTCTCATTTTTCTTGTTTACCTCATAACAATCCGCCCTTCTGTATGGTTTGAGTCGGCATGTGTGTCTGCTTAAAACGTACAAAAGACGGAATGTTACACATTGTCTTAGAATTTGGTCCTCTATTAACAATCATGAGGAGTAAAATCTTGCTTTAATATCGGTGAATAAGCCAAATCACTTTCAACTTTATTGTTCCATGATAAACATGGAAAACGAACAATGAGCCTTTTGAATTATTTAATAATGCTAATTAGATCGAAATAAATATGCTCTACCATTTCTATTCATATATATATGTGTGTGTGTGTGTGTGTATTTATATATATGTGTGTGTGTGTGAGTATGTGTGGGGGGTGTGTGTGTGTGTATTAGTGAAATATATTATTCTGTTCGCAATGTATCATTTTGTTTCTTTATATGTTCTAAGTAAGTCATATTTTAATACTAAGTACTAATAGTTATTTCCCTTTTGTCATCTCTTTAGCAACACAAAATCGCATTCCTCTTGTATTGAACTTTCTCTTTCATTTCTTTCTAAAATATCCTTTCGCGTGTGTCTTTAGCTTTTTCTGAAAAACACCTTGGAAATTGATAAATTTGATGGCAACATCATGTGCAAAGAATATTTGCTTCGAGTTTAGTCCTTCATAATCGAACCGACATTTTGAGTGACCATGTTTTTTGCTTCTGCTGGATTTCACAAAAAACCAACCTAACTAGGACATGGATTAAACCTAGTGCATATTTGACATGAAAATCACATTTAATAGTTTGGGTCGGTCGCCTGGCCTATGATTTCGCACCTTGCCTAATGAATTGTTGGAACCAATGGCAGCTGCCGGGGATAAGGATGGAAGTCATTATTCACTCAGGCTAGCCTAATGACTTGGATTCCCACCGCTTCCACAAAATGAGTAGTCAATTGCCATAGCGGCTTAGCATTCCGCCTTCGCTTCTGTAAACTTGTAAAATCAAATTGTTTCACGCCACAAACCGCGAAGCATGTCAATGCTGTTTATTTTGTTTTCTCTCACAAATGTGCCGTCTAATTTCTTTAATTTTAATCTTTTCTAGCATACAATCATTTGAGCTTTAACCATAATCAATTAAAAATTATCTTTTTTTTAAATGGTGAAATCACATAATGGAACGGTCGGTTTTCCACCGTTCATTCCGTGGTTATACTAGTTTATCCAATGTGTATATTGGAATCTTCTTTCAATTCAATGACACCCTCGGTTCACACTAACATAAAATTTTATATGATCCAAGTTTCCAAAACTGAAATGTTAAGCGTTAATACCGTGTGCTTGCAATTACTATTCGCTCTTCAATGATATTCTTAATCAATAAATTAATCTCAAGATTCCATCAACTTGTTACAAGTGACCAGCGGGGAAGTGGCTATCATGTCTGCAAGCGATTTATCTGCCTTTGTTTGCGCCACAACATTTGGTATATTATTTGTTAAGCACTTAACATTTAAAATAAAAATAAAAAATAGCAATAACTCTTATTGTATTAGCTTTTAAATCTGATTTAAAAAGTAAAATATTAGTATTTATTATAATAATAAACTCAAAGTAGATTATTTTGGCAATCTATTTATTTCAGATATATTGATCACGACAAGGTTTGATGCATAATGACTACACCGATTCATTTCATAACGAATAAGAAATAGTGGAAGTCAACTGTGGCGATAAATTGTCAGAACGGCATGATCATAAGAAGTTACGGTTTAAACTGTATCCCTTTTATGGTTAAGTGTACATGCATGCTATATAGTTAGCTTATACCCTAACCAGTAGGTGTATTATTATATTACTGCCCTTTACAAACTACAATGGCTACCAACGCTCTTTTGTTTCTACTCGTCTCTTCCATTCTGTTTTGCTCTCTTGCTGCTGTTTCTCCTCATCTTGATGGTATTTGTTTCTTTTCCTTGATTGCGTTTATGCATTGGGTTATTATGGTTGCTATGCTTAGAAATGCACTTATTCTGAAAACCAAACTAGAAATTCATCAATAACTTTGGACTATTAGATCTAACATTATATATTTGATGTTTTAGATCAACTATTGAGCTTTACCAAATTTAAATACGAGATCCAAAATAAAACGATGAATCTCTTGAAAACACTTGTTTAAGAACCAGACGAACACACGAAATCTTTATTTCAGAAGTATTCACAAACTCACAGGCACGCTGAAGCCTCATTTTTAAATGCCACTCACGATCATTTGGTTGCATTAGGTGCGTAGAAGATGATAGTTTTCTAAATGTGATGCAGGGCTTTTACCAAACGGTGATTTTGAAATCAGCCCAGCCCAATCCAACCTAAACAAAACGGTCATCATAGGAAAATACTCCTTACCGAAATGGACGATCCAAGGCCTAGTAGAGTACATTTCAACCGGACCTCAATCACGTGGCATGTACGTGGTCGTGCCGCATGGCGTCCATGCCCTCCGATTAGGCAATGAGGCTACCGTGTCCCAGCGACTATCCAACTTAAAACCAGGAAACCTCTACGCTTTGACATTCAGCGCTACACGCACGTGTGCACAGGACGAGGTGCTACGTGTATCAGTCCCACCAGACACGGGCGATCTGCCGATGCAGACTGTTTATAGCAGCTTCGGAGATGATACCTACGCCTGGGGGTTCATTGCCAGAAGTAAATCCTCAAGAGTCGTTTTTCATAATACCGGGATTTTCGAAGATCCGGCCTGTGGACCCTTACTCGATGCCGTTGCTATCAAAGAACTTGAGTTCCCTAAGGCGACCAAATGTAAGTTTTGATAAAGCATTGAATGACAACGCCAAACAATCTCTAATTTGATATTTTCTTTGAATTAGATAACCTAGTGAAGAATGGGGACTTTGAAGAGGGTCCTCATGTGTTCAAAACGTCGAAATCGGGGATACTACTCCCGCCAAAGCAAGAAGACCACACGTCGCCGCTTCCAGGATGGATCATCGAGTCGATAAAAGCTGTTAGGTACATAAACAAACCTCATTTTTTTGTTCCGTCGAATAACTATGCAGTGGAACTTGTAGCTGGTAGAGAAAGTGCCATAGCCCAAATACTGAGAACGAAACCAAACATGCTGTACAAGCTTACATTTGCGATTGGAGATGCTAGAAACAATTGTCATGGGGACATGATGGTTCAAGCGTTTGCCGGTAACGCAACGGCTAAAGTTCCTTTTCGTTCCAGTGGGAAGGGCCAGTTTAAATATGGGAGTTTGAAGTTTAAGGCGGTGGGAAGGAGGACGAGGATTACCTTTTTTGCGGATTATTATCATGTTAGCACTGGTGGAGGCTCCCTTTGTGGTCCTGTTTTGGATCGAGTCAGCGTTGTGCCTGTTCGTTATTGATATGAATTTTGAATATTGATCGTTCGTTCTTTGTTTTGTTGATGTCAACTAGGAAGATTGTTTGATTGAAAATGAAAATAGTCCTTCAAAGTCCGAAACGATGTTATCTTTGATATTTGAATTAGCATGATTTGAATTAAAATTCGGGGAAGGGGCCTTCTGTATAAGTACAATGGGAAGCAAATCCTTCTTGCAGTTGAAACTTTGTTTGTTAAACTAATTTTCAATTTGGCGTTGTCAAGTTCTGCTCGATCACTCTAATTCTTATCAACTCTAGTAGTGTGGTTTGTTGTTTTTAGTTTTGTATTTTCGTTCAAACAAAAACACACATGATGCATGTATATTGTCGAAAACTACCAATCTTTATTAATAATTGACTTGAAAGCGCAATTTTTTGGTCCGACCACGAAGTTCCATAATTGCCATTTATATGTATTTCTTTAGTAATCGTTGTAATATATTTGATGTCACACTTTTTTGTGTCAGTATGAAATACCAAAAATGTCTCCGTATAGATATTATTAAAATTTAATATCACTCAAAAATAGGATATAACAATTAAGTTTTCTTTACAAATTCAAAATTTCCTCCAAATATTTACCAAGTCTTCATATCACTTAAAAATAGGATCTAACAAATAAACTACTTTAAAAATTCATTTTTTATTAATTAATAATATAAATAAAAATTTAAACTAATAAAAAATTAGATATTGCAACTTAAAAGAAAATTCAATTTAACAACGTTTGATTCAACACAAAAATACGACTAAATATTTGTGGAAATCTTTTTTTTAATGTATTAAACAAATATAATTTGTAGAAAAACTTTTTTTTTTTAATATATCACATTTTTTTGAATGTAAGACCACAACGCAGAATGGAACGAGTTCTCCCCTTGCTAAAATCTTCATGTTATGTATAAGTACATGCTCACAAGGTCTCAATCTTGGATCTATATGCCAAAGCACGTCATATAATGTCTTTTAAATCTGTTCTTGATCTCTGACTACACATTAAGTAAATATTTTTACCTGTTTAGATAACGAAGTTAACATACAAAATAGAAAACAATTTTTTTTATTTTTCCTGTTTTGAAAAATAAGATAAGCACATGAAACAATCCATTCTTCCGTTGTCCCTCTATTCTTTCGTCCTTCCATCCGTCTTTCATTCATCCCATGTATTTTTCTCATATTTGACTACACATTGAAAACCAAAAACACAAAATTCGTTTTTAAACCAAACACAAAATTATTTTCAAATGTGTTGAGAATGCTAAATGGTGAAGCAAATCTACTAAGATTATTATCTATAAGGCTGACAATTTGTAGTGAAATTAATTAAAATATAAAATATAAAAATGTGCAGTAAAATTATTTCCAGTTGCAATGTAATTATTTTATGCTGCATATATTTACATAAGCAGTTTTTGCCTTGAAGCAACACACAAAGGTGAAAAAAAATCATATATAAAACGTGCACCGTACAAGACTGTTATACAATGAAACTAATATATCCACCTTTTATTTTATTGTGTTTTATTTTTGTGCTGCTAAAAGCACTTAAGAAAGTGATTTCTAGTACCATTAAAGAATACCGCAATTATTTAAAATACATGCTACCCAATACCGTGACAATTAAAAAACAAGCACGCAAGCCATAATTTCATCTTATTTCTACAACTGACTCATTGTTATACTCCATTGTTTTCTCACTACTCGTGTAAAATAAGCTCAATAACCAATTCAATCCATAAAACATTAATTATTAATTGTGTCTGTGTGTATATATACATATAGCATTAAATCAACGAATGACAAAAAAATTAAATATACTTGCATAACACAGTTCAATCTCTACATCATTAATCTTCACATCATTTATTTCCTTATACCCTGCAAATTCATTAACGAAGGTGTACAAAATTAAATTTTTATTAGATTTTTCAAATGAATGGTATAAATTCAAATACTTAACTATGAATACATACCGCATTTAGATCATTGGAGTTTTCTTCTTCCTTTTCATTAATTGAATTTACGAAAAGCAATGTCTCCTATCAAGCAATTGAGAAAATTAATTTTAATGCACTACTCTTCATTTGTAAATATCACAATTGAACAACCCCTACAAATGCATGCATATAATAATATTGAAAGTCTACAAAATTAGTGTAAAACAAAATCACCTCATTTCATTCCTTAGAACGTTGACTATTCTTTGAATCACCTTCTTTCTTGGACTTCATTGGTTAGCAATCCAAAGTAGAAAAATTAAATTGCTTTTGATAGCAAGAGTTTCAACTGTGGAGACTTTAGGTATAAGCTCTAGGTTTTAGTATGTGGAAAAATAAGAAAAGTTGGATATTGGGATTTTGGAAATTACGTGATGAAGAGGAAAGAAAAAGTGCAGGCATAAAATTTTGGAATTTACATGATGAAGAAGAAAAAGAAACACGGTTTTGGGAAAAAAAATGCTTTACTTTGGTAATCAATAAGTGAGTGGTGAAATACATATGGTATTAGGAAGCACGTGAATTAATTAAAGATGAATTAAATTTTTTAATGGTACTAATAAGCGCTTTATTGGACGTTTTTAGCCTTAATTTTTTTTCCTCGTTACAGTGCAAATATTATAGTGGATTGCATGCACTTGGAAACGATAACACTTCAGTCTCCGCTCCATCAGACTAGAATTCACCATCGCTACAGTCGCATTCAACACCTTCGTTTTTAACACAAATCGACCCTACACCATAACCTACATCTAATGATGCATGTATTTAATCCTAGGATGGGCTCCATTAAAAACTCTAATTTTAGAACACTTAATCAAAACCTTTAATTCAAATCATCCAATGAAAATTTTCGGCCAAGCTCTAGCACTAATTAACTACTCCCAGCAAGATGCACCCATCAAGCCAAAAAGTGGATTTATGATCTTCATTTGCTAATACCATTGGAAAATTTCTATAGGAAGAAGAAGGACGGAGAAACTTTTAATTTACTAATGGAGATTGAAAAATACTTTATAAAGGAGGAAATCGCTTTATTTTCTTTGCACTTTTATTCTTTTTGCTTGCTTACAATTATATTTACTTGTTTGGCTTCAAATAAGAGAAATCATTCCTATTTATAATGTGATACAATATTTAGACTTTTCTTTAATCTTCCATTTTCTAGAATTTTCTTGGCTAAGCATATTCTGAAATACTCCAAATTACATATTTGGCAAGTCTCGATTTTTCTCTATTTTTATTTTGACATTTCCATTAATACAAAGATTATAATCAACATAATTGACGTTTTCTAAAAACCAAGTTTATTCCCAACATCCCCTCGTAAACTTAGTTTTGTAACTTCGAGAATGTCTCATAATCTTTCAAAGTCGTCATGCTTCAATGCTTTTGTGAAAATATCTACAACTTGGTCTTTTGAATTGATAAACTTTGCTTGTACCTCCTTTTATGCAATCTTTTCTCGAATAAAGTGGTAGTGCGAGTCGATATGCGAACTTCGATTGTGAAAAACTGGATTCTTAGCGAGTGTTATAGCCGACTTGTTATTCATATTATTTCTGTTGCATTGTGCTGCGACATATGCAATTCCTTCAATAAATCTCGATGCCAAATTGCATGACATACACAAGTTGAAGCAGCAACATACTTAACTTCACGGGTTGATAATGTCATAATTGGTTGCTTTTTTGAGCTTCAAGTGAATGCTGTATCTCCCATAAAGAAAACAAATCCAATCGTACTTTTAAAGTCATCAATATCTTCAGCCCAATCTCTATCACTATAACTAATCAACTTGAAATTATTAGAATGTGAATATAATAATCCAAAATTAGTAGTAACTTTAATATATCGAAGGATTCTTCTTGTTGCTTTCAAATGTGATGTAGTAAGGGCTTCCATATAGCGACTAATAAGACCCACTCCATAAAGCATATCCAACCTTGTGCATATTAAGTATCTCAAGCAGCCAACCATGCTCTTAAATAGGATGATCCACATTCCCTTCTTGCATATGTTTTGAGAGCTTTGTACCACTTTCTACTGGAGTGCTTACGGGTTTGCTCCATCCATTTTGAATTTCTTCAATATTTCATTTCTATATGATCCTTGAAAGATAAATATAATATGCTCACTTTGAATTACATGAATTCCAAGATAGTATGACATGAGTCCAATGCCCATCATCTCAAATTCTAAACTCATCTCCTTCTTGAAATCATCAAAAGCTTCTGGATTATTTCCAGTAAAGATTAAGTCATCCACATATAAACATACAATTAAAATATCTCCATTTTGATTTCTCCTTATGTAAAGAGCATGTTAATAGGGGCATTTTACAAAATTATTTTCTAAAAAAATACTTATCAATTCTTGTATTTCATGCTCTTGGTGCTTATTTTAAATCGTAAAGCATTCTTTTTCACTTTATATACCCATTTTGCACCAATAGCTTTATGTCCTTTAGGTAAAGTAGCTGACTCCCATGTATTATTCTTTACAATTACTTTGATTTCTTCATCCATAGCTTTCCTTTATCTTTTGTCTTATTTTGTTTCTTCAACATCTATTGGTTCTGTAACAGCCCATAATTTTAGTTAATATTTTAATTCAATTTATTTGAAAATTTTGATTTTAAATCATTTAAAATTTGAAATCTTGGAATTTTCCAATGAAATTTTGGATTTTGTTTATAATTTACTTTCCAAATACAATAAAATAAATATTTTCTAAATTTTTTATATTTTGGTCAAGTGCGTTCAAACTTTGACTTTCGGTTGAAAATTTAAAATTTAAATTTTTGATTTCTAATCTTTTTCTTTGAAACTGTATTTGATTCTAATATTCACGCTGCTTTTCATTTCGTCAAATTCTACTTTATATTTTTAAAATTTGACGAAATTCAGCGTTTTACACGTAATTATTTTCAGCATTTTTCTGTTTATTTTCCGTTCTATATTTTTCTACTTCATTTCTATTTTATATTTTATTTTCTATTTTGTTTGGACTTTTTATGTGATTTTTATTTGATTTTTATTGGATTTTTGGCTTGGAAATTCAAAAAGTCTTGATTTCCTTTTATTGGATAGGAAGTAAAGCTTTTCCCATTATCTAAGCCATTCACATCTCTTAGCCATTCACTCTTTAATTACTCCTCAATTCACGCACAAAATATTCTCAAACATTTCCTTCCTCATTTGCCTCTTCTGATTGAAAGATTTTACGGTAAGTTCTTTCTCATTTCTCTTTCTTTCTCTTTTCTTTTCTTTTTTCTTTTGTTTGTTTCTCCCTAACAAAGCTCGTCCATCACCATAATCTTTTATTGCCGACCATAACCCTTATCACCCACCACCTTAGAACGGACTCCATCACATCACCACCATCTCCTTGTTTATGTGAATCCCTAGATCCAAACCCATCACCAAAAGTTGCTTGAAACCCTAGCCGAGCCTCTAAATCACCAAACCCCTCTTTGCTTGCCTCGGCCACACCCTAGCGCCTCCACCCTATGCCTTTCCTTGACCAATACTTCATCTCCAAGCCTATCTAGATGATGACCAGATAAGAACCATACCAAGAACCCATAGGCCGAACCCATAGAGCCATAGGTCGATCCCAAATATCACCATATCCTTACCTATTGCCTTCTACATGACTTTGGTTGCCATCCCTTCACCTACCATTGCCTAGCCATGCCTCTTACTTGCCTTGGCCGAGCACATGTGTCTTTGATCTAGTCATAGCCGAGCCATGTTGATGGTGATCTAGCCTATTTGAAAGTGGCCGAGCCACTTGTCTTGGTTAAGCCATACTTTGCCTCACATTGATTCATATTTTGTACATTGTTTGATTTAAAATCTTGTGTTGAATTTTATGTTTATGTGTGTTGTATTTTATTTGTTTGCAAGATCTGAATCTTGGCTTTCCATCCACTTGAATCTAAGTCGTTCTTTGTCGTGCTTTCCGAAGTTTATTCTTGTATCTTGAATTGTTAAGTCCAGCTTTAGAAGGTGAGTTTATCACTCTCGACCTCCGTACTTATATAATTGTGAAATGATGACAAATGGATATATAGTAATTGATATGCTATGTTGATAAGTTCATATGCCTGTGATATGATTATATGAGGTTAAAATCTGCTTATAAACCTGTTACATTATCTGATATGTTATATTATGTTATACAGTTTATTTTATTTACTGTTTCTCACATTGCAAGTTCCATGTAGAATAGAATCACTATTGGTTGAAATGATACATATATACCCGGACGGACATTAGAATAAGGAAAAATGGTTATGAGCTGAAATGATAGGCTCAAGTGATTTTTATTTATTTTATTTGACCAGGGATTGCGGGTTTGAAATGATAGAACCTGGATTTTTATTTTTCAATTACGGACTGAAATGATACATATCTGTATCACTTGACCTAGGTTAGAAAATTATATACAGACCCGTGGTTAATTTTAAATATTTTTTAAAAATTATTAAGTATTTTTGAAATATAAAATATGAAATTTTGACATAAATTGGATTTAAATGATTTAAATAAATGTTATAGTGATTTTCTATAAGTTAAAAATGTATAAGAAAATAAATGGGTTAAATGTAATTTAAGATATAACTTAACTTGATAATTGAAAATTTAGTTTCAAATGGAAATTCTAAGCTTAAATTAGCAATAAGAATATTTTATTATGAAATGGGTATTTTAAAATAAAGTATTAAGTTATCTGTTAAGTTAAAAGTTAAGAAAATAATGTACTTTTGACGTAATAAATGAATTATAGTTAATTTGGATATTTTATTTATAAAATTTTATTTATTTAACAATCAGTTAAATGATATCCAAATGAATATTTTCTGAAGCATGAGATATTTTTTATAAGTTAAAATGGCTAAAATTGAGATTTTAATGTTTCTGAAATGTTATAATAAATCTGGAATTTGTATTGGAAGCATTTCCAAAATGCTGTGGTTTTAAGGTAACATTTGCTAAGTGCTACCATTTCTGAAATATAACTATGTTCTGAAATATTAAAATATCTACTGTAGCACTTTATAAGTACTGTTGTTTCTGAAATTGAACTGTTTTTAAAATACTAATTCTATCTACTATAGCACTTTATAAGTGCCACTGTTTCTGAAATTGAACTTTTTAAAAATACTAATCTATCTACTGTAGCATTTTATAAGTGCTTCTGTTTCTGAAATTGAACTGTTTTTGAAATACTAATATATCTACTGTAACACTTTATAAGTGCTGCTGTTTCTGAAAATGAACTGTTTTTGGAAATACTAATTCTATCTACTATAGCACTTTATAAGTGCTGTTGTTTCTGAAATTGAACTGTTTTTGAAATACTAATTCTATCTACTGTAGCATTTTATAAGTGCTGCTGTTTCTGAAATTGAACTGTTTTTGAAATACTAATATGTCTACTGTAATACTTTATAAGTGATGTTATTTCAGAAATTGAACTGTTTTGAAATACTAATATATCTACTGTAACACTTTATAAGTGTTGCTGTTTCTAAAAAATACATTGTTTTGAAATTGTTGTAATTGAACGAATGAACTTAAAAAATGCTACAATTCTAGAAATTGAGTATTTGATTTGAAAGGATAACGACTTCATATTTAAATGGTTTAAATGAATTATTTTGGTTTGGAATATAAACCATTTTTGAAATTTATTACCATGGGTAATAATAACATTTGGTTGTTGAAGAGACCGGGATCGGAAGTTGTCATACTCTCTGCCAACTCCGAAAACTACTTTAACAACCGTGTACGCGGTGGAGATTCCAGAATGAAGTAGGATGGTTGCGACGTTCTATTGAGGTATGTACGTGGACCCGACTCCCGTGAGTAGGCATAAGGTGGCTAAAACAGGAGCAATTTACGGGCTAATGAGGTAGCTCCTCTTATCGGACACACTTCTTCGTATGCTATTCTATTACTTTGTGATTGATTGGTGCACACCTTTGATTTTTGGGAGTGTGGCTCGAGGTGGGCGGTAGTGGCTGCTACGCGTTACCACCGGTCCGGAAGCGTAATTGGTATATCTACCCTGACATTGTCTTGTTGTGCCGTGTCACCTACCCTAGCGCACCTTATACGATTTTGCTTTTGTACCATACCTACGGAGTGCCCTCTAACGACATCCAGTATGGGGGAGATTACGGTACTGTATAGACTATGGGAATATATAAAATGTGTTAAGGGGGATATTGGGTAACTCCTTAATGCTATTTTCAAGTATATTATACTTTACTTTAGACATTATTATAATAGCGTATACTATTACATAGTAAATAGTTTAACGGATCTTTAAAAGATGGACGGTCCCAAACATCCTTTAAGTTACTTGTGCATTTTATTACAGTTCACTTGAGTTGGTTTACATTGTGTAAGTATGTATGTCCTGACTCGAATGCTTGAGTTTTGCTTTACGCTCGGGTCAGCCTGAGTTTCATATTTGGATTTCACCTTCTGGAGCTAAAGGATTTGCTGGAGATTATCCATTATCTAGTTGTTATCTATTTCCATTCAATATTTCTATTCAGCTTATGTATTAGTGGACATTTATGTATCTTTGATTTCTGTTGTATTTACTTTTCAGACTTTGGATTTTGTACTTGTTTTTTGACTCCGTGTTGTAGTAAGTTCATGAACTACTATGGTATTTTATTTCCGCTGCGAGTTATTCTGATTTATATATGTTTGTGATTCTGTGATTGGTTTTGTTTGCTCCAAATTATATTACAATCTATTGTTTTATTATTCAAGTCAGACATGTGTGGTTTTATTGTAAATTTGAATGGTGTAAAATAGTGGGTCGTTACATTAGCATCAGAGCTTTGGTTTTAGGCAAAACCTTAGTCTATGGAGCTAAAACTCATTAGAGATAGGGTAGAAATACCCTAGAATAGGTGAAATCAATCTTAGAATCATTTCTTGGTGAGAGAACGTATTTTAAAGTATAAAATGATTTTTGAATGATTTTCAAAGTATTTTCAAAAATTATTTTGACATAAAACTTTACTTGTTTTGAAATCAAATTTTGCTTAACTCCTTTCTTTTCTTATCCACCTTGTTAGTAAATTCTTTATGTAAGGTATTCGTTCAAGTTGAATCTTATATTATCTAATCTTGACTTTGTTCCTCTATTACCTCTGTCCTAAAATTCATTCTTGATTTTTCAGAATGAGTCGTAGGAATGCTAGAGGTAGGGGATGTGGTGTTGCCCCAGCTCTTGAGCCTTCTACACCAATTCGGTTCACTAAACTTTATAAGGAATATACTGAACTTGGTGGAACCAAGTTTATCGGATCTGAGAGCATTATTAAGGCTCAGCAGTGGTTGAAGGATTTGGAGAGGATTTTCTCCGGTCTTGAGATCACTAATGCCCAGCTGCATTAGTTGGCAGCTTGGCAGTTGAAAGGACAACCTTGGATTGGTGGGAGTCTGTCACAGCTCACACTACTGAGGCTGACATTTCTTGGGAGCAGTTTAGGTATCATATTCTATTTGTCTTGAATTTGGTTCAGTTTGCTCTTTTTGAAATCTGTCTTATGTTTCTTTATCGTGCATTAGGGATGCTTTTGTTGTGAAATGGATGATCGAGGCAGGGAAGTCCCAGCTATATCGAGAATTCATTGATATGAAACTGAATGATATGTCTTTTGCTGAGTATGTGAGAAAGTTCAATGAACTTTCTAAGTTTGCCCTAATCTGATTGACACTCCTCTTAAGAAGAATGAGAAGTTCATTGCTGGTGCCCATCCGGAGTATTATAATCGTCTCATCGCTCACATGCATAGCCCTTTCACTTATCTGATGGATATGGCAATTAGATATGAGAATCCTACTTCTAAGGATCCTCCAGCTACTCGTTCTGCTTCATCTCAGTCTTTTTCTGGTAATCCTAAGAAGAGAAAGCCCAACTTTTATCATCAGAAGAAGAATCGGAACAAGACTCCAGGCTTGGGATTTTCTTCATCTCAGAGGCATTCGATAGACCTATCCTCCATTACTTGCTTCAGGTGCAATCAGAAGGGACACTATGCTAATAGTTGTCCTACTTTTGTTGGTGCTGCTATTCCTCCTCCAGCTCAGTTGACCAGGCGTGTCTCTGTCGTATTTGTCTGCAACCTGGCCATTTCAAGAAGGATTTTCCTACCCAGCAGAAGGCAAGTCTTTTGGTATTTTTGTTGTTATTTCTGCTTCTTCTCCAGCTCCATCTGTTGCACCCGCATCTGCTCCTGCTCATGCTCCTAGTGATTCACAAGGTACACTTCAGGGCACTTTTTCTCTGTTTTGTTTACCTGTTCGTGTTCTCTTTGATACTGGAGATACCCCTAGCTTTATCTCTGTGGATCTTTTGTAATAAATTTGAACATCTTCTTTCTCCCGAGTTGGCTCTTGAGCCTTTGTGTGTTTCATATCCTATTGGTGGTCCAGCGAACCTTAGTAGGATTAGTAGAAACATGAAACTCTTCCATTCTAGCTATCGGTTTTCTGGTGATTTCTATGTTCTGGGTTTTGAGGCTTTTGATCTATTGCTTGGAGGTGATTGACTGAAGAGGCATGATGCCGTTATCTCTTGTAAAACCCGGACTATCTCTCTTGTGGATGATTTTGATAATTCTTTGGTGATTCAGTGTAGTTTGCCCCAGGATTTTGCTGGTAGCTTTATTTATTCTCTTGATGCTTCTCCTGGTGATATTCATTCTACTCCTGTAGTCATACTCTATCCCGATGTATTTGGTGAAATCATTTCTTTACCTCATAAGCGGGAAATTAATTTCCGTAATGATGTTATTCTTGGAGCTCGACCTGTGGTTCTTCCACCCAGAGGAATAGCACCCCGTGAGAAGGTTGAGTTGAGGAAGCAAATTGAGGACTTGTTCTCCAAGGGTATGATCCGATCTAGCCATTTAGAATGCGGAGCAGTAGTGGTTTTCGTCACTAAGTCCGATGGTTCTTTGAAGATGCGCGTTGATCATAGAGAGCTGAACAAGCTCACTATGAGGAATAGATATCCTATGTCTCGCATCAATGATATGCTTGATCAGCTCCATGGATCTATTCTTTTCTCTCAGCTTGATCTTGCCACAGATTTTCATTAGCTCAGAGTTGCTGAGGAAAGTATCCCCAAGACTTCTTTTCATACCGAGAATGGTTTTCATGAATGGTTAGTCATGCCTTTTAGGTTGACTAATGCTCCTGCTTTCTTTGTTGATTTGATGAAACGTGTTTTTCGTGATGTGCTTAACAAGTTTGTTTTAGTCTTTGTTGATGATATCCTTATCTTCTCTAAGTTAAGGGAAGAGCATGAGTCGCATTTGAAATTTGCTCTAGGACTCTTAGAAATCATCGGTTGAAGGCTAAATTCTCGAAATGCCATTTTTAGAGGGATGAAGTCCGATTTCTCGGGTACATTGTTTCTAGTAATGGAGTTTCTTTTGATCCAGTCAAGATCGCTGCGATCAATGTAAGTCTTTCCTTTCTTTTCTTTATGTATTTTGATCGTTCTATCTTTTCTATGGTTCTTATTTCTCCATATTCTGTTGCAGGATTGGCATACTCATAGGACTTCATTTGATATTCGCAGTTTCTGGGCCTTATCGGTTATTATCGGAGATTCGTTAAGAATTTTGCTCGGATTTCTACACCTTTCACCGCTTTGACTCGTAAGAATTCTAAGTTTATATGGAGTGATAAGTATAAAGCCGCATTCAATGAATTGAAGCTTAAGCTTACTTTCGCACCAGTGCTTACAGTTCCAAATGGAAATGAGGGATTAACGGTATACATTGATTCTAGTCGTGAGTTTGGGAGTTGTTTTGATGCAAGATGGGAAGGTGATTGCTTATTCCAGTTGAACACCCATAAGGCCAATTATGCAGCTCATGATTTGGAATTGCTTGCTGTTGTCTTTGATTTGAAGCTTTGGAGACACCATCTTTTGGGTGCTAAGTTCGAGCTCTTTACTGATCATCAGTCTTTGAAGTATATCTTCACCCAAAAGGATTTGAATCAGCGACAGGTTGGGTGACTTGAGTTTCTTGCTTCTTATGATCTCGACATTAGCTATACCCCTGGAAAGGCTAATGTTATAGATGATGCTTTGAGTAGGAAGAAGGCTTTGTTGTGTCAGCTTGTTGTTTCTTCTTCTCTGCTTTTGGATCGTATCATTGCTAAGCAAGATGAGGATGTGATGCTTAGGCGTATGAAGGAGAGTGTTCGTAGCAGGGTTCGTGGTAGTAGTCCTGATGGTAGTGGATTTCAGATCGATGATAGAGGGATTTTGAGGATTAATAATCGGATTTGTTTCCCGAATGTTGATGGATTGAGGCAAGAGTAACTTCGGAAACATCATCGATCCAGACTTTCTATTCATCCTGGTGTGTTGAAGATGTATCAGGACATGAAGAAGCTTTATTGGTGGAGAGGTATGAGGCGTGATATCTCTATCTTTGTTAATAGGTGTGCGACTTGTCAGCAAGTCAAGGCAGATTATTAGAAGACCCCTTGTTTGTTGCAGCCCCTTAAGGTTCCCAATGGGAAATGGAAACAGGTTTCCATGGATTTTATTGATGGATTACCAAGGACTCGGAGGGGTAATGATAGTATTTGAGTTATTGTGGATAGATTGACCAAGTTAGCTCATTTCATTCCGGTCAATTCTGCCCGTTCTTCTTCCAGTCTGGCTGAGATCTATATGAGACAGATTGTTCGTCTCCATGGTGTTCCTCTCCGCATTGTTTGTGATCGGGATCCTACCTTTACCAGTCAGTTTCGGAAAGCTTTCCAGGAATCTTTGGGTACTCGTCTGATTCTGATCACTACTTACCATCCGTAGATCGATGGTCAAATGGAAAGAGTGAATCAGATTCTCGAGGATTTTCTTCGTGCTTGTGTTCTTGATTTTGGAGGATCTTGGGAAGATCATCTCCATCTTGTCGAATTCACCTATAACAACAGTTATCAGGCTAGTGTTGAGATGTCACCGTTTGCTGCTCTTTACGGAAGGCCTTGTAGATCTCCATCTTGCTGGATTGAATCCGATAATCATTTGGTTCTTGGTCCTGATGTGATTTTAGAGGCTTCGGAGAAGGTTGAGGAGATTAAGAGCAATACGAGGATTGCTCAGGATAGGCAGAAGAAGTATGCTGATCGTCATAGGAGGAGTTATGAGTTTGCTGTGGGTGATCTGGTTTTCCTTAAGGTCTCTCCCTTAAGGAATGTGATTCGGTTTGGTCGAAGAGGGAATCTTGCTCTTAGGTTTGTTGGTCCTTTCCGTATCTTAGAGATGATTGGTTCTTTGGCTTATCGTCTGGATGCCTGAGAAGTTTTCTGGAGTGCATAATGTATTCCATGTTTCGCATCTTTGTCGCTATCTACATGATCCATCTTTGATTGACCAGCCTTCTGCTCGAGAGAGTTTGGATATTGAGCCTAATCTGACTGTCGAGAGGAAGCCACTTCATATTATCAAAAGAGGTACAAAGCAGTTGAGAAGGAAATCTATTAACCTGGTCAAAGTGCAGTGGAGTATGGATGATCGGGACTGTACCTAGGAGATGGAGGAGAGCATGCGTGCTTCGAAACCGGAATTTTTTGTTTCAAGTACTATTTGCTTTTCAACTTATCTTTCCTTGTTTCCTTGTCTCGTTCCTTTTCGAGGACGAAAAGTTTTGAGTGGGGGAGAGTGTAACAACCCATAATTTAAATAAATATTTTAATTCAATTTATTTGAAAACCGATTTTTAAATCATTTAAAATTTGAAATTTTGGGATTTTCCTATGTAATTTTGGATTTTTTTTACAATTTATTTTACAAATATAATAAAATAAATATTTTCTAAAATTTTATATTTTGGTCAACTGTGGTCAAACTTTGAATTTCAGTTGAAAATTTTAAATTTGAATTTTAAATTTCTAATCTTTTTCTTTAAAACTGTATTTGATTCTGATATTCATTCTGCTTTTCGTTTCATCAAATTCTGCTTTATACTTTTAAAATTTGACGACATTCAGCGTTTTACACGCAATTATTTTCAGCATTTTTCTGTCTATTTTCTATTCTATATTTTTCTACTTCATTTCTATTATATATTTTATTTTCTATTTTATATTTTGTTTGGACTTTTTATGTGATTTTTATTTGATTTTTATTGGATTTTTGGCTTGGAAGTTCAAAAAGTCTTGAGTTCCTTTTCTTGGATAGGAAGTAAAGCTTTTCCCATTACCTTAGCCATTCACAACTTCACATCTCTTAGCCATTCACTCTTCAATTACTCCTCAACTCACAAACAAAATATTCTCAAAACATTTCCTTCCTCATTTCCGATTGGAAGATTTTACAGTAAGTTCTTTCTCATTTCTCCTTCTTCCTCTTTTCTTTTTTCTTTTGTTTGTTTCTCCCTAACAAAGCTCGGCCATTACTATAATCTTCTATGGCCGACCACAACCCTTATCATCCACCATCTTAGGTCGGCCTCCATCACATCATCATCATCTCCTTGTTGCCATGAATCCCTAGATCCAAATCCATCACCAAAAGTTGCTTGAAACCCTAGCCGAGCCTCTACATCACCAAACCTCTCTTTGCTTGCCTCGGCCACACCCTAGTTCCTCCACCTTATGCCTTGCCTTGACGAATACTTCATCTCCAAGCCTATCTAGATAATGACCAGATCAAATCCACACCATGAACCCACAAGCCGAACCTATAGAGCCATAGGTCGAACCCAAATATCACCATATCCTTATCTATTGCCTTCTACATGAGTTTGGTGGCCACCCCTTCACCTACCATGGCCTAGCCACGCCTCTTACATGCCTTGGCCGAGCACATGTGTCTTTGATCTAGTCATGGCCGAGCCATGTTGATGGTGATCTAGCCTATTTGAAAGTGACCGAGCCACTTGTCTTGGTTAAGCCATACTTTGCCTCACTTTGATTCATATTTTGTACATTGTTTGATTTAAAATCTTGTGTTGAATTTTATGTTTATGTTTGTTGTATTTTATTTGTTTGCAAGATCTGAATCTTGGCTCTCCATCCACTCGAATCTAAGTCGTGCTTTGTCATGCTTTTTGAAGTTTATTTGTGTATCTTGAATTGTTAACTCCAGCTTTAGAAGGTGAGTTTATCACTCTCGACCTCTGTACTTATATAATTGTGAAACGATGACAAGTGGATATGTAGTAATTGATATGCTATGTTGATAAGTTCATATGCATGTGATATGATTATATGAGGTTAAAATCTGCTTGTAAACCTGTTACATCATCTGATATGTTCTATTATATTATACTGTTTATTTATTTGTTGTTTCTCACATTGCAAGTTCCCTGTATAATAGAATCACTATGGGTTGAAATGATACGTACCCGAACGGACATTAGAATAACGGAAAATCATTATGAGCTGAAATGATAGGCTCAAGAGATTTTATTTATTTTATTTGACTAGGGATTGCAGGTTTGGAATGATAGATCCCGGATTTTTATTTTTTAATTATGGATTGAAACGATACATATCCGTATCACTTGACCTTGGTTAGAAAATTATATACAGACCTGTTGTTAATTTTAAATATTTTTTGAAAATTATTAAGTATTTTTGAATATAAATATGAAATTTTAACTTAAATTGGATTTAAATGATTTAAATAAATGTTATAGTGATTTTCTATAATTTAATAACGTATAAGAAAATAAATGGGTTAAATGTAAATTAAGATATGACTTAACTTGACAATTGAGAATTTAGTTCCAAATGGAAATTCTAAGCTTAACTTAGCAATAAGAATATTTTATTTATAAAATGGGTATTTTAAAATAAAGTATTAAGTTATTTGTTAAGTAAAAAAGTTAAGAAAATAATGTACTTTTGACTTAATAAATGAATTATAGTTAATTTGGATATTTTATTTATAAAATTTTATTTTATTTAATTACCATTTACTTTTGACTTAATAAATGAATTATAGTTAATTTGGATATTTTAGTTATAAAATTTTATTTTATTTAATTATCATTGAAATGATATCCAAATGAATATTTTCTGAAGCGTGAGATATGTTTTTAATAAGTTAAAATGGATAAAATTGAGATTTTAATGTTCCTGAAATGTTATAATAAATCTGGAATTTATAGTGGAAACATTTCCAAAATGCTATGGCTTTAAGGTAGCATTTGCTAAGTGCTACCATTTCTGAAATATAACTATGTTCTGAAATACTAAAATATCTACTGTAGTACTTTATAAGTGCTGCTGTTTCTGAAATTGAACTGTTTTTTAAATACTAATTCTATCTACTGTAGCACTTTATAAGTGCTGCTGTTTTTGAAATAGAACTTTTTTGAAATACTAATTCTATCTACAGTAGCATTTTATAAGTGCTGTTGTTTCTGAAATTGAATTGTTTTTGAAATACTAATATATCTAATGTAACACTTTATAAGTGCTGCTATTTCTGAAATTGAACTGTTTTTGAAATACTAATTCTATTTATTATAGCACTTTATAAGTGCTGTTGTTTCTGAAATTGAATTGTTTTGGAAATACTAATTCTATCTACTGTAGCATTTTATAAATGCTGATGTTTCTGTAGTTGAACTGTTTTTTAAATACTAATATATCTACTGTAACACTTTATAAGTGCCGCTGTTTCTGAAATTGAACTGTTTTGAAATACTAATATATCTACTGTAACACTTTATAACTGCTGTTGTTTCTGAAAAATATAATATTTTGAAATTGTTGTAATTGAACGAATGAACTCAGAAAATGCTACAATTCTGAAAATTGAGTATTTGATTTGAAAGGATAATGACTTCATATTTAAATGGTTTAAATGAATTATTTTGGTTTGGAATATAAACCATTTCTGAATTTTATAACCACGAGTAATAATAACGTTTGGTTGTTGAAGAGACCGAGATCGGAAGTTGTCATACTCTCTGCCAACTCCGTAATCCACTTTAACAACCGTGTATGTGGTGGAGATTCCAGAATGAAGTAGGATGGTGGCAACCTTGTATTGAGGTATGTATGTGGACCCGATTCCCGTGAGTTAGCATAAGGTGGCTAAAACAGGAGCGACTTACGGGCTAATGAGGTAGCTCCTCTTATCGAACACACTTCTTCGTATGTCATTCTATTACTTTGTGATTGGTTGGTGTGCACCTTTGATTTTTGGAAGTGTGGCTCGAGGTGGACGGTAGTGGTCGCTATGCTTTACCACCGGTCCGGAAGCGTAATTGGTATATGTACCCTGCCATAGCCTCATTGTGCTGTGTCACCTACCTTAGCGCGCCTTATACTATTTTGGTTTTTTACCATACCTATGGAGTGTTGTCTGACGACGCCCAGTACGGGGGAGACTGTGGTACTGTATAGACTATGAGAATATATAAAATGTGTTAAGAGGAATATTGGGTAACTCCTTAACGCTATTTTGAAGTATATTATACTTTACTTTAGACATTATTATAATAGCGTATACTACTACATAGTAAATAATTTAACGGATTCTAAAGGATGGGCGGTCTTAAGCATCCTTTAAGTTACTTGTGCATTTTATTATAGTTCACTTGAGTTGGTTTACATTGTATAAGTATGTATGTCCTGACTCGAGTGTTTTTGTTTTGCTTTACGCTCGGGTTAGCCTGAGTTTCGGCTTTGGATTTCACCTTCTGGATCTAAAGGATTTGCTGGAGATTATTCATTATCTAGTTGTTATCTATTTCCATTCAGTATTTCTATTCAGCTTATGTATTAGTGGACATTTATGTATCTGGGATTTCTGTTATATATTTACTTTTCAGACTCTGGATTTTACACTTGTTTTGTGACTTTATGTTGTAGTAGCTTTATAAGATACTATGGTATTTTAAAATTTCCGCTGCGAGTTATTTTGATTTATCTATGTCTGTGATTGGTTTTATTTGCCCCAAATTATATTACAATCTATTATTTTGAATTATTTAAGTCAGACATGTGTGGTTTTATTGTCGATTTGAATGGTTCAAAGTAGTGGGTCGTTATAGGTTCACAATTGGCAAAAAGACAAAATAAGGCAGTATCATCGAAAATTGGAGTTACCTCATATAATTCTACCAAAGATCCTTTGCTTGATGGTCTTTCATTTGAGCTTTCTTCAAATTGATGTTCTTGGTGGATAGTTGAAGGAGATGACGGTGTTGGACTAATGGGCTCTTCTTCCATATCATTATTACACTCCTCTTCATAAAGCAGAAAGAAACTATAATCGTCTTCTTATTTGTTCCAATTCCAATCACTTTCTTCATCAAACTCTCCACCTCGACTAACAACAACTTTTTCATTAATAGGATTATATAACTTATATCCTTTTGACCGTGAGTCATAGTCAATGAAAATGTATTTTTTGCTTTTGTCATCTAATTCAGAGTGTCTTTGATCTAGCACATGGGCATAAGCGATGCTTCCGAATACTTTTAAGTGAGATATACATGGCTTTCTACCACTCCATGCCTATTCGGGGATTTTGTTCCACACATTTCGAGTTGGAGAGCGATTTGATAAATACACCGCACATAGATGGCTTCAGCCCAAAACTCTTTTGGAACATTTTTGCTTTTTAACATGCTTTGTGCCAAGTTAAGAAGAGATCTATTCTTTCTTTCTACAACTCCATTTTTTGGTGGAGTGTACGAGACTGTTATTGGACGATGAATTCCATTTTTTTCACAAAACTTCTCAAACTCTTTTAATGTGACTTCTCCAGCTCGATCGGATCTCATGGCTTTGATCTTATAACCACTTTCATTTTCTACAAGGTCCTTAAATTTCATGAAAGCATCAAATACATTTGATTTTTGTTTGAGATAATAAGCCCATGTTTTTCTACTAAAATCATCAATAAATAGTGCAAAATAGTTACTTTTTCCATGTGAGCTCGGTTTTATAGGGCCACAATATCCGTATGAATTAGTTCCAATGGTTCTTTGGCTCCTGTGGTTGATTGTTTTGGAAAATATTTTCATGGTCATTTTCCATACAAGCATCCTTCATATACTTGGTTCTCATGATTTATTGATAGTAAACCTTTCACCGTGTTTTTTTTAAATAATTTTAAGCCGCTAAAATTAAGATGACGAAACCTTAAATGCCAAAGTCATAATGAATCTTTATAGCATGATTTTAGACATTTAGCAACATTTTCAAGATATTTAATGGAAACGTTCTATTTTTTTACATCTCCACTTTAACAATTAAATTTCCTTTATCATCTCTCATTAAAAGACTTTTATTTTTCATATGTATATCATATCCTTTTTCCAAAAGTTGCCTCCAAACTAAATATATTTGTTTTCATTTTAGGCACGTAATAAACATTAGAAATAAAATCATTCTTTCCATTCTTCAACTTAATTTGTATGTTTTCTTTTCTTTTAACTGGAATTTTAGATTTATTTCCAAAATGAATGTTTTCACTTAACGATTCATCAAGCTCCATAAACATGCTCTTTCTTCCATGCATATGATTGTTTGTCCTCATGTCCAAATACCATGTATTATTATTGCTAGTTTCATCACGTTCATGTGCCAACAGTAGTGCAGAATTTTCTTCATCATTTTTAGCAAAAAAATTTCACTCTTGGACTTTATAAAAAGTGGATCTACAATCGGAAGCAAAATGCCCAAATTTATTACAATTATAACATTTTATTTATGATTTATCATACTTTGGTCTTCCATTTGCCTTTATATTTCCTCCTCCTCCTCGACATCTTAGGCTGTATATATTTTTCCTTCTCTCCTCTCTATGACAGTAATTTCTTCCATAGCTTTGACCACGACCTCTTTCGCTTTGGCTTCGACTTCTTCTATTTTTAAATGTCTCATTTTCTCGTAAAGTGGGTTTTGTTTGAAGAGCTTGCTCTAATGGCTCTTCTTTAACCTTTCTATTTAATTTTTATTTATGGGCTTGAAGTGAACCCATGAGTTGATAAACGGTCATAGATCTTAGATCTTTAGATTCTTCAATTGCGACAACTGTGTAATCAAATTTTGAATCTGAAAATCGTAGAATTTTCTCAACAATCTAAAGTCTTCTATTTTTTGCCCATATCTTTCCATTTGATTGACAATAGATAAAAATTGAGAAAAATAATCATCAATTGATTCTGATAATTTCATATATAAAGATACAAACTTCCCCCACGTAGTTTATAGTCTAGTTTTCTTCACTTTATCGATTCCTTTAAAAGCGTTCTCCAAAATCTCTTATACTTCTTTACTAGTTTGTGCATTAGTTGTCTTCTCAAACACAACATCATCCAAACTTTGGTAGATGAGCATAAGAGTCTTTCAATCCTTCTTCAAATTATCCCTTTCAATTTGGGTTAAAGTGGAAATATCGACGGGTTCTTCATACCCATTTTTTACGATATCCCACGCATCTTGCGATCCAAGCAGCACCTTTATGCGAACTCTCAAACTTTCATAATTCTCCTTCTTTAATAAAGGAACTTGAAAAAGAGTCGTCCCTTTTGCCATCTTCCTTGATTAGCAGCCTGGCTTTGATACCAATGTTGGAAAATTTCTATCGGAAGAAGAAGGAGAGAGAAACTTTTAATTTACTAATGGAGATTAAGAGAGTTTTTTATAAAGGAGGAAATAGCTTTATTTTCTTTGCACGTTTATTCTATTTGCTTGCTTAGAATTACATTTACTTGCTTGGCTTCAAATGAGAGAAATCATTTCTATTTACAGTGTGATACAATATCCAGACTTTTCTTTAATATTCCCTTTTTTTAGAATTTTCTTGACTAAGCATATTCTTGAATACTCCAAATTACATATCTGGTAAGTCTAGATTTTTCTCTATTTTTATTTTGACATTTCCATTAATACAAAGATTATAATCAACACAATTCATGTTTCCTAGAAACCAAGTTTATTTCCCACAAATACTTTGGTCTTTTTATAATTCTAACCATTTGTAGTCTAGACGAGAAATAGAAACGATGTTCTAAAGAAAGATTTGTTATAAGAGAGCCGTGGGACAAATTTCCAGTAAAATCCTATATCTAATTCTCTTGACAATAGAATTACTAATGAATTACGCATTATTTTCACAGAACTAAAATAGTAGCAGGACAAATATTGTATAAAATCTGATTGATTGTTCCTTTTCCAACATTTTACATGCGTTTACAAAGAAAGTATGACAAAGAAACAATCGAGCAAAGTCGGAAAACATGATAAACTTTGATTGACGACTCAAAGGGTTTGTGGAATTTTATTACAGTAAATATATGATGGAGTATGAAAAAATAAATTTTCATTATTGACCAATCAATGGTTCTGATACGTTAAATAAAAGAAATTCATATTTAAGAGTTAGCTGATCAGCTATTCACAAATTAATTCAATTATCTAAAATATTGATACACTGATGCTGATACAATAATTTCAAATACATGATAATTAATTTAAATATGTATCACATGATAATTAACTTAAATCTTGGCGGAGTTATTATATTTCGTATCACTAACTTTTCAGTTAATATATATCTATCTACACCTTTTGAAGCATTCCCTAGTAATGTTGTTGAACATAATCTTTTGAAATAGGACTAGAATCATCATTATATAGTTAAATACCTATTAAGCGATTTCTCACTGTACATGAACCAACAATCAAAGGTTGGTTTCAACATGAAAGAACTTCAATTTTTGAAAGAAACCGAAATAGTAGACAACTTAATAATGGTAAATGTCAAAGACAAATAGTAAAATCTAAAAGTGAATGCATCAAAGTTAGAGAGAGATTTAAAGTGGTTTGGGAAGAATCTTTAAATACACTGTTAGTGCTTTTCTAATTAGAGTTATTTCCGATGATATAGAAATCGCAGAGGAAGCCATTACGAGTTTTATAAGTTTTTCTAGCATAGAAAGGTACTCTTTTGCCTTATATATTGCTTAAATTATTGTTGTGTGAGTCATGTCTATTTATGGTAGTTTTATTGCTCGTCATTACCAGAGAGCTTTTGTCATACGCTATTGACTTGGCAGATTAGAGACCTGGGATTGGGACACTTATTGTAATCTGGCTACATACTGGATGATGTGAATTGATAATGTGTTGTTTGTCGATGCATATTGCTTTGTGTAGAAGATTTTCCAGATGCTGGCACATGGCTTTATCGAATTATTGAAATCGGATAGTTTCATAGAGTTGCTGCAGCATGTTATCCAAGGCGTTTGTTCCCAGGTTGATCTTTCTTCACTTTTTAAAGTAGTTGTAAATTTTTAATGAATATCTCTATCCGATGTCGGTATTTGAGCTCTTTCACTTGACTTGTTTGTTATTCCAATAATAATGATGATAGTATAAATCTTTAGTGTTTGATACTTTGGAAAATGGTCATTTTATCATTTCTATAACTAAACATGTGTACTTATAAGATGGAATAACTCGGCATATAATACCATCGTCATATTGGCTTTAAGAACACTTTTATCTTAGGTTTTTAAATGAATGAGAATGTTTTATTATTATCACTTCAATGCCTTAAGGGATCATTATACCAAAATATCACAAAATAATCTAGGTAAATATTGTGTAACACTTGCCGCATTCGTCAAGTCATAAAGTGGATTTTTGTCAAGGAGATGGTCTAAATGAAGGTAACTTGGTACCAGTAGTTATACTTGTAACATCGAAGTACTTAATGCACTTACATGTATCTACCTATGACTAGTCGACTTGATCAAGCCTCTAATTTTGGTTTAGAGAATTTTCTTTTTCGGCAAGGCCAACCGGCTTTATAGTGGACCATGCCACTATATATAAATAAATAAAAGTTGCTCTACATATGCATAGAACAGCTGAATATGGTTTTATAGCGGTCAGACCACTTAAGCTACAATATAGGTTTGAAGCAATATGCACCTCAGCAACTAATAAATGACCTAAGGAAACAAAGGCTCATCCTCCCAGGAGGAGGAAGAATCATATCCATAGGGGTACCCACATGCAAATAATCCTAAAAAAGAGATGCAACATCCATAATGAAACCAGGGTATTCATTGCAGTAGATAAATTTCCTATTCCAGTTATAATCAAGAAGAAGAGATTTATTGCTTGCACCAAGGGCACCCTGGACCAAAAGGAGAAGGTCTGCACCAATGGAGACACCTGGAATCACCATCATCATCGCTAACAAACATGTGAAAATCATGTTTAGCAGGGTCATATCTCATCTCAGACTGAACATGGATTCAAGCTTCCTCATCAGAATTCCAAAAAATATCATTCAGCAAAGACACAACAAGAGGAATATCTGAATCAATCGCGAAAGGCAATACCACGTTATCAGGATCAATAGGAGACTCCAAAAGCTTAGGAGGAGGGATGAGATGAGGAACAGGAGGAGAAGAAATCGAAGGAGAAACAATGCGCTCCTTCGGGATCCACTTCATGATCGGTGGCGGAGGAAGAGGGGATCGAACAGAGAGAGGACTAACTGAAGATGATCATGAACAAGCTGAGGAGGGATGACCAAAAGACTGACATGTCAACATATGTCTGGTTTTCAAGCATACAGAACAACAATCTCCGCTAGATAATCCTCAGATACTCCCACTTTGATTGAATTCGGTAAAGGATTATTTGAGGTTATTTCAATCAAAGCTTTTGCGTAAACTAATATTTCCCTAGCAACTGCGTTAGCATTAAAGCATTTTACTTTTCCAACAGAACTATCTAATCAGAACCTAACATAGTTTGAAAAATAGAGGAAATATGAGAAAAATAGGTCCACTCAGAAATAGATAATATCTGCTCTCTAGCGCAGTCAACGAACGGACTCCAAGGAGTGACAATAAAAGGCTTTCCATTGATAAAGATAGGGTCCATACTAAGGATACGAACACAATCTTCAGGCCTAGAAAATTTAAAGAAAAACATGGGATTGTCTATGTGGACAAGAAGACTACCCTGAGGCTGCCAAGCCCTATGACAATGATCCTAAACCAATGAATAAGATGGGTTAGAATCTAGAAAAAAAACCCTAAGATACTTCGACCAGTAATCAATACCTGTTTGAATAACATCCGACGGAGGAATCATAGCCCCACCAATATCGACCATATCAAAAGTTCGGGGCACAAACATACTCGCATTTCTTGGCAATGGCAAGAATAGGGATGACCATTTCATGCTCTTATCAAGCACTTTTTGATGTAGGGGAACCAACTCAACAGTATTTCGCTGCAAATTAGGAACAGGGGAAACCACATAACCCACCACTTCCAAAATAGGAGCAGAAACATCTACATTAACAGTCAATGAGGGGGAACTCAATTCATTTCTCTCTACATAATCTTGCGCTAGATTGGAATGAACAATATTACAAACCGAAGATTCTTTCCAACAGTTAACAGTCGAGGCTTCTTTAAGCATAGAATGTAAAGGGTTCATACCATCTATTTGCAGCAGATTCACATGACGAGGAGCAGTTGCAAGCAAGGAGTTCATTTCCGTAACAAGGTAAAGGAGAGGATTTGCAATGGGAAGCTTACTTAGAACATTAACAGTAGGGATCGAAAGAGCTACCGACGTTTTCAAACGACAAGCAAACACGAGACCAGCACCCGATGATGACAACGACGACAGATCAGCAGTAGGCGACGTCATAGAAGACTTCGAGAGTGCGGCCAGTGAGACATCCTTCAACTAAACAGCATCAACATCTCCAGTTGAAGAGGTCACAAGAGCTTGAAAAAGCGGCAGAGGCGTGACAGCAAATGACATGTCACTTCGAGCGGCAGAGCTACCAAAATCAGAAAGATGAATGAAACGTGACTTCCTATGTTTTAGAGACTTTTAAATTTCCTAAATATTATGCCTTTCCATGATTACTTTTAAAAAGACAGATTTTGAAACCCTAATTTTAATATGGAATTGGGATCAACCTTTATTTTCCATGCAATATTCTTCTTCTTTCATTCTTCTCTTTATCTTAACTTTCATAGAAATCTCCATTATAGTTCTGATTTAGTTTCCCTAGATTTTAACAGTGAGTATTTTTATTCTTTAATTTCTTCGTTTAATCTCTTGTTTATTTACTTATAATGTGTTGATTGGTTTTTTTTAATTTTGCTTCATTTTATTTAACTGCTTTCTAATCATGCTGTTTGTTTATATGTTGATTTTTTGGTTCAATCTGTATTCGTATCTTTCATTGTTCAAAAGAAACTTGTTTTTAAATTTTCATGAATTTTTGTCGTTTAAAGTTACTCATTTTGATCTTCATAAGTTGTTAGGATTCACTTTATTTGTTTTAATTAACTAAGCTTCTTTTTTGTATGTGGACTTTATAACTATTAGCATTGGTTTTTTTAATTAAGACTTTAAGTTATGCTCATTTATTACTATAGTTTAATTACGGTATGAATAGAAAAGGATTAATCTACCTCATCACTTATCTTTTTCGTTGACCAATGCGGATCCTCAAATGTTACGGTATCTCGGGTTTATAGCTATTTCCTAACCCCTCCGCTACATGACATCAACCGCTTGAGGGTTACTTCACTAAGAGTGCCAAACATATGTATTTTCTGCCTTACCACCGCTTTCATCTCTTATGATTCCATTGTACTAGTTTACAATGTCTTCCCATGTAAAAACCTGACTTCTGATATGTTAGTACTAAAATTAATTTTATCGGTAAAAGAAGATATAGCACTAATATCAATCCACAAATTTGACAAAATTGATATTAATAATTAAAATGAAAATTTAATATAATAATCATTTAGATTGTTGCACGGATTATTTTGAGCTAATCAGTTCAGAGTTCATGTTCGATAAATTTTGGTCGAACGGTTGTAAATAACTGAATCCCCTTAACATATATAAATAAACTTAGAAACATTAGGGGGCAGGCTCCACTTAGGAAAATCCTCCTAATTAATCCCTAAAACCTCATAGTCATAGATTTAATGAAATCAAATTCGCTAATTACAAATCATTCCTAAAATTTAAAATGTCCAAACCTTATCATATTATTTGTCAAATTGGTCATCTCGATAAGGCAAAATGATGAAAATGGTTCATTTTTGGTTCGATACATAAGGTGATCAGAAATCGAACGGTAGGGTAGAATTAGGGTGTTGGCAAATTGGATGTTTTTTATTTAGATGATTATTGGTGATATTAAAGACATGAATTTGTAGATCATGCCTTACTGAGTTCAACAATAGTTTCAATTACTCAAAGCATGGACAAAGTTGGCAGCAATTTGGCCTAGAATCCTAGTGGTAGCGGGTTAAACATGACGTTGGCCGACACGAGGCGGCGTAGGAGTTGGTCGGTTGTGTATGTATCGGCGAGGTGGAGAAGATGGCGATGGGTACATGCACTCATGCAATTGGAGATGGGAGAATTGCTAATCAAAATTGGCATAGGCGATGGCTGAATGATACGGGGGAGATGGTAAATTTTCTCTTTAATCCCTATACATTTATTATTTACAAATTGAACCATGAATCTTCTGGTCGCTACAACTTTTGTATGCGACCTCTATTTTATGCATGGTTTGTTTATTGGGTTAGTTGCAATATTCTAAACATTATGGCATATGTTTTGTTAGCTTGTGAAATTTTTGGTGAAAGTGCCTTAACCGAATTCAAATGTTTTAATATTTACATTTTAAATTAAATAAACGTCCATATATATATATGCCTATTTGGTATGTAATTATGTTTGATTAATATTTATTTGTTTGCTTTTATGTTTTTGCATGTGCACTGTGGTTGGATTGGATTGGATTAGATTGCTTACTTGTTATTAACCAAAAAAAATGAACCAACGCCCTGCATTGAATGTAAGAGCACCAGTCCTGTTTATCAAGGCAAATAAACAGTAACGCCCCACCACTATACCCATGCCAACCAAGAACACTACAGTGTAATGTCGTCAACTAGCACGGAGAATAAGGCTGGCTAGGAGCGACCATCCGTAGTTAGGCCTTACACTAGTATTGGTTACCTCGATAGGAGTGGTATATTTTTTTTCTTTCATCTCTTAATTATCTACTCCCATCGACGTATCCAATTCCAGTATAAAACGAACTACGATAGTTCATAATAGTTTAGGACAATAGATATAATAATAACACAGATAAACTAAATGCGGAATACAGATAACAAAAGTCTCATATATATATAATTGATGTCAGTTACAATACATGTGATACAGTACATATGATACAACTACAACTGCCGACTCTGGAAGTTACATATACAAGTGCATTAACGTATATAATATACATGAATACATATCTTCCAATACATCTACACTGACTACTATACAATGACGACGACTACTCCAAAAGATATGAAAAGACTTCATAGCTCAAGCAGCAACCCAAAGCAAGATATCTACAACCTGTAATAACTCGGTCTGACCCGAGTATTAAATTCAAAAGAAAATAATACACGGGTCAGTCTAATTCAAACTCCGTTATTAGTGCACAGAAGCAATAATAATTAAGTAACAAATAGACGACAGTCACAATAAACCTCGTCTATCCGATCCTTAAATAAAGAAATCGGATAACGATAAATATAACACGTAACAGTGTTAAACAACAAATCAGCAAATCCAAATTATCAACGAAGATAAACTAAAAAGATTATCAATGAAGATAATTTAGAAAACAACAGAATTGCCTAAACGGCAATTAACGACAAATTCTAATTATTAAGTAAATAATTAGAAACTCATAATCTAATTATCAAATTGATAATTAGACTACAACAAAATCATCAAATTAACCAATCAAAATACAATTCAAAACATGTTGAAATATCAGTTAAAATGTCAATTCGGGTAGGGCTGTAGTACACGCACGCGTGCACTGCCTCGCCACTACAACATATGAAATACACAAAGGATCAATACATCAAAACAAAATAGAATATCAATAAAAGCCATACCGTGTGGCTGCAGTACACGCTTGCGTGCACTGCCTTGCCACTACAGTGACGATGTACCAAAAAGATTAACGAACCAAAATCAAATGCAATTTCAAAATATTGAATTGAATAAACAAAACAATTCAATCAATTGAGATATCACAAAAATCAATACTGTGTGGCTGCAGTACACGGACGCGTGCACTGCCTCGCCACTACAGTGATGGAATATGTATACATGAAGTATATAGATGGCCAAACCCGATGAAACAACAACAATGCAATGGCTGTAAACAAAATATATGGAACTGCTCCAAAGGGATGACAACATGTATACTACAGATTTGAAACTCAAAGGTATCACAAATCTCAACTAAAATATGATGCAATGCATAACATTTATATATAACTTAAACTTCTCAATGAATACACGGAACAAAATGCCAACTGCCTTGCATGGTACAAACGACAGCAACCAATATATGATGCAATGCATAGCCTATATAGGGTTCCAACCTTAAGTATGCATATATGAACCAAAGATCAAGCTACAACATGGCATGACCAAGTGCAGCCTCTACATGAAGTTAAGGTAAACACCACATAACAGTATGGACAGTGGTCATACCAAGTGCAGTCTCTACGTGAAGCTAATGCAAACACAATGTGGACAGTGAGACTGCAACCCAGGTCACGGTGAAATGACCGAACATGATGCAATGAAACAACCACTACATAATGGAACACGCAATAGTGCAGCAGTTCAAATGGCAATCAACAGGGAAGCACCAAAATCACAAAAACAAGTGATACTAAGTATCCATATCAAGGTCCAGGCATATATACTTAAAGTCAGAAACAAATATCAAGTGCAGCTTCAAGTGATGCAAGAAGCTAATATACATGAGCACAAATCGACAGCAGTTCAATATGCATCAATTCCAAATCAATGTAACAGTGTGAACATCACCATGAAAAGGCAATATCACAGACAAATGAGAGTCTCGACATACATGTGAGAAACAACATCAACCAACAAGAAATCGATTTGCAAACTGCAAATGAAACAGCAACTAAAATTTTTGGTCAGTCAAGACAACTTTGAACAAAGAATTTAAAGTAGCAATTTCAAATAAAAATCAAAACTGTGGTCATGCCGAAGCCAATCATTATCACGATGTCATGCCAAAGTCCCAAAAGCGAAAGTCAATAGCAAGTAATACCAAATTGGAAGTGGAAGTCATTATCAAGTCAGTGCAAGGTTCGACAATGTCGGGTGCCGATATTAATGATGTCACAGGAGAAATTCCCGGAGTCAAAATAAAGTTTAATAAGAGAAATCGAAAACGTGAGCATCAATTAATCAAACAACTAAAATTCCCAAACTTGAACAAATTCAGAGTATCAGAGAATTCCAAAGCCGTGTAAAACACACAAAATCACATATATGCATGAAATCGAATTAGATGTGAGTAATTAAATATTACTCACCTTATCCTGACGAGCCCAGATCCATCGATCGGCAAGTAAAGACGAGCGAATCAAGAATCGAAACCCTAATTGAAAGGAGGAACGAACAAGAAGAACGAAGCCGCCATTTTTAATTTTCTCGTATGCTAGGGTTTTCGAACGAAAAATGAATAAAAAGGGGGTCGTGTTTGCCATTTGATAATTATCACGGCCCAAACATAAAAAAGGAAACATGGCCAAGATTTTGCTTAAAGCCAAAACTCTTAACCCAATGAAGACCAGAGATGTATTCAAAGCAAATTCAACCGATTAAAACTCCAATAGCACTATGTTCGCAATTTTAATCGTGTAATGACGATAACAAAATAATTGCGAAATACCGGGTTGTTACAGACTCCCCTCCTTATAAAAATTGCGTCCCTGCAATTTTCATAATTAAAGGCGTCGATAACAATTATTTTTCTAACATAAACTGGTTAAGATAGAAAAATAAAGGTCTAGAATACAATCGCCAAAGAAATCTTTTAACTTCATAAAAGAAATTCACAAATTCTCAACAAAATCTAACTATCAAATATATAATCAGAAAATAACAAAACTGAATAAGTACGATTATCAGCAATATTTAATTATCAATTAGATAATTAGAATACAGAAATCACAAAACAGTAATATCTAATTATCGATACGACAATTAGAAAACATCAAAATCTAATTATCAACAAAGATAATTAGAAAACATAAATCACAGTTCGCAAAACTGCAATCATCTAGTTATTAATTGGATAATTTGAAAACAACAATTATCCAATCATCCAAAACGATAACCAGAATTCTCAAATCAACAAATATTTAATTATCAAAACGATAATCAAATCTCAAATCAACAAATATATAATTATCAAAAACAATAATCAAATCTCAAATCAACAATTATTCAATTATCAAAAACGATAATCAAATCCCAAATCAACAAATATTTAATTATCAAAACGATAATCCAATCTCGAATCAAAAAATATTTAATTATCAAAACGATAATCAAATCTCAAATCAACAAATATCTAATTATCAAAAACGATAGTCAGAATCAACAAATATCTAATTATCAAAAACGATACTCAAAATCAACAAATATCTAATTATCAAAAACGATAGTCAGAATCAACAAATATCTAATTATCAAAAAAGATAGTCAGAATCAACAAATATCTAATTATCAAAAACAATAGTCAGAATCAACAAATATCTAATTATCAAAAACGATAATCAGAATCAACAAATATTTAATTATCAAAAACGATAATTAGAACTCATATCAACAAATATCCAATTATCAAAAACGATAATCAGAATCAACAAATATCTAATTATCAAAAACGATAATCAGAATCAACAAATATCTAATTATCAAAAACGATAATAAGAACTCATATCAACAAATATCCAATTACCTGCAGATAATTGGAACAACAAATATCTAGAAATCAATTAAGATAATCTAGAAAATCAACATAAAAGGTCGGATCGATCCCATCAAATGGCGAGTTTTTAAGCTACGCCGCACGTACATCAACAAATGGCCGAAGCCTACCAAGTACTATCAACATAATTTTGGCGCCCAACAAATGACCCGAAGGTCCAACAAATGACCCGAAGGTCTAGTACTGGTATTGACCCGAAGGTCTAACATATGACCCGAAGGTCCAACATATGACCCGAAGGTCCAACATAGTGGCTCGAAAGCATACGAAAATCATCAAAATCATCAAAACAGCAAATATTTCAATTAACGAGTCCGGAATTAACCAAAATAGCAAACGCACATGTCCCAGAACGACGAGTTTTACTAAATCGTTTAATTCTCTTCATCGTTTCCTTAAAAGTGCAAAATTGTGTATTCCAAAAACAACATTTCACATTATCAAACGGACAAGTCCGGAATTAAGCGAATCAGTAAAAGAAAGAGGTCATAGTCCTCGATTTTGCTGAAATGTTTAAATCACTTCCTCATTATTTTGAAAACGCAAACTGCAAAACTTCTGAAAACAATTTCATTTATTTTATAAAAGTAATAATTTATGTTCTCAACCGAACAAGTCCGGAATTAAGCGAATCAGTAAAAGAAAGGGGTCATAGTCCTCGATTTTGCTGAAACGTTTAAATCGCTTCCTCATTCTTTTGAAAACGTAAACTGTAAAATTTTTGAAAACAATTTTTATTTTGAAACAATTTTTTTTTAAAACACGTGATTAAAACAGCAACATCAGTAGCAACTTCGACAAGGAAATTGCACTTCTCAAAATACCGTAAAAACGGACAACAAAATCAGCATTGCGGAATAACCGCTTGAAAATCCACTTTAAAACTTGACGGTTACGGAAGTCAAAGCAACAGTAGTTTTTTATACGTCAAAATCTCATTAAAATAATTCGCATCAAAATATAATACCAGTGAATTTTCATTCATTAAAAATGTCAACAAAACACCGCGCTTCAAAATTTAGCAACGGCGTAAAAATCCCGTTATAAAAATAACGGCAACAAAATACGTTTAAAACCAAACATCGGTTCAACGTAAAATTAATGCTGTAACGTACAACTCAAATTTGCACGTATACTCCAAAATGAACAAAAAAATCATTTGAATATATCTTCAATGAAGATAATTCAAAACAGCAAAATTCTCAACATAATCACATAACTGCAATCGCTTCAAACCCTCAAATCGGATTCGAAATTTTCAAAGAAAACAAAATAAACGCAGCTATGTAAACAACAAATGAAATTTATTTCGATTTCATATTTTGATTTTTAAATCAAAAAGGTTATCAGCTGTACTCAGCGAAGACAGTGTCACTGTTTCCGCTGTATTCTGATAAACAAAACACAAATTACTCAATCATCAAAACACACTTTTCACTTTTATTTTTAAATAAAGATATTTAAAAATTTCATCACAATTTCAAAGCTTTAGTTTTGACTCAAAGCACAATAAAACATTGACAAATAGTTGTAACACATGTTCCATCTAAGTTATGTTTTATATTATGTCCATAAAATCTCAAGCTTTGATACCAACTGTAACGCCCCACCTCTATACCCATGCTAGCCAAGAACACTACGGTGTAATGTCATCAACTAGCACGGAGAATAAGGCTGGGTAGGAGCGGCCATTCATAGTTAGGCCTTACACTAGTATTGGTTACCTCGATAGGAGTGATATATTTTTTTTTCTTTCATCTCTTAATTATCTACTCCCATCGACGTATCCAATTCCAGTATAAAACGAACTACGATGGTTCATAATAGTTTAAGACAATAGATATAATAATAACACAGATAAACTAAATGCGGAACACAGATAACAAAAGTCTCATATATATATATATATATATATATATATATATATATATAACTGCTGTCAGTTACAATACATGTGATATAGTACATATGATACAACTACAACTGTCGACTCTGGAAGTTACATATACAAGTGCATGAACATATATAATATACATGAATACATACCTTCCAATACATCTACACTGACTACTATACAATGACGACGACTACTCCAAAAGATATGAAAAGACTTCATAGCTCAAGCAGCAAACCAAAGCAAGATATCTACAACCTGTAATAACTCGGTTTGACCCGAGTATTAAATTCAAAAGAAAATAATACATGGGTCAGTCTAATTCAAACTTAGTTATTAGTGCACAGAAGCAATAATAATTAAGTAACAAATAGACGACAGTCACAATAAACCTCGTCTATCCGATCCTTAAATAAAGAAATCGGATAACGATAAATATAACACGTAATAGTGTTAAACAACAAATCAGCAAATCCAAATTATCAACGAAGATAAATTAAAAAGATTATCAACGAAGATAATTTAGAAAACAACAGAATTGCCTAGATGGCAATTATCGACAAATTCTAATTATTAAGTAAATAATTAGAAACTCATAATCTAATTATCAAATTGATCATTAGACAACAACAAAATCATCAAATTAATGAATCAAAATACAATTCAAAACATGTTGAAATATCAATTAAAATGTCAATTCGGGTAGGGCTGCAGTACCCGCACGCGTGCACTGCCTCACCACTACAACATATGGAATACGCAAAGGATCAATACATCAAAACAAAATAGAATATCAATAAAAGCCATACCGTGTGGCTGCAGTACACGCTTGCGTGAACTGCCTTGCCACTACAGTGATGATGTACCCTAAAGATTAACGAACCAAAATTAAATGCAATTTCAAAATATTGAATTGAATAAACAAAACAATTCAATCAATTGAGATATCACAAAAATCAATACTGTGTGGCTGCAGTACACGGACGCGTGCACTGCCTCGCCACTACAGTGATGAAATATGTATACATGAAGTATATAGATGGCCAAACCCAATGAAACAGCAACAATGCAATGGCTGTAAACAAAATATATGGAACTGCTCTAAAGGGATGGCAACATGTATACTACAGATTTGAAACTCAAAGGTATCACAAATCTCAACTAAAATATGATGCAATGCATAACATATATATAACTCAAACTTCTCAATGAATACACGGAACAAAATGCCAATTGCCTCGCATGGTACAAACGACAACAACCAATATATGATGCAATGCATAGCCTATATAGGGTTCCAACCTTAAGTATGCATATATGAACCAAAGATCAAGCTACAGCATGGCATGACCAAGTGCAGCCTCTACATGAAGTTAAGGTAAACACCACATAACAGTATGGACAGTGGTCATACCAAGTGCAGTCTCTACGTGAAGCTAATGCAAACACAATGTGGACAGTGAGACTGCAACCTAGGTCACGGTGAAATGACCGAAACCGATGCAATGAAACAACCACTACATAATGGAACACGCAATAGTGCAGCAGTTCAAATGGAAATCAACAGGGAAGCACCAAAATCACAACAACAAGTGATACTAAGTATCCATATCAAGGTCCAGGCATATATCACTACAACAAAAAGTGTCTTTTATAGCGGCATATAGCCGCTATTAATCACAACCATAACGGTTTGATAAGCGCTGTATATCGACATGTTATAAAAAACTGTTGAATATTTATAACACAAAATATGCCGCTATGGTTGAGCTTAGTTTTATAACGCAAATTCGCCGCTATGGTACGTTAATTCAATAGCTCAATATAGCCGCTATAATACCGCTAAATCTCAACGGAACTGGAAATCTTTATAACACCATTTTGCCGCTATAAAATATTTATTCAATAGCTCATTGTAGCCGCTATAATACAGCTAAATCTCAACCATTCAATAGCTCATTACAGTGTACAAACATTAAAGCAAGTGCATAACCATTGAATAAAACATAAGCCTGCAGCCAAATTAACACAGAGAAACAGAAAATAATGTCAATTTAATAAGTGTACAAACATTACATAGTACAAACATTAAAGCAATCCTTCCAAATATTACAGAGTACAAACATTACAGAGTTCCAACATTTTGCCATACATTTCTAACTTCTATTTCTTCAACGCACCCATGAAAATACAACATATCCTTCCACCGCGTGCTCCATACATTACAAACTACAAACAACCACCAACTGACATTACTGCCTCTTCCCCACTGCACAAAACTTCACATTACAAACTACAAACAGCCATCATCCACATCCATCTGAAATTACTGCACCGACTTCATACAACCACCTTACAAACACCATACATCCGCTATACAAACCATCCCTTAACACTTCATATCCTTCACTGTCCTGATGTGACGACCGCCCATGACTCCCGCACCAAAACAAGGAAATAATGCGCTGAAAGGCGTGCCAGGCAGCCATGGACGATAGTCAGGGTAAAACAAAACAAAAGAATCTCTATCGCATAACTCACAGCGCATGGATAAAATACAATAGAGAAATATAATATAGTGAAGCTCCATAGAACAGAACATCATCATATAAGCATCACAGTAGTTTTGTACAATCATCTACTCAAATCCATACATGAAAGCCTCACTACAAATCACTCAACCAAATACAGCAGCGGATACCCAGTACATATAGTAAGAAAACTAATATGCAAAGCCTCCTGCTCGTCTTCGTCATCTTCATCGTAGAACTCCTAGCACAGCACCTGTCACCTGCTACCTAGTCTGCCCATCCCAACATGGATGAACAGCCCAAGGTAATAAGAGGAGACATAAAACCTTGAGTCAGACAAAGTCTTAGTGAGCAGTAAATCAACTATCAAGCATACCAAAAGAGCATAAAGGATAAAAGGAATAGGAACCAAACCATCCCACTCCACCTCTTTCTACAGTGATAGCCCCAGACATACACTAAGGAGAAGCAAGCATAACAACATAGACAATTAAGGTAAAGCAAATACCACTCGAGTCAAGGACGATGTTTTCCAAATACAAACCCCCAAGGCCTAAACCAAGATCAGATAAGCACCCAGAAAACACCGCTCTTGAAGCCGAATGATAATACAACCAAACATCCATGACTCTGGCTATCACTGTTATCCTTGCCTCGATTTCACCGTTAGTTGAATGACCATCTGTCAAGGGCTAATGGTAACCCCGGTTCTAACCATAACTCCGCACACTGCCTTGTGCCTAGGACTTATCTACTTTGCCCAGAGTACTCAACTACCTACCTGTAGTCTTTTGGGTGTCCCGACTACCTACCTGTAGTCGTTATGGGCGCCCCATGTACTCTTGCTTTTGAGCATGCTAGAACCTTCAACAACGACGAGATCCAAGCCTCCTAGCCATCCTTCTTGACGACTATCCTCATACAAGCTCAAGCTACCTCTTGAACAATCCATTATCAACCAACTTGAACTACTCTTCAAGTTATCAACATGCTTGGAATGATCCCTGCTTGGATTAAGCCAAGACTCACATCATACTTCGCTTCATCGCATCAAAGCAAAGTCTCAACTCAACAACATGGCTTGCCTCATCAAATCATGGCAAAGTCCCATCTCAACATCATCCAATCTATACATATGAGCTTCAACATCCGCTACATATGCCTTAAGCAGCTTTCACCATTCAAGAGCCTTCTTCCATAGCTTTTGAATCCTCTTTCATCATCTTGTTCCAAATCAACTACTAGCTAACTTGGAAACAATCAAATCAATCATACATTCAAATAATCAATCATTCAAACAAGATCTATTAAGCAATTTAAGCAATATCAACTATAATGGGAATTTCGTAAATAAACGAGCAAAAGTCCAACATATGTGAAATCATGGTTTTTAGCATAGATCTATCAAATATAAAACATGGGTTTTGTCTCTAATGCTTATTAAACAAACTTGCATAAGTAAACATCTTCAAAAACCATGGATCTAGACTTAGATCTAAGAAAAATGCATGAAATCTCTAACTTTAACACCCAAACATGCCACCAATCCAATATACTCCTTTGGATCCGCGTGAGAGATAACTACCACTCACCAAATCACCCAAACACTACAAAAACTACACACTTCAGATCTGGACAGCAAGGATCAAGGTTTGATCTGGCGAAATCTCGCTTCAATCGATGAAATCTAGCTCAAACGGATGAAGATCTTCAACTTTGGCTCTTGGATCTTCAATCTAAATCTTCGATCTTGGATGGATGTTAGAACTAGATTGGAATAGAGAAAAGAAGATGAAGAAATGTTGTAGTCGAGTCTTCAAAATGGCAGCACTTCGTCGCTTCAAAAACCGGTGCCAAAAAGTGAGCCAAACCCCTCTATTTATAGGCTGAATCAACCATGAGTCGTCGCTCTTAAGTCGTCGCCGACCCAACTCCTGAGTCGTCCCCGACTCATCCCCATGCCGACTCAACACAGCCGACTTACCATGAGTCCTTCACGACTCATTGCCCTGCCGACCTAGCACAAGCCATTCACACGACTCAACAACCCAGCAACCTAACGACTTATCTACAAAGCCGACCCTATATCCCAACGACTCAACTTAAGTCGGTCACGACCTAAAAAGCCTCCGACCTAAGACACATACGACTCAACATATCTTCTTAAGTCGTACTAAGGTCCTAACGACTCAAGTCCTAAATCGTTCGACGACTCAACCATACACACACACGACTCACGACTCATCCTACTAACGACTCAACAACTTCACGAGACAACACCCTGCCGACCCCAGCCCCTACCGACTCAAGACCCCACGACCTAAGCCTTAGCCCCTTAAGCCGCTAACCCATGAGTCGGTCACTATCTTAGGTCGGTCTATCCTTATCTCGGCCAAACCTATAAGCCGCCCCTCCTATGAGTCGGTCACCCCCCCTTGACTCGTCTAAGCCTATGAGTCGGCCCTCTATGAGTCGGCCACGACTCATCACTTGACCCCTATCTCGCCTCTCTTCTTAAGTCGGCAACTACTATGCCGTTCTATCCCTTAACTCGGTCCATCCCCTTAAGTCGTCTACGACTTATCTATGAGTCGGTCACGACTCATCACTTGCACTCGGGTCAACTCCTAAACGACTCAAGCTAGAGGCCACACAAACAACACTATCGACCTGCAAATTCTACGTTTTATCGACACGTAAAATACGGGTCGTTACATTCTCTCCCCCTTAGGAATTTCGCCCCCGAAATTCCAAGCAAACAACAGCAATCACAATTATTCCGCATGCCTACCATCCATAGCAATCAACAAACCATGCATCCAATTCTAACCTAGCATGCAGAATTCTATGACTTAGAACAAGCTACAAATTCATGAGATGTCACGACACTTTAGGGCCATACCTCGAAGAGTCCGGGATGAGCTGCCTTCATCCTCTCTTCCTCCTCCCACGTACAGTCGTTAACATCATCACTCCATTGTACCTTGAGCAACGTAATCGTCTTCCTCCTAAGCTGTTTCGTATCGGTTTCAACAATACGAAGCGGCTTACGAGGTCTCGAAACAACTGGATCAACCTCCAAGTCTTCACAGCTATCAGCAGAAACCACCGTAGTTGGGTCGTGCATATACTTCCGTAGATAAGATACATGAAAAACACTGTGCACACCCGCCATCTTTTCCGGTAACTCCAATCTATAAGCGAGCTTTCCAATACGCTCGATAATCGGGAATGGTCCAACAAATCTCGGAGTTAACTTTCCTTTCTTCCCGAATCTAATGACACTCTTCAGAGGAGAAATCTTCACAAAAACCATATCACCTACGTCGAATTCCAAATCCTTACGACGATTATCGGCATAACTTTTCTGACGATCTTGGGCTGCCTTCATTCGTTGCCGAATGATCTCTATACAATCTGAAGTCTGTCGAATCATCTCTGGCCCAAGTATCAGCTTTTCTCCAGTTTCCAACCAACATGTCGGAGAGTTACACGGTCTTCCATACAATGCTTCATATGGTGCCATACCAATACTCGACTGATAACTGTTATTATAAGCAAACTCCACCAAATGAAGATGATCTTCCCATGATCCTCCGAAGTCCAAGACACATGCTCTAAGAAGATCTTCCAAAGCTCGGTTGACTCTCTCAGTCTGACCATCTGTTTGAGGGTGATAAGCTGTACTCAAACACAACTCAGTTCCCAAAACTTCCTGGAAGCTCTTCCAAAATCTACTAGTGAACAATGGATCTCGATCGCTCACTATACTCTTCGGAACACCGTGGAAACGAACTATCCACTTCACATATAATTCAGCCAACTTCGATGCAGTCCTAGTCGATCGAACAGGAATGAACCTTGCACTCTTGGTCAAACGATCTACTATGACCCAAATCCCTTCATTCCCTGCTCTTGTCCTAGGTAGACCATCGATAAAGTCCATCGACACTTGCTCCCACTTCCATGTAGGAACCTCTAATGGCTGAAGCAATCCACTGGGCTTCTTCTGCTCAGCTTTCACCAACTGGCAATTCATACACTTGGAAATAAAATTTCCAACATCCTTCTTCATACCTTCCCAGTAGTAGGTTCTCTTCATATCCCGATACATCTTATTTCCACCTGGATGAATTGTCAACTTCGAGTGATGACTCTCCCTCAGAACTTCATCTCTCAATCCATCTACATCGGGAACAACTAGTCGCCCTTGCTTTCGAAGCCAACCCTCTCGATCGACCTCGAATCCCTTATCCTTCTCCGGGTCCAATCCAGATTCCAAATCACAGATAATCTTGACAAGCTTATCATCTCCCCTTTGCCTCTCACCAATTCTTTCCACAAGAGTAGGCCTTATCGATAAGTTTGCCAACATCTCAGGTTCCAATTCACATCTAGGCCTGAAATCAAATCCAGCCAAATACTCAAGACTCTTCCATTCCGAAAACATGGCTCCCAATCCTGCATGTCTTCGACTTAACGCATCAGCCACTGCGTTACCTTTCCCTGGAGTATAGGCTATACCAAAATCATACGATGCTAAGAACTCTAGCCACCGTTGCTGTCGAAGATTTAAATCCTTTTGGGAGAACAGATACTTCAACGACTTATGATCTGTAAACAACTCAAATCTAACTCCCAATAGATAGTGTCTCCACATCTTCAAAGCAAACACAATCGCCGCTAACTCCAAATCATGAGTCGGATAATTCCTTTCATGCGGCTTCAGTTGTCGACTTGCATACGCAACAACTTTATCCTTCTGCATTAGCACTGCTCCAAGTCCAGTACCACATGCATCGGTGTAAACCACCATCTCATCATTCCCACTTGGAATAGTCAAAACAGGAGCGCTCGTCAGTCGCTCTTTCAGGATTACGAAAGCTTGCTCACACTTATCATCCCATCTGAACACTTGGTTCTTCTTCGTCAATCCTGTCAACGGTGCAGCTATCTTGGAAAAGTCTTTGATAAACCGACGATAATATCCTGCTAATCCAAGAAAACTTCTCACATCAGATGCATTCTTAGGCCTAACCCAATCCTGGATCGCTGCCACCTTAGCGGGATCAACCGCTATTCCATTTCCAGAAATAACATGACCTAAGAACCTCACTTCATTCTTCCAGAAGTGACACTTCGAAAACTTAGCCTTCAGCTGATGTTTCCGTAAGATTCCTAAAACAATCCTCAAGTGCGTCTTGTGCTCTTCCTCAGTTCTGGAATAAACCAAAATATCATCCACGAACACAAGCACGAACTTATTCAACTGATCTCTGAACACTCTATTCATAAGATCCACAAAATATGCTGGCGCGTTAGTCAACCCAAACGGCATTACCAGCCACTCATAAAACCCGGATGGTGTTCTGAAAGCAGTCTTCGGCACACTATCCTTTGCCACTCTCAACTGGTGAAATCCCGTTGCCAAATCCATCTGAGAAAACACCTTAGCCTCGTGAAGCTGGTCAAACAAGTCATCTATTCTCGGCAATGGATACTTGTTTTTCCTAGTCAACTTATTCAGCTCACGATAATCCACGCACAACCTCAACGACCCATCCGTTTTGGTTGCGAACACAACTGGCGCACCCCATTCGGACACACTTCTCCGAATGAATCCTTTCTGCAAAAGGTCATCAACTTGCACCTTCAGCTCTTGCTGCTCCCTCGGTGCCATCCGCCTAAGAGGCATCACAACAGGTCTGGCTCCCTCAACTAGATCGATACGAAACTCGATCTCCCTATGCGGCGGCAACCCTTTGACTTCCTCAAAGACATTCTCAAACTCATTCACAATAGGCACCGATGACAGTCCATCCCGTGGAACAACTAGCGAATACATGAAGCTCATGAAGACGCCTTCTTCATGCTTACATCGTATCACAACCTTTCGCCCTTCCACATTCCCGACTATCACCTCAAGCCTCTCACAATCAATCCTAGCCGCATACTTCCTAAGCCAGTCCATACCCAAAATAATTCCGAACCCCGCAAAGTTCAGAACAAAGCAATCACAAACAAACGAGCAATCATGACTCGACACAACTAGACCACGGCATATCATACACAAACATGACGAACCCCCCACTGGATTAGTCACAACCAATGGCCTATCAACAATATCCGGTTTCATACCTAACCGGCTTACCAAATCATCACAAACAAAAGAATGCGACGCTCCAGTATCAAACAACACTCTAACTGGAACACCACAAATAGAAAGAGTACCTTGAACAACCACACTCTTCCCCTTCTCTTCAGCAGTAGGAGCTTTCGAAGACGATGGAACAGCCCCCAAAGCATAGGCTTGCACAACCTGCCTATCTTTCCTCGGTTCTGGACAATCCTTCTTGATATGTCCCAGCTTATCACAGTTGTAACACTTTCCCGGCACTTTGGGATTCTTACAATCTTTGTAAAGATGGCCCTTCTGCTGGCAGTTATAGCAAGTCACTTCACTCTTCGGCTTCTTCTGGCCATCCCTACCCCTCTGTTGCTGTTGTTTCCTCTTCTTATTGCCACTCTGCTGTGGTTTAGATCCTTCCCTGGTTACAGCAACAACAGATACTTCCTTAGGGAACAAACTCTCGTGCCTAAGAGCTTTTTCCACAAGCTTCTCAAACGGATCGTCCAGATGATCCACCAACTGCCTCCCAAGATAAGCATCCAGACCAGTCACAAACTTTTCATTCTTCTGGTAGGGAGAATCAATATACGATCTGGCATACTTAGATAAGGCTTCAAACTCAGAAATATACTCAAGAACAGGTCTCCCCCCTTGCTTGAGCTCTACAAACTTCTTAAACAAGACAGATTTCTGAGAAGTAGAGATGAACTTAGCTCCAAATCTAACTTGGAATTGCTCCCAAGTAATCTCTTCTTCTGGAGTATCGATGGTGATAGAATTCCACCAATCAGCAGCTCTTCCCTGAAGCTGTCTCGATGCAAGCTTCCTCTTAGTTGCATCTTCAATCCCTAAGTCACCAAAGATTCTTTTGCAAGCATCAATCCATCTCTGCACCTCAATAGTCGACTCCGTCCCCAAGAAAACTTTCCCTCCAAGAGCAGTATAATCCTTGCAAAGCTTGGCAAAATCCACCGGTCTCGGAGCTTGGACTTGAACTCCCACATCCACAGATGATCCTGAAGCTGGTATTCTCCTCATGATTGAAGTCATCATGGCCTCAAACATAGGAGCATAATCAACAGCTTCCCTAGGATCACGGCTACCCCTCGCAGCTTGTCTCTCACTTCGACTCATCCTTAATATCTGTAAATAAGAATGATTAGAACACCTTAAGAAACAACTGCATAAGGAGTTCAAATCCTTCTAGGCTACTATATTATATATAGTAATCATCCATCAAAATACAATTACGTCTCTCATACGTAGTTACGTCAGCGAGCGTTGGCTGAAATCGATTAACCAAAGCGCTCTGATACCAAATGTGACGACCGCCCATGACTCCCGCACCAAAACAAGGAAATAATGCGCTGAAAGGCGTGCCAGGCAGCCATGGACGATAGTCAGGGTAAAACAAAACAAAAGAATCTCTATCGCATAACTCACAGCGCATGGATAAAATACAATAGAGAAATATAATATAGTGAAGCTCCATAGAACAGAACATCATCATATAAGCATCACAGTAGTTTTGTACAATCATCTACTCAAATCCATACATGAAAGCCTCACTACAAATCACTCAACCAAATACAGCAGCGGATACCCAGTACATATAGTAAGAAAACTAATATGCAAAGCCTCCTGCTCGTCTTCGTCATCTTCATCGTAGAACTCCTAGCACAGCACCTGTCACCTGCTACCTAGTCTGCCCATCCCAACATGGATGAACAGCCCAAGGTAATAAGAGGAGACATAAAACCTTGAGTCAGACAAAGTCTTAGTGAGCAGTAAATCAACTATCAAGCATACCAAAAGAGCATAAAGGATAAAAGGAATAGGAACCAAACCATCCCACTCCACCTCTTTCTACAGTGATAGCCCCAGACATACACTAAGGAGAAGCAAGCATAACAACATAGACAATTAAGGTAAAGCAAATACCACTCGAGTCAAGGACGATGTTTTCCAAATACAAACCCCCAAGGCCTAAACCAAGATCAGATAAGCACCCAGAAAACACCGCTCTTGAAGCCGAATGATAATACAACCAAACATCCATGACTCTGGCTATCACTGTTATCCTTGCCTCGATTTCACCGTTAGTTGAATGACCATCTGTCAAGGGCTAATGGTAACCCCGGTTCTAACCATAACTCCGCACACTGCCTTGTGCCTAGGACTTATCTACTTTGCCCAGAGTACTCAACTACCTACCTGTAGTCTTTTGGGTGTCCCGACTACCTACCTGTAGTCGTTATGGGCGCCCCATGTACTCTTGCTTTTGAGCATGCTAGAACCTTCAACAACGACGAGATCCAAGCCTCCTAGCCATCCTTCTTGACGACTATCCTCATACAAGCTCAAGCTACCTCTTGAACAATCCATTATCAACCAACTTGAACTACTCTTCAAGTTATCAACATGCTTGGAATGATCCCTGCTTGGATTAAGCCAAGACTCACATCATACTTCGCTTCATCGCATCAAAGCAAAGTCTCAACTCAACAACATGGCTTGCCTCATCAAATCATGGCAAAGTCCCATCTCAACATCATCCAATCTATACATATGAGCTTCAACATCCGCTACATATGCCTTAAGCAGCTTTCACCATTCAAGAGCCTTCTTCCATAGCTTTTGAATCCTCTTTCATCATCTTGTTCCAAATCAACTACTAGCTAACTTGGAAACAATCAAATCAATCATACATTCAAATAATCAATCATTCAAACAAGATCTATTAAGCAATTTAAGCAATATCAACTATAATGGGAATTTCGTAAATAAACGAGCAAAAGTCCAACATATGTGAAATCATGGTTTTTAGCATAGATCTATCAAATATAAAACATGGGTTTTGTCTCTAATGCTTATTAAACAAACTTGCATAAGTAAACATCTTCAAAAACCATGGATCTAGACTTAGATCTAAGAAAAATGCATGAAATCTCTAACTTTAACACCCAAACATGCCACCAATCCAATATACTCCTTTGGATCCGCGTGAGAGATAACTACCACTCACCAAATCACCCAAACACTACAAAAACTACACACTTCAGATCTGGACAGCAAGGATCAAGGTTTGATCTGGCGAAATCTCGCTTCAATCGATGAAATCTAGCTCAAACGGATGAAGATCTTCAACTTTGGCTCTTGGATCTTCAATCTAAATCTTCGATCTTGGATGGATGTTAGAACTAGATTGGAATAGAGAAAAGAAGATGAAGAAATGTTGTAGTCGAGTCTTCAAAATGGCAGCACTTCGTCGCTTCAAAAACCGGTGCCAAAAAGTGAGCCAAACCCCTCTATTTATAGGCTGAATCAACCATGAGTCGTCGCTCTTAAGTCGTCGCCGACCCAACTCCTGAGTCGTCCCCGACTCATCCCCATGCCGACTCAACACAGCCGACTTACCATGAGTCCTTCACGACTCATTGCCCTGCCGACCTAGCACAAGCCATTCACACGACTCAACAACCCAGCAACCTAACGACTTATCTACAAAGCCGACCCTATATCCCAACGACTCAACTTAAGTCGGTCACGACCTAAAAAGCCTCCGACCTAAGACACATACGACTCAACATATCTTCTTAAGTCGTACTAAGGTCCTAACGACTCAAGTCCTAAATCGTTCGACGACTCAACCATACACACACACGACTCACGACTCATCCTACTAACGACTCAACAACTTCACGAGACAACACCCTGCCGACCCCAGCCCCTACCGACTCAAGACCCCACGACCTAAGCCTTAGCCCCTTAAGCCGCTAACCCATGAGTCGGTCACTATCTTAGGTCGGTCTATCCTTATCTCGGCCAAACCTATAAGCCGCCCCTCCTATGAGTCGGTCACCCCCCCTTGACTCGTCTAAGCCTATGAGTCGGCCCTCTATGAGTCGGCCACGACTCATCACTTGACCCCTATCTCGCCTCTCTTCTTAAGTCGGCAACTACTATGCCGTTCTATCCCTTAACTCGGTCCATCCCCTTAAGTCGTCTACGACTTATCTATGAGTCGGTCACGACTCATCACTTGCACTCGGGTCAACTCCTAAACGACTCAAGCTAGAGGCCACACAAACAACACTATCGACCTGCAAATTCTACGTTTTATCGACACGTAAAATACGGGTCGTTACACCTGACCACTTAGCAGCTCCACCACAATCACATACATTTCTGTCCAAACCAACCACACACTACAGTTAACATCTGACCACTGTGCCACTGCTACCATCAACCCACCCCACTTGCCTGCACGCTTCAAATTTCACAGCCCCAACCCATTTGTCATCAAATTACTACCATCACTGTCATTTACAGTCATACTTCCAGCCTGTGCACCTCCTTACAGACAACCCTGACCGTAGGACCAATATATCATAGGAATTCCACTTTGCACTTCATCTCCATACAAAAACTTCACAACCATATCACGTCACCTATGCACATCTTCAACTGTGCCACTGCAACATCAAACATAACATTTCTACACGTCCCTCTGCAACCTGACTATTGCCCTTCCACCACTGCTTGCTGCTACAATCCTACTTCACACATCCTCACCACAAAACTGACCACTTCCCATTATTACAACATCAAAACTTCTGATATTCAATACTTCTATGCATTCACATTATTCAACAATTCTCATTATTCAAAACTTCTCATTATTCAACACTTCTCTGCATTCACATTGCCTACAACATCTACTTTATCTACCACTTCTCATTATTACCATCTGCACATTCGCTACTATGCGTTGTGCACTATGCACATCCACCCTTCTTCTACAAAAAAAAGAGAAAAAAACCACACAAAACGGTGCACTGCGTATAAAATGCCAATCTACATCACCACTGCAAAATCCCACTTCAAGCCACATTTCAACTTGCACAGCTCCAACATTCAACATACCTGTTATAACAGTGTTGCAGTGCATATTTCCAACCTCTGACCATCACTGCCAGTTCGCAACCACCCACTGCTCCTTCCATTATCATCACCTCTGCCTGACCACAACCCAAACCACAACCGAACCCACCTCTTCTCCTCAAACGCCAATTACAATCACATCGACAACCATCTGAATCACCACTGCCAACTGCAACCGCCTGCTCAACAACAGCAGCATACCTGACATACGCAAGCAACTGCAACACCACCTGAACGACCTCATCAACTCCTCCTCGGACATTAGGAAACTGATGAGGTTTTTTTTATATTTGGAACAAGCTAAGATCAAATTAATTCAAGCAATTAGGCGATGCCTAAGTCAGGCGATGCATATATATTAAGTTGGTGAATGCTAAACAAGTAAACATGTATCACACAAGTATTTATATATGTACCATAAGTATTTGAAAAGTATGAACTTACTATAGCATCTGCAGCAATCAAATTCACCGGTTCACCATTTTTCTTAGTGCGAGATTTGATCCAAACTTCACTTCTAGGGACAGAAGAGCGATCACCACTTTCGCTTTTCTACATTCAAAAGAACACCAAACAACAAATTTCATTAACTTAAAGTTTTCATAAATACTACAGTAAATAAAACTACTATTTTCTTACCAAATCTTTAGCCGGTCGAGCCATTCCTCTACGATTGCATGTTGGTGTGTATGCAAACACAACAAAATTAGCTGTTAATATCCAAATCACATACCAAAATTTTTTCTATGTTTAGCTAAGAACAACTACATATCACATACCAAAAAGCAGTTCATCTACACCCCAAATGGTAGTCAATATCCAAATCCTGCTTTTTTCGGACTTATAACAAACAAGACAAAGATATGCAATCGATTAGAGCTACATAATCAAATAGAATGTTATGGACATATACTCTTAAAGTAAGAGTATGGTTGTAAATGTGACTGTCATTTGGACGCAAATGATAAAGGAATACAAAAATTACTTCAACATGCATTGTTGGGTGCTCTATCTATTATTTGTTTTTCATACTGCAACTCACGACCTTTCAGTCCAGTTACAACTTAGTCTCAGCTTAATACATCACAACCCTCCTTCGATGACATTTTGCGTTGCTATGCTTCAACAGTCTATCCCCATATTTGGTGCAGCTATTGCTAAAGAGATGGTAATGCATTTTAACTCTTCACGTTTGCTTCGGCCACACCTACAAGCACTTCAGTCTAGCACTTAACAGACAATCTAGTATGTTTTTGCTATAGTATCATGCATTTTACTCAAGACCTTATGCAAAGTTTTTGTTTCAAAACAACACTTCAGCATATTTAATGCAGCAGCTTCAACTCAGGCTACTCAAGTCACAATTACAAAGCATCCTTCCTTCATTCACCCTTCCATCATTTTCACACCTACAATGCAGTACTTAAGTCGGGTTGCTCAATTCATCCTCCACAAGCTTTCCTCGTGTTCTTGGATTTTTGCTTCAAATGCCATGGGCAAAAAAAGCTGATTAAACACCAGAGGAATTTAAGAAAATATAGTAAAAGTTTCAGAGTTCTCCATTCGACCAAAAATTTCTACAGTTACTTGATTTACGATGGCCAACTAAATGTTTGCAGGTGTCGATTTCTAAAGACAGGACATGTTAGGGAGATCATTTTACATTTTACGTACAAAAAGTGGCTATTTTTTAATTTCCAACATCTGTCTTTTAAAACCCACCAAATACGTTTGTTTCAAATGAATGACAGGCCCAATCCGCATTATGCAATCCTTCTGACTATCTTGAAGTATTTGATTGCACTTCAAGAGAAAAGAATAATTTTCTCCTCTTTAACCAGTGTAATTTGCTACTAGAAACAGGCTCATATATATTTTAGGTCACCATTTCAATCTATACAAAGCACTCATCAAAAAAATCAGCGCAAACACAAAGATATCTCAGTACCAATCTCATAACAACTTTGATCATTAGAACTGTACAAACTTGTTGCCAATATCGTTAACATCAAATATAGCATGCGTCTAGAAACACGTTGCAAAGCACTCGCCAATATCATTAGAACAGTATAAAAATTAGAACAGCATAAAATATCTCATAATGTGTTATGTGCATCAAATAACACTCGGCAATCAAATGAACAGATTATGACATTTCTATATATACTATATCCTATATCTAGAAACATGTTGCAAAGCACATATTGGTTGGTGGAAACAGTAAATAGATTGTGACGAATATGACAACCAAAGGTAGATTTGAAATTTAAATACTTACTAAAAATTTCATTCCATTACAAAAATGGCTTTTATGGCTTATAGTCCTACTAACAAAGTAAAACCAACTTGTATTTTGCACACAATCGATACTCAATTCCTCAAACTAACCAACGGTTGATATTTTTCTACATGGTGCTGCTAGCTACATTGCTATTACCAATGGAATATTCTTATTATGCACTTAGGAAGATTCTCAAGCCTTAACCATTGATGCTAATTACATGCTAAACAATATCTAACCTTTATGTGCTTGCTCTTATAAAGATATTAATACTCTATTTGACCTCCCACTTTATTGAAAAGGCAAGTATTTCCTAGACTGAAAATAGTAGATGAGAGGTTATATTGAAAGGACAACTATTGGTTTTATAAAAATAAAAAATTGAGGTTAGGTTTGAATTCCAAAATTAAAGATTTAGATACATAGTTTGTTTTCGAACATTTTAAAATTTTCTTGCAAAGTTTCATCATTCTTCCATAATTTTATTCCCCATTTCCGCCATTACAAAATAATATGATTTTATGCCAAAATAAAAAAGCACACGTTATAAATATGAGAGTATTAACAACCAAATATTGGTAATTTTAGTATTAACAATTTTTTAACTCTAGGAAGCTATTAAGCTTATGTTGTAACTTTTTGGGCCATTTCGCAATATAGTATCCTAACTAAATAAGTACTCTCCACAATTTGTTCTTAGTTTAATAAAACTCGAGCACAAATGCTCGAAAAAACACTATTTGACAAATTATAAAGAAATTGGTTAGAGGTAGATAATCCATGTATTAATAAAAGGAATTAGTAAAATAAATAATGATTTTTTAATGTCATGAAAGCATTATCTACGGTTATTCGCTGCTCTCTGCTCAAATAAAATAGTCATTGATCTCTTCCGAATATATGTTAAATAAATATTTCAAATTGAACATATGACGGTAAATGAAGAGCAAAATCATTTATAAATTATCATGTTTGAGAATATACCTTCGAATAAATGTTCCAGGATTTCAAATCTGGCAGATATTGATGAAGAGCAAAATCGAAGATCGAAGATTAGAGTTCTAGATGTCATTGAGTCGATTGTTGAGGAACGAACTATTGAAGTGAAGTGGAATGGCCGGAGTTCGGAGAATAGAGATGGAGATGGAGCAGACGGTTTTGATTAGGGTTATGTTGTTATGAGAGGGAGATGAAAATTGTTAAGTATTATTTTAGGAGGGAGACGAAAATGGTTTAAGTGTTTTTGGGAGGGAGAAAGAAATTTTAGGGCCAAAGCGTTACATATGTACAGTACAAAACAAATAGAGTAAAAGTAATAATAATTAAAGTTTGATAATAACGGTTTAGAATAATGTGTTATTAAGTGGCGTTATTAATAACATATTTTCTTGTAGTGTATACTTGAAGTCAGAAACAAATATCAAGTGCAGCTTTGAGTGATGCAAGATGCTAATATACATGAGCACAAATCGACAACAGTTCAATATGCATCAATTCCAAATCAATGTAACAGTGTGAACATCACCATGAAAAGGCAATATCACAGACAAATGAGAGTCTCGACATACATGTGAGAAACAACATCAACCAACAAGAAATCGATTTACAAACTGCAAATGAAACAGCAACTTAAACGTTTGGTCAGTCAAGGCAACATTGAACAAAGAATTTAAAGTAGCAATTTCAAATAAAAATCAAAACTGTGGTCATGCCGAAGCCAACCATTATCACGATGTCATGCTAAAGTCCCAAAAGCGAAAGTCAATAGCAAGTAATACCAAAATGGAAGTGGAAGTCATTATCAAGTCAGTGCAAGGTTCGACAATGTCGGGTGCCGATATTAATGATGTCACAGGAGAAATTCCCGGAGTCAAAATAAAGTTTAATCAGAGAAATCGAAAACGTGAGCATCAATTAATCAAACAACTAAAATTCCCGAACTTGAAAAAAATCAGAGTACCAGAGAATTCCAAAGCCGTGTAAAACATACAAAATCACATATATGTATGAAATCAAATTAGATGTGAGTAATTAAAAATTACTCACCTTATCCTGACGAGCCCAGATCCATCGATCGGCAAGCAAAGACGAGCGATTCAAGAATCGAAACCCTAATTGAAAGGAGGAACGAACGAGAAGAACGAAGCCGCCATTTTTAATTTTCTCGTATGCTAGGGTTTTCGAACGAAAAATGAATAAAAGGGGGGTCGGGTTCGCCATTTGATAATTATCACGGCCCAAACATAAATAAGGAAACATGGCCAAGGTTTTGCTTAAAGCCCAAAAACTTAACCCAATAAAGACCAGAGATGTATTCAAAGAAAATTCAACCGATTAAAACTCCAATAGCACTTTGTTCGCAATTTTAATCGTCTAATGACGATAACAAAATAATTGCGAAATCCCGGGTTGTTACATAAAATAGAAAAAAAGTAGTAGTAAATCGCAGAAAAAGTAAAGTGACAAGATATATTTATAGTGGTTCGGCTGTTAAAGAAGCCTACATCCACTTTATAGCTTTTACTGATAAACTGCTGTTGTAAGAGAGTTCGGATTAAAATATGATTCTTCTTCTCCATGTTAGATTAAGCCAACATTGCTAGAAAAAGAATGAAGATCTTAATTATCTCTTAACGGCTATTGTGTTGGAGAAGAGGAGTGCAGGAAGAATAGCAAAGCTTTAGCAAAAATAGAGTTAGAAATTGTTAGAACCTCAATTATTGGATTTTAATAACAACAACTATACAATTATGTCAAAGAATCTCTAAGCTAATTTGCAGGTACATGAGCATCAAAAAGAAATATATAAATACGTTCAAAATGAAGATTCACAGTACAAAAAGAATGAAAGTATGTATATGGAGATACAAGAGGAGATACACTCGATAGAGACAAGATGAATGTGACAAATTTTTTATATTAATAGAGTGTCGTGTCTAGAGTTTACAAATGTTAAAATCTTCTCTAAATGGTATACACGCATATACATTCATATTTTAAATGAAAAATCAAGTTTTCAAAAATTGCATGGAGCGGGGCTTGAACTCGAGTCTCTAGTTTAGAAAGCAAGTTCTCTAACCAAATGAGCCATGAAACTTTTTGTTACAGGTTAAATTCAAACGTCTGAAATACTTCATTCAGACGTCTGAATGCTGAAACAAAATTATGGTTCTACAATATTCAGACGTCTGAATGCAAATATTCAAACGGCTGAATAAGGCCAGAAATAGCCTATTTCCTTGCTGTTTGTGTTTCAACTCAATTCAGAAGTCAGAATTATTTTATTCAGAAGTCCGAATATTCTTAACAGCTATTTTCGTGAATGGACGCTTCTCTTCATTGGAGAGAAACGTTTTCAAAATCAACGGTTGCACCTATTCTTTTCAATATAACTTTTCATATATTGTTGCAACTCTTTATACACTATATATAGGTTACAGAATTAAACAAACAATCAACTGAAACCGATTTTACTTTTAGCATTCTTGAATTCTCATCTATTCTCAAGCTTTCAAATTGCACTCAAATTACTTACATACTTTGATCATTAATCACTTTATCTTCCACAATTCTCAAAGCACATCACACTATATATCATAAAGGAGAAGATTATAGGAAGATTGTACTTAATTAACTTATCAGTGTTATTTAAGAACACATTACAGTCAGATACATTTGTTATTTGTAAAGAAGTCCTGTTCGGTTGCTCAGGCAGTTGAAGTCCTATTCGGTTGCTTAGGTAGGTGAAGTCCTGTTCGGTTGTTTAGGCAGTGCAAACCTGTTCCTCCGGGTTAAGTGAGGGTTGTTGTAGTTGAAATTCCAGAAGGAGTCTGGGACTGGACATAGAACGGGAAGTTCGAACCAGTATAAAAATTCCTGGTGTGCTTGTTTTATTTTCCTTATTCACATTACTATAGTAACTTAGTTTATTTCCGCACTAGTATAATATAATTCCATATAGCACGATCTGCACTGTCTTTCATTTCGTATTAGAGCATAGTCACTTTCATTTGGTATCAGAGCCTAGTATTCTAGAGATCGTAATAACATTCTAGAATAAATGGCTACAAAGAGATCTAGTCAAGGCAAGAAGAAGAGGAAGAGCAATAAAGAAAAATAAAAGGAGCAAACAAACAAATGCTTCATGGCAAAAGATAATGAGGTTAGTGATCTGACTTTTGATGATATGATAGAAATAAATTCAGAACTTCTAGACACTTTAAAAAATCTCAAAAGAAAATATAACGAAGCTCTGAAAAATCAGAAGAAAATAGAATTCAAAAGAGATATGCTTAAAGACGAGAAGAAATATTAGAAGAGGAACTTGAGAAAATTCAAGATTCACTCTCCAACAATTCACAACTCGCTCTATTAATTCAAGAGATAGAAGCCCCAAAAGAAAAGAATAATGCTCTAGCTTCTGAGAATCATGAGTTAAAAACAAAAATTAAAATTGTTGAGTTAGAAAACACTAGTCTCAAAACTAAGCTTGATGAAATTACTAATTTTTTTTCCAATTTTAATAAAGGGAGAGAAAATTTATCCAGGATTATGGAAAATTCTTAACCTGCTTCAAATAAGAAGGGATTAGATTATGTTAAGAATACAAAAGCACACAATGATAAAAGCGGTTTAGGCTATAAACAAGCTAAAAGTAAAAATAGTACTAGAAATGCATTATTGTATACTAATTTTAGTGCTAGTACTAGTAACCAAGATAGTTTTAAAACCAGTTATAGTCATAATAGTGCTTTGTTTAAAAATGATAGAAATTATTCTTCAAATACTAAGCTAATGACTAATAGTATTAAGATATGGATTCTAGCTAATATGATTGATCATGATAAACAACTTTATATTAGCAACTATTATAAGAATGTGATTTGTAACGAAAATTATATTTATAAAGGTTCGACCACACCCAAATGGGTATGGCTTCCAAAGACCTAACCCCCCGGACCCTAACATAGTAAGTGGGTACCGAAAATGATTATTATTTATTGCAGGCACTTGGAGAAACAAAAGGAAAATGATAGATTTTGGAATTTTAAGGAATGATCCATACGTTTAATAGAATTACATGATTACGATGAAATATGGACTTCAGCAAATATGGTAAAATCTGTTTTGTTTTTTCTCCATAATTAATATTGAGTTTATCCCACTATTCACAAGATATTTTATATAATTTATTATATTCCCTCATTCTTTTTTATAATGATAAAGGGGGAGAAATTCATATGCATACTGATATAGAGTGATATTATACTTAGGGGGAGATGTTATACTAAGGGGGAGCGTTAAACATATTAATATATTTTTTATATAAAATGAATATTTTTTTAAATTGCATAGTTGTCATCATCAAAAAGGGGGAGAATGTTAGAACCTCAATTTTTGGATTTTAATGAAAACAACTATACAATTATGTCAAAGAATCTCTAAGCTAATTTGTAGGTACATGAGCATCAAAAAGAGATAAATAAATACGTTCAGAATGAAGATTCACAGTACAAAAAAGAATGAAAGTACGTATATGGAGATACAAGAAGAGATATACTCGATAGAGACAAGACGAAGGTGACAAACAAAGTTTTAGGAATAGAGTGTCGTGTCTAGAGTTTACAAATGTTAAAATCTTCTCCTAATGGTATACACGCATAAACATGCATATTTTAAATGAAAAATCAAGTTTTCAAAAAGTGCATGGAGCGGGGCTCGAACTCGGGTCTCTAGTTTAGAAGGAAAATGCTCTAACCAAATGAGCTATACACTTTTTGTTATAGGCTAAATTCAGATATCTGAAATACTTCATTCAGACGTCTGAATGCTGAAATAAAATTATGGTTCCACAATATACAGACGTCTAAATGAAAATATTCATACAGTTGAATAAGGCCAGAAATAGCCTATTTCCTTACTGTTTGCGTTTCAACTCAATTTAGAAGTTTGAAATATTTTATTCAGAAGTCTGAATATTCTTAACAGCTATTTTCATGAATAGACGCTTCTCTTCATCGAAGAGAAGCGTTTTCAAAATCAACGGTTGCACCTATTCTTTTCAATATAACTTTTCATATATGATTGCAACTCTTTATACACTATATAGATTACAGAATTCAACAAGCAATCAACCGAAACCGATTTTACTTTTAGCATTCTTGAATTCTCATCTATTCTTAAGCTTTCAAATTGCAATCAAATTGCTTACATACTTTGATCATTAATCACTTTATCTTCCTCAATTCTCAAAGCACATCACACTATATATCATAAAGGAGAAGATTATAGGAAGATTGTACTTAATTGACTTATCGGTGTTATTTAAGAGCACACTACAGTCAGATACATTTGTTATTTGTAAAGAATTCCTGTTTGGTTGCTCAGGAAGTTGAAGTCGTATTCGGTTGCTTAGGCAGGTGAAGTCTTGTTCGGTTGCTCAGGTAGTGTAAACCTGTTCCTCCGGGTTAAGTGAGGATTGTTGTAGTTGAAATTCCATAAGGAGTCTGGGACTGGATGTAGAATGGGAAGTTCGAACCAGTATAAAAATTCGTAGTGTGCTTTTTATATTTTACTTATTCACATTACTATAGTAACTTAGTTTATTTCTGCACTAGTATAATATAATTCCATAAAGCACAATCTGCACTGTCTTTTCATTTGGTATCAGAGCCTTGTCACTTTCAGGAACCTCTTTTCTGTTGAAGGTAGGATGTTATTTATAGGATTTAGAGAGCTCTTGGGTCGGAACCGTTGCACCAGGGGCTTATAGTTGTCCATAGGAAGAAGCATGAAAAGTTTGGAATAATTCTGATATAACTTTTTAGATCGGTACTGATCCAATTGGATCGGATCGGTACCGATCCTAAGAGTTGTGCAACTTTTGCATAACTTCCATCTGCTTAGCTTCCCTATTTGCTTGTGAGGCTCTTTATGTAATTTCATAGCTTATTGACTTATTTTGATAACGGTTCGCCTACAGGCTTGTCTAAACTGTAGTCTGAATCCGATAAGTCTTTACTTCTCGAACTCGGATGCTTGGATCGTCACCAAACTTGGTAAATAGGCTTAGTAGAGAGGTGGAAACATAACACAATGGTGACAATCCAAACTCGATCAAACTTCCATGATTCCTTTGTCTTATACTTTTAGGTCTTCCGGCCAAATTCCGAGTCGTTCGAGCTTAATCTGAATGTTCTAACTCCTTTTGGATTCTGTTGGCTTAAAAACCCGGTTGACATTTCCATCCAGAGCACGCTTTGATTGGAAATAATGTGTGCTCTGAAATTGTTTATCTTTTGGTCCCTATTTTAAGGAGTTTCAACTAAACGAGCGTATTTAGTTGAAACCCTGCCTACATATTCCATAAGTTAGAAAATTGGAATAGTATGTACAACTAATTTGAAATTCGAAATCAGTCCCATAAATGTATTATTGTAGAATGCTAGGAAAATTGTAAATTTAATTCAAGGTTTATAATAGGATTGTAAATTAGGTTGCCCTAATTGACTTGGAATATGGATTTTTATGTTTTACTTTATTTTGAGTGAGGTGTAATTTAATAGTACCTATTTCCGTGTAATTTTCATAAATTATCCAATTTCAAAAATATGTATAAGAAGTGCGTTATTTGAATTAACAAGAAATGTACCAAATAGGGGAATTTGTAAAATATGGATATTCTTCTCCGTAGTTTGCATTGTTTATTTCAATAAAAGAAAATAGACAATTCCTTGTAATTTCAAACAAAACAAATGTCTCATTTTTGGGTAATTTTTTGCAAACTATAACAATAATCCTTTTTGGAAGTTTAGTCTAATAAATTAAAATGTGGAAATTAAGGTTCTGAAATTCCAAAGCATAGGAATTAATGTGTTAGGAACATGAATATATATATATATATATATATATATATATATATATATGTATGTATGTGTATGTATGTATACACACACGTACAACCGTTGTTACCAATCAAACCAAAAATATACTTATAGCGTAATATACTCGATATTCTCATTAACTATAATTAGGATGTTAGTTATCAATAGCGTAATAATTATAAGGTTTGAGGTTGAAAAAGGATGGAATAATAATTCCACAATTTATAGGCAATGACTACGAATTTAATAGGAAATCAGTTTGTAGTTCACAGAGAATTAAAGGAATTATATGGGGACTGATTAGAGAATTTAATATGACATTTATAGGAAAATTGAATAGGCATAATATGTAGATTTTTAAATGGGTAAATAAAGGTTATTAGAGATTGTCCAATTTTTTACATTAACATTCAATCATCACGGACAGTTGACATTTAGTAGACATAAGAATGAGATATGGAAACCAAAGTCTAAGCTTATAATATAGGTATAATTCCATAGTAAACAAGTAAGTGTCAATCCTAACAAATACACGTAGAAGACAACATAATTTTCATAGTTGGAAATTAAATAGCTTCAATTATACGTTTAAAACGAGCGTGAATTAGTGGGCCTAGCCTAACACTTAAGCTTTAGGTGATTGGTTTCGTCTAATGGTTTGGGATTTAAGTCATCAGAGTTACACAACAAAAGTTTTCCCTTCACCTAGAGGATACCAGCCATTATGTATAATTACTACTGATGTGGGACATCTCCAACCATAGAACCCTTGAGGAAGGAATACGTGTAGAGCTTGCTTCTGGATTGGAGTTATTAAGTGGTTATTATAGGGTCCACTTCTTTGTACTTAATAAGTATTAAATGGTTGGGGTTGGCGCTAGGCACAATAGTGAGAAATCTAGAGGGGTTCGGCTTTGAGGTCCAGGTATTAAATGGCTATTGCAGAAGCTGCCTCTCCCCAGTAAAGAAGTATTAGGTGACCCGATTAGATTCCATGCGTTTACATTCTATTCCAATTTTCTAACCCGGTTGACATCCAACCTATTCCCAAAATCAACCTATATCCCAAAACTTTTAGTACGTATGCATCACATGGGAAATCCACACCATAAATGACCAACTTTAAGCTATGACATAGCATCGATAAACGAGTCGATCCCCTAACAGTGTTTGACGCTAAAATGGATTCGTGTGTAAAATCAGGTTTAAGGGCTAAGCTATCGACTAATGCTCTTGTTATGAATGAATAAGATGCGCTAGTGTCAAATAAACTATGGACATGAGAATTGTATAAAATTAACACACCTTCCATCAAAATCTATTTCCCCTTCTTCTGATCCGACAGTGGTGCAATACTGGAGATTGGAAAGGCATCCATGGCATATGCCTTAACTATCCAACCTTCACTCTTTAAAGATGATAAATCTCTCTTCATACGTCTAAAGTGATCACAATTATTGTACTTTACTTGTTGCTAAGTTGAGATCACCTTATAATCCTTCAATATATGTCTCAGTTGGTTAAAGTTATAACAACTACCCATTGAAAGATTTATTCTATAGTTCTTTGCGAAATGTCACATCTTCTAACATTTATGACAAGTAATTTCCTACCATTTGCCTTGTCCTTCTTATGGTTCATTTCCTTTGTGCTTACCCTATTGTTGGCCCTCTCCTTTTAACTTGATCCTTAATCAAAGTGCGATTGAGAGAATTCAATAATGTTGCCTCCAATTGTCCCTTAAATGTAGCTTCATACCGAATTTGATTCAATGCAAGCTCCCACAGAGGTGAATTCAAACCCAAATTTCAGTGCCTTTTTCTCCTGTGTGTTTACCAACTCAAAACTAAATCTAACCAATTCATTGAACTAAAACACATACTCTCCAACCATCATTTCTCCTCGCTTAAGGTGAATAAGCTTCTCTAATAACAAATCCCTTTCAGCTTCAGAAAAGAATTTTGTCTCAAACATCATCTTGAACATTCTCCAAGTAATAGTGTCCCTATCTACTTCTGCTATTACTACCTCCCACCAAAATGCTGCCTCACCTTATAAACGCCAAGAGACCAACTATCTCCTTGTAACATCTCCAAGTCTTAACAAATTGAAAATCTTCTCACAATTATCATGCCATGACCGAGTCACCTGTTATGATTCGTGCTGACAAAACCCACCAAGGCCGAAGAAATCCATACACAACTTAGGAAAGTCAACTACTGGTGGTGTTTGGGCTGGAATCACACCTTGGTTGGTAGTGGTAGTGGTGGCTACGGGTTTAATGAGGTTGGTACTGGCTTGGCTCGTCGCCTAGATATACCTTCTGAACCATACTGGAATACTAACTCCGGGAATATCCAATACATCTACTCGGGTGCTAGTCCCTGCGTTGGTCTCATCCTCACAACATTGGCTTTGTTAGTCTCTGTTCTAGTTTCAACTGAACTACTCATTTTTAACTATCTATAAAAATAGGATTCATTAGCAACTCCCCAATATATATTAAAAAACTGGAACAGTAAATGGTGTGCACATATGTTCTTGATTCCTATAACACACACACACATATTAGAAAATACAAATACGCTTTCTCAATATTTTCCTAGCTCCTATCCTAAAGGTATGTTTAGCTCTGATACCAAATGCAACAACCTGCCTTTTTGAACCCCGGGTTCAATGCCCGAACCGAGTCAACACCTTGAGAACCGAAAAGGACGAGTTGTTGGAGTATGACAAAAATAAGCAAACATAGTTCTAATTGATAACTTTTAAAATCTCACAGCGGAAGAAAACTAAGTATAATATCAATAACCATTATCTAACTATCAAATACATATCTGTATAATATAAATCAAACTCAAACTATAGACATACTATATTCTAGGCCACAACAATTATTTAAATCATATGAACTGTGTAAAAATAAATCCTTGTCTTCCATTCTATCTCACCTTCAAACTCCATCAACTTAGATATATAAATAAAGAGAAAAAATCAGAGTGGGTCAGACATAAGTCTGGTGAGTGAGCCATATTATATAGTACATATACTATAAAAATAACTATAGCATGATGTAAGTCTAATGCTCGGTCACCTGCATCCTGCGGTTGCATAATACCTTACTACCATATACATCTAATCGTATCGTATCATATCTGTGTGAACTCACTTCCCCGGACCTGCCCCATGCGCTACTAGGGTCATATGTTGTTCACCATCACATCAATTACATATGGCTCTCACTTCCTTGGGCCCGCCTCATGCAAAATAGGGTCGCTTGTTATCCTCGTATACAAACTAGTTCACCTCCTAGACCTGCCTCTTGCACTATAAGGTCGCTTACCATCCATTCTCCAAACTTGTCTGATGAAGCACTACAAGCGAGCAACGCAATAGCTGATCACTTATTTGTGCCATAAGTCTGTATCCTAAGCCGCATACTTGCATCATGGGCTCATTCACATTCATGTCAACATCATATCTCGTCTGCATATCATGAACAATATATAAACAACGATCAATCATCACGTACATTCATTTGAATTCGCAACATTATCAAGTTCTTTGTCAATAGCCTTCAAACGCCTTTAAAAAATAAGAGAAACAATATTTTAATTTATAATTGTTATTATATACGATCCCATTTGGGTCTAGGTTCAACCTGCACCTAGGATTATGCCACCAATGCACTGATGGGGTGGACCAGTATACCAATCAAAATGCAATTTTGAATTTCCAATCGCGATTCTGACATCTGATCCGCATCGTTTCACCTCCAATCGCCTCTGATCACTTAAGAACATCCCTAGCACATAATCATATGTTTCTATCTCTGTTTTTACACTTTAATTCATCAAACTGAGTTGTATTTTCATTAAAATTCAAGGAAAAAGGGTTATTCAAGATTATTATTTGTTATTTCAATCAAATAACCCCAAAACCCCTATTTAATTCGAATTATTTAAATGATTATAAAGGTTTATCTACACTAGTATAGACTACCAATCATCGTTATAGGATTAAGATTGTAGTATATGGAGAGGAAACTATGAATCACTCATCGAATTTGTCCCTCATTGCCATGGTTTCCGCTGTCCAGAACGCTGTGCTTCCATGCTCTCGAATTTCTTCTGCAAATATGTGTAGATATGTAGCCTCTCCCTTAGCTTCACAGTACCGCTACTACGTGTGATTTCGTTGAGATTCGAGAAAGATATGGTTTTTTAATTTTTATATGCAAACGGAAGAAGGAAAAAGAGATAAATAATCGGTTTCTAAAAAACTAAAAAGAAGGTACGTGATTTCGTTTATACAGAAGGAGGGAAAAATAACGGCTCATCAAAATTTGAATTCAAACTTTTGGTACCCGATCAACTCAACATATAATTTAACCATAACTCCTTCATATAGACTCTAAATGAGGCAAACCAATATACTGCATGTATCAATAATACAAGATGTCGCAATAGTGCTAGTCACATCATTCAACTCCAAAGTTGGGAATTTGACTATTTTGCCACTCCTTATTTAATGTTTATTTTAATAACATATTAAATTCAATTATTTTCACATTTATATTATTAATTTTTAATTATAATCTTTACCAAACATTCGAGGTATTACTAATATAGAACTAAAGTAGAAAAACATAACATGCAAAGGAAAGAAAACCATTCGATTCGGATCAAATAAATGAGCATATTGGAAAGAGTTTCAAAAGTACCAAAAAAGAATAAAATATAATCTCAAAATTACTCCTCCCTATGATACATAACGACGTATCGATAATGAGTTATCGGACTTTGTTGGATAAAGTACGATTAATGATGAGTGATGTTGAGTTAAATTTTCTATAGGGGTATGTATTTATGAGTAAGCACCACTACACCAAAAAAAGCATTTCATGATGGCTCTGAGCCTTGTAAAAGCATTTCGCAATGGCTCTAGGCCATTGCGAAATAGGGTGGTTAAATTTTACAACGGCCGTGAGCCGTTGCTAAATTGTATTTACCCACGGCTCAAGCGGTTGCTAAATAACGTTTAGCAATGGGTTTAATCTGTTGATTCATGCATTTATTTTCCAAAAGGATTATTTAGCCATTGCTAATTTCTTTTCAGTCATGGCCATGAGCTGTTGTTAATTTTTATAAAACTCTGTTTTCATTCTCCTAAATTTCTTTTGAATTCAATTTTTTGAATGACCTGACAACGTACACACACCTTACTCTTTCAAATTTCAACGCATATCATTCCTTCAAATCAACTAGACCTCATTATCCAAAGATAATTGCGCATAATTTTATACAATTATAATGCCATAACAGTATCATAACAGTGGTGGAGATCAAATATAGACAGAACACATCGTTCATTCAGACTGTATTCAAACAGAGAGTAACAATGTAGTAGAAGTCTCAGTAAGCATAGTTCAGGACAATGCCGTGCAAGTTATTACAAAAAACACATGCAAAAAATGTAACTCAGACGCTTCAATTTGGCATATTCCTCATAACAAGACCACGTCCCCAAGCCCCTATCAAACCGCAAAGAATCGTCCCAAACGCAGCAGTAGAAATCTTGATTTTGGTGTAAACTACACAAATGAAAACCAGTTAGATGATTATCAAACAAATTCAGCACATGCAGGATCAAAATTAATACGGAATCATAAACTTTAGTTTAAAAGATATTATGCAAACTTGGAGAGTTGATTCAAAGGAACAATCAACCAGTTCCCAACTATAAAGAACACACGTATAGTGAATGGAATTTGCACAAACGTCTCAACCAGTTTGTAACACGTATGAGCTCAAAATACAATATGTATTCCAATCCAACAAGCGAAGGACAACCACTCTTCTCTCTTTCCCTTCTTCCTAGCCACTGCCATTGTTTCTAACAGCCAAAAAAAGAAAATTTTCAAAAAAAATACGAAGAGCTTTGAGAAGAATCCGAAGAAGCGGTAGTCACAGCGGTGGAAATGTTCCACTGTCCATAGAAAATGCCCCGACCGAAGAAAGCACAGACGTACCGATGAGGGTGTTGAAGGTCAATGAAGCACGGTGGTTAGGCGAAGACGTGCAGGTGGAAATATAGCAGATATGGTTCTGGATCCTAACATTGACCAAAATTTAGGACCCGATAAGAATTTGATCAATTTCCATATACTCTTAGACGAAGAAGTACACATCGGCACGTGTGTTGAAAATTCTATAAGTTATCTACCTTCAAATTAATTTTTTAGTTAAAATTGTACAATAAAAATTGAATATACAACCTGTTTTAATCAGTCTCATCGTGAACGCACCCGTGCCTCTTGGGTTAGTGTAATCAGCCTTTATAGAATGATCCGATCTTATGATGCCGATGAAATTATCCATACTTTTTTTCGAGATATAGGATTTGGATATTTCTTGAGTACGTATTGTTATCCTGCCTTTTGGCAAGGCCGAGATAACCAGAAACTGACTGGAAAAAGACAAGATCACATGTCCTTAATTTGGAATGATTGATTGGGCAACTACAAATATCGATGAATTTTGCCCGAGTCCGGATCGGGCTACGATTGATACGACACGTCAAGCTAAGCTGTGGAAACCAGCGTTCCAAATTTTGGGGCAATCCGAGTTGGTATGCTCAAGTTATCGCCAGTGGGAGATGGATGAAATGATATAGGTTAGAATCCCTCGGGAATAGCATAGGTTCGAATCGATCAGAAGTAAGCCATGCTCCGAATCCATCGACCACACATTGGTTCGAATCCGTCCAAGTAGCCTTGCTTCGAATCCATCTTCACATGCCCACGTTCGAACCCAATATGGCTTCGACTCCATGCCGTAATTGTCTTCGAATCCAATAAGCAAAGGAAACTTCGTATCGATCAACCATGACCTTCCACGATCGATACGAAGGAACACGTATTTGACCAATTCGAAGGAAGCGACTCTTCGAATCGATAACCTCGAATCCATCAAGTCCACACAGCTAAAACCTAGGAATATGACCCAGAAAACTCGGAGAAAAAGGAGGATTGACCCGAAGCATACGCACCACGTCATCACTTTCATGTGAAGAAGCATGGATTCAACCCTATGGGTTCGAACCGTATCGATTCGAACGGATCCATGGGACGAAAAACTCCATCTTGAATCGATCATAACTCAAGATCTACAAATCCAAATGCTATGAAATTTTCACAGGAGCTTGCATATATATAGAAGAATGTCCACGCCAAGTTTCATCACGATTGGACACCTTTTTGATCGATTCGAACCAAGGGTCGAATCGATCCCAAAGTGGGCCCGGATCTCCAGAATTCGGCCATGTGGGCCCCCACACATGCCAGAAGCGGTCTCCCTAAATTTTAGGCGAAATATCAGCCTCCTACACCTATAAATAGAGCCCCTGGTCATTCAGAAATGGGATGGGAGAGAATTTTTAGAGTAAGAGAACGCCCGGACGCTGCCAGAATTGCTTCAGAGCACCACCGCTGCCTTTGATTTCGAATTTTGGCTTACTACTTGCTGTACTTTGACATAAAAAAGTTGTATTCTCCGAATATCAAGCAATAAAGTAACAAAACTTCATAGTGGACGTAGGCAATACGCCGAACCACTCTAAATCGTTGTCTCTCGTGCAATTTACTTCCTGTTATTTGGAGTTTTTGTTAGATAATTCACATTTTAATATACTTTCTTCATCTATTATCTCTTCAAAAACATCCGACGAGTGTTGTGCCCAATTTTGACACAAACACGTATTTACATAATTACTATTTATTTATTTAACGCTTTTTAGCGCTTTCAACAAGCGTAAATTGCTTTAATAGGTATTGTTAACAAGAAAATTTGTCAACACCTCAAAGTAGTGTTTGAAGAATAAGTGACTCCTCCGAAACCTCATTTCGAACAAGTGAAGGTAGCTTATTCTCTTCGAATAGGTAAAGATGGTTGAAAACACCTTTTAATTACCTTTCGACATAGTTAAATGGCTATCCTACCTTTGGAAATTCCTTCTGAATTAATTGGCTAGCGACTCTGTCGGAACCACCTTTCGAAGTGGTCAAGGTGGCTTAAGGTTAGGACTTAATAGTTTAGGATAATTGATTGAATTGGAAGGGTTTCGTCTTCGTCAAAAGGGTGAGCTCTTATTATCTTGTAGTTTCAAACTAAAACACAAAGGATATGAGTACGCTTAGGGTTTCGACTCACTCGAAAGGTAACCATTCGAACACATTAACAAAAGCAGGCCTTATTCTGAGTTGTACAGAATCATTAAATCCATAACATGTTTTGAAAATATATTCCTTTACTAATCGAAGCTCATGTTTACAAAGTAATTTTATCCCCAATTTGACTTTGAATTAGGGTTTACAAGCTTTAAAAAATACAAGTAAGAAGTGAACGAAATCCTATCCCATAAACCAGACCCCTAAGGTCTTATTTATAGGTGCGGGTTAACACCTTTCGACCCCTTTGCTTCCGACATGGTCGGAAGCTCTGCTTGTGTTGGCATCTTTCGGACCATTGCTTTCGACACAGTCGGAAGCTCTGCTTCCTTCCATTCATGTGCGTCTTTTTAATGCAGTCGAAAGGCCTTTCACCTAACCTTTCCCACTCATTTGTCCTCCTTTACCCTTTCGAATCATAACTTTTGACCTAGTCAAAAGGGTTGTATATCTATCCGTCCACTACGACTGAAGACTAGGCTTCGTTTCATTTTTTTATCCCTTTCGACTTCGTCGAAAGATTTATTGCTTGATCACTTTCGGCCCTATCGGGGTATATAGAAGCGCTTTTCACATAGCCGTTGATGTGCCGTGTAAGTTGGTATTGGCGTTGGCCTTCGACGATGTCGAAACATACACCCTTTGGGTTTCGAACAAGTCAAAACGCCGTAGAAAGCTTTGTTATGGAAGATTCCACTCGAAAGCATCTTATCTGGCTAGTGTGGAACCTCATCCTTTTATGTTAGTGGATATTATATTGAATTCATATGGTTTTTCCTTCATACATGAGGATGGCTTTATCTAATTCGAAATGCTATTATATGCACTAGAAATGGTTGTTTTTTCCGGATGTTCTTTTGATGAAAGTAGATGAAGATGAAACCAATCGTTTCGAATGGTTTGGCGCATATGCAGAAAGCATGCTACTCGTTGCCTTCGAAAGAAACATTTCAACCTCTTCGAAAGCTGAAAACCTGTTATCCACCGCCTTCGAAAGTGACGCAGTGGATTTAACTTTGACGTGCTAATAATGATTTGATACAAATTGACGCAATCTTTCTTCCTCATGAAATGATGATTTCGTGTCAAATAAACCTGATAGAACGATAAATGCCCAATTCCGTTGATCGTGACGATACCGGAATCTAGCTATCTCTAACCCGTTGATCTCGCAAGATACCATGTTGAAAGATCTAAAATTCGATCGTTTATCACTCGCAAGTGATACCGAGAATTGGCTTCTACTTCGTTGATTCGCGCATGAATAACCCAAAGAAGGAAAGAAGAAGGAGATCACACTCAACTTCAACAATGGTGGCAAAAGCACACACAAATTTTTTATTCAAAATCAACTCCTTTGTACAATGACAACACGTCCCTATTTATAGGAATTACAACACATAGACATGTGACTTATCACAGCGACTCACATAGCGACTCACGACCTACGACTTAAAAACAAACGACTTAACAATACATGCGACTTAATAGTTCAACCATACATGCGATATACGACTCAAGGACATAAGAAGTTACAACACCATGCGACATAACAATACAACGACATAACGATATACGACATAACGACATAAGAAGATCAACGACATAAGAACAGGAACGACTTAAGCTTCTGGAGCGACCTAAGGAACATGAGCTTCAGGAACGACATAAGGAAATAGCGACATAACAGATGCAACCTAAGGAAGCAGGCGACTTAAGGCAGCAGTGACTTAAGAAAAGCGGCTATAGTGGTGCGGCATAAGCAAGCGACTTAAGAAACCAGCGACTTAGCGACATAAGAAATCACTGCGGCATAGGTTGAGCGACTTATATCAATGTGGCATAAGGAAACGGCATAAGCGACATACGACTTAAGCTTCAGCGACTTAAAGAACACTGCGACTTAAGAAATGAGGCTTTAGGTAACGACTTAAGAGATGCGGCCTTGTTTCCTTGATCCGTTAGGTCGTTGAGCGACTTAAGTTGGTGCGACTTAAGGAAATCACGATGCGCTGATGGTTGGGGCGGCTTAAGGTCGTGGAGCGACTTATGTGGTTGCGACTTAACATGGCGCGAATCATAGCAGGCCGAGCGACTTAAGGAACTGTGACTATCATGGTGCGCTGCATCATCCACCCCTGGTTGAAAAAAATTCGACCTCGAATTCACACTTTCCTCTTCTTCGACATGCTTATTCTCATGATATGGAATCAAGTGTTTGACGTTGAAAATATCAGCAGTATGGATATGATCTGGCAGTCTTAACTGATAAGCATTCTCATTAATCTTCTTTACGACATCCAAAAGACCAATCTTTCTAGCAGCTAGCTTGTTGTAAGCACTAATAGGAAATCGATCCTTAGTCAATACTGCATATACAAAATCCCCTTCTTTGAATTCAACATTCCGTCGCTTAATATCTGCAGATTGCTTATATTTCTCATTCGCCTGAAGCAATCGTTCCTGCACAACTTTGTGGCATCCTTGCAATTCATTCACAAAATCACTAGCTCGCTTGATGACTCCTTTCTGCTGTGGTACTGTAGATAAATCTAATGGTCCCTTCGGAATTGTTGAATAAACAACCTGGAATGGACTGAAACCAGTGCTACGATTAACTGCATGGTTGTGTGCAAACTCAGCTTGGAATCTCAACTCTTCAAACTGTCATTTACGAGGCATCTCAATAGATTACCCAACGATCTATTCACAACTTCTGTCTTTCCATCCGTCTGTGGATGATAAGCACTACTAAATTTCAGCTTTGTCCCCACCATTTTCCATAGACTTGTCCAAAAATGACTCAGTAAACGAGTATCTCTATCTGATACAATATATTCAAGCAATCCATGAAGACGATAGATCTCTCTGAAGTATAACTGTGCGACATTAACTGCATCTGCCGTCTTCTTGCATGCAATAAAATGTACCATTTTTGAAAAACGATCAACCACCACATAGATAGAATCATTGCCACGTTGCGTCCTCGGCAAACCCAATACAAAGTCCATACTAACATCCACCCATGGCTTAGTAGGTATAGGCAACGGCAAATATAAACCTGCATTTGTCACGGTCCCCTTTGACACTTGACAAATATGGCACCTCTGAACAAACCTTTCAACTACTTTTCTCATTGACGGCCAAAAATAAGACTTTGCGATCAACTGCATAGTGCGGTCGCGGCCCACGTGTCCTTCTTCATTCAATTCTTTGATAATTTTCATTCGTAGACTGCAATCTGGAATACACAGCTGATTTCCTTTGAACAGAAAACCATCAACCAACATGTATCCATCCATGCTTCCCTACTTGACTTTGTCTAAGATCTTGGAAAAATAAGAATCTGATGTAAGCAAATCTGGAAGTAAATCAAAACCCATCACCTCTACTCGCATGGTTGTTAGTAAAGTATTCCTCCGACTCAATGCATCTGCGACGCGATTAGTTACTCCAGACTTATGCTTGACGACGAATGTAAATTGCTGCAAATAAGCTATCCACGATGCATGCCTAGCTGCAATTTTATTCTGCCCTTGTAAATGCTTCAACGCTTCATGGTCCATATACAAAATAAATTCTTTGTGGAACAAGTAATGTCTCCAATGCTTCACAGCCTGCACAATAGCATAAAACTCCACATCATAAGTATTGTATCTCATCTTTGCTCCAGAAATTTTTTATACTGAAATAGGCAATTGGACGACCCTTCTGACTCAACACTCCTCTAATTCCAACTTTAGATGCATCTGTATGTAACTCAAATAGTAACTGAAAATCTGGCAACACTAGAATCGGTGCTGAGGTTAAAAGTTCCTTGACCTGTTCAAAAGCAGATCATGCCTCTTCCGCCCATGAAAACTTCTTTCCTTTCATACACAGTAAAAGGAGCCATCACACTACTAAAGTGTGGTATAAATCTTTGATAAAATGAAGCTGACCCATGAAAACTTCTGACTTCTGTTATAGTTTTGGGTTGTGGCCAATTTCTGATTGCGGCTACTTTACTCTGATCCACTTGTATTTCTTTCTCAGACACTACATAACCTAGAAATAAAACACTTGGCGTCATGAACACGCATTTCTTCGTCGCTGCATAGAACTGTTCTTGACGAAGAATAGTTAACACCTTTCGCAAGTATTGAATGTGCTCCTCTGTGCTAGCACTATAGATCAAGATATCATCAAAGTAAACTACAACAAACATCCCAATGTAAGGTCTGAAAATTTGATTCATCACCCTCATAAATGTACTTGGTGCATTAGATAGACCAAACGGCATAACCAGCCATTCATATAATCCTTCCGAGTCTTGAATGTTGTCTTCCATTCATCACCTAGTCTAATGCGAATCTGATGATAACCACTTTTAAGATCGATCTTTGAAAAGACTACAGACCCGCTAAGTTGATCCAATAGATCATCAAGTCTTGGCATAGGAAATCTGTATCTGACAGTTATTTTTTTGTGTGCCCTACTGTCGGTACACATTCTCCATGAACCATCTTTCTTCGGAACTAATAAAGCTGGTATAGCACAAGGACTGAGACTTTCTCGAACACACCCTTGCTCAAGAAACTCCTCAACTTGTCTCCTCAACTCTTCATGCTCTTTCGGACTTATATGATAATGTGGCCTATGCGGTAAAACAGCACCTGGCACTAGATCAATTTGATGTTGTATGTCCCTCAATGGCGGTAATTCCTTGGGCAATTCCGCAGGAAAGACATCCTCAAATTCATTTAACACCGGTCTAACCTTCGCAGGAATTTCAACATCTTCACTCGTCTCATACCCAATCAACATAAATAATTCAGCACTATCTTTCACTTCTTCAACAAATTCCCTCGTCGATAATAGGCTAGTTGATTCCACTTTCTTCTCTGTCTTGCTTTCACTTTGTTCACCCTTCTTAGGAACTAAGGTAATTTGAGTTCCTTCGAACATGAAACTGTAGCTGTTGGTGCGACCATTATATTGTACAGCTCGATCATACATCACATCATATATCATCTTTGTACTTCTTCCCAATAGAAAATGTAACAAATGCTCGTCTTCCCACTGTCACTTCTCCAACTTTTTTTAGCCATGCCAGTTTATAAGGTCTAGTGTGTTTTTCAGTTTTCAACCCTAACTTCGTGACGGCTTCTTCAGAAATAATGTTATCACAGCTTCCCGCATCAATAACAAATCGACAAACCTTCCCCAAGATAGTACATGTAGACTGAAAAATATTGCTTCTTAGCCAACTAGAATCATTCTCATGCTTTGGCACTAAACAAGACCTTCTTATCATCAAATTACACCCTTCATCTCCTGACACAACTTCTTCATCTTCATCAAACTTTGATGGTTGAGAATAGTCAACTTCAGCTTCCACATCCTCATACTCACATTCCTCTGCAACTAATGCTCTCTTCTTTGGCTTTGTATATTCATTACTTTTATGGCCAAACTCTTAGTAATTATAGCACTTGATACTGTCATTGACCTTTTTTTTAGCGGCTTCTTTGACAATTGGTTTACTGACTGCCTTGGAAACATTAGCATTGCTATTAGCTCCCTTACTCTGGTTGTTAGAACTCACAAACACACCACTTCCTCATCTCACTTGTTTCTCCCAAGCTAGAGCTTTCTGATGTGCTTCAGCAACAGACATTGGATTGAACATATTAACCATGTCTTGAATTTGCATTCGTAACCCTCCAATATATCTAGCAATTAGCTGTTCCTCGGTCTCCATAATATCATTCCTTGCAATCAATTGATAGAATTCATCCGCATAATCATTCACTGTCCTCGTCCCTTGTCTCAAATTCTACAAACGTTGATACATAAGAGATTGATAATTGTATGGCTAGAAAGTTGCTTTCATCATCTTTCTCATCTTCTCCCAAGTGACAACTTTTGATTTTACCATTCTCTCCCGAGTTAGTTTAGTTTGCTGTCACTAAGCCATAGCTCTTCCCCTTAATCTTATAGCAACTAATTGAACATTGCGATTCTCTGGCACATCTTTGAATTCCAAAATTTCTTCAACATTTGACAACCAATCAAGAAATTCTTCTGCTTGCATACCACTTTTGAACTCTGGAATTTCCATTCTCATACCTGATTCCCATTTACGATCATTTTCTGAATCAAGATATCGATTTCGCACTTGGCCTCGATCTCGATAATGCATACTACCTCCATCACCATCCTCCTCAAAATCATATGTGTTTCGATATTGATCTCGTCCATCTACATCTCTACGACTATGCATGTCCCTTCTACCCTGTCTTTCAGCATCACGATATGGATCATCTTCAAACTCACGTGGGGTTCTTCTTTCTTCATTTCGATACTCATGGTGTTCTCGCCTCATTGAAACTGAAGATTCTCTCCTATCTCGATAAGACTGTGGTGACATTCTCCTTTCTCCCGAAACCGATGGTGAAACCCTGTTTCTACTATGGTTCGAAACTGGTGACTTTCTCCTTTGATTGTGATTCATGTCTTTCATCAATTTCTCCAATTTCTCAATACCCTCGTTGAATTTTTTATTGATACGTTGCTCCAACTTCTTAGCTTCTTGTCTTCTATACACATCCTCAACATTATGATAGCGATTAGCATGTCTCGGAGGCATGATCTTCAAACAATCTTGTTTCTTTGACTTAGCTCTGACTCGGCTCTAACTTTGGTTCAGCTTCGACCTAACTTGCTTTAACTCGCTCCGACTTAGCTTAAACTGGCTCAGATCTGATATGGATCTGATACCAAATAGTTGACGCAGGGGATTTAACTTTGACGTGCTAATAATGCTTTGATACAAAATGACGCAATCTTTCTTCCTCACGAAATGATGATTTCGTGTCAAATAAACCTGATAGAACGATAAATGCCCAATTCCGTTGATCGTGACGATACCGGAATCTAGCTATCTCCAACCCATTGATCTCGCAAGATACCGTGTTGAAAGATCTACAATTCAATCGTTGATCACTCGCAAGTGATACCGAGAACTGGCTTCTACTTCGTTGATTCGCGCACGAATAACCCGAAGAAGGAGATCACACTCAACTTCAACAATGGTGGCAAAAGCGCACACAATTTTTTTATTCAAAATCAACTCCTTTGTACAATGACAACACGTCCCTATTTATAGGAATTACAACACATAGACATGCGACTTATCACAGCGACTCACACAGCGACTCACGACCTACGACTTAAAAACAAACGACTTAACAATACGTGTGACTTAACAGTTCAACCATACATACGACATACGACTCAACGACATAAGAAGTTACAACACCAGGCGACATAACAATACAACGACATAATGACATAACGATATACAACATAACGACATAAGAAGATCAGCGACATAAGCACAGGAATGACTTAAGCTTCTGGAGTGACCTAAGGAACATGAGCTTCAGGAACGACATAAGGAAATAGCGACATAACAGATGCAAGCTAAGAAAGCAGGCGACTTAAGGCAGTAGCGACTTAAGATAAGTGGCTATAGTAGTGCGGCATAAGCAAGCGACCTAAGAAACCAGCGACTTAGCGACATAAGAAATCACTGTAGCATAAGTTGAGCGACTTATATCAATGTGGCATAAGGAAACGACATACGCGACATACGACTTAAGCTTCAGCGACTTAAAGAACACTGCGACTTAAGAAATGAGGCTTCAGGTAACGACTTAAGAGATGCGGCCCTGTTTCCTTGATCCGTTAGGTCGTTGAGCAACTTAAGTTGGTGCGACTTAAGGAAATCACGATGCGCTGATGGTTGGGGCGGCTTAAGGTCGTGGAGCGACTTATGTGGTTGTGACTTAACATGGTGCGACTCATAGCAGGCCGAGCGACTTAAGGAACTGTGACTATCATGGTGCGCTGCATCAGAAAGGTACCTTTCGACCTTGTTGAATGCTCTTTGCTTGTCCAAAATACCGTTGAAGCATTCTTTTGGCCTCTTTCAAAGGTTTTGCTGGTGCTATCATCTTCTTGTTGAAAGACTTGTTTAAGTTCACAGAGACAACTCTAATGCCTTTCGATCCTCATCGATTCTCTTCCTCCTTTCATACTTTCACTCTTGAGAATATTTTATGGAAAATAGGTATCGATAATCTTTTAAATTCAGATGTTCAGTTATATGGTTCTTTAGCCGCCTGTTGGTGGAAGATCACTCATACATTCCACTTTAGTTTTGGAGAGTTGGGTTTTACCCCATTAGACATTGCTATGCTTACCGGTTTAGGCATTGGAAGGGGGTGACCTTCCCACAAGACGAGGAGTACCAGCACTTTAACCATTTATCCAGTGTACTTCCACATCTTGACTTACATGATGGACAGTCATCCGGATTGAAGATTAGATGCTCTTACATTAGACAAGCAATCACTGAATTGATACATGGTGGTAGCACAGAGAACCATTTGGAGATTTCTCGATTGTTTATTTTGTACATGATGGGAACTTATTCTTTACAAATGCATCGAACACGTTGTCGACCGTATATGTTGCAGCTGTTGTAGAGTTTTTGTTTGATAATCCAATCGCATATGAATGGTGTGACTCCGATATTAGCGTACTTGTATCGCTCTTTGGATCATCAGTGCGTTTTTAGGGGTAGATCCATGTCCATTACAGGTTTTTGGGAGCTTTTACAGTACTGGTACTATGAGTACTTTCACAACAGGACTTATCTGATGTTGGACTCCGTATTACCCCTTTTCTTTCCTCAAGTTAGAGCATTGGCCTGAGACAACCATAGAATGGTGCCATGAGGGAAGGCACTTCATATATTTGCTGTGGCCCGAAATCAGATCGAGTTACGGACCATAGAGAGAGTGTTGTTTGGCAATCTTATGATGGTTCGCCTTTTATAACCGACCCTATCGTAATGCGTGCTGCATTCCTATCTACTAGGCGTTTTCCATCGGTATCATCCTCATCTAGCTTAGGATGCTATTGGTTCCTCGGTGAGTGTAGTTGGAGACAGACGTTAGATGATGATTTTGTTTCTGACAATCCATATTTGAATACGCCTTTTTTGAAGGTGTATGACATCACTGCTTTACAGGAGTATGCAGGGGAGTGATGGTCCGCTAATTACTTTGTCATCATGAATTTAGATTATGCATCCTTTTGGCATCGGTTTTACACTCCACCATGTATGACTACTTTTTTTTATACTACATCCGTTGATTTGGTAGGACCTTCAGGCATTGGAAGTGGTATTGTCCCCCTGTTTTATAGGACCTTACACAGAGTACTTAGGTATATCATGCTTCACGGCCATCCCATATACGGTTGGACAGGCGGTGTACGGACAACGTCGGGAGTTGACAGATATGTTGATATTCATTGGCTTGAGATTTCATAGTATCCAAATCCAGCTGCATTTTCATACGAGGATTTGTTTCGGATGCAGATGGGACTCCACCAGGTCTTGTACGTTAAGCATCGATGGAGCATAGATGAGTTGATTGCTCATATTAACGAGCTTACTATAGTTGATGAGCAGCGATATCATCCTACATGCAGAGTAGATGACGATGATGATGAAGATGACGATGGTGAAGCGGTTCATCTTTTGATGATGAGTACTAGTTTGACGGCGTGTGTATCAGTGTACTATCAATGTTCTGTTTTTCCTAGCAGAGGTTGCATCAGTATACTTTCAGTGGTTTGTATATACTAGTAGTGTTTGTATTAGTGTATTATCATTGTTTTGTATTTACTAGCATTGTTTGTACCAGTGTATTATCCGCGTGTGTACTTACTCGTAGTGTTTGTATAACTGTATCGGCTTTGGATTTCCTATTTTGTTTGACCATGTGTACATCACTATGTGAAGGATCGCTATGTGAAGGAACAAATACAGTTGTGTTTGTTTATATTCAAGTTTGTGGATACTTGCCATGTGGTTGATTAGAAGGCACTTGATTAACAAGATGCGGATCATGAACTTTCTATTTAAACCAAAGTTTTGTATTGAAAATTCACAACATCTTCAATTATTCTAAACATCGTTAATAATCTTCAATTGTCAACTGAAAACTGGACTCCCGATGATTATTTAGCACTAATTAAATCGTGCATAGAAACCAACCGTAGACACATGAAAGAGGAGTTGGAGCAAAAAATTTGGGTCACTCTAAAAGTGATTTTAAACAGTCATCATGATTGTAGATTAATTCGAAGGATTTTGGAAACTCGAAGCACTTTTGTACGTTTACTAGAGCTTGTCGAAAATATAAAATCATTGTAAAAACAGTGAAGGAAGAAGACCTATTTCAGTTAACACGAGCTACGTTTGATTCCCATTATTGTAGGAGTATCGCATTGATTTTGTTGGACATGGTGCATATAATCTTTGGGTTGGATATATTAGACAATTTGAATGACGTTTGGGTTAGCTAAGTAGGTTTATTAAGCTAATTACCTTCAGCTAGTTCTTTGCACTATTAATAAGTTATGTGTACTTTCAAATTCAAGTAAAGTCCATGTTTTCAAAATCTAATTTGCAGTAAACATAATAACATCATTTAACCCATGGAAAAAATTAATAACAAGACTTAACTTATGAAGACAACAAATAATATACATTGACAACTTCATAGAACACAAGTAAGATAACAAACAGTAAAACACGACAACATCATGGAAAACAAATATGACAATAAATAAGACAACAGATGATTAAAAATTGATCACCTAATAAGTTAATTGGACCCCACATCCTTTAAAGCATCTGAATTTGGTTTTCAAGTTCATTATCATGCATAACTATACGATGAGGAAGAGGATCGTCAATTCATTACCAAAGTCCACAACCATCAGGAGAATTATGGCATATGTAGTGCTGCTGACCGATGTTGGTTCTGTTACTTACAATAGCATACAGAACAGAAACCCCACTGTTACAGTAGATCTCCCGAGAATTAACCTCTTGATCTGTGCGAGGTACTTGGTGTTGTATTTTATTCCTTCGTCCTCTTATTCCGTTAAGTCTATGCCTCTCTTCACTTTGACGTCTACCATTTTCCAGTTATAAAAGCTCTTACACTTCTATCTCATGCTCTCTCACATCGGCATTGTGTTTTTCCTCCATTTCAATATGCCACTCGATTGGTGGTTGAAGAGAGGATGTATTCGTTGGGTTACTATATTGTAACGGACCTTCGTATGAGTATGAGGAGGGCAAAGAAATATGATTTTAATCGACCATTTTTATATACTACTGCTACGATAATAATGAACAGAAGTATGGCAAAACGATATTTATATAGCATAATATGTTGCTCGTGTAAAGCAGTGAAACATCGATACAGTGCCAATTTGACCCGACATTGCTTTCATTCTCACTCCACATCCATCAGCTTTAATCTGTGTAAAGCAATGCATGGTGTCTACATTGTACTGACCTCCTGATATCCATTAGCTTAGATCCACATCAATCAGCTTTAATCAATATGACCGGTGGGTCCATTAGCTTTAATTCTTTTTCAGACAAGACCCGACCTCCTGACATCCATTAGCTTTAATCTACATCAATTAGCTCTAATTAATATGACCAGTGGGTCCATTAGCTTTATAATTCTAATTCAGACAAGACCGGACCTCCTGAAATCCATCAGCTTTAATCCACATCAATCAGCTTTAATCAATATGACTAGTGGGTCCATTAGCTTTAATTGTATTTCTGACAAGACCCGACCTCCAGACATTTTGTAGCCACTTGACAAATCTTTAATGCATATAAACTAGTGCATCGTGGCTACAGGGTTATGATCCAACACATTACCATTCTTTCATCCATATAATTGGATCCTATGACATTCCATTATCCATTAAACATCAATAGCTTATAAATAGAAGTGAGGATGTCAAATAACATACTTATTCAAATTTCCAAACTAATCAACACCGTTCTTCTACCTATATTAAATGAGTTCTCTAAAAAAAATTGGTGCTTCTTATCCTCGTCTTCGTCATCTTCGTCATCATCCAATGATTATAGTGAACATTATATTACTCACCAAAGAATGTTTGCTACTGAAATGAGAGATTCAATGGCCCATGAAATTGCCGAAAGCTCTACGTCGTCCCATGGAGGTAGCATTGTTGGAAGAAAAGACTTGCGTTATGGACATGAATATGTTAACGGTCATAATCAATTGATCAAGGATTATTTTGCGGCAAATCCCGTGTATGGGGACATGGACTTTCGACGAAGATTTCGTATGTTGAAGATATCTTCAATCGGGTTCTCGACAAATTAATCGAAACAAACATTTTTTTCGCCCACAGAAGAAATGGAATCAACGAACTTGGAATTTCTCGACCACCAAAGGTTACAACTGCATTTCGCATGATATCATATGGAACTTCTAGTGATTCTCAAGATGACAAAGTGCAGATTAAGGACACAACAGTAATATTATGTATGAAAGAATTTTGAAAAAACGTTGTTGTATGTTTGGTGAATAATATCTTCAATCCCCAACCCACAAGACATTGACAGATTATTAGCAATGAGATCACAATGTAGATTTCTAGGTATGTTAGGTAGCTTGGATTGTATGCATTGGAGGTGGAAAAACTGTCCAGTTGCATTGTAGGACTAATACATAGGACATTGCAAAAAGGCAACTCTGGTCTTGGAAGCTGTTGCTTCGTTCAAATTGTATATATGGCATCCTTTTTTTGGAGCACTAGGTTCACTGACTGATATTAACATTCTACAACAGTCATACTTATTTAATGACTTATGTAATGATATATCACCTTCATGCAGTTACAAAATAAGAGACAAAGATCATTCCATGGGTTATTATCTAGTAGATGGAACCTATCCAAAATGAAAAACACTTATGCAAGTTACAAAATACGAAATAACGCAAAAGAAGCCAGGTTCACCAAATAGCAAGAGAGTTTGAGGAAAGATTGATAGAGTTAGGGGTATTCCCTAGGATTAATTATGTAATTTGCTACATATATCTAACTCGTTAACCAATCTTCTTCGAAAAAATGTGTTTTATATCTATTATATACTTGATATAATGTGGTAATATTAATTAATTAATTTAATTAAAAGTATATTTAATACAAAATCCATAAATGACATTTTGTGATATTAGTTATAAAGTGTTGTAACCGTGAGCAATTTATCACAATAAAACAAATACACCATTTTTAATGTTCTAGGTCAAGATGCATCGAGACTGGATATCGGTGTATCCGTTGAGAGTAGAGTATGTGACGCTCTTCGAATGTTGGACAGTGTATTACTTATGACAACTAGGAGCACCTAGAGGTTACGTACTAATAGTTATTGGATAATTATGGAACGACTCACTCGATAGTTTTCTGTTGGTTAATATAATTAAGGTCAAACAGACAATATCGATGTGATTAATTTACACAGTTATTTTGACGTGAGAATACTGTAGATCTTCAATATGGAAGCTCCACTTTAAATATAGTCAAATTTTGGCACGACGTCCATCAAGTGACTATAGTTAGGTCGAGTGAAAGTATTGGAGGTGAAATGATATTCTAAATAGGATTCGTCTCCTCAGTTATATGGGGTTATTATCACGGTCAACTTAAGTCAACACAAAGTCAAAATCTCCGACCAGAGTAGTTCAGTTGATAATAATTGTTATTATTGAACCAAGGTCTTGACGTTTGGATTATAGGGTTGAATATGGATGTTATTGGAATTTTGACCATAACCAAATTCAATAAATCCAAAGTGATATAGTTTTGATGAAGAGACTTGGTGTAAATAATTGTCACAAAAGGGAAACGCTCAATAAAGTGAAATTGGATTTTACCGAAGTTTAGTAAGTGATAAATTTGGCCATAATGTTACACCAACTGCTAAGTGACTTATGAACGTTCACATTCGAATAGTTCAATGTTGATCGCTGACCGAATTTACACCCATAAGTCACACAACCGAAATAATTAATTCTCTTTAGACCAAATGATTTAATTGATTTATAATTCTTATAAATCAATTAATAATTAATATTTATGAAATATTAATTATAAAATTTGAATACGGTATGAGAAATAAATTTATTGCATATATTTATAGTAGTTGTAAATATATTGGTCGATATGAGATATCGATAAGAAATTGAATTAAATATGATTGCACATATTTAATTTGAGTTAAATGGGAATGGAGTTGTAGGTTTTGGTTATGGCTAGGGTTAGAAGTGGCTTGAAAAAATAGTTAGGATTTGGAGATGCATGGTTAAAATCTAGTGGTTTGTTCTCTTAACTTACCACATAAATAAACGGTCTCAAGACCCTAATTTGTTAGAAGATATTTCTGTTCATTTTTGAGCTGTCATTATCTTTCCTCTTTCATGGTTGAAACCCTCCTCTAAGAAAATCCTAAAATCCTCATATCAAAACTAAAAGCTATTTGACAGTAATTGGTCGTAGATTCCAGATCGACAATCTAAAGAATCAAAACATTTCAAAAGAAGGGAATTGATTATTCAAGATGGACTTAAGGGCGTCTAATTTGGGTAACTTTGATTTTATTTTTATCATGTTATTGCACTTTCATAATTTGTTAATTATATGAACATATGTGTATAATTAGATTTCTGTTTTGCTTGTCAGGTGAGATTTTTGTACGTATTTATGTTGTCACAATGGAGATTGGATATGTATATAAAAATTAAAGATCTATTCCATGATTATGTTTTAGATATGAAATTAAACATTAAAATTAATTTTAAATTTGAAATTATTTATGTTTATACACATTGATCATATGTGTAAATCTTATATGTTAATCTTTTGTGTTAATCTTCATATACAATTTGAATTAAGAGATTTATTTTATTATATGTTGTATATATAGATCTGAATATTTACAAAGTTTATATGTGTTAATTATGAATTATAAGCGCTGAATTATTTTTTATATTTATATATTTTATTAATTTTAATATTTAAATGATTATCTAAACCAATAAATTCATAGATAATAATAAGCGTTTCTTGACTTCATTTTAATATTTTAAAATTTTCATCCTTCATGTCATAAGCCTTAAGGAATTTTTTTAAGATTTTTTGAACTTAAAATAGTAATTTTAAAAATTAATTTTATTTCAGACCTAAAACAATTAATTGAATTAAAATATCATTTTACCTGCAAAAATTCTAGAAATTTTTCTTAAGACCTAAAATACGTTACAGAAACCTCAAAAAAGGTATCATCTCTTTTTAACTTAATTTTGTAATTTTAATAATTAATTTTATTTCGGGTCTACAATAAATTATATATTTATAATATTATATTAATTGAGAAAATTTCATAAATTTTTCCTGAGGCCAGAAATGTGTTTCTAAATTTTATAATTTTATCTTGTGGTTATTTTATGATAATTTATTATGGCTAAATCTGTTTTATTCGATATATTAAATATATATGTATATTAAATAATAAAATCTTCGTAATTCCAGATCTAGTATTTTTTATAACTGGTAATGGTAAATGAAAGGAATTTTAGTTTATATATATAATGTTATTTATGGTTCAATATATTGTCATATAAATAAATGAATATTTTCTACAATATTTTAATGATAAAGTAAATTTTATGTATACATAAAATAGGTATATATAATTTTTCAAAATAATCACATGAAATTCATAATTATATATTTACGCACATATTTGACAACATACAATACATAAAAAATTCGCTAATGTGTCCGTTGCGATGCAAATCCCAACATCTATATACGGGCATTTATATACCCTACATGGATTGTTATGTTAAACATGCACATACGTGTATGTATATGATACATAATTATATACACAAATATATAAGAAAAACCAAAATTAAACAAATCTCAAACTACTATTTGTAAATTTAATTAAAATACATGAGTTTATTTAAATCAAATCTAGAAAAGTTCTAAATAAATTTAGACTTTATATGTCCATTAATGATTCAAAATGGCAATTTTTTATGAAATTCACATATTTCTACAGTTCGTGCTGGCCCAATTCCAACAATGGTATCAGAGCCCATCAGCCTATGCGGTCTAAATTAGTCATGTTAGGGCTAACTAATTAAGCTTGTGCACTTAATATGGTGTCTAGAAAGGTGATGTCAAGGATTGGAATTGGGTAATCAAGTATCTTGTCCTACCTATCTACTTTTCTGGCTTGAAAGGTGATGTGAACCCAAAGGTTGCTCCTAATAGAAAAGGCCCAATTTGAATTGGGCCTTGGGCTAATTTTCAAAATAGTTTTGAAAATTAAGACATGATTTTAAATTTAAAAGTTAAATTTAAGATAAAGACATGTTTATTATTAAAGGTTATAGTATAACATAAATTTTCAAAATGTTTGAAAATGTGATGAAAAAATTCAAAATGTTTGAAACTATGTAAATATTAATTTCGAAATTTAAAATTATTAATAATATTATAATATAAATTTATTAAATGAGTTAATTAATTAATACTTATACGCATGTATTATATATATTGATATATTTTATGTTATTTTAAAGTGTTTAAGATAACATAAGCATATATGTATGTGTATAAGATAAAATTCTGAAATTAATACAATTTAATTAAAATAGTTTAATTAATAAATTAATTAAAGGTTAATTAATTAAATAAAAATACACATATATACGATATATATGTTACACTATAAAGGTTATAGTAGATATGTCCAATATAAAAGTTGTACTGGAATACCAATATCAAATTAATTAAAGAGTTAATTAATTAAATAAGATTACATAAGACTATCATATAAGTGATAGGAAATATAAAAGTTATTTAACAATAAAACTTATATGATGTGACTGTATAAACTAAAAGTGGAACGCTAAAGAAACCCAAATAGACTTAAGGAATAAATAGATACGTAAATGTACGTATAATGTGATTTCAGATGTATCTGGCACTTGAATCACGAGGGTATTTCATAAGAAATACACTATTCCATAAATCGGTATCAATCAACATAATATATTGAAGATTATGAATCTTTAATATTATGTTGTCTTTTACCATATATATTAATAAATTACTTGCATACTCCTTAGTTGTGAGCAAATTCAAGCTGGGGATGTTATGTGTAGTATTATTAATATATTGAATAGATGAGATGAAATAACTATATGTATTTGTTGAGCAAACTCAAGGTGCATATACTATACTTAGGCCATCACGATATGGTAGGTACGAGTGAATAATCTCTTTCGATTTGTTGAGAAAACTCAAGGTCGAAATGAGATTAGGACAAATAAAATTGGGTTAGATGTTTTTTGTAATACATCCGATAAGGAGTTATCCATCGTTTGCGGGGTTATCATTTGTTAAGCAAATCTAGGTCAGAATACCAAGATAGGCGAGTCCTAACACCTACTAGTGAAGTCAAAAGACTTCTATGTTTCATCTTAGGGTTTGGAGAAACATAAAAGACTAGTGGGAGCCTTATTAAAAAATAAAATGACAACATTTAACCTTTCTAATATTGTAAGCACATATGCTAAATAGTTTTATAATTATGTACAATGATAAATTTGTGCATTTAATATGATTGATAAAATGTTTACCAATTAACATATACAAATGAACTGAATTGAAAGTTGACAAATGGAAATATAATTCCCACTATCAAATTTCTATTGCATGTTAATGTCTCAACACCCATGCAAGTGCCTGATTTTACAACTATTGAATACATTCTTGGTTTGGTCAATTATGCATTTATTTGGTCAAGACCATGTATTGCATTGTATGAGTTTCAAACTCTAAAAGCAATACAAGACTATGGATATTTGATCCATATACAATTGCATATAAATGTTATATGGTGAAGGGTCAAAGTTTGTATTGTACAATATTTTGGTAAAATTAGTTCTTCCGAAAAACCGAGTAAACCTTAGTGAAAAATCAAGTAATCAATCTGATTAATTACAAAAGAGAACATGTCGTGTTAATGTAACACAAGACCAAAAGCTACAAGATAGATATAAAAACTCGATCGTTGAAATGTCATTTTGATTGGTTTACGTAAAGTGCAACATATTTGATGTCCTTGAATGTTAAGGATAATTGAATGTGCTTTTGTAAAGAGTTTGTTATTATATTTTAGTAAGGTTTTCTTTTGAATAGTTTGACTATTTGAAAGGAAAACGAATTTGCAAGAATAGATGTAATTAAGGTGCAGTTGGAATGAAGAGAATGAATACTCATTTCTGCTTCATAGAGACACATCGAAAATTTGAATTGTAATAAATAATTGATACCATATATTGGAATAAGTAATATGATTTCTGTTCTAAAATGCATTTTCATATAGAAAATTGTTTTCTATGAGATTTATTTCTTTAAGCTCAAAATATTTGATCAACGAACTCTCCACTATAAATAGATGCAGTGTATGAAGTAAATAGATTGTATTAAGTGAATGAAGGATCTCCTAATTTAATATGCTACTATAGTAATGATGGAAATAGTGGGAGCATACCACATAGCACTTATTAATTGCATCATAGTACGAAATTATTTTCGTAAAACCTACCATACATTATTTATGAAATAATGATTATTATTCGGTATCGACTGAAAAAAATAGACATGGCTATATTTCAATATGAATATTCTTTGTGACATAAAACTATAATGTGATAATTTTTTTATAACAAAAGTGATGCATTGGAAAATAAAAAAGTATCTAATATTATTTATGGTTGTTTTGGAATTATAGACTAAGCCGTATTTTTGAGAAATAATTTTATTACATGATTTTGAATCATACGATACTTGTTAATTATATCTCAAACAATAAAGGGCTATGCCCCCATTTAGTGGGAGTGTCATAAGAGTTGATGAACTCTTCGAATTGATACATATAGTTGTATGCAATCATAATTCTATAAATACCAAAATGGTTCGTTGTACTTCGTCATATTCACCGATGAGTTATCATCGACAAGGACATGTGTATTTGATACACATGTGTCAATGGTAAACTCACAGAGTATAAAATAGAAGTAGATAAAATAACATGCAATAGAAATGATTCGATTTGATCGAATGAGTGAGTATATTGGAAAAAGATCGGAATGTATCTAAAAATGAATAAAGTTTCAATCTCAAAATTACTCCTCCATGTGATACATAATGATGCATCAATATGGAGTAATCGAACTTTGTTAGACAATGTACGATTAATTGTGAGTGAACTTGAGTTAGTTTCTTTCTATAAGATAATGTACTTAGGGTAGTATACAAGGTTAATATCATTTCATCTGAATAACAATATACAAAATTTAATAAGATAAGGGTTTATAAGAAACTCCAACATATCATAGGTCAAGGAGTTGGTAGGTTGTACGAGTCGAAAGGTTGCACGTAATAATTGTTTATGAAAGATCTTGTATGGATCTTTACAAAAGGGTTTTGAAAAGACTATCATTGGATGACAAATTTATGTTTCAAACATAATATTTGTAAACTAAAACCAAATCAGTTTTATGAATAAGGAAATTCATAAAACTTTTATGAATACCTATTCTACTACGCTGAGAAACATTTCAAAAAATACCAACTTCATTGTAAAGGAATTTCCTTGAGAAACTACTGGTAGTAAAAAGGATTTGGATACGATCCAAAGATAGAATTAAGTAGATGAGATGAAGTAAAATTGATTAACCTAAACGAACATATTGCATTAGAATGTCTAATAAGTATTCTCGCTCATTAAAGAGAAACTAAGAATTTTTTGTCAATGTCAAACATATATAATTATTGATTTTTTAATTAAACCACTAAGTGTGTTGACTCTATCATATAGTATGATGCACAAATTTGAAAGTATTCCAAGTACGCTGTCAAAATATGATTTTAGTAGTCGTAACCTAAGGGATGTACCCATCGGCCGTGATTGTGTCTTTATGAGTAAGACAAATGCAGTTGGAATTAAATGAGCAATGTTGATGAGAATAATATCACAAATTTCATTTGTTGAAATTACCGTAATAGTTTAGGTATTCAACGTGCTCAGGTTAATTCGGATTTACTCACAAAATTACCACTTGATATGACTTTATGTTTGGTTCGTACGTATTGAAACGGAAAAATCTAAATAATGATTTAGAGTAAATTGTTTACACATAATAACAAAAATGTCTCGAAGTTAGCAGGAGAGATATTGAGTTTATGAGTCTTTGATTATGATCCAAGAAATGATACAAAAGTATCATTTTGTAAACATCAAGATTGAGTAAGTACTTCGATAGGAATATCAAATAGCTTGATTTTCAATCAAAGTGCAGAGGAAACGTGTGTTCATAAGAAAGAATGATAAAGGTACATTGATATTTCTAAAATATAACTAAGTAACACGTTGTTGATTTTGACGATGTACTTGTGTCACAATCAGCCTTAATGTTTTAATACCCAACATTGGATTAATAAATGATGTCTTTTATAGCAAGTATAAAAGATTTCGGGAATGTTCCAAATGATATGCAAGGACACCTTATTAAAATGTTTAATACGGAACATGTAAGATTGATTCCTTAGCGTCGGCAATAGCAATTATCATACATGTTATGTTGTCTACGTGACGCAGCGGATATTACAAAAACAAATGAAATCGATGAAATGTAGCAATCGGTGGATTGAAGATACTGAAATGCCCAAATTCGTTGATCACAAAGATACCGAATTCTAGCTATCCTCGTTACGTTGATCGCGCACGATACCGTGAAAGAAGATCTTCAATTCTTCAAGCGTTGATCAAGCGCACTTGATTCCGCGAATCGGCTTCAAAAATCGTTGATTCGAGCGCACTCGAATAACCGAAAGTGGAGATAGGAGATTACACTCAACTACCAATTTAAGATGAAAGCACACAGCAATCAACAAGAAATTTTATTCAAAAATCAACTAGTTACAAATGATAACACACATGCCTATTTATAGGCTCAACTCACACGACTCAATACTTCACCGACCTAACTTCGGCCGCGACCTACGACCTAACTTAGGTCGTTAGCGACCTAACCGCAACACAGATTGCACGACTTAAGAAAGTTACAACGCACATGACCTATAGGTACAAGCGACTTATCACATTTACTCACAAATGATTTACAGATACAACGCCCGCGACTTACAACACACGACTAACCTAACCAGGTACGACCTAAAACAGAAACCCCACGACCTAACCAACCTTGCGACCTAAATAAGTAGCGACTTAAAAAATCATCTGCCCTGAGTCCTCTTCTTGCGACTTAACTAGGTCGTAGGTCGTTCACGCGACCTTCTTCTGGAGCGACTTAATGGTAGGTCGTTTGCTTGCAAGCTAGGAAAGAGTGGTTTCCTGTTAGGTCGTTGGCGACCTATGGTCTTCTCAACATATGAACTCCGACCTAAGCTTGTCTCGTTACCATCGCTAGGTCGTAGCTCGCTTGAGTGACTTAACCAATCGTTAGCTCGCAATCGACTTAAGCCCTTAGTTGTACGCGACCTAATTTGTTGACTTAACTCATTGCCTTTAGATTGCGACGTATCATAAGTCGCTGGACCCCTCTAGCTCACATCTCTCGCTGCATCCTTACCCCTGTTAGGTCGCACGCGACTTAACAACTCATTAGGTCGCTCGCGACCTAAGAATTCTTCATCTTGGGCTGCATCATCCTCCCCTGGTTGAGAGAAAATTCGTCCGCGAATTTAGAAGTTCTACCCCAACGGATGATTCATCTCCAAAATAAGGTACAAGATGTTTAACATTAAACACGTCAGAAGTGTACACATCCTCCGGCAACTCCAACTTATATGCGTTTTCATTGATCCGTCTCACAATCTTTACAGGACCAATCTTTTTGGCTTTCAACTTGTTATAAGCACCCATTGAAAACGATCTTTTGTTAACACGGCATACACCAAATCTCCTTCGTTAAATTCAACACTTCGTCGCTTCAAATCTGCAAATCGCTTATACTTTTCATTCGACTTCTCCAATAGTTCTTGAACTATTTGATGACATTCCTTCAAAGCATCAACAAAATCAGTAGCTCGTTTAACGGTCCCCTTCGGTTGAGGCACTACTGTTAAATCCAACGGCCCCTTTGGTAAGCTTGAATACACAATCTGGAATGGACTGAACCCTGTACTATGATTCACCGCATGATTATGAGAGAACTCAGCTTGACACAATTTCAAATCCCAACTCTTCAAATTGTCTTCCACAAGACATCACAATAGATTTCCCAACGACTTGTTCACAACCTCGGTTTGTCCATCTGTCTGTGGATGGTATGCGCTACTAAAATTCAGCTTCGTTCCGACCATCATCCACAAACTCAACCAAAAATGACTTAAAAATCTGGTATCCCTGTCTGAAACAATAGACTCCGGTAACCCATGTAAGCGATAGATCTCTTTGAAGAACAACTGAGCAACATGAACAGCATCCGCCGTCTTCTTACAAGCAATAAAATGTACCATCTTCGAGAAACGATCCACCACAACGTATATAGAGTCATTCCCCCTTTGAGTTCTCGGCAAACCCAACACGAAATCCATGCTAATGTCTACCCATGGTTTTGTAGGAACAGGTAATGACATATATAATCCCGCATTTGTAGCTGTCCCTTTCGAAACCTGACAAACATGACATCTACGCACAAACCTTTCAACTTCCCTTCCCATCGACGGCCAATAATAAGACTGAGAAATCAACTGTAATGTTCGATCTCTACCCACATGTCCTTCTTCGTGCAACTCTTTCACAATTTTCATTCTCAAGCTGCAATCTGGTATACATAATTGATTCCCTTTGAATAAGAATCCATCTATCAACACGAATTCATCAGTACTCCCGTCCTTGACTTTCTCAACACATTTCATAAAGTAAGGATCTTCTTCAAGCAACTCTGGCAATAGTTCAAACCCTGTCACTTCAACTTTCATTGTCGTCAACAAATGATTCCTCCTACTCAATGCATCAGCTACACGATTTGTCACCCCTGATTTGTGTTTAACAGTAAAAGTAAACTGTTGTAAATACGCGACCCATGAAGCGTGCCTAGCTGAAATCTTATCCTGCCCTTGCAAATGCTTCAAAGCTTCATGATCTGTATAGAGAACAAACTCCTTCTGAAACAGATAATGTCTCCAATGCTTCACTGCTTGAACAATTGCGTAAAACTCAACATCATAAGTGCTATATCTCAACTTAGCTCCAGACAACTTCTCACTGAAATAAGCCACTGGTCTTCCTTTCTGACTCAATACTCCTCCAATCCCAACTTTCAACGCATCAGTATGTAACTCAAACAACAACTGAAAATCCGGTAAAACTAGAATTGGCGCTGACGTCAATAGTGTCTTGATTTTCTCAAAAGCAACTCCTGCTTCCTCTGACCATGAAAACTTCTTCTCCTTCATACAATCAGTAACAGGTGCCATCACGCTACTGAAGTGTGGAATGAATCTTCGGTAGAATGATGCCAACCCATGAAAGCTTCTAACTTCCGTAATTGTCCTCGGCTGTGGCCAATTTCTGACTGCTTTAACTTTATTCTGGTCCACCTGGATACCTTCTCCTAACACAACATATCCCAGAAATAAAATACTCCCTGCCATAAACACGCATTTCTTTGTTGCAGCATAAAACTGCTCTTCACGAAGAATAATTAACACCTTCCGCAAATGCTGAATATGCTCTTCTGTACTACCATTATAGATCAGAATATCATCAAAATAAACTACCACAAATTTCCCAATGTACGGTCTGAAAATTTGATTCATCACCCTCATGAATGTACTTGGTGCATTCGATAGACCAAAGGGCATAACCAACCATTCATATAATCCTTCCCTCGTCTTGAATGCTGTCTTCCACTCGTCTCCTGGTCTAATTCGAATTTGATGATATCCGCTCTTCAAATCAATCTTCGAAAATATAGTCGCCCCATTCAACTGATCTAGCAAGTCGTCCAACCTCGGCATAGGAAATCTGTAGCGCACGGTAATCTTGTTCAATGCTCGACTATCGGTACACATTCTCCATGTTCCATCCTTCTTTGGTACCAATAAAGCTGGTACTGCACAAGGACTCAAGCTTTCCTGAACACATCCATGCTCTAACAACTCTTCCACCTGCCTTCGTAACTCCTCATGTTCCTTCGAACTCATTCGGTAATGTGGTTGATGTGGTAAAACTGCTCCCGGAACAAGATCAATTTGATGTTGAATGTCTCTCAGTGGCGGTAACTCCTTAGGCAACTCTTTTGGAAATACATCTTCAAATTCTTTCAAAACTGGCTTCGCTTCTTCTGGAATTTCAACCCCTTCACAGCACTCTCGCCCAATCAACAAAAAGACTTCAGGCTCCTCTTCAACCTCCTTGACAAACTCCTTCAAAGATAGTAAAGTTTTTAGTTCTTCGATCTCCTCTAGCTTGCTTTCCTTCTGTTGTTGCTTCTTGGGAACTAAAGTGATTTTAGTACCTTCGAACATGAAACTGTAACTATTAGCACGACCATCATGTTGCACTGCTCTATCAAACTGCCATGGTCTTCCCAACAACAGATGACACACATCCATGTCCACAACATCACACCAAATTTCATCTTTGTACTTCTTTCAAATAGAAAAATTCACACAATCTCTTCGACAAACTTTCACTTCACCACCCTTCCTCAACCATGCTAACTTGTACGGTTTAGGATGCTTCTCAGTTTTCAAGTTCAACTTCTTTACTGCTTCTGTAGAGATAATATTGTCACAACTCCCAGCATCAATAACGAACTTGCAAACCTTCCCCAGAATAGTACATGTTGACTGAAAAATATTGCTCCTTAACCAACTAGAATCATCCTCCTGCTTTGGTGTCAAACAAGATCTCCTCATCATCAAATTACAACCCTCATCTCCGGACAATAAGTCTTCCTCCTCAACTGGTAATGAATTAGAACATTCTGCATCTTCATCCTCTTCTTCAATCTCAGTAACCATTGCTCTCTTCTTCGACTTCGGACATTCATTGCTTTTGTGACCCATCTCTTGGCAATTGTAACATTTGAAACCACTACTAACCTTTGCCTTCTCAACCTCCTTCACAACTGGTTTTGTGACAGTTTTAGTAACATTAGAACTTCCACTAACACCCTTCACTTGATTGTTGGAATTTGTAAACACACCACCTCCACGCCTTCCCTGCTTCTCCCAAGCCAACGCTTTCTGATGTGCCTCTGCCACAGATCTTGGATCAAACATATTAACCATATCCTGGATCTGCATTCGTAAACCTCCAACAAATCTTGCAGTCAACTGTTCTTCTGTCTCCATAATATCATTCCTGGCAATGAGTTGGTAGAATTCATCAGCATAATCATTGACTGACTTCGTCCCCTGCCTTAGATTCTGCAACCTCTGGTACATAAGTGATTGATAGTTGTAAGGTAAAAATGTAGCTTTCATCAGTTTCTTCATCTTCTCCCATGATTCAATCTTCGTCTTTCCCATTCTCTCCCTTGTAAGTTTAGTTTGCTGCCACCATGCCAAAGCTCTTCCCCTCAACCTAGTAGCAACCAACTTCACTCTTCTATGCTCAGGAACCTCCTTGAAATCAAAGATCTCTTCAACATTAGACAACCAATCAAGAAATTCTTCAGCTACCATTCCACCCTTGAACTCTGGAATTTCCATCTTCATACCCGATTCCCATCGACGATCATCATCTACCTCCCGATATACATTTCGAACTTGGTCTCGATCTCGATAATGAATGCTAGCTCGATCACCCTCTTCATCAAAATCAAATGTATGTCTATATCGATCTCGACCATCAACATTCCTTTGATCACGCATGTCTCTTCTACTATGTCTCTTTTCATCTCTATATGGCTCATTTTCAAACTCTCGTGGAGTTCTTCTCTCTTCATGTCCATAGTCATGGTGATCTCTCCTTGATGAAATTGATGTTTCTCTTCTCTCTCTAAAAGATTGCGGTGATACCCTTCTCGCTTTCGTAACCGATGGCGAAACTCGGTTTCCTCCATGGTTCGAGATTGGTGATCTCCTCCTTTGATTTTGATTTAAATCATTCATCAACTTCTCTAACTTTCCAATGCCTTCATCAAACTTCTCATTAATACGTTGTTCCATTTGCTCGGCCTCTTCTCTTCTATACAACGCTTCAACATTCTGATGACGATTAGCTCTCCTTGGTGGCATGATTGAACTTCACAATACTTCAACAAATGATATCAAAGTGGTGCTTCAACTCTCGGCTCTAACTCAAACACCTTTCCAACTTTGATCCAAAATGAAATGGATCGAAAGCTTCTAACTTGTTGCAACTTCAAGATGAACACGATGAACAACACTTCAAACTTCAAACTCGGCTCCAAGGTTCGACTTAGCTATGATTGACTAAGTCTAGCTCCGATACCAAAATGGCGTAGCGGATATTACGAAAACAAATGAAATCGATAAAATGTAGCAATCGGTGGATTGAAGATACTGAAATGCCCAAATTCGTTGATCACAAAGATACCGAATTCTAGCTATCCTCGTCACGTTGATCGCGCATGATACCGTGAAAGTAGATCTTCAATTCTTCAAGCGTTGATCAAGCGCACTTGATTCCGCGAATCGGCTTCAACAATCGTTGATTCGAGCGCACTCGAATAACCGAAAGTGGAGATAGGAGATTACACTCAACTACCAATTTAAGATGAAAGCACACAGCAATCAACAAGAAATTTTATTCAAAAATCAACTAGTTACAAATGACAACACACATGCCTATTTATAGGCTACAACTCACACGACTCAATACTTCACCGACCTAACTTCGGCCGTGACCTACGACCTAACTTAGGTCGTTAGCGACCTAATCGCAACACAGATTGCACGACTTAAGAAAGTTACAACGCACACGACCTATAGGTACAAGCGACTTATCACATTTACTCACAAATGATTTACAGATACAACACACGCGACTTACAACACACGGCCGACCTAACCAGGTACGACCTAAAACAGAAACCCCACGACCTAACCAACCTTGCGACCTAAATAAGCAGCGACTTAAAAAATCATCTGCCCTGAGTCCTCTTCTTGCGACTTAACTAGGTCGTAGGTCGTTCACGTGACCTTCTTCTGGAGCGACTTAATGGTAGGTCGTTTGCTTGCGAGCTAGGAAAGAGTGGTTTCCTGTTAGGTCGTTAGCGGCCTATGGTCTTCTCAACATATGAACTCTGCGACTTATAGAAGGAGCGGCCTAAGCTTGTCTCGTTACCATCGCTAGGTCGTAGCTCGCTTGAGCGACTTAACCAATCGTTAGCTCGCAATCGACTTAAGCCCTTAGTTGTACGTGACCTAATTTGTTGACTTAACTCATTGCCTTTAGATTGCGACGTATCATAAGTCGCTGGACCCCTCTGGCTCTCATCTCTCGCTGCATCCTTACCCCTGTTAGGTCGCACGCGACTTAACAACTCATTAGGTCGCTCGCGACCTAAGATTTATTCATCTTGGGCTGCATCACTACGTATCATGATTTTTTTATGTATTTAATACATGAAGCTAATATCAAATCCAAGTTGGTATCACTAAATGGTTGTTTGAAGTATATTTATGAAATACTAGAGAATTGTTTATAGGAACCCAAACTCCTTATGAAGGAGTGTTCGAACTCAAAATTCATAAGTCATATAGAGTGTAATATGTCAATAATAAATTCAAGTTAAGAATCTTTAAGCTGGAAATATTTCGAATAAAAGATTGTCGCTTATTCAATGAAAAAAGGCTACATACATGACCTTAAATATTCCACAATAAAAATAATGTACATAAAAATATTAGTGTACAAATTTATAACTGAGCTAATTTCAAATGTTGAAAATCTCATAACATTGTTACATGATAACAAAGTCGTGATATGGTTTGTAATAGAACTTAAAGCTCACTAGAGGTCAAGAGACATACTTCAAATCGTTCCACATGATAAAGCAGTATATCATCGTCAGAGAGAGTTGATTGATAAAGTAGATAATTAAAACATAATAGCATACTAGTAATGACCTGAAATTTTAACACTTTGAAAATAGAATATTTAATTATTTTAAATATTCAAATGTATAATTTTCAAACTTAAACAATCAAGGTTTATATGATAAATAAGGACGGTAAACTTATTTTTGATATTGAATACAAATTTTTGATTTGTATTGTAAAATGAATAAAAGTCGGATTCCAATAAAGTAGGATAAATATTCGTGGTATTTGTTTGAAAAGTAAATAATTCCTTGTAAATATATATATATAATCGATACCAAACTCATTTAGTAATAATCTTAATTTAATTTATAACGGTTCGATAAATATATAAAACTTATTTTATAAAAATTGACAAATTTCATCGTATATCGATAAGTCGATGTTGTATTTTTATAAGAAGATTTGGATATTGTTTTATATTATTTTATAAGTCAAATATGCTTGTTTTAAATATTTAAAGATAATAAGAAATTTATTTTGAAGTTTAGTTTACATGAATAAATAGTTTAACAAAAACGTCAAAATGTGACCGTAAAACGTTTTGTCGAAAATCAACGTTTCATTCAAAGTACATTGCTGTAACGTTGTCGCATCTTTGTTAACATGTTTTAACATATATATTATACATTTTAATAGCTAAACATTTTTACTTTTACTAAATAAGATTATAAAACTTCTAGAAGTCGTTAGTAAAAGTAAGTAAGAATTAACAAAAGTAAGAAAAAGTAAACATCAAATCACATCAAATCAAAGCCAACATAATTATGATATTCTTTACTTAATCTTTAAGTGACTATAACATAAAGTAAGGATATTAAAGATGATGTTAAGTATTGAAAAAGTGGAGATTTTTTTAGGTTGAAGTAAGGTTAGTTTGGTAATTTGGGAAGAGGTTATTTTGGTAAATTTACCACTTCTTTCTTTTTCTATAAATACCCACCTCCTTCTTACTATCATTCACATTTCTTCTTCTTCTTCTTTTCTTAAACGTCTTCATTTGATTCCTTTTCACTTTAATGGCTTCCAAGCCATAGAAAAAACTAGAAAGAAATAATGTCAAAATATTTACAAAATATTCAAAAGAAATCAATGTTTATTCTTTTCAAATTAAACACCTCTTTTCTCCACATTTTACCTCTTCTTCTCTTGGCCATAACTTCTTCAAAAATGAATCAAAATACAAATTTATTTTTCTTAAATCATCTATTTTTTTGATGGCTACAACTTTCATATTGACCACTTTGTCTCAATCTAAAGTAAACTATGTCAAAAGTACACTTCTTTCAAGTGCATTTTCTGGCCTAGTTTATAAGCCAGAGAATATGCCATTTTATTTTGAACATAGCTTGATCATAATTGATCCATATTAAGAAATTATTTTTTTAAACTATATGAAATTCCAGTGGCTACAACTTTTACATTGACATCTTTTTTCAGTTTTGAGGTTTACTATACCTGAAACTCAATTCTTTGAAGTACATTTTCGGGCTTTATATTTGGAAATCCAAGAATAGCTCTTTTTCTTTTGAGCATATCTTCCTCAAAACTAATCAAAATCAAGTGATTCTTTTTTCAAATTTAAGAGAAAAGAATTTTGAATAATTTTTCAGTTAATAAAATTTTCAAATTTTGAGCGTAAGAGAGTCAAAAACAAGAGAGAAGATGATCTATTTTCGGGTAATTTTGAGAATTCAAGTTCAAAGCTCCACCACTTATTCTCTATACTTTCGGCCCACCTCCATTTCATGCCTTGGCTAAGAATTAGGAAGGACGAATTTGGGTTTATTTTCATTTTGTTCCGAAGCACGGTAGGAAGTATGCATTAGATCTTAAGTTCCTTGCCTTAAAGTTTGGCGGAGTTGAATCCAAAGTACGTTATTTCTTATTTTAAGTTCATTAAAACCATTGCTAAGTTGAAAGAACTTTAAGTGTTAAGTATTATGTGAAAACCCTTTTGAATGCTTATTTAATTTATTATCTAAAACAATGGCTTGATTTCCTTGCTCGATATTTTGTTTGGATGATTAATTAAGTAATTTAAAATTTAGAAGTTGATTACTTAATGGGGTATATAGAAACGACTAGTACATGTGTTTCGTCTGTGAGACCCAAAGAGACTTGGGCGAGGGACGGAACATGTCGAAGGGAATGCCTGGATGCTCCAAAATAAATATCAAATCGTTTTAACCCAAGATAAAATAAAAAATGTTATAAATATTTGATAGAATGAAGCATTGATTTATCTTTATTGTTGTGTTTATTTTGTTAATCGATTGTTTGGTTGTTTGGATTGCGTTCAACTAGTTTATGAGCATTGATTATTATTTATTGATTGTTGGCTTTGCTCGACCAGTTTATGAGCAATTAATTATCCATACGCATAAGATGGGTAAAAAAATAATTGTAGTCTAACACCTTGTGATTTATTTCACAATTTGACAATAAGGTGTTTAGCGGTAATATTTGGTTCACTTTAATTTAATGAATTGTTTTGAAGATTGATTGAAAGTTGAAATATTATGAAATGTTTTCCCTTCAAAAGAAATAGAAATGTTTGGTAATGAATATTTTGAAGTTCTATTATATAAAAGTGATTTATATAAGAATGGTTTTTATAAAAATGTTTTATAAAACGGAAAGAATTTCAAGGACTAAACCCGATGGTTTAAGATGATTTTTGAACAGATTTGAAAAATGAAAATTATTATAGATTTGAAAGTACTTGTAAATATTAGCGTGAAATGATTTATCGCTTCGGGATATAAAATGATTTGTTATGTTACCAATGATTTGGGTAACACGTAACTAAAAAGTAAGGGCATATGTTTTTAGTATAATCCGCTCTTGGAATAGAGGGATATACTTATTTATCGATTGTATTAAGGTTGGGACCCAATTGCCTTGTTACTGGGAGAAATCTCCCGATCTAGTTACATATGGTTTAATATGTTTTTATTATATTATTTGGAATTTCCAAATAAATTTTTTAAAATTGGTTTGATTTAAGATCCCGAAGTAAAGTATAATTTGAATATAAAAGATACATGTATTTCAAAAGTTTTGAAATAAGAATTCAAGAATAAAGTCCAAAGAGATAATTTTCGTAAAGGTAATTAGATTTGAAAATCTAAATTGAAGATTAAGCCTAAGTGGGTAGTTTTGAAAATTGCATATTGTTTGTTGCATCGTAGGCTCCATGAGTCCCATTTGCGGTAAGAGAACAACGTTGGCTTGATCCTGTATCATTTGGATACCCAATTAGATAGGGGTACGTAGACAGTCATAAGTGGTAGTGACTCAGCCTCTAAAATAATATAACTTTTTCATGTTTATCTGTTATTGGCTGTTGTTTTTCTTGTATTATTGTATGTAACGGCTTGAAATTTTCGACCTCGAAAATCGACACTAATACGTTCACTGTATAGAGTGCCGAGCAATCGGGTGCCGGAAGTCCCAGACTGTTAGGGTTAAGAAGAAAAAGAGGTAGACGAAGAAACAAAAAACAAAAACACAGAATCTCACAATCACAGCGTATACAATTTATAATATACAAATAGCAGCATTTTATATAAGAAAAGCTGTAACTATTTGTATACACGCAATATATCAGAGTACAACAAAAACTGGACAGTTATAATTACTTGTCCATAAATACTATCAATACAATACTAATACATAGCAGAATATAGTCAATGCATCTCTGCCATCCAGCTCGTCTCCTGAGCTCAAAAACGTTCAAACATGAAAATCTGTAATACTCGATCTGACCCAAGCATTACACTAAAGTAACACCCGAGTCAGACTGGAAACCAAGTGAGTAAACCCATATAATATGAAATACTTAAATTGTAAAGCTTCTTTGAAAACCCAGGTAACTCATTTATCACTACGAGTTTTATCTTGCTATAGTCAAACACTTATTTCACAAAATAATATCTAAGTACTGTTACTTAGTTTAAACGGCCAAGTTTACTTAATTTATTCCATTCCAGCCTATTTGATTCTATAATCAAATCCTTAAGGTTTTGCAGTACTTATTGAATCGGAATGGTTTCGGATATCGCTGATATCCGATCTCGGTCTCTTTGAATCCAAATGCCATCTTTTAAGCCAAGTTGATTTAGCAAAACAATTTCAATTTCAGAATGTCATGTTCATATAGAAATTTCCTTCACCCATATCTATTTTAAATAACATCTCACGTTATATTCACTGTTCAGTTCATGGTACAGAACAACTAGAAATAACACACTAGATAAATCAAACAATTCAAAATACTTAAATATTAAACTATCAATGGACTAGATTAACTAGTCACACAAACGTCTCTTTAATTTAAACGGAATTAGTTATCATCTAATCCTGTTTTATTATTATAAACTAATTACAACCCATTTTATTTTATTTTATTTTAATTAAATATCTGGAATTAATTTATAATTAACGGGTATAATTAATTTAAGGGTCTTAGTAAATTAAAGGTTGAGATCATTTTATTTCATCATTGACTATTTACTAATTACAACCATTTCTTTTAATAAACCCTAGTAACTAATAAATAATTAACATATATATAATTACCTTAACTTAATTAATTATTTTTATTTACCCTAGCCATTTCTAACCTTAAAGTTTAGGTTAACTTAAGATTTTTAAATCATATAATTTATGTAACCATAAACTGATTACTTGAACCATTTCCTTCTCATTTAAGAACTTATATATTTTTCTCCGTCTTATTTCCTTACCTTATCTTTTCTTTTACTTGCCTTTTCTTTTTATTTTCCCTTTTCTTGTTTGGCCCAACTTCTTTACCCGGGCCCAACTCCCTTCTTTCCCTTTCCTGTCTTTCCCTTCCTAAGTTCTCTACTCTCTCCAGTTCTTATCTCAAGAATTCACTTGCGCGCACAAACGTGCACACAGTCCTCGGTCGCTAGAACCCAACACCGACCTTCCCTATCGGTCACCCACGACCGCCTGCTCTGTTCTGGCCACCTGGAACACGCAACACGATCCCAACTTCAGAATTCACGTCCACCCAAAATCTAAACCGTGACGACCCCCCCCCCCCCCCCACAAATCACCTCGCCCCACACCCTCAGGCCATCGTCCATCGCCGTAGTTCACCATGAGTTCTGCCACCACACTTCCCACCTAATCCCCTTCATGCGCACACCTCCACACGCCTAACATCGCCACCATCGATCCTCAACCGAGAACCCTCAAAAATGGCCCTTAAACCCTACTTCCACCACGTCAACCCTCTACGACCATCTAAAAATCCATGCTTCATTTTCTCGAGTCCCCCATGCCCTACTCCTCCTCCCCGTTAAGTACCACACCTCTAAATCAACCCCGCCACCCGAATTCGCCGTCTGCCCAATTTTCAGTCATCTCCCATTCCCTCGTCCCACACTCAACCAGAATTTCGAAAACTATTCCCAGAATTCATGATTTTCAATATCGAATCCAAACATGAAATTCAATCCATAAATTACTAAAATTGAAATTCGACTATATGAAGTTATTTACTGTTATAACCATTTCTCTTAGCCTATGCTTGATGAAATCGCACGAGACTAAATTTTAAAAATTCTAGATTCGAAAACAAACACTTCTCATGTTGGTATCAAAGCTTAAAACTAATTATATTATGAGATAAGGGTTTTTGAAGTTAAGTTTTCAAAACTTTTTTTAAAACAACAGAGAGAAGATACAGCCTCTTTTTGATGTACATGGGAATTTTCATGCCCAAACACCTTTGCATATGCACAAATTGAAATGGAAAATAACTTCTATAACAGATCCTAGATTTCACCTAAACACCGATATACACACACAAGAGAAATAACCTTGTTGAGGTATTTACTCACATTTTCTTGAAACAGAGAAGACAAGTTATGGTACAGGCTTGACATCTATATCCATATACATAAATGTACATGCATCCATTTCTATATTCCCAACTTATCAAGTACTGATACTTCTTTGAGCATCCTTCATAGATTTGTAGAAAGATTTAAGCTTTTGAAATGGTTTTACTCATTGTGGTCAATTCGAACAGAGGAGCCAGAGTTTGAACGCTGCAACTGATTTTGATCTACCTTTGAAATTGTACTTTGTTTGCTTTGCTTTAGATGTAAAAACTGATAGAGTATGTTTGGTGTGAGTAGTGTTTCTTTTTTTTCTTCTGGTATTGTTTAGTTTTTAAAGAATGAAAAGGAGATTAGAGGTTTACATATAAAGAGATAAACTGCCTGCACAACACCCTATTTCTCATTTTTTTTCTTTTTATTTTGAAAATAAAGAAGTCAAAAAGAAGAAATCTTGACACTTGTGAATTTGATGAATTAGTATGTTCCCCTTAGCCTACAAATGTCCATATATATTTATATTTATATTTATATCTTTATAAAAAAAAATTCAAGTATAGCTCAAAGGTTTGCTTAATATTACATGACCTTTAACTCATTGTTAATTTTATCTCTAAACTTATATTCTTATCTTCCTTTTAAGCCTATGTTATTAATACTTTAATTAATAACCATGTATATATACACACACTAGTGTTTAAAATGTGGAATTTAAATTTAAATCATTTTTGGAGATTTACTTTGAATTTCCAAATCATAGTTTCTTTCCACAATCTATATATGTACATATGAATAAATAGTAAATAGCTATCATATTTTATTTCTCATGGCATAAATATACATATATATACACACACTTATATACTTGTATATGTATACACTTATATATATATTTCCTACAAAGTTCATCATACCCAAAATGTTATAACTTAAGTTTGTATATAGTGTTTAAACCAGTTTATATTTATATCCAGGTATTTTTAATTATCAGGATTTTATTTTTTTAACTTATATATCAGTATTTCAAATAATTTAATTTAGTAAATTACCAATTAGTGACCGTTAAAAATCCAGGTCATCACATTCCTCCACCCTTTAGAACTTTTTGTCCTCGAAAAGGAACGAAGCAAGAATTTTAATTACAATGTTTATTATCATTTAAATTATTCTTTAGACATTTTTAACTCTTTACTCTATTTATTCTAAAGTTTTAAAACACTTTAAAATCTACATAATTTACCAAAATTATTTTTATAAAAATACTTTTGATAACTCGGTGTCTCAACAAGTCCATCATTGTTCTCACATAAATTCGATCATACGTTGATCAGGCATAGGACTGAAAATCTACAAGTACTTAATAGACCCGTTTTCAACACCCGGTGAAAATACTTGAAAAACATTTTTATGAGAATGTAGAAAATATTTTTGTGAGAATGCTCTGCAAATCATCACCCCCTCCATGGTCGCAGTAGCCTGATGATTACGTCGCCATCCCTTCGAAACCATAGAAAACTGTAGGCATCCTCACCCCTCGATTTGACCATGGAACCACCATAGATCACAGCAATACACCCAGGATTACGTTGCCATCATGGCAAAAACCATGTAACTGTAGGCATCAACGCCCCCGAATTTCGCTGCCAAATGAATCTCCACCACATAAATAGCAGACTACATCAGTCGAGTCCCAATGTAGCCACACGAATTTCGCTATGTCCACATAGATCGCAATCTACCGATGTTACATCGCTCTTCCATCGAAATCAAATGTAGAACTTAGGCGATCGCTGCCCCCCAACTTATGCTATGGAAACGCAGTGGATCGTAGTTACACCGAGTTACACTATCGTCACAGCATAACCTAAATGTCTCTGTATGCATCAGAGCCCTCGACTTTCACTACCCCAATCACAATCCATACGAACTACAGTTTAGTCCGGATATCCTCTGGGATCAAAATTTAGAACTCCCCTTAGGGCTCAAGGCGGAACTACCCCGTGGATCTCCCACTACAAGTTTCAACTTTAAATGGGAGCACCTTTTTCCCCACAGCATTCTCAAAACATTTTATACTATACACATATAGCATCTTCCAAATCATACTCATTATATGTATCACATATAAATCCCATTTTCACAAAATCGATATCTCAAAATCGATAGTTTCCAAACTTGGCTTTCCAAATTCTTAAAATTTTCTTTTTCCTCAAACCAAAAGCCTTTCAAAATCAGTGGGTTTCAAAAACTTTTTTCCCAAAAACATTCATGTATATATATATAATTTTATTCCTTCGACTTGAAAAATCTTTGGATCACTTCATACTTATATAAATTCCTTTTTATACTTCAAATATTTTCCAAAGATTTTTTCTCCTGGTTGTAGATTCAACAAGGGGAGTTTATCATATATAACAAATATATATATACACACATACTTTATTTTGCCAAATCAAATATTCAAGTTTGATTTCCTTTATAAAGTTATTTGTAATATTACACACTTCTTATAAAGCGAGTTTCCATTATAATGCTATACAACTTCAATTTTAACCATCATATATTTCTCAAAATATACTTTTCCGTTTCAAAATCATCATTGCTTCAATACCCGATTTTGCTTCACTTCCCAATTGCTTCAATTTCCATTTAGGTTATCACTTCAATTTTCCTCTCAATTGGTGTTTAAATCCAAATAGTTTACACTTTAACTAGTTTGAATTTAGAAAATAGCTTGAAAAGTTTAAAATAGTTAAGTAGTTGTAAAATAGTAATTAGTTGTAAAATAGTTAAATAGTTAGTAGTTATAAAATAGTTATTAGTTGTAAGATAGCTATAGAATAGTTAGATAGTTGCAAAATAGTTGCAAACTGGTTGAATAATAAGTATAATATAGTTTGAATTTTAAAAAGAATGTTTTTTATAGTACATAGCTTGGAGTGATCAAATAAATCTGAATATTTAGGAAATAGATTTTAGACAGTTTATATTAAAATAGTTTATTTAAAAATAGTTCAGAGCCAAACTTTTCAATCTCCTATTCCATTCAATTTCAATTTCCACTTCCATTTAAATTGAATCAATTTCAATTCAATTTGAATTAACTTCAATTCCTTTTCAAAATTCAAGTCAATTCCTATTTGAACTTAAAATTATTCAACTTCGATTACAGTTCCAATTAATTCAAATCAAATTTGAACTAATTTTCAATTACAATCTCAACTTTAAACCATCTCGAATTATATAATTCGAGTTAAATTTTTAAATGTTGATTTGATCCCTTAAATCAAATTAACCCCTGACCTTTTATTCACAACCCAAGTCTTTAAACAATTTAATTCTGAGTCCAAATTTTAAATATTCATTTTAAATTACCTTTACTTCTACATAAACTTATTTCAAGGTTCAAGTGAGAGTTAAATCATTTTAAACAAAACAATTTTCGAAATTCAATTGATTACCCAATTATACTTCAAATTTTTAAATCCAATCCCTTAGACAATTCTGGTTGATAAATCCATTTTTAACATCTAAATCTTAAGTTCAAAGTGATTCCATTTTCATATGTTCAAATTAAAGTTTTATTTCCATTTAATTTCAGCAATGGATGTATATCATTTCAACCCACTTCTTAATTTATTCAAAATAATTCAATTCACAATTTCATAGATTATTAATAACAACAGGATGATAGTAGGATATGTCAAAATAAATAAGCATCTAAATTATCTAAGCACTAATCAATAGCATCCATCACACATTTTCAGAATGTGAAACTCGTTTGAGACCATACATACCTCCTAGAGTTAGATCTTCAAATTTCACCTAGAAATTTTCAATTCAGGTTGTTCGTTCTAAACTTATTTAACTTCCCCTAAGTTAAATCCCAATTTTATCTTGAAATCTCTCATTTCAGATTATAAGTCGACAACTTATTTAACTTGTCCAGAATTAGATTCCAATTTATTAATCCATTTAGACTCCTTAATTTAAATTTTTCCATTTCAAATTTAAATTTTCCCATCAATATCCCTTCCCGCTTATAAGTTCAAAACTTATTTTACTTTGGGTTATACATCTCATTCTAGTGAATTTAGAATTCAACACTTAGTAGTTATTTTAAATCAACTTTGATATTATGTATAGACCACATATATATACAAATTTATTTAATTTGCTTGACAATTCATACTTTCAATTTTAAACCATTTTTGGTTTTTAATTCAAAAAAATTCCTTTAATTTTTTTTAAACAACTCTTGTTTATAATAAGATTCCTACATTCAAAAATATTCTAAATAATATTATTTATTATATCTTTTAACACATTGAAACAATTTCAAATTTTCCGGACTTAGATTTTTAAACTTCACAATCTAAATCCCTTTTCAATTTATAAGTCATACTTATCTAAATTGTTACTTCCTTAAAACATTTCATTCTGCTTTATCATTGTTTATTTAGAAAAATAACATCCCTTTATTAAGATACAATACCCAATTTATGATAATTATCATGTCTAGAAATCATACTCACCATATATTCCCTAATCATTTGCTGGAAAATCAAATCGAGGTAGTTTATTTCAATACTTTGAAAATTCTTTTGAATTTTCTAGGATTTATAATCAGTTTTGAATCATTTTTAGCTCAACTTATTTGCATAGTTATTCCTTACCCAAATTTCTATTCGGTTGTATATATATTACCACTTAATTCTCATTGTTATATTTAATTTCAATAATCAACAACCAATTACCTTAATGTGTATGATAATTTGAAAAATTATTACTTTATGTATCAAAATATAAGCTTATATAAAAATCATTCATTTTTAAAACCATTTAAAAATCTTTATTAAGAAAATAACAAGTAGCCCTCATATATAATACATTCAACTCATTCTAGGATACTACTGACCCTATTCAAATGAGTAATCCTACCAGAGCCAAGATTCTCGCTTAACCTTCAACTCTGATACCAAATGTAACGGCCAAAAAATTTCGACCTCGAGAATCGATACTAATATGTTCACTACATAAAGTTCCGAGCAATCAAGTGTCAAAAGTCCCAGACTGTTAGGGTTAAGAAGAAAAAGAGGTGGATGAAGATATAGAAAACAAAAGCACAGAATCTCACAATCGCAGCGGATACAATTTATAATATAAAAATAGTATCATTTTATGCAAGAAAAGCTATAACTGTTTATACACACACAATATATCAGAGTACAACAAAAACTGGACAATTATAATTACTTGTCCCAGAATACTATCAATAAAACACTAATACACAGCGGGATATAGTCAATGCGTCTCTGCCATCCAGCTCTTCTCCCGAGCTCCAGAACGTTCTAGCCTGAAAATCTGTAATACTCGGTCTGACCTGAGCATGACAATAAAGTAACACCCGAGTCAGGCTGGAAATCAGCGTGAGTAAACCCATATAATATGAAATACTTAAACTGTAAAGCTTCTTTGAAAACCCAGGTAACTCATTCATCACTACAAGTTTTATCTTGCTATAGCCAAACACTTATTTCACAAAATAATATCTAAGTACCGTTACTTAGTTTAAACGGCCAAGTTTACTTGATTTATTCCATTCCAGCTTATTTGATTCTATGATCAAATCCTTAAGGTTTTGTAGTACTTATTGAATCAGAGTGGTTCCGGATATCGTAGATGTCCGATCCCGGTCTCTTTGAATCCAAACGCCATCTTTTAAGCCAAGTTGATTTAGCAAAACAATTTCAATTTCAGAATGTCATGTTCATATAGAAATTTCCATCACCCATATCTATTTCAAATAACGTCTCACGTTATATTCACTGTTCAATTCAGGGTACTGAAAAACTAGAAATAACACACTAGATAAATCAAACAATTCAAAATACTTAACTATTAAACTATCCATGGACTAGACTAACAAGTCACACAATCATCTCCTTAATTTAAACAAAATTAATTATCTTCGAATCATCTTTTATTATTATAAACTAATTACAACCCATTTTATTTTATTTTATTTTAATTAAATATATGGAATTAATTTATAATTAACGGGTATAATTAACTTAAGGCTTTTAGTAAATTTAAGGTTGAGATCATTTTATTTCATCATCAACTATTTACTAATTACAACTATTTCCTTTAATAAACCCTTGTAATTAATATATAATTAACATATATATAATTACCTTAACTTAATTAATTTTTCAAAGATTTTTAAATCACTTAACATATATAACCGTAAGCCGATTAATTGAACCATTTCCTTCTAATTTAAAAACTTCTATATTTTTCTCCCTCTTATTTCCTTACCTTATCTTTTGTTTTACCTACATTTTCTTTCTATTTTTTGCAACAAACCGCATATTTTACGATTGAATATTTAAAATATTTTATTTAAATATTTTATCGTTAGTCGGATTTTAGTCCGAAAAGTTACTTTTTGCATACGGTCGAATTAGGACTCGGAACCACTTCTATTGAGTTCAAAATACCGTTTGCGATCTTTTTGAGTATAAACTTTGATATGTTTGGAGTTAGTGGAATTTTGCCACCTTTTCACTTTGGACTTTGGGTTTGATTTAGCCCATTGGCCTAAGCTATTAATTCTTACTCAACCCCCTTTCCTTCATAACTTTACTTTCATTTCCTAACATTCAAGCTTCATCAAAAATGGAGGAAGGAATGGGAAATTAAAACTCCAAGCGCTTGTTCATTTGGAAATTCAACATCCAATTCCAAAATTCAAGAGAAGTCATTGATTCAAGCTTCTTGTGTAGAGATTCAATTGTGGATGATTCCTCCTTTGCTTTTAGGCTTCTCCTTCATTGATTTTGTGTAAAGGTGAGATTTTTATCTCACATCTTTGTCTATAACTATCTTTGATTTTTAGGTATGAATTCCTAACACTTATTCATGTGCAATTGCTTTTGGGTTTGGATTGAATTGGTGAAAATCCCAATTTTTAGTGTTTTGGGTTCAAATCTTTAAAAAAATCCTAACTTTGATGTTTGAACACATTTTTGGTGATGCATCGAGGATCCGATACGACCGGGTAGCCTATGGGCATAATCCCCTAGCGTCCGTGCTCGATCGGTTGCGAATTGGGAGAGTTTTTGCACTTCAAACCCTTAGGTCGCTCAGCCTGCACACATCAAATTCTCGGCCTGCAGTTAGGTCGCTCGAGCTTAGGTCGCGACAAGCTAGGTCGTTCCCATGTCAGGTCATACCATTTACTAGGTCGCTCGGCTTTCTACAGCTAGGTCGCTCCGATTAGGTTGCGTCTCTTGGGTAATGCCGTTGGTCCCTTTAAGTCGCACCTAGTTAGGTCGTTAGGTCACTCGACCTACTTTAGCTCGCAACCCTTTTAAGCCGCTTCCCCTTTGGTCGCTTGGCTTTGGCCACTCCAGTTAGGTCGCTCGGCTTTGTAGTTTGCGCAATTAGGTCGCTCGGCGCATTAAGATGCACCTGCATTTAGGTCGCACCATCCTTAGGCCACTCACCTCCTTAGGCCGTGAGTTTCTTATGTCGCTCACCTTTCCTTAGTTCGTTTGTATTGATTAAGTCGCACCTACCCCTTAGGTCGCATGCACCTTAGGTCGCTCGGCCTTCATTTCCTCTTAGGTCGCGCTATGCAGTTAGGTCGCGCCATTCATTAGGTCGCACCTGCTATGCCTCGCACCAACATTAGGTCGCAACATGTTTGGTCGCTCGACCTCTTTTGAGCCACTACCTCCTTAGGTCATTCCACTGCTAGGTCGCGACGTGTTGAGTCGCTAGGCTATTTCCCTTTTTATGAGTTTGGAATCGAATTCTTTGGATTTTTTATTCACGTCTTCGTATGTGAATTTTTGTGATTTATTTTTTCTACAATCATTTTCGTGATTTGTCACTTCATCTCACTCGTACGAGAAATCTAATTAAATGACTTAGTAAAACACGTGGTATGAAACACTTGCGTTTACTCCGTCGGTTAATTCTTGGACTTGTTCGATTGAATCTCTTGTGATAATTTTCGAGTGGAGATCTACAATTTGTTCGTAAATATTCAAGTTAAGCTAGTGGTTATGGGACATGAAGCTAAGCTTATATATTTACTAGCTCACTGTAATTGACACTTTTGATGATCATTGATGATCATTTTGGTGATTCAAACTAGCAAATGTGCGATGTCTCTTTGTCTACGAGGGAGACTAAACCCCGTTTCTGTGGAGCTTCGGTTCAATTTGGTGGGTAGCGACCCATGGTCTTTGGGCCGTTTTGTGGAGCTTTGGCTCAAAATTAATGGTTAGCAACCATGGAATAGCATTCCATTTTGTGATACACGTGTTGGTGAGTTTTCATGCTCCCGTTTTGTGATAGGCCTACCCCTTTTTGTGATTTCTGGCTTTTCATTGATGATTTCTAGAATTTGCGTTTCACCGATTTTCGTGATTTACATTGATATGTCTTATCAATATTTGTGCATTGGTGAATTTGTGTGTCATTAAATTTTGTGATTGGCATTGATATTATTGACAATATTCATGGTTTTGGTGAATGAAAATATAGTGTATGACATTCCTTTTGATCTTTGAGAAGATTCTTGTGATATTGATTAATCTCTTGTTGATTTTCAATTACTTATTTATCACAGCTTGGCATTGTGATTACTACTCGTTTAGTCATATCTCTTATTCTATATCATTTCATCTGATATTTATAGCTAAACTGATGTGTTTATTATTTTCTTATTAAATAATACTCGGGTCAGACCGAGATGTTACAAGTGCTTCTGCTTGACTTCACATTTGGGATTATCATCCTGACTTTTGGCTAACTACTTAGATTAGTAGTTTTTGTTGTATACATTTGAGATATGGACTCATTGATGTATTCATATTCTTTTGTCTAGCACTTGTAGTTAATCTTTTGTGATATTGTGGGTCTTGTTTGACCACTACTCTGATGTACACTTTCATGTGTAATATTCATATCTTTTTCTGCCTTTGTGATATGGATATCTGTGACTGATTTGTGTTATGTTTATTTCTATGTTTGTTTTCGAAGACATTATAGCCACTGTGTAGTAGCTTTGAGTTTGTATCGGAGTATTGGATTTCCTCCTAAAACCAAATGCATGTTGTACTATCTGACATATCGGTGCTCGCACAAAGCAATTACACGGATGGTCGCTCCTCAACAACCTTATTCTCCGCGTTAGTTGACGTCATTACCCGTAGTGTCCTTGGCTAGCGTGGGTATAGAGGTGGGGTGCCACAGCTTGGTATCAGAGCCAATCTTCGGAACAATGTATAATAATCTAGCAAGGATCATCGTCCTAAGTCCATCTTAGGAATCGTGCTCTAGAATTTAATTCGAGTCTTCGTACCGATTCATCCTATTTTCTTTATGATTCCTTGTTTATCTATCAAGAATGCTTGATATTCATTTGGTGAATAACCTTATCCTTCTTCTTTCTTTATTTCTAAAGGAAGAGAAATTGTTAGACCCGGCCGTCCCATCGCTGGTCAATCCGTGCTACTCCGCAGGATGGAGTATTTATGTCTGCCCAGAAGCTTCTTGATCTCATATGAAATGCTCAGGCAGCCGGTTCAAATCCGAAATCTACTCACCCTAAGTCTGGATTTGCACGTTTGTGCAACGATTTTACCAATTTGGGTGGGAAGCCATTTAAAGGTTCTGAAACAATTATTGAAGTCCAAGCTTGGCTGAGAACGTGCGATCGAATCTTTTCTCGCATGAATCTTGTTGATCTTCACCGTGTTCAGGTGGCCTCTAGTATGCTCCAAGAAAGAGCATTAGATTGGTATGAGATTCTTATTTCTGAAATTGTTGAAATGGATCTTACTTGGGAGAAATTTCGGGAATGCTTCGAATTAAAATTTGTGCCAGAAGCTGAGAAGGTGACTTTGGCTCGCCGTTTTATAGACCTTGTTCAAAGTGAATCCTCTGTGACAGATTATGTCGCATCCTTCGAGTCCCTTTCTAAATACGGGGTCGAATACATAAACAACCCATTGAAGAAGAACCAAAGATTTGTCTATGACATGAATAAAAATATCAAGAAGCCATTACTTCTAAAATTAGAAGTTTCTTTTGATCAAGTCATTGATATCGCTATTCGACTTGAAGAGACAGATAAAGAGAGTGATGTCGAAGTTGTGAGTGCTAAACCAAACTTCAACAACAGGAAAAGGCCTAATAAGTTCAAAGATCCTTATCCCAATGAGAAAGGGAAGCAATCAACTTCAGTGGTAAAGACTTCTACCCCAAGTGGTGGGCAATGCTACAACTGTGGTTCAAAGGACCATTATGCGAACAAGTGTTCAAAGCCCTGTGCTTGTCGCTATTGCAAAAGCCCGGATCATTATATATCTTCTTGTCCCAAACTTCAAGGCAGGAAGGAGGGAAAGCTTAATGTTGCTCAAGCCCCTGGCAACACATCTCGTGGTAAAGGTATTTCTCATTCTATCCTTGATGGCATTATTTTATTTCGTGATCATCCTATTCGAGTTCTTTTTGATACGGGTGCGTCCCCCTCTTTTATATCAAAAGAACTTGTTGATACTTTTTATTTGGATGTTATGTGTTTAATGTCTTCTTTGAGAATTGCGAATACGGTTGGTGGATCCGCAACAATCAGTTTATTGTGTAAAGATGTCGAGATTATTTTGTGTGATTTTTCTTTCTGAGCCAATTTGCATGTTATGCGCTACTTAGGATTTGGAATGATTTTGGGAATGGATTGGCTTAACCGTTATGGAGCCCAAATCCTATGTCCTGAGAGGACTATTCATCTTTGACATCCTCAATCTGTTAACCAGATTTCTATTGATCTTAAAGATTCGGAGTCTAGCTTGGTTGCATCTTTATATTCTTTAAATCCTCATGATGACGATAATGATGATGAGGAAGATATTATATCGCTTAATCACGTTGTTCGTGAATTTTCCGACATATTTGAGCATGTTTTAGGATTACCACCTAAGCAAGCAATTGAGTTCAGAATTAATCTCATTCCTGGAACTCAACCTATCACTTGTCCTCCTTATCGTATGTCCAATAAAGAAATTGAGGAGATGCGCAAACAATTATCCAAATTGGAGATGAAGCAATTTATTCGCTCTAGTTCCTCGCCTTGGGGAGCTTCGGCTATTTTTGTGAAGAAATCCGATGGTACACTTAGGCTTTGCGTTGACTACCGCAAGCTTAATGATCTTACTATCAAGAATAAATATCTTTTACCTTGGAGTGATGATCTATTCGATCAATTTAGTGGTGCTAGAGTCTTCTCACAATTTGACTTAGCTACCGGTTTTCATCAGCTTCGCATTGCAGAGGATAGTATTCCTTTGATATCGTTTCGTACTCGTTATGGATTTTATGAATGGCTTGTTATGCCATTTGGTTTGACGAATGCTCCGGCGTATTTCGTTGACCTTATGAATCGAGTTTTCAAAGACTTCCTCGATCGGTTTGTTCTCATCTTTATTGATGATATTCTTGTGTATTCTAAAACCGAGGAGGAGCATGAAAAACATCTTCGGATTATGTTGGAAACTCTTAGGAGCAATCAATTGAAAGAAAATTTTTCTAAATGCCAATTTTGGCATTCTCGTGTGAAGTTTCTCAGTCATACTATTTTCGAATCCGGAATTTCCGTGGATCCTTCAAAGATTGAAGCGATTCAAAATTGGAAGAAACCGAAGAGTGTGACGGAGATCTGTAGTTTTCTCGGATTGGCAGGTTATTACCGCCGTTTCATAAAGGACTTTTCAAAAATTTCTGTGCCTCTTACTAGTTTGATAAAGAAAAGTGTTAAATACATTTGGTCGGACAAATGTGAAGCTTCTTTTTAGAAATTAAAAGAACTCCTTTCCGATGCTCCTATTCTTGTGATTCCCGAAGGAAATCAAGATTTCATTTTTTATACCGATGCTAGTCGCGTTGGTTTGGGTGCCGTTCTTATGCAAAGAGAATGTGTTATTTATTATGCTTCTAGGCAATTGAAGCCAGCCGAGACTAGATATGCCACTAATGATTTATAGCTTACAGCAATTGTTTTTGCCCTTCGTATTTGGCGTCATTATCTCTTGGGAGAGAAATTTGTTCTCTATACCGATCATAAATCTTTGAAGTATCTATTTTCTCAAAAGGAACTTAATTTGCGTCAACAACGTTGGCTCGAATTCCTTGCACCTTATGATCTTGATATTCTTTATACTCCCGGAAAGGGAAATCGTGTTGCCGGTGCCCTTAATGCTAGCAACAAGCGGTTGTTTTTATGATGATATCCGAATGAAATGATCTCGAGATTTTATCCACTTGTGAGGTTCGAGATCGTGTTTCCGAGTTGTGTTCATCTCTTGTTTTATGTAGCCTTGAGGCTCACCCTTCTCTTATAGACCGCATTCTTGAAGCTCAAAAGCTAGATCCCGAATTGGCTCTTCTTGGCCAAAATATTAGGGATAAAATTGATATTGAAGGTTTGAAAGACTTTGGTATTGATTCTCGTGGCGGTATTCGAAAATTTGGTAGACTTATCGTGCCAAATATTAGCAATCTTCGTAAAGACATTTTAGAAGATTCTCATCATTCTAAATTTATCATTCATCCCGGTAGTAGTAAACTGTACGCAGATATGAAGCCACTTTATTATTGGGAGGGAATGAAATTTGATATTGCTAACTTTGTTAAGTGTTGCTTGACTTTTCAACTTGTCAATGCCAAACATCAAAGGCCTGGTGGGTTATTACAACCTTTAGAAATTCCAATTTGGAAGTGCGATCAAATTTCCATGGATTTTATAGACGGTCTTCCCCGTTCTCGTTCGGGTCATGATAGCTTATGGGTGATAGTTGATAGACTTACTAAATCCGCCCATTTTATTCCTGTTCGGTCCAATCGAACCGTACCTCTTTTGGCCAAACTTTTTATCAAAGAAATTGTTAAATTGCATGGATTTCCTTCTTATATTGTTAGTGATCCTTATCCATTGTTTACTAGTGGATTTTGAAAGAGTCTTCAAAAAGCTTTGGGAACGAAGCTTAATTTGAGCACCGCTTATCATTCCCAGTCTGATGGACAAACTGAGCGTGTGAATCAAACTCTTGAAGATCTTCTTCGTGCATGTGTTCTTGATTTTGGTGGAAGTTGGGAAGATCATATTTCTCTTGTTGAGTTTTCCTATAATAATAGCTTCCAATCTAGTATTGGTATGGCACCTTTCGAGGCACTCTATGGAAGGTCATGCCGATCTCTTCTTGTTGGCTTGAGGCCGGTGAGAAGCTGGTTTTAGGTCCAGATTTTATTCGTGATTCCACAGAAAAGATTGATCTTATTCGTCATAGGATGAAAGAAGCCCAGAGTAGACGAAAATCCTATGTCGATAACCGGAGAAGGAAATTAGAATTTTCAGTGGGAGATCTTGTGTTTATTCATGTTTCACCTATGAAGGGTGTTGTACGTTTCAGTCGATCAGGAAAATTAGCGCCTCGATATATTGGGCCATTTCCTATCATCGAACATATTGGTTCCGTGGCTTATCGCCTTTTATTACCGGCTCAGTTTTCTGCTATTCATGACGCGTTTCACGTTTCTCAATTACGGAAATGCCTTCGAGATTTCGATTCCATTCTTGAGCCCGATGTTGTGGAAGAAATTGAAGTTTCACCTAATTTAACTTATGAGCAACATCCTGTTCGTATTATTGCTTCGGAGGTCAAACACCTTCGAAATAAAGATGTTCCTCTTGTTAAAGTTCGGTGGTTCTCAAGTCCTAAGGATTGCTCTTGGGAATTTAGAGAGTTCATCGAGCGAACACATTCGGACTTACTTTCCCGTGCTCTTTGAGGTGAATTTCTTATTTCAAATCTCTTTTGTGTTGAATATGCTTTCATGGTTGTTACTATATATTTTCTTCTTACATATTGCGAGGACGCAATTTCTTTAAGGAGGGGAGTCTGTAACAACCCGCATATTTTACGATTGAATATTTAAAATATTTTATTTAAATATTTTATCGTTAGTCGAATTTTAGTCTGAAAAGTTACTTTTTGCATACGGTCGAATTAGGACTCGGAACCACTTTTATTGAGTTCAAAATATCGTTTGTGATCTTTTTGAGTATAAACTTTGATATGTTTGGAGTTAGTGGAATTTTGCCACTTTTTCACTTTGGACTTTGGGTTTGGTTTAGCCCATTAGCCTAAGCTATTAATTCTTACTCAACCCCCTTTCATTCATAACTTTACTTTCATTTCCTAACATTCAAGCTTCATCAAAAATGGAGGAAGGAATGGGTCCAAGCCCTTGTTCATTTGAAAATTCAACATCCAACTCCAAAATTCAAGAGAAGCCATTGATTCAAGCTTCTGGTGTAGAGATTCAAGTGCAGATGATTCCTCCTTTTCTTTTAGGCTTCTCCTTCATTGATTTTGTGTAAAGGTGAGATTTTTATCTCACATCTTTGTCTATAACTATCTTTGATTGTTAGGTATGAATTCCTAACACTTATTCATGTGCAATTTCTTTTGGGTTTGGATTGAATTGGTGAAAATCCCAATTTTTAGTGTTTTGGGTTCAAATCTTAAAAAAAAATCCTAACTTTGATGTTTGAACACGTTTTTGGTGATGCATCGAGGAGCCAATACAACCGTGTAGCCTATGGGCATAATCCCCTAGCGTCCGTGCTCGATCGGTTGCGAATAGGGAGTGTTTTTGCACTTCAAACCCTTAGGTCGCTCAACCTGCACACATCAAATTCTCGGCCTGCAGTTAGGTCGCTCGAGCTTTGGTCGCGACAAGCAAGGTCATTCCCATGTTAGGTCATACTATTTACTAGGTCGCTCGGCTTTCTACAGCTAGGTCGCTCCGGTTAGGTCGCGTCTCTTGGGTAACGCCGTTGGTCCCTTTAAGTCGCACCTAGTTAGGTCGTTAGGTCGCTCGGCCTACTTTAGCTCGCAACCCTGTTAAGCCGCTTCCCCTTTGGTCGCTTGGCTTTGGCCACTCCAGTTAGGTCGCTCGGCTTTGTACCTCGCGCAATTAGGTCGCTCGGCCCATTAAAACGCGTGTGCGTTTAGGTCGCACCATCCTTAGGCCGCTCACCTCCTTAGGCTGTGAGTTTCTTAAGTCGCTCGCCTTTCCTTAGGTCGTTCGTACTGATTTAGTCGCACTTACCTCTTAGGTCGCATGCACCTTAGGTCGCTCGGCCTTCATTTCCTCTTAGGTCGCTATGCAGTTAGGTCGCGCCATTCATTAGTTCGCACCTGCTATACCTCGCACCAACGTTAGGTCGCAACATGTTAGGTCGCTCGACCTCTTTTGAGCCGCTGCCTCCTTAGGTCGTTCCACTGCTAGGTCGCGACGTGTTGAGTCGCTATTCTATTTCCATTTTGATGAGTTTGGAATCTAATTCTTTGGATTTTTTATTCACGTCTTCGTATGTGAATTTTTGTGATTTATTGTTTCTACAATCATTTTCGTGATTTGTCACTTCATCTCACTCGTACGAGAAATCTAATTAAACGACTTAGTAAAACAAGTGGTATGAAACGCTTGCGTTTACTCTGTCGGTTAATTCTTGGACTTGTTCGATTGAATCTCTTGTGACAATTTTTGAGTGAAGATCTACAATTTGTTCCTAAATATTCAAGTTAAGCTAGTGGTTATGGGACATGAAGCTAAGCTTATATATTTACTAGCTTACTGTAATTGACACTTCTTGATGATCATTGATGATCATTTTTGTGATTTAGACTAGCAAATGTACGATGTCTCTTTGTCTACGAGGGAGACTAAACCCCGTTTCTGTGGAGCTTCGGCTTAATTTGGTGGAGTAGCGACCCATGGTCTTCGGGCCGTTTTGTGGAGCTTCGACTCAAAATTAATGGTTAGCAACCATGGAATAGCGTTCCATTTTGTGATACACGTGTTGGTGAGTTTTCATGCTCCCGTTTTGTGATAGGCCTCCCTCTTTTTGTGATTTCTGGATTTTCATTGATGATTTCTAGAATTTGTGTTTCACCGATTTTCGTGATTTACATTGATATGTGTTATCAATATTTGTGCATTGGTGAATTTGTGTGTCATTAACTTTTGTGATTGGCATTGATATTATTGTCCATATTCATGGTTTTGGTGAATGAAAATATAGAGTATGACATTCCTTTTGATCTTCGAGAAGATTCTTGTGATATTGATTAATATCTTGTTGATTTTCAATTACTTATTTATCACAGCTTGGCATTGTGATTACTACTCATTTAGTCATATCTCTTATTCTATATCATTTCATCTGATATTTATAGCTAGACTGATCCGTTTATTATTTTCTTATTAAATAATACTCGGGTCAGACCGAGATGTTACAGGTGCTTCTGCTTGACTTCACATCTGGGATTATCACCCTGACTTTTGGCTAACTACTTAGATTAGTAATTTTTGTTGTATACATTTGAGATATAGACTTATTGATGTATTCATATTCTTTTGTCTAGCACTTGTAGCTATTATTTTGTGATATCGTGGGTCTTGTTTGGCCACTACTCTGATGTACACTCTCATGTGTTATATTCATATCTTTTTCCGCCTTTGTGATATGGATATCTGTGACTGATTTGTGTTATGTTTATTTCTATGTTTGTTTCCGAAGACATTATAGCCACTGTGTAGTAGCTTTGAGTTTGTATCGGAGTGTCGGATTTCCTCCTGAAACCAAATGCATGTTGTACTATCTAACATATCGGTGCTCGCATAAAGCAATTACACGGATGGTCGCTCTTCAACAGCCTTATTCTCCGCGTTAGTTGACGTCATTACCCCGTAGTGTCCTTGGCTAGCGTGGGTATAGAGGTGGGGCGCCACATTTTCCCTTTTCTTGTTCGGCCCAACTTCTTTCCCCTGGCCTAACTCCCTTCTTTCCCTTTCCTTTCTTTCCCTTCCTATCTTCTCTACTCTCTCCAGTTCTTATCTCCAGAAGTTACTTGTGCACACAAACGTGTACACAAACGTGCACACAGTCCTCGGTCACCGGAACCCACCGCCGACCTTCCCTATCTATCACCAACGACCGTCTTCTCTCTACTGGCCACCTGGAACACGCAACACGATCCCCACTCGAGAATTCACCTCCACCCAAAATCTGAACCGTGATGACCCTCCCTCAAATCACCTCGCCCTACACCCTCAGGCCATCGTCAATCGCCGCAGTCCACCATGAGTTCCGCCACTACCATTCACACCTAATCCCCCTCATGCACACAACTCCACACGTCTAACATCGCCACCAACGATCCTCAATCGAGCACCCTTGAAAACAGCCCTTAAACCTTACTTCCTCCACGTCAACCCTCCACGACCATCTAAAAACCCACGCTTCATTTTTCTCGAGTTCCCCATGCCCTACTCCTCCTCCATGTCAAGTACCACGCCTCCCAATCAACCCCGCCACCCGAATTTTCCGTCTCGCCCAATTTTCGGTCATCTCCCTTTGCCTCATCCCACACTCAACTAGAATTTCCAAAACTATTCTCAAAATTCATGATTTTCAATATCGAATCCAAATATGAAATTCAATACATAAATTGCTAAAATCGAAATTCGACTATACGAAGTTATTACTGTTATAACCATTTCTCTTAGCCTATGCTTGATGAAATCGCACGAGACTAAATTTTAAAAATTCTATATTCGAAAACAAACACTTCTCGTGTTGGCATCAAAGCTTAAAATTAATTATATGATGAGATAAGGGTTTTGAAGTTAAGTTTTCAAAACTGTTTTTAAAACAACAGAGAGAAGATATGGTCTCTTTTTGATGTACAGGTGAACTTTCATGCCCAAACACCTTTGCATATGCACAAATTGAAATGGAACATAACTTCTATAATAGATCCTAGATTTCACCTAAACACTGATATATATACACACAAGAGAAATAACTTTGTTAAGGTATTTACTCACATTTTCTTGAAACAGAGCAGACAAGCTATGGTACAGGCTTGACATCTATATCCATATACATATATGTACATGCATCCATTTTTATATACCCAACTTATCAAGTATGGATATTTCTTTGAGCATACTTCATAGATTTGTAGAAAGATTTAAGCTTTTGAAAAGGTTTTACTCACTGTAATCAATTTGAATAGAGGAACTAGAGTTTGATAAGCTGCAACTGATTTTGATCTTGATCTACTATTGATTTTGTACTTTGTTTGCTTTGCTTCAGATGTAAAATCTGATAGAGTTTGTTTAGTTTGAGTAGTGTTTCTTTTTTTTCTTCCGGTATTGTTTAGTTTTCAAAGAATGAAAAGGAGATTGGAGGTTTATATATAAAGAGATAAACTGCCTGCACATCACCTGTTTCTCTTTTTTTACTTTTTATTTTGAAAATAAAGAAGTCAAAAAGAAGAACTCTTGACACTTGTGAGTTTGATGAATTAGTATGTTCCTCTTAGCCTACAAATGTCCATATATATATTTATATTTATATTATTTTTTCATGTATAGATCAAAGGTTTACTTAATTTTATATAACCTTTCGCTCATTCTTAATCTTATCTCTAAACTTATATTCTTATCTTCCTTTTAAGCCTATGTTACTAATACTTTAATTAATAACCATATATATATATATATATATATATATATACTAGTGTTTAAAATGTAGAATTTAAATTTAAATCATTTTTTGGAGATTACTTTGAATTTCCAAATCATAGTTTCTTTCCACAATCTATATATATATATGTACATATGAATAAATAGTAAATAGCTAGCATATTTTATTTCTCATGGCATAAATATACATATATATACACACACTTATATACTTATATATGTATACACTTATATGTATTTTCCTACAAAGTTCATCATACCCAAAATGTTATAACTTTAGTTCTTATGTAGTGTTTAAACCAATTTATATTTATATCTAGATATTTTTAATTATCATGATTCTATTTGTTCAACTTATAAATCAGTATTTCTAATAATTTAATCCAGTTAATTACAAATTAATGACCGTTAAAAATCCAGGCCGTCACATTGTATCTTTCTTGCTTACTATTTTATTCTGCATTTACGTTGTTTATTGAGTTCGTAGGTAAGGATAGTACTGTCTCTCTCATCGGAGTTGTGCAGTGGTAGAATTATTGTCATTGTATTTGGTATGTATTAAAGCACACTTTGTAGGATTAGTAAATAAATTAATTACTCCAATAAGTTGTATAATTGAAATTGTATCCTATTCATATAGTTATGTTGAATATTTATCAAATATGGTGTATTAAGTTGGTAGTTTTCATTAGTAGTTTTAGAACGGATGGATTTTTCGGCAATTTTAACTAATCCGAAAATCCGAGTCATCACAATACCCATTCCAAAGGGACTAACCTAATTGGTTTTCTCAAAACCGATTGGAGAAGTTGAAATAAGATCCATAATAACCCTAGGTGCAAGTGAGAGATTGATAGAGTTAGGGGTATGCCTTAGGGTCAATTATGTAATTTGTTATACATATCTAACTCGTTAACCAATCTTGTTCGAAATAAAGTTATTTTCTTTCTATTATAAACTTGATGTAATGTGGTTATATTAATTAATTAATTTAATTAGAAGTATATTTAATAGAAAATCCATAAATGGCATATTTTGTAACAGTAATTACAAAGTGTTGTAAACGTGAGTAATTTATCACAATAAAACAAATATACCATTTAAATGTTCGTAGTCAAGATGCATCGAGACTGGATATCCGTGTATCCATTAAGACTAGGGCATGTAACACTCTCCAAATGTTGGTAAGTATACTACTCATAACTACTAGAGGCATCTAGATGTTATGTACTAATAGTTATTGGATAACTATGGAACAAACCACTCGATAATTTTCTGTTGGTTAATTTAACTAAGGTCAAATACAAAATATCGACGTGATTAATTTACACAGTTCTTTTGACTTGAGAATACTGTAGATGTTCAATGTGGAAGCTCCGCTTTAATTCTAGTCAAATTTTGGCATGACTTCCATCAAGTGACTATAGTTGGGTCGAGCGGAAGTATTGGAAGTGAAACGATTTCAAGACAGGATTTGTCTCCTCAGTTATATGGTGTTAGTATCACGGTTAATTTAAGTCAACACAAAGTCAAAATCTCTAGTTAGAGTAGTTCAGTTAGTAGTAATTGTTATTATTGAACCAATGTCTTTGTGTTTGGATTATAGAGTTGAATATTGATGATATTAGAATTTTGACCATAACCAAATTCAATAAGTCCAAAGTGATAGTTTTGACGAAGAGAATTGGCGCAAATAATTGTCACAAAAGAGCAACGCTTAATAAAGTGAAATTGGATTTTACTAAAGTTTAGTAAGCGATAAATTTGGTCATAATGTCACACCACCTGCTAAGTGACGTTTGAAGGTTGACATTCGAATAGTTCAATGTTGATCACTAACCGACTTTACACCCAAGAGTCACACGACCGAAATAATTAATTCTCTTTAGACCAAACGATTTAACTGATTTATAATCGTTATAAATTAATTAAATTAATTAATATTTGTGAAATATTAATTATGAAATTTGAATATGATATGAGAAATAAATTTGTTACATATATTTATAGTAGTTGTAAATATATTGGTCGATATAAGATATCGATAAGAAATTGAGTTAAATATGATTGTATTTTTAATTTGGGTTAAATGCGCTAACAATCCATGAAATTAGGGAGTTGTAGGCGTTGGTTATGGCTAGGGTTATAGATGGATTGAACAAATGGTTAGGGTTTGGAGATATGTGGTTAAGATTTAGTGGTTTGCTCTCTTATCTTACCATATAAATAAACGGTCTCAAAACCCTAAGTTGTTAGAAAATCTTTCTGTTCGATTTTGAGCCCCCACCCTCTTTCCTCTTTCATGGCTGAAACCCTCCTCCAAATCAATTTTAAAATTCTCATATCAAATTCAAATAAAAAATAAAAGCTATTTGATAGTAACTGGTCGTAAATTCCATATCAGCAAACTGAAGAATCAAAACATTTCAAAAGAAGGGAATTGATTATTCAAGATGGGCTTTAGGGCATCTAATTTAGGTAACTTTGATTTTATTTTTATCGTATTATTGTGCTTTCATAATTTGTTAATCATACGAACATATATGTATAATTAGATTGATGTTTTGTTAGTTAGGTGAGATTTTTTCACGTATTTATGTTGTCACAATGGAGATTGGATATGTATATAATACTTAAAGATCTATTCCATGATTATGTTGCAGATCTGAAGTTAAACATTAAAATTAATTTTAAGTTTGAAGTTATTTATGTTTATACATGTTGATTATATGTGTAAATCTTACACGTTAATCTTTTGTGTTAAATCTTCATATACAATTTGAATTAAGAGATTTGATCTATTATGTGCTGCATTTATAGATCTAAATATTAGCAAACATTTTTTATGTTTATTATGAATTATAAGTGCTGAATTTTTTTATATTTATATATTTTATAAATTTTAATATTTAAATGATTATTTGAATCAATAAATTCATATATAATAATAAATGATTCTTCACTTCAATTTAATATTTTTTTAAAATTCTTCCTGCATGTCATAAGCCTTTAGGAAAAATTTCAGATTTTTTGAACTTAAAATAATAATTTTAAAAATTAAATTTTTTTGGACCTAAAAACAATTAATTGAATAAAATAGTATTTTGATTGAAAAAATTATGGAAATTTTTCTTAAGATCAAAATATATTATAGAAACCTCAAAAAAAGTTTCATATCTTTTTAACTTAATTTTATAATTTTAATAATGTATTTGATTTCGAGTCTACAATAAATTATATATTTAAAATATTATTTTAGTTGAGAAAACTTCATAAATTTTGCTTGAGGCCAAAAATGTGTTTCTAGATTTTATAAAATTATAAAATTTATAATTTTATCACATGGTTATTTTATGATAATTTATTATGGCTAAATCTGTTTTATTCAATATATTAAATATATATGTATATTAAATAATAAAATCTTTGGAATTCCAGATCTAGTATATATTTTCTAACTAGTTATTGTAAATTAAAGGAATTTTAATATATATATATATATATATATATATATATTTAATGTTAATTATGGTTCAATATATTGTCATATAAATAAATAAATATTTTCTACAATATTTTACCAACAAAAGTAAATTTTATGCATACATAAAATAGATATATATATATATATATATATATATATAATTTTTCAAAATAAGCACATGAAATTCATAGTTATACATCTATGCACATATTTGACAGCATACAATACATACAAAATGTGCTAATGCATCCGTTGCGATGCAAATCGCAACATCTATATATATGCATGTTATACCCTGCACGGAGTGCTATGTTACACATGCACACACACGTATATGTATATGATACATAAGTATATACACAAATATATGAGCAAAACCAAAATTCAACAAATTTCAAATAACTATTTATAAATTTAAATAAAATATATGATTTTATTTAAATCAAATTTGGAAAAGTTCTTGATAAATTTAGACTTCATAAGCCCATTAAAGATTCAAAATGGCAATTTTTTTTGAAATTCACTCATTTCTTCAACTGCGGGCTGGCCCAGTTCCAATAAAGATGTCGAAGAGCATTTGGAGTGCTTCAAGGTAGGTTTCTATATTAAGAAAAGAGGTATACTACCATGATCCGACGGTATTATCTGATATGATATACTACTGTATTTTTTTACACAATATGATTGTCGAAAAATAACATGGCGGGTACGAGCTTCAACTGAGAAACTATCCAGACATTGCTGTAGCATTTCAAAAAATGCTTTTAAAGACCTAAATACTTTTGCCAAATACTTGCAAAGAATATAAGACATTCGAGATCCACAAGCTCATCTTGATCAAAGAAAAGAACTAGTGGAACACTACTGGGAACATATAGGAAACCATTAGTAGAAGTGGTGTTTAGATGGTGCTTGTGTTTCACTTATTTATTGTAATAAGTTGGTGCCGACGTTTGTACTAATGTTTGTATTTGAATTTGTTATATCTACTATATTACGTCATTGTTGACGTGTTAATAGTATTAACAACAACAAGAATGCCAAGTCAAGATGAGCTTGAAACTATAACAATTGCAATAACAACAAAATTGACAACAATAGCATTACCAATAACTCTAACTAATACAACTACAATCACATTAACAACAACAGTAACAATGACACTACAACCAACACTTACGAGATCAAATGATAGATGTAGTGCTAAGATACATCGTAGTAACCTAGTTTCCTACAACCTCCCTTGACGTCTATGATACTCCTCAAGTTGCTTCTCCATATACATCATTTGCACTAGATTGAGTTCGTTTAAGTTGCAAGTTAAAAAAGCCATATCATCAGCTCTTTGTTGTCGAGCTAATTCTTGTTTTCTTAACTCTAGCTCATCATTTTTTAACTTTTGTTTTTCACCATGATGCCATTGTTTTTCCTTTGCCCTTTCTAGTCTCTTTATTTCTTTTGTTTCCAGATATGATTTATTTGCATCTTCAGCAGGCGCCATTTTCCCACTAATATGTTCATAATGTGTGCTATAATCGGGAGCGGTTTTTTTTTACCCTTGAACTTCCACGGCGGTATATCATCTATACTAGTTGAGAATGGGGTGTCTTCATGTAGTTCAGAATTACCAGGGATAGATTCGTCGCTCATCTTTCTAGGAAGAAAGCGCAACACTGAATGTTTTTGTCACACTCAACTCTATTTTCCTCTTTTGCGAGTATGTCATAGCAATTCTGCAAGTTGAATGGTTGATTATTATATTCAGACATATGCACGCACCGCATTTGCTTGATTGAGCTGTATATGATGAAGTACTATAAGAAGAATAAAAATAAAACTTGATAGTTTGAACTACAGATTTAAAATCATTACCAGGTTCATGTTGTTTGCCACATTTTATTGTCTTGAATGCTGGCCGGCCATTATTTCTTTCCAATGTTGACAAACGGCATTTATTCTTTTGCAAGACTGCTTCATAGAATCAACTGTTCTGGGAAGACTGTTTGGACTTTGATGGTTGAATAAATTGCATACAGAATTCCAAAACGAAGTTTCATTTGGCTCGTACCTTTCTTATTGTCTCTAGAACATTCAACCTAACAGAATGCTAAGTCAGCTTGTTCGTGCGGCCATCATTTAACCATTTTTTCAGCTTTTAATTCCGCATTTGCAGATTCAATAATGTTAATTCTCGTTGTTTGATTTCCCCAAATTTGAGCAGAAGACAAACTACAATTCCTGTAAACATCTTCTTCTTCGGCAATTTCATTGTCATTGAATTTGGTTTCTTAGTTTTCAAATCTATTGTCTCCAAATTAATTATTGAGATTTCTCGATAAATTTTGTGGACGATAAGGCAATACTGACCGTTGTTGGCTATTGAGAGATATGTAGTTTTGATCATAGTTATAATTTTGTTGAAACGAACTATTCTGCGAATGATTCGCATTTTGAGAATTTTGGTAATGGTTCGAATCTTATTGAGAATGAAAGAAATTTTGATTTTGTTATGGCTGGTACGAATTTGAAGCTTATTGAGAATGAAGTTGATTTTGGCCATGTTGAGAATTATACATATTCTGATTGAATTAAGTCGGATTTTGATTATCCAACCTTAATTGAGATAGAAATCTAGAAGATAGATTTTTTAGATTTTCTTCTTGGATTTTTCGACATTACTGAGATTGTTTGGAGAAAATTTATTGATGAGAGCAAGAAATATAAAATAAACGGTGTATATAAAATTTTGAAATTGATAAGTTCCATAGATGGGGATGAAGAGGGATAGACAACGACCATCTAAGTGACCTTAGCTGGCCGGCTAAGAAACAACCTTCCGGGTTGCTTCAGCAAACTTCCGGGTTGTCAAAATAACCTAGAAGAGCTCAACCGACTCTCTGTTGAGGATCAATTTCTTTACAATCGACACTCGGATGGAAATGCTCTTACGCATACGCATGCCTGCACGCATCCCATCAACAGCAGCTACTGAGACCTTTATGCGGATCCATAATTTGCTGGTGATAATTAATTTTATAGTCCAGTAATAGTTAGTCTCTGTCGTTTTGTCTCTTGCTTTCTGGAATTCACTACCAAACTAAGTTTAAGCTACATATTACCTACTAAACTGTAAGCTTACTTGACATCAAATCATTGAATATCGTAGACAATACCAAAACGTTTAAAAAATGGTTTTGCCATAAATGCATGGCTTAAAAATCTACTATTATGAATCTATGACATTGCTGGGTGGTTAGGGTGAATGATTATAGATAAAGTTCAAACATTTTAGGAAAAATCCACGCTTGTACTTGATCAAATCTAGGGAGAACGATGTTTCCCATTAAACAAATCAATATATTATCACCTATCTCAATCAGCTAAAGATCACAGATACTTTATTATATCCTTCTGGTTTACATCAGAAGCTAATAGATGGCTTTCCCAAATTTAAACAAATAAGTTCAGTACACTTGAAAATTTTGCCTTACTAAACTTAGCTACAGTATGAATACTACAGAGACAGTCGAACTACCATTACAGCAAATTATTTCATTGCTTCTATTTATGCAAAACATTACGTTTAAACAAATAATGCAAAACAATTTGACTGGAAGTCAGACATTTGTCTAAAACAAGTTTTTATTAGTCCGAGAGAAGAGTAAATAGTTTTAATAAAAAAAAACAGTATAACTAACACAGCATAAAAAAAATAGTATGACTGAAATGCAACGTCCATTAGTATTATTAACCACCCAACGAAATGTCCATTGATATTATTAATCAAACTAGCCGCCAGAACAATATTGACATGCAATTGGACATGAATAAGAAATTAATAGATCAACATTGGGCAGTGGGACGGCCATAATCAGGAAATTCAATATCCTGTTAATTTTTTCTTTTACCGATCATTATATATGTCATTAGTTAAGCATCATAGTCTCCAATTTATAAAAATATTTTCCCGCTCCTGCGTTTAAATCCTGCGTTTCAAGGTATCGGATAGCATTCTTGAGGTGACACACATAACAACTATTCCAACTTCAGTAAATTTCATTGTGAGAGCATGATTTTGTTTGGTTGTTTTCTATTTTGATAGCAATATACTATTCACTGACAACTTCTCACATGAAGGTACATGTTTTCCGTGTATAATAGATATCATTGAATATTCACATAGAACCTGTTGCAATAACCTCGATGTCATAGGTTAAGATTTCGCACTTTTGATTGGCCAAACAGTGCGAAATTCAGTGGACCAGCGACGTCATTATTCAGCATTCTTCCAAAACTTTCCTACGTGTACCACTTCTACATTGAGTGCAATGTCTTGTATATGAATTCCTTGATCCACGTATCCCTTTATTAAGTCGACCAACGCCTTCAATGTACCATCCACATTTTCCATCCTAGATTTCGGGTCTTCCTAGTCTTTTTGAATTTTTTTGAGTTGTTTAGATGCAACGGTAGAAGACTTAACCTTGGTCCATGATATCTTGCTCCTAATACTTCGAGTCGTACCACATTTATCCTTGCCAAATACTTATGAAAAGATGTTTTCTTCTGGTTGCAAATCTTCTTCATCGCTATCACTAATTTTTTTCTTTGCTTTTGCAATTTTATCCCTAAATACGACAATAGTTGAGCTGTTATATGTATTATGAAAATTATATAAAATATTCAAGTCATTATTTGTTTAACTTACGAAGTAGGAAGAAGCCGAATCTGATATAGTACCATCCTTTTTTGTGTGTCTTTTCCCATATTTGACATTGTGTGATTTGTTTTATCGGATTTGCTCTGCCCTGCAACGTAAAATAAAAAAATCAAAATAATGGACGGTTATAATGTCGTGGTAACGAACAAACAAAATAGAAATGAAGTAGCATGTGGTTGCATATTGCAGATTTATAAACCTTAAAATCATCATGTAATATTTATATGTACATGGACAGCAATAACTGTTGAAAATCAGTGTTTATTGATAATACTTTTTACACAAATTTAATTACAAGAGCTGAGTTTTTATGTACAAAATATAATGGGCTGAAAATAAGCTACAGAGCCCATATATTATCTTTGGCAATCCAAACATAGTGCAAACTCTAATACAGGCCGTTGATCTTAATCAAAGGCTGATATCAAAGGCAGATAACCAAATGGATCAGTAAGTGTGCTTTTAGTATTGTTTGTCTCTCAATATGCCGCCTCAAACAAAACTAGGGTTTCATATTTTCCTTGTCTTCCATGTCGGCTGAATGAATTCTGAGCTCTTTGCGAAAGCGATTGAAATTTTTGGCAGATAAAGCTTTGGTTAGAAAGTCTGCTCTTTGATAGTAAGACGGAATGTGGTTAATTGCTAACTTGCCGCTTCCTGTTCGTTCACGAACGAAGTGGAGATCTATCTACATGTGTTTTGTTCGAGTATGCTGAACTGGATTCATGGAAAGAGAGATTGCACTGAGATTATCGCACCAGATGATGGGTTTGCGAGTTGATTCGAACCCTAATTCCCAAATTAGGGTTTCGATCCAGGCGATTTCAGCGACCGTACTTGCAATACACCTGTATTCAGCCTCAGTGTTGCTTCTAGAAATGGTATTTTGCTTCTTCGTGCACCAAGAAATTGGATTCGGTCCCAGGTAGACGCAATATCCAGAGATGGATTTCCTGTCGTCTATGTCATTTGCCCAATCGGAATCACTGTAAGCATGAATATTTATATCTTTGCTACCTTTTAAAGTTAATCCATATGTATTGGTCCCTTTGAGGTATCTAAGAATTCGCTTGACAGCAATCCAATGCTCGTTTAAGGGATTCTGCATATACTGACATACCCTGTTGACACTAAAACATATGTCCGGCCTTGTAATAGTTGCATACTGAAGTGCTCCAACAATACTTCTGTATTGCTTGGCATTATCAATGGGTTCACCTTTATTTTTTGATAACTGCTTGCTGCATGTCATAGGTGTAGGTAGTGGCTTTGCTTTGTCCATGTTGTGCCTGACCAAAATGTCATTGATGTATTGCTTTTGTGACAGAAAGAATTCGTTGTCAGTTTTTCTTTGGATGTTGATTCCTAAAAAGTATTTTAATTCACCCATGTCCTTGATTGCAAAGTGCTTGTCTAGTAGCTTTATGATATGGTTGATTTCCTGCTGATTATCTCCGGTAATGAGTATATCATCCACATACACAAGTATATATATGCTGAAATCCTTGCCCCTTTTTAAGTAAAGAGAATTGTCTGACTTTGTGGCATCAAAACCTAAATGTGTTAGTGTACCTTTGAGCTTTTCGTACCAAGCTCTAGAGGCTTGCTTTAATCCATATATGGCCTTGTGTAATTTGCAAACATAATTTTTACCTGCATGATGATTGAATCCTTCTGGTTGTTGCATGTAGACATCTTCACATAATTCACCATTCAAGAAAGCATTATGAACATCTAGCTGTCTTATTTTCCAATTTTTGTGAAGTACCAAGGTTAACATAATTCTTATGGTGGTTGGTTTGATTACTGGGGAAAAGGTTTCAGTGAAATCAAAACCAAACTGCTGTGAATATCCTTTTGCTACCAACCTTGCTTTATACTTGGATATATTACCATCTGCATCTCTCTTGATTTTATAAGTCCATCTGCATCCTACTATGTTTTTGTTCTTTGGTGGTTGCACAAGTGTCCAGGTCTTATTTTTGATTAAAGCATTTAATTCTTCATCCATTGCCTTTCTCCATTTCTCATGTTTTCTAGCCTGATCATAAGAACTTGGTTCTACCTCATGTATTTGAGCTATGTATAGTTTAGGTTTAAAAATACCACTTTTAGATCTGGTGATCATGGGATGTCCTATTTCTGTCTGCTGTCTGTAAGAATCTTCTAGTTGGTTGTCACTTGTGTTAGTTGCTGTATCTGTTGCTTGGTTGCTATTAGACACACTTGTACTTCGATGATTATTCTGGCTACTACTAGATATGCTAGCATTTTGCTGATTGTTGAAGTCAATTTGTGAGTAGCTGTTATTATTTTCATTGTCTGAACTGTATCCAGATTTGGTGCTGGATATGGATGCATCTTTATCATCATTATGCACTATCTGATTGATTCTTTGAGCATATTCTGTCAAATCTGGAATGTAAAAATCATGAATTTTGTTATTGTTTGCTTCATGATTCTGCCCTTTTTGACCTGTAAATGGAAACACATTTTGATTAAACACAACATGCCTAGAAATATAAATTTTGCCTTGATTGTCCATGCACTTATATCCTTTTTGATTGTGTGCATATCCCATAAAAGTGCATGGACTTGATCTCAGGCTCAATTTGTGTTTGTTGTATGGCCTGAGATAGGGATAACATAAACACCCAAACACCTTCAAATGATCATATTTTGGTTTAACATTAAAGAGTTTTTCATGTGGGCAAATATTGTTTAGCACCTTTGTCGGCATCCTATTAATAAGATATACTGCAGTGGCAAAAGCATCACTCCAGTATTTCAAAGGTAGAGATGCATGGGACAAAAGTGTTAAACCAGTTTCCACAATGTGTCTGTGCTTTCTCTCAACTATACCATTTTGTTCTGATGTATGGGGGCAGGTGGTTCTGTGAAGAATTCCCTTTTTGTTAAAAAATTCTTTTAATGATTTAAATTCTCCCCCACCATCTGTTTGTATTATCTTTACACATTGATTAAATTGTTTCTCAACATGAGTAATAAACTGTGTTATAGCAAAACTAGTATCTGATTTTGCTCTGAGAAAATAAATCCATGTATATCTTGTGTGTGCATCTACAAGAGATAGATAATACCTGTGCCCTTGTGTTGAAAACAGTGGTGCTGGTCCCCATAAATCTGTAGTGATTAACTCAAGGGGTTTTTCATATATAGTTTCAGAAATTTGAAAAGGCAATTTATGCATTTTGCCCATTTGACAGTGATCACATAGAGATAAATCAGACTTATTTGGTATAGAAAAATTATTTTGCATTAAAATCAGTTTAACTACATCATAGCTAGGATGGCCAAGTTTACAGTGCCATTCGTGAAACAACTTTACATTACTGTCATTTGTTGAGCTAATATTATATGACCAAATTCTTTCATCAGCAGCATCAGTGTTTTGGACATTGCTAAATTTGTAAAGACCATTGTCCAGCTTACCCTGCAATAATATATTTTTACTTAATGAATCTTTAACAAAGCATGTTTTTGGGTGAAACTCAAAGTACACCTTATTTTCACTGGCAAATTGTGAAACACTAATGAGGTTTTTCTTGATACTTGGTACTCTTAACAAATTGTTTAAATAGAGTAACCTTGTACCTTTTATACAGCCAGTACCAACATGTGTTATGTTTGCAGCTTCACCATTTCCCATAAGAACAGTTTTATTACCTGTGTATCCTTTGTTCCCCAAATTCAAATTCTGTAGATTGTTTGTAATGTGATTTGTGGCTCCAGAATCAGGAAACCATTCATCCATGCTGTAATCATCTGTTTTGGGGGTATCATCAGTAACATTATCTCCATTATTTCTGGATTGATTGCTGATTTGAGTCACATTTACACTTGGTTGTTTGCTGGTTTGAGATGTTTGTCCTGCATTGAAATCCTCTTTATATCTGAAATAGCATTTGTTTGCTGTGTGCCCAAGTTTTTCACAAATCTGACATCTAATTTTATTATTGTATCCACTCCTTCCTCTACCTCTTCCTCTTTGAACATAGCCTCCTCTCTGACTTTGATTGTCTTGTTTGGGTTGATTTGATGTATTTTTCTGATTTCTGTTTCTTGATGTGACTGCATAATTGATACTGCATTCTTCTTGCATTGACTTCCTTTGTTGAATCCTCCCCTCATGAGCAAGTAAGGCAGTGTGGATGTATTCAATATCGGGTAGGGTTGGTTGTGTTGCAATGTATGTTATCAAGGACTCATAATCTTGATCTAATCCATTGGTTATCACCAGTATCTGCTCATTGATAGACACATTATGACCTACCCCCTTTAATTTGTCACATAAGTTCTTGATCTTAGCAAGATATTCACTCATTGGCATATCATTTTTCCTTGCATTTTGTAATTCTCTTCTATATTGCATGACCTTTGCTGCTGATTGCGAACTAAAAATGCGTTCAATTGCTGACCAAATCTCATAAGAGCTGTTGCATCCAACCATTTGTGAGAGTAAGCTTTTACTAATTGAAGATAGAAGCCATGATGATAAAAGATTATCTTGTCTTTGATAATGTTTGTAGTCTGGATTGCTAACCACTTTGTCTTCTTTGTCAGTTATCATGACTGGTGGTATGCTCTTGGTTCCAGCAATATACTCATGTAAGTCGTATCCTTTTAATGCTATTTCAACTTGATATTTCCATAAGATATAGTTGTCTTCATTTAGCGGTGTTGTGATGACCTGACTTTTAGGTTTGATCAAGATCAGATTCGAATCTTGGTGATTGCTGGACTGGTTCCCTGAAGTGGCTGATGTCGTTCCTTCTTCTTCAAGAGCCATGGTGATTCAAGAATCTTGAAATGCCTAGTTTCTTGATGTAAGTTGCAGATAACAGAAACTATGGCGTGGCTATTAGGAAATAGCAGCCAAGAAGCGAGAAAAAAAGGTTGAAATGATACTGCTAGTGATAAATGTATATTACTGTTTCATCAAGAAGCAGTAATATAGATGGACAGCGGTAAAGAATCTTGCAGTCAGGGAGATAAGTGATGAAGTAATTCTGATTTCTCCTCTAATATGGAAGGAAGTGGATATAGAACAGATATGACCGATCTTAATGTAATTGAGAGAAAGGTATACCTCCTCGATGATGATATTTTTCTGAGAGGAGTATACACAGCCTAAATCTTCGAAACCTCCTTTTTTATGATTTTTTTTTTGAGAATTTTGCCGTTTGGCCTATGTGCTCTGATACCATAAAAGCAATAACTGTTGAAAATCAGTGTTTATTGATAATACTTTTTACACAAATTTAATTACAAGAGCTGAGTTTTTATGTACAAAATATAATGGGCTGAAAATAAGCTACAGAGCCCATATATTATCTTTGGCAATCCAAACATAGTGCAAACTCTAATACAGGCCGTTGATCTTAATCAAAGGCTGATATCAAAGGCAGATAACCAAATGGATCAGTAAGTGTGCTTTTAGTATTGTTTGTCTCTCAATACAGTCTGCATATTTATATGTACACGGGCAGTTTGCATATTTATATGAACACCCAAAAATGGATACAGCTACAGGTAAGTATTGATAAACATCTCGGGATAAAAAAAGGTGCTGCAATATTCTGTGCCATTTATGGCTTAAAGCACGGTTATAGCATAGACTAAGGCAGCATTTGAAGCAAAATATATTTCTCTCCTTTAATGAGCATCTTACATCGTTTGAACAGGGATCGAAGAATATTGCATCAAACGATGAGTTTAACCAACCAGGAATATTCCTTGAGAATTCAACCTAGAAAGAAGGATTTAGTTTATCACGATCTTGACTTCGATTTATATACATGAAACATGGAGATGCAACTAAAGATAATAGGTTCGGAAGAGAAAAACTTCCCCCCATCTTCTCAGATATGCAAGCACAAAATTGTTTATATTGTTCTAGCATCTCACCTTATTAACTTACAAGGATAAAATATATTGGTTAAAATAAATAAATAGAACTACTAAGAAATAGGTGTATAACATACTTGCATTCCACAAAATGACTATGAATTTGGTTTTGCATTTTTCACAGATTAAATGGTTCCTTATGTATACAGCTAACAACAGCAACTGAATGTGTTGGACAAATTGAAAAGTTCCACAAATAAATAAATCTGATTTTCCTCATCAAGTCAATAACAAGATGGGTTGTATTTTTGTAAGGAAACTACCTTTCAAGAACTATTTTAAGTTCTTAAACTTTGTTGTTTCTATCAGTTGGTGGCTTAGCATGTGTAGTCAACCTCAGCAAACCAATACTATTTCTTCATGCCAACACATGGCTGTAGGGAAACCTTATGATCATTTAATATTCAAAAATTAAAAAAATTCTGTGACAATAAAATGGGAATGTCATTAACCAATGATGTGCATTTTCTGTTTTGATGTGCAGCTAGGTATTAATAGTGTTGAAAATAATCTTAATTTTTGCAATCTAGATTTTTCGTATATGAAATATCTATAATCTAGAATATATGGAATAATATATTTGAAATTATATAAGAGAATATATATGTATGAATTAATATATATGAAATCGTATGGGAGAATGTTTAGGAGATATTTACGGAGAACCGTACAATAAGATAATCTACAACATTTATTTTGTTGGAGCTGGAGCAGTCCGCAGCGAAAAAAGTTTATGAATTTCAAAAATGTTTACCATTTTGAAACTTCAGTAAGCCTATGAAATCTAAATTTACATTAGATCCAACCTAATAAAACATTATATAAGATCTTATTTTATTTAAAGTTGATTAAAAGGAAGGTTAAATAATTTAAAATTATAGTACATCAAATAAACTCAGCAATTGTTTATAAGAGTTAATTTTAGGAAGGGAAACCTTTATTTCTTTCCCGTAAAAACAGGTAATTAATTGAGAGTATAATATATAGTGTATGGCACTACTAGAAAATGGTCAAATGGCGACGGGAGGTGCTTCTGACGGTCCTATTCCGACGGCTTCCGAAGGGCCGCCGGGGGCCTCGACGGCCGTCGGAAGCCGTTGGAAAATCACGAATTACAGCAGCTCAGCCGAATCTTTCTTCCCCATTTTCCAGCCACATCAAAAAACGCCCAAATCAGCATTATCCATCTTCAATCGTTGATTTCGTGCTTTTGCCTCCTCCCCGCTGTGAATGCAACACCTCTTGCTCCCAATCTTGGGTATAATCTCTTATTTTCGTGAAAAATTCAATTTTTACCCTAATTCTAGATTTGCATAAGTTGATAAATTAGGATTAATTAATGATTGAAATTGTTTCCAATAGCGTTATAATAGTTTCTAGCATTCCATGGTATTCTTATTTCATATTTATCGTGAAATTGTGAAAAACATGTATAATTTGTGGTTGTTGGTGTATATGTAAATCGTTGTGTATGCATTGATTATACGATTGTATATATGTGTAGTGCTACTATCATTGTATTGTATTAGTTGGAATAAGATAAAATGAATGCACGAGGTAGGAATATTATATTGTGCACGTATTCGCTTATGCAATAAAAGAAATACGTCGAACGAGTCTTAAGTTGATGTAATACGTCGAATAAATGTGTTAAATTAAAATATATTTTTGTAAATGTGAACAGTTAGTACAACTGTATTTTTTCGTAAAATGCGCACGTCTAATTGACAAATGTCCCTTAGAGAGTTTTTGGTCCCGTCTAACGTGTATTGTACATGATCGTTGTATAAATAGTCGTTTTTTTTTAAAAACGACCATTTATATTCATCTGGTACAATGTTTGTTGGATTTGTCCCTGTATTGGACAAGTTATGAACACAGTAAGTATTTATATTTTGTATTCCACTTCATCTCAAACGGTTCGTAAAATTTCGGCCTACCTTTTCTTTTTTGTTTCCTGCGTACACGCATTGTGTACAATGCAGCGAACAAAAGGGAAATGCTGTCGAAATTTTGTTGAATCGTTTGGGATGAAGTAATATACGAAATGTAAATGCTTACTGTGTTTGTAATGGGAAGTAGGATGCCTGACCATGGAAAAAAAAATTTTGTACAATTTTTTGTATCGATACGTTAAAAAAAATAAAATGTGCCCTATTTGAAAATATTTTTAAATTTGTAAAATAGTTCTTTAAATTCAAATATTATACGACCATGAAAATAATCTTTTTCGAATTTGTATTCTTGAAAATAAACATTAAATTTTGAACTTCTCATTTTCTCAAATAGGAAAAATGATTGATTATTTTGTTGATCGGAGGAGATGGATGTATCAAAGAAAAGGACCGAGGGGCTTAATAAAAGAAGATTTTTATAATGGTATAAACGTATTTGTTGAATTCGCTTTAAGTAATAACGGAAACGATACAGTAGATCGTTGTCCGTGTAGTAGGTGTATACATTTGAAGTATTTGTTACCAGATATTGTGGAAGTTCATTTGTGCTAAAATGGTTTCGTACCCGAGTATTATGTTTGGGATCGGCATGGAGAAGTTGTAACAAATACTTCTATAGAGTCTGAAAGTGTCATTAACGAAATAGTTACGACGACCCGTATAGAAATTATGGTCAAAGATGCAGCACGATCAATGTACCTATGGTTGAAGTTGACGACGATGGTGGAAATGTTGAAGAACCAAATATTGAAGAATTTTTTTTTTATGATTTACTAGATGCTGCTAAGAAACCTATTTGGGATAGTTGTAAAATCGGTACTCAGCTGTCAGCAATCGCATAATACATTGCGATGAAGTCAAAATACAACATCACTGAAGCTCGGTTTACGGCTGTTGTACAAGCTGCAAAAAGACATATGCCGCCCGATAACCTAATGTGTGAAAATCACTATGAAGTTAAAAAACTTATGTCGGCTTTTGGTTTACCTTATCAGAAAATAGATACATGTTTAAAAGGCTACATGTTGTTTTGGAAAGAAGACGCAAACCTTAGGAATTGTGAAATTTATAACCAGGAGAGATACAAATCAAGAAAAAAGAAGGGGAAGGAAGTTCCGTACAAGCGTATGCATTACTTACCCATAACTCCAAGGCTTCAAAGATTGTATGCATCTTTTGTAACTGCATCTAATATGAGATGACATAGTGTGAGAACGGAGGAAGAGGTTACGTTGACACATCCAGCCGATGGAGAAGCATGGAAGCATTTCGATAAAACATATCCAATTTTTTCAGCGGAGAGTCAAAATGTTAGATTAGGATTATGTACGGACGGTTTTTCTCCATTTTCTCAATTTGGTTCTAAATATTCATCTTGGCCCATTATCGTCATACTGTATAATTTACCTCCATGGATTTATATGAAAACGCAATATATGTTTCTTACTGTTGTCATTCCTGGCCCCGACGATCCGACACAAGAAATCTATGTATATTTACAACCGTTGAGAGGAGTTAAAAATACTGAGGAACGAAGGAGTAGAAACATACGATGTGTCCAAGAAGAAATTTTTTCGTATGTTTGCTTCTTTGTTGTGGACTTTAAGTGATTTTCCTGCCTACGTAATGCTTTCAGGATGGAGTACTTCCGGTCGTCTAGCATGTCCATATTGCATGGATGAAACACGAGAGTTTTCTTTACCTCATGGTAAGAAAATTTCATGGTTTGACAGTCATCGATATTTTCTCCACGTAAATCTTCCCTTCAAAGGAGACAAGAAAAACTTTTTAGCTAATAGAGTAGAAGCCAGACAACCACCGACGATATGGTCAAGCGAAGACATATATGAACTTGTTAGGGACTATCCGAAGATATATGAAACTGGAGGGCAAACAGAAATTGAAGGCAAATCAGTTATTCATAACTGGTGCAAACAATCTATTTTTTGGGAGTTGCCGTATTGGAAACATCTTCTGCTTCGTCATAATAAGATGTGATGCACAATGAGAAAAATGTATTTGATAATGTTTTTAACACAATTTTGAATGTGAAAGGGAAGACGAAGGATGATTTGAAATCAAAACGTGATATAGAAGAATTATGCAAACGTCATAAGCTTCATATGAAACCAAATGACAGTAAAAAACCCAAAACATTTTATGAATTAGATAATAATCAAGTTAAAGCTATGTTAAAATGGATGGAAGGGTTAAGATTTCCCGATGGGATGTAACGACCCACAAATCTGTACCCCTTGAGTCAACACTATTCTCATCAATCAAGTCAAGGTGAACAGAAATATGAACCATTAGGGTTAAAGAAGAAGAGGTAGAATAAGAAAATAAGAAAAACAACATCATAATCTAACCATCGCAGCGGAATAAAATATAATAGATATTCAATAATCTTTACACAAAACAAATACATCTGTTTATATATTACATCATTAGAGTATACATCAATCACATACAACTGGATAATAACCATAACCTGTCCACACAATCTGAATAAACAGCAGAATATTTAAATAAATACGGAAGTACGTATCGCCATCCGGCTCGTCTCTTGAGCTCCACAGCATCATTTCTGTATCCTACAATATTCGGTCTGACCCGAGCATTATAGTTAAATAACACCCGAGTCAGTCTGGAAAACCAGCGTGAGAAATCACACTCAAATTGATTATTAAAGTTTCAAAAAGTCTTTTGAAAACAAAAGCATCTCGTAAGACCACGCCATAAATAAACATGTCGGGCTTTTACCTTACGATAGCTAAAACATTTCTTATTAAAATCCTCTCATATTATAATAGGGTATATATACAAATACTTATTAAAATAGCCAAAATTGTTACATTCATTAAATTCCAGCTACTAGCCACGGAGTGGATAATACAAACAAAACTCGTAAAAGGCGCGTAGGAAGAATGGATTTCCAACTAATGACTAGGCAATGGGGTACCACCTATCACGGCACGTGGCCTAGATCACAGTAACGAGGATCACTCCAGACCCCCTGCAACACAAGATCCGGACTATCCCTTACTTGATAATCCCGAGTAAGATCAACCCCACGATTGGGATCAGCAACCGCACCACTAAGCCGAAATAAAAAGGGACATCTATACAGGGATGACCTTACCCGGAAATGGGTGCTGCCCACCAAGCCTTACTGCATATTCCCTGATTTCCAGTCATTCCCGGTTGATGAGGCTTGAGGCTAAGCGTTACCTTTTAGATCGTTTCACTTAGAATGCTCATCGTCCACCTGACGATGTTCTGAAAGCATTCATCCATACAAGTCCGTCCCAGGTTCGAACGAAACCGAAGGCACTACTCCTATTACATCCACTTTGGAAATATGCTCAGGATTAGTAGCGACTAGCCCATGCACTTCACTGCTCCATCTTCGAATCCAAACTCGTTTTTCCACGAAAACGTACAAACTGGATCGAAGTGGTTTTCGAGAAATTAATCCCGATCCCGGTCTCTTCGAAACGATCAGTGCATTTGGCCAATATTGATAGTCGATCATTTAACTATTAATTAACATTCACAACAACCATCATACAATAAATAATTTACCTCAAAATATCTTCGCAAGATATATTTCCACTTTTCAAACCCTTTTGAAAACAGTTTCAAACTACCTTCCTTTTACAGAATAAATTTCCCAAATATTTTCTATTTCCACTGAAATCCCCAAGCACAAAACTTTAGATTTTTAAAATAATTTAAAACACTTTATTGTAAAATATACTTTAACATTTAAATTTTAGAAAACTGCTTTAAAACCTAATTAAAAATAATACCTTAGGAATATTTAAAATAAGGTTATTTCAAAAATTATAAAACTAGATTTTCTTCCTTTAAACAAAATACTAAGTCACCTTTAAATAATTACTACGATGATAGATTTGAAAAATAATTATTTTAGAATTTAAACGTTTAGAAATAATAAATTTTCTAAAACATGTTTTTAAAACAACATTAAAACTTTTATCTTATATTTAAAAATTTACTTTGAAAACGTACTTGGCTATCCAGGGAAATAAACTTCTCTTCACATCCTTTAAAAATAAATCACTATTTATTTTTAAACAAATTTCCCCTTTCTTTAATAAATTCCCACTGTGAATTTATTTTCCAAATATCCACTGATAAATTGTTTCACCTTTATAAACCCAGTTTATAAATTTCTTCTTTATCCTTTCAAATAAATCTAAACCTTAGGTTTAAAGTAAATTCTTTTATTTCTTTAAATAATATCATTTAAGTTTTATAATTCATTATTATATTATATTTTTCTATTTATTCAAATCCCTTTTTTCCCATACTCGGAGTTATTTATTAGAATTTTAAAAATCACTTTTATTCTTATCCAATTCATTCTTTAATTTATTCAAATCTTCTATGATTATTTTACTTAAAAATTTACTCTTTTATTTTCTTTTTAAAAATCCAATTCTATATATATTTCGATAACTCAGTGTACCGAAATATATTCAAGCAAACCATAGCATTCAATATTCCAATTATAATTCATCACATAATCAAATAATCATAACAGAGAATATTAAATAATCTAAATAAATGTTGAGGAATCCAGTTGGATTCCTCCAACTTGTTTTCCCTGCATCCACGGATGTTAGCACAATACCAATTCCACTTCGAGGTGGAACATCATGGTATATGAGATTTAAATATAATATCATCCGCTATTATGCGGTGCATAGGGTCTCATCTGCTATAAAATGCGGGAAATCAATCATTCCAAGATGTAATATATACTATAATATAGCACATCAAATCAACTCAATCATCCAACCAATTATTTAAATTTAACCATTTAAATTTAAATTAAAATTCAGTTGAGTGACACTACAAGAAAGTTCACCATCAATAGCATAGAGGGATAGCTTCCTAACGAAACTTGCTATCTTTAGTTAATTTTTTAGTTAGTCACAACTAAAAATTACGCATCATACACGCTATATGTTTACTTCTAAGTTCTAACCCAAAATGATAAAAATGTTCGCGCTGAAATTTTTCATCTCCCTCTCATTTCCTATTCCAGCATTTCGCATGAAATCCCTTTTCATCATCTCCACTGATCCAATTCCGAAACCCTAAGTTCCTCCTACCAAAATCATTATTCTTCGCTGATCCCTCTGGAATCCTGATCTGTTCAGTTCTCTTAATCCAATTTTTAACACTAACGCACCTCCCTTCACCGCCTCAACAGGAAAACCCTAGTTTTCTCATTTCTTCGCCAATCTAACCTCTAATTATTGCATTTGAACTATCTTCGGCTTTAAATCATCACTGGTATTCTGGTCACAGGTTATAATTATTGCATCTGAAGTAGTATTATTCGTCTACTGCATCTGAAGTAGTATTATTCGTCTACTCAACAATTTCGACCGCTTTTATCTGATGTGGTTCTTCATCGTCCGTCTCAGATGATTGACTAGACGTAGCGCAAAATTGACCGAATCTTGTGGACGTTGAAACTCTGAAGTAGACCTAGTTCACATTCAGGTACTACCCATATTCCTTTAGATCACGGTGATGTATAGATTATACCAATTTTGCCTACTGATTATAATTATTGTGGGACTAGACAAATGTAACCCGTTTTTAAGATTTAATCGTTATTTGGTACTTGAATCAGGTTAGATTTGTTCATTGCCAAGTTTTTTTAGGTATGAGGCTATGACATTTTGATTGATTTGTTTTGGAGTATTTTTGACCCTAAGTTATAATCAGCATGCTATAATGATTTTCATACTAACTACTACCATATTTAATGTTATACTTTAAGTAATAATCCGTTTTAGTCCTAGATTGAGATTATTGGTAGACAGTATTGCAAGTGTTTTAGCATTTTCATCTGTTCACTTTTTTGATATTTTTAAATTTATTAACTTCAATTTTGTATGTCTGCATAGCCATAATTCCCATTACTCGTTAGCCATTCAGAAGAAAGGGCTTAGATTAAAAATTCAAATATGTTGAACCTGAAACTGTTTTTGTGCTTTTATTATTCCAGTAATCCACTCAAGTGACATTGTTGATTGAATTTAATTGGTTGCTAGTGTATTAGTTTTATGTTAATATATTTATGTACGCACCGAGTATGGTATATCTTGTAACTAATTATGAAACTGTTTTGTGTCTTTAATGTCGGCTATCACTACTTTTGCACCGTGGAACAGAAAAGCTTTGCTGTTACTTCTCCTATACCCATTACTCCACCTGTAACTATTGCTATCTTCCCTTTTAACCTGTAAATATATGAAAGGTTCGGATTTTTCTTTTTCTTGGTAATGTAATGAAGATAAAGAGCTTGCTATACCTTTTGGGAGTAGAAGTAGTACCATTGGAGATTGATGAAGGCATTAGTGAGCAAAAGATATGGTCAAATAGTATTGTTGCTTGGATGGTTTTGGAGTTTGCTATATCAGCTTCTATTCATAGGTGAGTATTGGTGTAGTGTAAGTTAAGTTGAAGCTGAAGTTCCATTTACCCCTATGATGCATATTTTTCAAATATGAAACGAACAATTTGTCCATAGGATTGAATTGAAAACTAGTAAGGTTGTTAGTAAGCATTATATTAAGACTTGAAGATTGTAGGGATGGTATAATTAAGCAGCAAGTCTTACTTATAAACTGTAAATTGAAGTATAGTTGAAATTTTTAAGCAAGTAGCTTGTGTGGTATCATAAATGAAGGTGCCCTTAACTTGCTTGAATTCTTAAATTAAGCAAGCGTTTACGATATTTTATAGAAATTCAAATATTTTAGTACCCTGCTCTTAACTTGTTCTTAGGAATAATAATTCATAAGACGGCTTTAATTGTTTTTTAACTTTGCAATATCCTAGTTCATAGCAGAGCCTGAGTTCCAATTAATTAACTTTAGCCCACCGAAGTTTATAGGGCTGTTTAGATGTGTCTATTAAGTGTTGGGAATTCAAAATAATAGAAGATACAAAAACTAATACAGTGGAAAAGAAAAAGGGCAAACTGCGAAATGGGTTATTGGTTATTCAGATCTTTTTTATAGGTCAAATATTTGATTAAGTACTTCAGAGAGAAAAAAAGTACTTCTTACTTCGTTTTGCATCAATACCTCTATTTTTTTTATTTTGAAGAAAGAGCAGTTGAGTTGAGTTACTGCATTTTTGATTCTAACCACATCATATTTGTATATTTAGACTATTAATGGCATTTTGTGAATACATGTTCTCATAGTAATAGTACATGTTCAGTTTGTAGCAAACATATAGTTAATTAATGCAAATGGGAACTGATCTCAAATGTTAAATTTGCAGCTCGTTATCTTGCCTTTTCCTGGTGCTGCGTTCAAGTAGGTCTGTGGAGCAAAGCTTGGCTTCCCACTTCTTCCAAACCCTTGGGTTGTCGCGATAGTTCTTCAAATATTGTTAACATGATGAACCTTGCAAAAAAACTCAAGTTTAGACAGGTGGTATGTCTTTAGTTTTCTTGTTTAATTTTATGAATCTAGATGGTTGGAATTTAAAATGAATGTTTATGTTTATTTCTTCAGTTTTCACCCAAAAAGCTTGTTAGAACAATGAAGCTAGAGCCTAATCTGTGATTTTGACCTTCAGAACTATCATAGTGATACCCATGTTGTTTGTTATGATTCAGTGATTCAGCAAAAAGCATAAGGTTATAATAACTGGCATTAAAGAATCATTAACACAGCTTTTGTCGCCTTTGTTTCATGTCTTATTTGCAATAACAATATGAACTTATTCATGTTTAGCAAAGCTCTCTCAGACCTTGTTCCAGAGTATTATGTCTACTTATCATGTTTCCATCTATGTATAGGTTATTAGTTAAGGAAGTGATATGTTCACTTAATGTGCATAAATAGTATTATGTCAACTTAACAATTTGTGTTTTTGTTTATGGTTCTCAATGGATTGGTGTACTTTATTTTTTTCTAAATTTATGCTCCAACTATTATCCAATTTATTTGCAGCTTTGATACCTTTATCAGAATTGCAAGATCCGGCAGCAATGAACACTATGGACTAGACAGTAATGCTGCAGTTCTTGATTTGCCTGATACTACTTCAAGGTAAAAAATAAATAAATTATAATAATCCACTACAAGAAAATCCCTGTTTCATAGTAAAATGGAACAGCGTTGAATATCTTCATGCTGTCTAGAATTTACCAAGCGGTAAGAAAATGATATTACACGCTCTGATAAAGCAAAACCTTAAAATCATAATGCTTGAAATGCTAGATGGTAAAAATATTTCCATCCCTCTGGTTTTATTCTTTTAAGGTAAATGCCAAAGCCCCTTTATCCTCTTCATCTAAAAAAACCCTAAATTCCAATTTCCTCATTTCTTTGCTAAGCTAAAGCTCAATACATCCTCTAGATCAACTCCCTCTAATGATTCTTTCTTATTTCCAGTTAGAGAAACCTGAATGAATATTTTTCTTGAACGCCAATGTCTAGAGTTTCTTTGGTGCGTAGGGTTCGATGGTCGATTCTACCTTTGACGAGACTTCCATAGCGTCCCAATTGCTAGACCTATTTTCCCACACTATTTCCGACTTCTATCTCTTTATCCTAATTTGAGGTAAAATCTTTGATTTTTTGGTTGTGCTCTATGTAATATTCATCTATGCCACACTCTTCCTACATTTTTATACTTCTTGGTGAACTAAATTTCAATTAGCTGCTGCACCACTGGTTATTTCAGTTAAAATATGAAGATGAAGTTACAATTATAAAATAATAATCATGTGTCAATTTTGACCACTGAGGTTGAAGGGATAATTGATGACTATCACGTTGATCCATTGATATTAGAAATATAGCGTAAATGTTTTTTTTTAAACAGGCCACACTCAAACAACCATTACGTTTTACATCATAAGCACTAGGACAGAAAAAATGACAAGTTGAAAACTACCTTATTGTAGGAAATTATTTCATATTTTTGTAATGAAATATAATGCATTTTAATCTTCAAAATGACAAGTTTAAAACTCCCCATTTTAATCTTCAAATGATATTTTTCAAAGCTCATAGTGGAAACAAATTCCTTTTTCTTAATGAAGACAGAGTGCTTTGTTAATTTTTTTCTCCCTATTTTTATTATAGAGATCCAAAACAAAATTGTTAACAAATGAGATAAGTTATAGAAGAGAAGAAAACTGCACTTCTGAAATGAAATTAAGATTCTTGCCAATAGTAAAATACAACAATAACTTATTAATGAACGTGCCAAAATTAAGATTCTTGCCAATAGTAAAATACAACAATTTCTATGTTTTAATGAACCTGCCAAAATTCTTATTATACAAGAAACCTATGTTTAACACACAACTTATTAATAGAAAAATAAATAATACTAAGAAAAAAGTCTAGGAATAAACAGATTAAATAAATTTTGATAATGAAATATATTTCTTTTCTAACATAAGAGATCTTAAAGTATTTTTTAATTTTAGAAACTTAGAAAATAAAAAAAAGAAATAAACAAAGAGTAGCTAGAAAGCTTCAATGATATCATCTTCTGGACAAATACACATCAAATTTGCCATTCAAAATTGAATATTGAAAGCAAGTCCTCTTAACAAAAACATAAATACAATATTTCAAAAGAAAGAGAGCTTTTAAAGAAAGATTTCAAAACATTTAACTGGCTTTGTTTGAATCTGCTATGCAGTCGGTTCCAAAATATGATTCTACCATTCAAAATATATTTAATTCTAACATTAAAACCATAAGTAAGGATATTAAAAAAAATTACTAATTGGAAATCATAGGTTAATTCTAGCATTAAAATCAGAAAATGTGCACGGTACCTGGGTATATATATATCTTCCAATTTTGTTGATGATGGGCTTGATTTCTTCTTCCCTTAATTATCAGTAAAACTCACTCCACTACTTCACACTTTCTTTTTCCTTATTTTCAGCTCTATCATAATTAAACCAAAAGCTATTTATATATGCACACATCTAAAAGCAAAGAAATACTACACCAAGATTAATGCTTGGTGCTGCAATATAGTCGAAAATAAAGAGCGCATAATGCACTATTCAATTCAGTTATTGTTGCTAGCATATAGAAAAAAAAGAAGAGATTAAGTATGAGATTAAGTTTATTGTAAATTTCTTATCTTCATATTATATTTCTTTTATAATTGATTTCATCTTTAACATTTGTTGGGTGCATTCATTATTGTTCTGTTTTCTTCAAAAATTTCTGAGTTGCATGCCCAAATATATGACCATACTCACATTTCAGTTGTTTATATTTTATAATCATAAAAAACAGATGTACACCTGAAAAGTTTCACCTGTCCTTGTACAAAGATATGAAAAGTGTGCATGGTAATGTTGTTTTTGTTTCACCTGAAATTGTACAAAAATTTGTGTCCTGTCCTTGTTTGCTGTTTCACCTGAAAATTTTACACAAAACTGCAAAATTTTCTTTGCTGTTTCACCTGAAATCCTATCACTACAGCCACATGAAATGTGCACTTGTGGATATCCATTTCCCTTTTGTATATAGCGTACCTTGGAGAGGTAGTGCTGGGCTAATGTTGTTTTTATATTTGTTTGACAAAGAGAAGAAAGCCGGGATGAAGCAAATGTACCTCAAGCGGTCAAAGTTATTTATATTACTATCGATATCAGTACATTTGACATTTAATTTATTATTAATATAATTTTCATTTGATTAATTGTAGAACAATTATGATAAAGAATATGGCACATGTGATTAATTGTAGAACAATTATAATTTTCACGTCAATGTCTGTTTAGTTAAACTGATGTACTGCAGTCTATTTAGTTAAAATGTTGTACTAACAGTCTTTATCTTTTTTGTTATGAAAAATTATATAACTTGCGGATGATGTTTGGATTTGAAAAATAACTTATGTGCTTCGTTTTGACAGGTGCTATATGATGATATCGGGGTTACTACAAGCTGGAAGGAAGGAAAAATTATTTTGCTGCATTCATTCTCTTTCAAATCGGTCATGCTTGGATTAACGTATTTTGTATCGACGTTCATATATCTTTGCTTTTAGTATGTATCGTTTTGGTCAGCTATGGTTGTATGTATTGTTTTTTTTAAGATCACAAATATTTGAAACTGTGTACGAAATATTATGGATATATATTTAAATATATATTGTGGTTTGGCTTATGTCTTCATTTGATTAGGTACATCATTATGTGATAATTGTGTTTTTTGAAATTTTATAATATATTAGTAGAATTGTAAGCTTGGATGTACCTAGTAAAAAAACCGCAGGGATAAAAATTTATAGCGTTTTAACTGTGCTATGGAAAGGTTGTTTTTTCCAGTTTTATATACTACAGCATTATGATAGTGCTATAAACAATTTTCATAACAAAAAACAACGCAATAAAAGGCAGCAACCCGCTATAGAAAGTAGATGTACTTATACATACAACGTACTATTGCAGCAGATAACGCTGTAAAATATTGTATTATATAGCGTCTATAGACGCTGTTGTATATTTCATATGTGTGCCAGCCTGTTTTTACATAGCAGTCATGAAAACGCTATAGTTTCACTTCATAGCGACTTTCCAAGGCTATTAAAAGTCATGTTTACAGCACTCATAAAACGCTATGAAATGTTCCTGTCATAGCTTCTCTTATAGCGTTTTGTATGTTGTTGTTATAGGTCACTGACCTATTACAACATGTTAATATACAACGTAAGAAAAAACGCTATAATAGCTTCTAATAGCGTTTTTTAAACGCTATTAAAGGGTGTTTTTGTTGTGGTGTGAGATTAACTCACCTTTGCATTCGTTTGTAGTCCACTTCAATTCTGTCTTGGTTTCCAGTTTATAACCTTGTATAAACATTACATATTTTTTATCAACATTCGAGTCAATTTAAACAATTAAATTTCCATTCATAATTTAATTAACTACACATTTTATTACCATTAACAGAATTTAATTTACTAATAATTTAATTTAAACAAATTACCTTTAAACCATTTAGTAACCGAAATATTTAAATATGTTAATAAAACAAGTTAATAACTAAATCCATTGTTTAAAAATAAACTTGCAACTTTAAAATAGGTATATGTATATTAATTTATTGTTCTGAAACTACATATACTTTAAAATTTTAATTATATATAGATCAAAATCTGATTTTCTATAAATTCTTCAACCATTTAAAATTCAAATATTTTCTTATTACTTTTCCAAACCCTATCTAAAAATAAATAAATTTTCTGTTTATTGTTATTATACCTACTTATCTGTCTTGAATTAAAAACCCTATTCAAATCAACAACAGGTTGATCTATATATTATCTACTTTCTAAAATATATACATATATTTCAATTGAAAAACAAATTTATATATCGGCTTCCCTCACTATCTGATCGAAGCGAAACCCTAGCCTCTCGACCAATGCTCGCTCGTGCCTACCCTCCAGAACACGCGTCGACAAGCCACCTTGAAGTCGCCCCACCTGCCTATACACTGCATCTCGACCACCCTTACCTCGCGATCCCCCTCTACCACTGCCGCTTCCACCACCATCAAGCCCGGCCTTAAGCTTGCGACCACGAACAACCTTCACGCGATCGACACACGACTGCAACCTCCATCTCGCCCAAACCCTAATAATCGCGACAAAGCTATGCCCCAGTCGCTACTCCATCTCCTTACCAAGCTTCACTCGATCATCCAACGAGTTCGTCCCAAGCGAGCGCGAGGACCCCACTCGATCAAACGATTGATTCTTTCGTTAATTCTTTTATTATATGAATCGAACTACTTCGATTTGGAAAGGGGTGAAATAAAGAAGGCGAGAGAGGAAAAATGAGGGCTTGGCTGTAAATAAAAAAAGGGAAGCGAGTTTAAGAAGGGAACGATGATTTGATCGAATAAAGTTTTATTTAATTTTCAAAATATCTCGTTCTAGCAACTTTGAATTTTGGTCTCCTATCTTGACGTGCCGCTAAGCGTTTATAATGTTAAACCCCTATTCTGAACGCAATGGAAAATGTTTCGAGCCCTAATTCGATTGTAAGGAGAAGATAGCTTTTTGAATCAGTTATTATACTGATTTTACGATATAGATTTAAGCGCGTTTACTTATCGTACGCTCACACAACAACTTCGATCAATACGAAAATTGAAATCCTATAATAATATAATATTACGGATCCAATGAAACTAGTTTCGTCGAATTCCGAGACTGTGCCTCGAAAGGCTATTTTTAAATATCAAATTAAATTGTATATATTTCAAAACTGAACAAAACACTTCCAAATTCAAGTTTAACGCTTTTACTATCTTCAGTGTTATCAATATAAATTTTATAAGCCTTCAAATTATTTCCAATTGGCTTAAACTCTAGATTCAACATTTTACCGAACTTCAAATAATTTAATTTAATAATTAAATTACCCAATAAATAGTGATATTTGAATTCAAGTTAAAAATTAACTTTTAAATATTTAAAATTAATTAAATATTCCAATTTCAAATGTCTAAAAATTCTGGGTCGTCACATTCCTCCCCCTTAAAAGATTTTCGTCCCCGAAATTACTAGTTAGGAAGAATGGTCCAATACCCGTTTACCTTTTTCCCAAAGCCAAACAGTTTCTAACAATTCAACATCCTACCGATCTGTCTTTTTATAAAAGACCCATTATCCTTCTTACTAACTTCCCAAACTCTCCTATAGTTTTCAAGCAATACTTTTTTCTCAATCATTCAAATTTTAATTTAAAACCAAATTTTGAATTGTCAAAATTTTCTCAAAATTTTTCTAACTCCCTAAATTTCCGAAAAATTTCGCCAGCGTCTCCTTTGCACGGCTAGCTCGGTACAACTACAAAAGGCCTCTACAGGCTCCCAAATTCCAAAAGAAAATAAAAAGCCAAGTGGCTAGATCAAAAACCCAATCAACTTTCATATAGAAAATTTAAACACATACCTCTTTGTCGAGCAATTCAAATTTATCTTCTGAAATCAAAAACCATTTTTATTTTCTCTTATAATACCTGCATATCCTACCTAGCAATAATATCCAATCACAACATTCAAAATCATTTATTGACTTCTTTACTAAATTTCAATATTTATTCATTTAAGCCCGTACGTTGTACATATATCATTCGTACGCAATATCGAATTCGATCGCACAATTTCATTTCTGAACTAGTATCGTCCACCCGACTTCCTAGTGCGGACTCAGATCTGGTTTCTTGATCAGAAACAGTCATTCTCCTTGCATAGTCATAACTATGATAGAGAATTTCCAGAATCAATCAAAATCCATATCCAGAGTTCGCCGTCCAAAATCAAGTGAAAAATCCTAACTCGGATAGATATAACTATCTCGAAATTCTGTGCTCGAATCTGGATCAAATTACTATGCGAATAAAATAATATACGTACATCCTACATATTTATCTCAATTGATTATTAACTATATCAATTTACTTTTACTCACATTATTTTGATTTTTATTCACTATCCACAATTATCCCATTTCACAACTTTCAGTTTTAATCTTCACTCAATTATTCACCTAAATTTTTTTTTTCAATACCAAATTTACTTAAGGATTTCCCATTCATTTCTTAAATTTAATATGAATATTTTATACACCTTTTAAATTTATTTTCACTTCACCACTGAAGTTTATATCCATTTCTATTCATTTGCCCTTTCAATTCCATTTGAATTTAATTTGCCTTCAAACTTTGCATATTGAATTTTATTCACCTTATCTCAACCCTTGTTTAATTAACCATTTCCTTTTATTACTTCCACTTACTAATTTATTTAAAATCTCAAATAAAAGTTTATTTGCATACTTTTTCTTCCTTTAGTTTCTTCAAACAACTTCTTCAATTTCACTTTACTTTACGTACACAATTTAAATTAGATTTAAATATTCAGTTTTAAATCTATTTGCTTACTAATTTTTAAATCCTTTGCCATTAGTGAAAATTTTAAAAATAATTCCAACTCCCAAAATTTTCAAAAAGTTTTGGCAGAGTCTCCTTTGCGCGGAGGAGCTTTTGCAATTTGACAAGAGATACAAATATATATACATCGACCCACACGGTTGGAAAAACAAAAAACATTTCATATTTCCTATTTTTATTTCATAGGCGTACCTTTATTTAGCATTTTAAGCAAGCGGCTTATTATTTTAGCATTTTGCGCGATCCAAACCCAGCCCAACGGCTTCCCCGTACCTGTACTTACTCAATTCAAACATATAAGTACTAAATATATGCAATTTATTAACATTTTCTTACTTTCAATAGCTAACACATAAATTTCACATATAATGCATGTTATATAATTTCTATAAGCATATATAAGGTTCCGATACTTAATACAATTGCTTACAACCAATACTCAAACCATTCCATTCAGTTTAAGTGATTTACAACATACTCGCTTATATTTAATTCACTCTAAGAAAAACAAACTCATATTCATTCCAGTTGATTTCAAAATCACCATATTTCACTTCTAATAACTCATAGGATTTTATCTAATCTCGTTTACATCAAACGATCCATTTTCTTATGCAATTCAACAATATTAATGTGAATAAATAATTACTTAAGCTTTATAACGATTTTAAATTGATTCCAACTCAATTTACACTTGATTCCATCCCATTTTAATTTATTCACAATCTTTCATTGTATCTTCTTTCGTTTCCGAAAAGTTTGATTCCAAACCATTTTATTAAACTCAACAACCAATATATTAAATAATCATCTCACAGTTTACTTAAGTTATTTATTTTCTTTAAACTATTCCACCCAATAACTTAAGTTTATTTTATTCAACCAACTTCCATTCAAATCTTTGATTTGATTTTCCTTAGATCAAATCCCAACCATTTTACTAATTTATTCGATTAGTTTATTCTTTTATACATTTTTAAATTTTAATTCACATTAACAATTCATTATTGAATTTATTAGTAATAAGGCCATTCAATTTATGCTTGAGTTGGATTTGTTTACATTTCACACCATATCCATTTTGATCCAATTCAATTTTCATTCAGCAACACTTCCAATTTATAATCCCATACTTGATTTTCTTTTTCATTTATCTTGAAAATCATTTTATTTGATTTCCTTGATTTCAATCTTATTTTATATCCCAAGTTTGGATTTTTATCTCCTTTCCAGAATACCAATACTTTTATTCCGGTTGTTTATTCCCTTTTCAAATTTTATAAGCTACTCACATATTTATATTCATACTTCTCCATCCATTTACAGTCAACCACATTCACATTTTACTTTTAATTAGGGATTATATATTTTTATTTCAATGCTCTTTCAAATTTTTTTTATAAGCTTCCGAAGCTTATTTATTCCAATTCGATACTTGCTTAGTTTACATTTATTTATTTCAGTATGAATTTTATCCCATTCAATATTATCTATACTCAGCTGAATTTATTTCAACCCAATTTTATTTAGCTTAACTCCAGTTAAATCTAGCTACACGCCATTCTTTTTTGAATTTTGTTAAACAAGGACTTAATTCCATTTAATATCATTCCAATACACAAATTTTCAACTCACGTGCCTACTCACCTGATTCAATTAGTACTTACAATTCTTAATTCCAATACTTTTTTTAATTTAGTCCAACCTGACTAATTTTTCCATTCCACATAATTTAACTCTTTCAAGTTGAATTTTATTTCAACAAATTTCAAATTTACAAGTTATCAAACTTATTATATGCCATAAACATTCTTAGTTAAGATTCCAGAGTTTAAACAGTCTTTTAATATTTCAAAATTCCCTTTGAAATCACCTATATCCAAAATTCCTTGCATTTCTAAAATCAAATTTATCTTTTGCAAACAATTCCAATTTAAAATATTTTTGTAGTAATTTCTCTGTTGGAAACTCGAAAATGAACATCGATGATTGTGCAGTCATCACCGACGTTTTTTCCTAGCAACCAAAAGAATACAATGCTTTTATCTCTTTTAAATCCCTTCAAATATTTTTAAATTCCAAATTCTTTAAATTTATATTCACACATTACTTTGGAATTTTATCTTATTTTAATCATTAATCACACTATAATTCACATTTATAATTTATACTTACAAACTTCATTTGTATATGAATTTGTTTCTAGTTTTTAATTATGGTTTCAATTCCTTATTCAATTATGAATCACATTTACAAATTCCATTTATTTATTAACTTATTCCTTAATCTCAAGTTATTATTTTCAATTTCTCATTCACTTTTACACATTGATAATAATAATTTAATATTATCATTCCTAACAACCAAGCATCCATACATAACTATAATAAATTACAAAAAATCATTTCTTTTATATACAAAAATAATTTTGGGTAAAATTATCTCATTTACCCTAGTTAAAACACTATTGTGTCGGTTTATCTTGTTTAAGAGTTTAGAAATCCCTATCGATAATATGGCATCCCACAACGACCAGAATCCATAAACACTCAACCGATAAATCAACACAATATAAAAACAATTTTATATTCACTAATTAATACGTGCTCATATCTATTAATACTCTCAAGCTCATTCTAGAGTACTACGGACTCTATTCTATGAGTAATTCCCACCAGAGCCAAGGTTATAACCAACCTAAGCTCTGATTCCAACTGTAATGACCCGCAAATCCATACCCCTTGAGTCAACACTATTCTCATCAATCAACTCAAGGTGAACAGAAATACGAACCATTAGGGTTAAAGAAGAAGAGGTAGAAGAAGAAAATAAGAAAAACAACGTCAGAATCTAACCATCGCAGCGGAATAAAATATAATAGATATTCAATAATCTTTACACAAAACAAATACATCTGTTTATATATTACATCATCAGAGTATACATCAATCACATACAAATGGATAGTAACCATAACCTGTCCACACAATCTGAATACACAGTGGAATATTTAAACAAATACGGAAGTACATATCGCCATCTAGCTCGTCTCCTGAGCTCCACGGCATCATTTCCAGTATCCTATAATACTCGGTCTGACCGAGCATTATAGTTAAATAACACCCGAGTCAGTCTGGAAAACCAGCGTGAGAAATCACACTCAAATTGATTATTAAAGTTTCAGAAAGTCTTTTGAAAACAAAAGAATCTCGTAAGACCACGGCACAAATAAACATGTCGGGTTTTTACCTTATGATAGCTAAAACATTTCTTATTAAAATCCTCTGATATTATAATAGGGTCATATACAAATATTTATTAAAATAGCCGAAATTGTTACATTCATTAAATTCTAGCTACTAGCCATAAAGTGGGTAATACAAACAAAAATCGTAAAAGGCGCGTAGGAAGAATGGATTTCCAACCAATGACTAGGCACTGGGGTACCACCTGTCACGGTACGTGGCCTAAATCACAGTATCGAGGATCACACCCGACCCCCTGCAACACAAGACCCGGACTATCCCTTACTGGATAATCCCGAGTAAGATCACCCCACGGGTGGGATCAGCAACCGCACCACTAAGTCGAAATAAAAAGGGACATCTAGATAGGGATGACCTTACTTGGAAATGGGTGCTGCCCACCAAGCCTTGCTGCATAACCCCTGATTTTCAGTCATTCCCGATTGATGAGGCTTGATGCTAAGCGTGACCTTTTAGATCGTTTCACTTAGAATTCTCATCGTCCACCTGACGATGTTCTGAAAGTATTCATCCATATAAGTCCGTCCCGGGTTCGAACGGAACCGAAGGCACTACTCCTACTACATCCATTTTGGAAATATCCTCAGGATTAGTAGAGACTAGCCCTTGCACTTCACTGCTCCATCTTCGAATCCAAACTCGTTTTTCCATGAAAACGTACAAACCAGATCGAAGTGGTTTTCGAGAAATTAATCCCGATCCCGGTCTCTTTGAAACGATCAACGCATTTAGCCAATATTGATAGTCGGTTATTTAACTATCAATTAACATTCACAACAACCATCAAACAATAAATAATTTCCAAAATTATTTATTTACCTCAAAATATCTTCGCAAGATATATTTTCACTTTTCAAACCCTTTTGAAAACAGTTTCAAACTACCTTTCTTTTTACAGAATAAATTTCCCAAATATTTTCTATTTCCACTGAAATCTCCAAGCACAAAACTTTAGATTTTTAAAATAATTTAGAACACTTTATTGTAAAATATACTTTAACTTTTAAATTTTAGAAAATTGCTTTAAAACCTAATTAAAAATAATACCTTAGGGATATTTAAAATAAGGTTATTTCATAAAATATAAAACTAGATTTTCTCCCTTTAAACAAAATACTAAGTCACCTTTAAATAATTACTACGATAATAGATTTGAAAAATAATTATTTTAGAATTTGAACTTTTAGAAATAATAAATTTTCTAAAACATGCTTTTAAAACAACATTAAAACTTTTGTCTTATATTTAAAAATTTACTTTGAAAACGTACTTGCCTATCCAAGGAAATATACTTCTCTTCACAACCTTTAAAAATAAATCACTATTTATTTTTAAATAAATTTTCCCTTTCTTTAATAAATTCCCACTGTGAATTTATTTTCCAAATATCCACTGATAAATTGCTTCACCTTTATAAACCTAGTTTATAAATTTCTTATTTATCCTTTCAAGTAAATCTAAACCTTAGATTTAAAGTAAATTCTTTTATTTCTTTAAATAATATCATTTAAGTTTAATAATTCATTATTATATTATTATTTTTCTGTTTATTCAAATCCCTTTTGTCCCATACTCGGAGTTATTTATTAGAATTTTAAAAATCACTTTTATTCTTATCCAATTCTTTAATTTATTCAAATCCTTTATGATTATTACTTAAAAATTTACTCTTTTATTTTCTTTTCAAAAATCCAATTCTATATATATTTCGATAACTCAGTGTACCGAAATATATTCAAGCAAACCATAGCATTCAATATTCCAATTATAATTCATCACAGAATCAAATAATCATAACAGAGAATATTAAATAATCTAAATAATATTGAGGAATCCAGTTGGATTCCTCCAACCTGTTTTCCCTGCATCTACAGATGTTAGCACAATACCAATTCCACTTCGAGGTGAAACATCACAGTATATGGGATTTAAATATAATATCATCCGCTATTATATGGCGCATAGGGTCTCATCCGCTATAAAATGCGGGAAATCAATCATTCCAAGATGTAATATATACTATAATATAGCACATCAGATCAATTCAATCATCCGACCAATTATTTAAATTTAAGCATTTAAATTTAAATTTAAATTCAGCTGAGTGAGATTAACTCGCCTTTGCATTCGTTTATAGTCCACTTCAATTCTATCTTGGTTTCCAGTTTATAACCTTGTATTAACATTACATATTGTTTTATCAACATTCGAGTCAATTTGAACAATTAAATTTCCATTTATAATTTAATTAACTACACGTTTTATTACCATTAACAGAATTTAATTTACTAATAATTTAATTTAAACAAATTTCCTTTAAACCATTTAGTAACTGAAATATTTAAATATGTTAATAAAACAAGTTAATCACTAAATCTATTGTTTAAAAATAAACAAGCAACTTTAAAATAGGTATATGTATATTAATTTACTGTCCTGAAACTACATATACTTTAAAAATTTAATTATATATATATCAAAATCTGATTTTCTATAAATTCTTCAACCATTTAAAATCATATATTTTATTATTAGTTTTCCAAACCCTATCTAAAAATAAATAAATTTTCTATTTATTGTTATTATACCTACTCATTTGTCTTGAATTAAAAACCCTATTTAAATCAACAACAGGTTGATCTATATATATTATCTACTCTCTACACTATATACATATATTTCAATTGAAAAACAAATTTATATCTCGGCTGACCTCACTGTCTGATTGAAGCGAAACCCTAGCCACTCGACCAATGCTCGCTCGTGCCTACCCTCCAGAACACGCGTCAACGAGCCACCTCGAAATCGCCCCACCTGCATATACACTGCATCACGACCATCCTTACGTCGCGATTCCCCTCTGCCACTGCCGCTTCCACCACCATCAATCCCGTCCTTGAGCTTGCGACCATGAACAACCTTCACGCGTTCGACACATGACTGCGGCCTCCATCTCGCCCAAACCCTAATAATCGCGACACAGCTATGCCCTAGTCGCTACTCCATCTCCTTACCAAGCTTCACTCGATCCTTCAACGAGTTCGTCCCAAGCGAGCGCGAGGACCCCACTCGTTCGAGCGATTGATTCGTTCGTTAATTTTTTTTATATGAATCAAACTACTTCGATTTGGAAAAGGGTGAAATAAAGAAGACGAGAGAGGAAAAATGAGGGCTTCGGTTGTAAATAAAAAAAGGGAAGCGTGTTTAAGAAGGGAACGATGATTTGATCGAATAAAATTTTATTTAATTTTCAAAACATCTCGTTTAGCAACTTAGAATTTTGATCTCCTATCTTGACATGCCGCTAGGCGTTTATAATGTTAAACCCCTATTCCGAACGCAATGGAAAAGGTTTCGAGCCCTAATTCGATTGTAAGGAGAAGATAGCTTTTTGAACCAGTTATTATACTGAATTTACGATATAGATTTAAGCACGTTTACTTATCGTACGCTCACACAAGAACTCCGATCAATACGAAAATTGAAATCCGATAATAATATAATATTACGGATCCAATGGAACTGGTTTCGTCGAATTCCGAGACTATGCCTCGGAAGGCTATTTTTAAATATCAAATTAAACTGTATATATTTCAAAACTGAACAAAACACTACTTCCAAATTCAAGTTTAACGATTTTACTATCTTCAGTGCTATCAATATAAATTTTGTAAACCATCAAATTATTTCCAATTGGCTTAAACTCTAGATTCAACATTTTACCAAACTTCAAATAATTTAATTTAATAATTAAATTACCCAATAAATAGTGATATTTGAATTCAAGTTAAAAATTAACTTTTAAATATTTTAAATTAATTAAATATTCCAATTTCAAATGTTTAAAAATTCCGGGTCATCACATGGGATATCATCAAATCTTCGTTGATGTGTTGACTTTAAAAATGGTAGATTGAGTGGAATGAAAAGTCACGACTGTCACATAATGATGGAAAATTTATTTCCCGTTATGTTTAAAGAACTACTGCCGTTAAAAGTTTGAAAGGTAGTAATGGACCTTAGTATGATTTGCCAATAGCTTTGTTCAACTACTTTAAAAGTGCAACATTTACGTAAACTTGAAGTGGATATTCCTATATTGCTTTGCAAATTAGAGAAAATATTTCCGCCGGGTTTTTTTTAAAGTGGAAATTAGGCACAAGGCCTCTTTAGCAAGTGCAATTCGTTTCTAGAACACACAACCGAAATAATTACTTTTAAGGACAAAATGAAAAATAATTAGTTTTAAGGCTTAAAAACCTATGAAATTATGTCCTTGAAAGTAATTGGACTGCTGACTTTGTCCTTAAAAGTAATTATTCTGCGAACTTTGGCTTGAAATTAATTTCTGTGGATGTGTGTCCTAGAAACTAATTGGACTGCAAAGTTTGTCCTTCTAGTGAAATTCCTTTTTTTAATGTAATGGACCATTTACCTGTTCTTCTCCCATCTTAAGCACGACTTCTTGGTCCTGTCCAATATGGATGGATGGATGTATCCATTTGAGAGGTACGTAATATGTTATCAAGTAATTTAATTGCATTTGAAAGATGAAGTTAATATAAATTAATTTTGCATAGATATTTGAATCATCTGAAGAAAAAAGTGAGGCAAAAAGCACGAGTTGAAGGTTCGATATGTAAATTTTACATCGAAGAAGAAGCTTCACTCTTTTTCTCTCACTATTTCAGTGACCATGTGAATATTTCATTTGAAAGTGTTCCTCGTAATGACGAAGGCGACGAACAAGAGTCCTCTCAAGCAATGTTATCTATTTTTAGATAACATGGTCGGCCTTTTGGAAAATGTCTAGAAATATGGCTAGACGATAGGGATTTTTATGTAGCACATACTTATATTCTTTTAAATTATGCCGAGGTTGCACCGTTTGTTAGGTAATCTGAAATAATAATTTGTGTTTTATTCTTTTCTATAATGCATGAACGTTTATAACCTAATGTAATAATTTGTTTATATAAACAGTGTTTATGAACGTAAACATCCAAACGGAGATCTCAGTAAAGAATTTTTCGGTTGTTTTTCAAATTATGTTTATGAGCCGAGAAATTTTGTTGTTGATGAAGGGTTGAAACATCTTGCGATGGGACCAAAAAGAGTGGTCAAGACATATCCAATATATTTCGTCAATGGATATAAATTTAACATCAAAGAATACGGTGCAGAAAAATTAACAAATAATACTGGTGTATTTGTTAAAGGTAGTGACGATCCAAAAAATCACTTAAATGATTTTTATGGCGTTCTAACACAAATTTCGCAACTGACATATTTCTCATGAACCACGGAGGAGGTGTTTCTATTTATATGCAATTGGTTTAGCAATGTTCCAGGTTCTAGAATTAAAGTGCACAAGGATTATAATCTTATCGAAATAAAGCATACATCGCACTATCACAAGTATGATCCTTTTTTACTAGCCAAACAAGCATTGCAAGTTTATTACGCTCCTTATCCTGTCTCTAAAAAGAGGTAAAGCAGATTGGTCTGCAGTTTTTAAAACAAAGGCCAGATACACATTCGATGGGAAGAATATTCTGGACGAACAAGCTTATCAGGCAGATCGTGAGCAAAATAATAATATAATTATTACGGACGATCATACATATTTTGGTCCTTTGATCGATGAATCAAATGTTTTGGTAGAAGCGTTTGACAGTGTAGAGGAAAATATCGTAGAAAACGAGACCGAATCTGAATCAGAAGACGATGATGACTGATATAAAACTGAATCTGATTTTTTTGCAATTGATGTAACTATGTTGAATTCTTGATGTATTATGAAATTGATGTGACTATGAAACCAAAATATGTTTACCATTGTTTACATGTTTTATGTCATTTTCATTTGTCATTTCTTTAGCAATTTTTATTAAAAATGCAATGAAATTTGCTTATCGTCGGAACAGTACACTCACTATGAATCAGGTATAACGAATCAGGTATAACACACTACCATTTCTATTTCCCTTTCAGTCATTAATTAAGCAATTTATACCATTGATGTCATTTACATATGAAATATATTTCATTATCATGTTATTATTCTCTTATATAATGATGCGTATATATGTCACAGGTTTATCATAATGTCATATAGAGGTAGGAGCTCTTCCCGATCATCAGGAGGCGATGGCAGTGGCCCATCGCAAGAGTCATATCGTCCAGTAGTTTTGTTAGTCCCTAGAGCAGAGGGGTAAGAATTAAATTTTATTCAACATCTTATTTTTTTATGATATACGTACGTACTTATCTGTATCGTATTTAAAAACAGAGGGTTCGGCCTACTTCCCTCGAAGGTTGTGTTGGATGTCTCTAGAGCTTCTTATCGCAGTAGGATGAGTGCTTGCTGGCCGAAGTGGGATAACATCCCTCCTCACATCATAGAGTGTATATGGCAGGATGTCCTAGTATGTATATTTTTCTGTTTTCCATTTTTAATTCGTTTTTGTCTTTTTTTACTGTTTATCGTTTAGAGTGTAATCTTTGTTTTTCTAGTTTTTATCGTGAAACACAGGCTGAGATAGACATCCAGATAGATGATATGCTGCTGGCACGAGGATACTGGATGAAGAAGATGTGCAAGAACTATAGGGACTCGATATTTGAAATTAAGAAATCTGGTAACAAACCATGGTGGATGGGGGAGAGCGTATGGCAAGCATGGTTGGGATACCGGGAAACGGACGAGGCGAAGGTAAGTATACTAAATATTTTTGAATTATTAATTTGACGCGATCGAAAAAAATGTAACAAATTTTGAATGTACACGTAGAGTTGGATAGAAACTCTGGAAACAGAAATAAAAATCCCGTCACCCATCGTGGTGGGTCGAAATCATTTCAGCAGTATCGGCATGAGTTGGTAAATTTACTGAATGATAATTGTAAATAGTTTATGCTATATAATTTTAAATGTATAATAATTGTATGTAAAAATCAACTTCAAGAAGCTGAGGCGCATGGTCCCATGGGCTATATGGACGTGTTCACTCGTACGCATGCTGTCGAGCATGTAAATCCGGACGGGACTGTTTCGTATACATGGCACGACGATAAATCTAGCAGGAGCCATGTATGCATATTTCATTTTATGCAGTATTAGTAATTGTTCTGCTTGTTAAACTATAATTAAATAAGATATGATGTTGTTAATTTGTTAATGCAGAAAAAGTTTATGGAGCAGTGCCAAAAACTCCTTCCTGATACGGGTCGAGATCTGCTGATGACTAATGAGGAGGATGCTATTTTTGAGTCCGTTGATCCAACAGAGCATGGAAGACGATACGGATTTGGTAATCAAGTGGTAAATAATTTATTTTACTGCTAATTTGATATTTAAGTCATAATTCTATGTTGGAATATATAAATTTATCTTAAAATACTTCAAATATGCTATTTGGACCTTCTCAAAACAATAAACTCGAATTTTATTCATTTTTCCATTATTTAAAAATATTTGAACATTGAATTAAATAATCATTGCAGGCCAGCAGTCAGAGATGGGATCGACGGAATAGAGCTCAGAGCGATCTAGCAGATATTGAAGATTTGCAGGCTAGAGTGTCCTTGCTGGAGGAGCAGAACCACTAACAGGCCATACAGACCATACATTTGCTAGAGTACATGCAGCAGTATGGTGACCGCTTCCCTTCCTCGGCTGGATCTGGATTTGGAGGTGATTGATTGATTACTTGCTTTTTCATGTATGTTTTTCTAGTTTTGTATGATTTGGTAGACGGTGAAGGTAGTTGTTGATTTTTGTATGATTATATTTGATACACTTGTTTATGTGGTTGTATGATGATGTGGATGTTGATGATTTTGTGTTATGTTGTGTATGTATGACATGGTAGAACACTTGTTATTGGGGTTGTTGTGAATGTTAGAATGGTTATGTATATTATGTATTATATTTTGATGTAATTTGATGTATTTGTGTGTTTGATGAATTCTGTATAGTTTGAATTTTGATATTTGGTTGGAATATTGTATACTGGATTCTGCAGTATTGGTGTAATAGTGTTTGGAAGGAAAATATGGATAGAAGGCTATATTGCAGCAGGAATAAAAAAATACACCAGATTTCCGACGGCTTCCAGGTAGGCATTTTCCGACGGCTTCCGACAGCCTGTATGCCATTTTTTCCGATGGTTTTCGACGGCTTCCGACAAGTGTTGGAATCCATCAGAAAACGTCGGAAGCCGCCGGAATCCATGGGCAAAATGTTTGACGCCCTGTGTCGGAAGCCGTCGGAAACACCACTCCCCGACGCCTTATTTTTCGACGGCTTTTTCCAACGGCCGCCGACGGTTAGCAGCCGTCGGAAAATACTGTTTTCCTTGTAGTGTAAAGAGAGAAAACTTTCATTTTCTCTCTTTCTAATTAAATTTACTGGGTCATTAAATGATATTAATTGGCAATTTATTCATGACATAAAATGTAAATATTGTCCAAATGCATATTACTGTAAATTATGTAAGTGCAATAAATCAGACAGAGTATAGAGATGATATTTCCTACATCTGCGTCTTTATTGTCCTTAGCATTGTTTAAATACATATATATATATATATATATATATTTACATTTATATACAATATACATATACATATAAATGAAATAAAATTAAGTGTCACTTATATAACTCCAAAAGTCAGCAATTTTGAACCTAGTCTGAAAACTGAATGTTTTTAAGATTAAAAATTATGATTTTACATAAAAGTCCAATACATAAATTCAATTCAATTATATATATGTGTGTTTACGCGCACATAAATTTGTGTGCGTATATGTACTCATAAAAAAATCACTGTAAATAATGTTTTAAACTTAATAAATCTTTATGTTAGAATTTATAATGTAGTATATGTTCTAATATAAAATAACAACTAAAGCTTAACTTTAATTTTAAAAGGAAATCCAATGGTTTGTAATATTTTGCAATAAAGTCCACTTATGTTTATAAAGAATTTTTAAAGAAAAACTTTAAACAGAAGTATGAAAAAAACCAAACAATTGAATTTGAAATATTGAACACAAAGCATACATATACACATAAATAAATCACATATGTTATCTATTTGAATCAATAATAGAAATATTTCATTAATTAAGACTTAAATTTTAATCAAAAAGAGTTTTTTTTAAAATAACAAACTTGAAACAACAACGAAATAGATAGGACAAATCAGACACATATGTATATGTTGCTAAGGTTTCAGATCTAAACAATTAAGCAATATGAGAAATAATTAAATATAGGATCGTATTTATAATATAGATCTAATAATGACAACTTGAATTGTCAAAATAATCAAAATATATCTTAGAACAGGTTCAAACTAAAATAACATGGTGAACATATATAATTAATTAAGATGGAGAAAAAGGGATCTAATCTATTTTGATCAAATTAACAAATACACAAATGAGATGAAATAACAGATGTATCTAAATTACATAAACAAGTTGACTGATGAATATATATAAAATTAGAATAATCACCTTAAGATGTTGCCAAGAAAACACACCTTGAATGATGAATCAAAGGCTCTTAGATTCCACAAATCAATCTCCGAATTTTGCAAAAATTAAACGAGTAGAACCACCTTTTGTTATTAATCGTATTTGATAATTTATTTTGGAAATATAGAGGTTAAAAAGCCATGAAAATTCAAAATTTTCTAATAGAAGAGCAAGAGGGATGATAAGGACAGACAAAAATGAACCACATAAGAAAATAGAGGTAGATATGTTTTAAAGGAATGATAAAAACCTTTCATATTCCTTCCTTAAAACTTTTGCACATTAATTCCTTTTTAAATGTTAATCAAACCCTCTCTCTCTTCTACATGCATGGCTGGCCATAGATGGTGCCACACTGGCCCTCAAAAATTTCCAAAATCTCATTAGCATCAATTCCATAATCCAATTCAAATGTGCGCGCGTCTATAATTTATTTCAAAAATACTAATAAATTTAATTTATTTAAAGCCTAAATTAAATAAATTAAATTGTTTTTGGAAATCTGAAAATACATGCACAATTCAAATTTTGTTAAAATTCAAACATCGTAAATCCTAGTTTCAGGTATACCACTTGAAATGCTATAAAAAATAATGATTTTTGAAAGAAAAATCAAGATTTTTAATGAACTATCGATCGAGAAAATCGAAGTTGAATGATATTGGGATTTTTGCCGAATTTTGGTGATCGTCAGCATAAGGGGTGGATGTCTCGAAGTGGTTTTCAGGAGGTACGTATGCTGGCTAAGAATAATATAATTACTTAAAGAATAATACTTAGTTAATTACTTAAAAAATAATTACTTTATTTATTACTTAATATTGAAGATTAATTAAATAAATAATTAAGGTTTTTAGGTTAGTCATGGGACCGGTGTGAGATCTTAAAAAACTGTTATTTTAACAAAGAAAGGAAAAGAAACCCGCAATGCTTTTGGAAAATGAAACTACCATAAGGCCTCCCTGCACACACACAATGCAAATGCAGAATTGGAGGAGATTTCTTCTTATGATAGTCATATATGCTTGATACGCAAAATCCTTCTGGAAAAGGATGGTACCATGGTATGAAGCCCAAATATTTAACCATGTGGTTGCTACAAATTTTTTACTTTGTGGTTGTTACTTTGTGGTTGAGGATCCTCGAATAAAGGTCGCCAACGACCGGAGGATGGCATACTCGTATAGTAGTTACCTAGTTACTAAGGTAACCCGGCCTTGTGTTGGCAGTGATCCGGTTAGGTTCTTGGGGCATCCCTCCAGAGGCGTACCCATGTGGTAATAGGAAGTTCCTTAGCCTGACGGGACGTACCCATGTGGCAATTGGAAGTTCCTTAGCCTGACCATTTGTTGTAAATCTAAAAAAACAATACGCGCCCTGTATGGTTTTAGTTGTATAAGCTGCCATGGAATGTGGCGGTAACTTGCTATTGAACATGGTAGTTATATTAGGCATAAGTACGAAATGTCTATGCTGGCTAAGATCAATATTATACTTTCGAAATGCTTTCTGCACTATGCACTAATAATAATAAGGCTGAAAGCTACTGAATCAACATCTGCTAGCTGATTATCTGAAAATCTAATTCTAGACCGTCCGTGTGGAAAATTGTGGGCATCCAGAGTTTAGAAAGGGAACAATAAACTCCAGGTCAGTCATGAGATTGGTGTGAGCAAACAAAAACAGTTTATCTTTAAAACAAGCAACAAAAGAAGTAAAACATATCCGTAATGCTTTTTGGAAAATGAAACTACCATAAGGTCTCCCACCGCACACGCAATGCAAACGCAGAATTGGAGGAGATTTCTCCTTATGATAGTCAAACATGCTTGATACGCGAAAAACCATTTTGATATTATTATTAGTGCATAGTGCTGAAAACCTTTCGAAAGTATAATATTAATCTTAGCCAGCATACCACATTTCGTCGTATGCCTACTATAACTACCATGTTCAATAGTAGGTCACCGCCACATTTCAAGGCAGGTTATATAACTAAAACCGTACATGACGCGTATTGTTTCTTTGAATTTCCAACAAACGGTCAGGCTAAGGAACTTCTTATTGCCACATAGGTACGCCTCTGGAGGGACGCCCCGAGAACCGACCCGGATCTTGTAACGCCCCACCTTTATGCCCACTTTAGCCAAGGACACTACGAGGTAATGCCGTCAACTAGCATGGAGAATAAGGCTGTTGAGGAGCGACCATCCGTGTGATGTGAAGTCAAGCAGAAGCACCTGTAACATCTAAGTAGTTAGCCAAAAGTCAGGGTGATAATCCCAGATGTGAAGTCAAGTAATAGCACCTGCAACATCTTGGTCCGAACCGAGTATTATTTAATAAGAAAATAGTAAATGGATCAGTCTAACTATAAATATCAGATAAAATGATATAGAATAAGAGATATGACAATAACATATGATAACCAGAAAGCCATACTGCGATAAGTATGCAATTGAAAATCAACTAGGGATTAATCAATATCACAAGAATCTTCTCAAAGATCAAAAGGATTGTCATACTCTTTATTTTTTTTTATTCACCAAAACCATAAATAGTGACAACAATATCAATGCCAATCACAAAAGTAAATGACACACAAATTCACCAATGCACAAATATTGATAAAACTTATCAATGTAAATCACGAAAATTGGTGAAACACAAATTCTAGAAATCATCAATGGAAATCCAGAAATCACAAAAGGGGGAGGCCTATCACAAAACGGGAGCATGAAAACTCACTAACACGTGTATCACAAAATGGAACGCTATTCCATGGTTGCTAACCATTAATTTTGAGCCGAAGCTCCACAAAACAGCCCGAAGACCATGGGTCGCTACCCCACCAAATTGAGCCGAAGCTCCATAGAAACGAGGTTTAGTCTCCCTCGTAGACAAAGAGACATCGCATATTTGCTAGTCTAAATCACAAAAATGATCATCAACGATCATCAAGAAGTGTCAATTACAGTAAGCTAGTAAGTATATAAACTTAGCTTCATGTCCCATAACAACTAGCTTAACTTAAATATTTACGAACAAATTGTAGATCTCCACTCGAAAATTGTCACAAGAGATTCAATCGAACAAGTCCAAGAATTAACCGGCTAAGTAAACGCAAGCGTTTCATACCACTTGTTTTACTAAGCCGTTTAATTAGATTTCTCGTACGAGCGAGGTAAAGGTTTATATATATACTAGTAGACTGGAAAACGGTTTAAGACACAAGCTTTGTAATAAAATAGGGTTGAAATCATTTTGATGAAAGATTTTTAATATTTACTACTAGTATTGAAACCTTTATATTTTTAAAGCGACGAATCACAAAAATGATTGTAGAAACAATAAATCACAAAAATTCACATTCGAAGACGTGAATAAAATCCAAAGAATTTGATTCCAAATCCATCAAAGTGGAAATACTCTTGCGACTTAACAGCCACGACTTACGACTTAACACAATACAACATAGGAAATCAGTGGCTCAACTCATGCGATTCCACGGAATACAACATAAGGGATCAACGACCTAGCATGCGGCCTAACTGATGCAAGCCGAGCGACCTAAGAAATGGGCGACATAAGATGAAAGCGACCTAAGGAGCTAGAGGCTTAAGGAGTAGCATGCGGCCTAACATGGCGCGACCTAAGGAGCTAGCGGCTTAAGGAGTAGCATGCGGCCTAAGTGCTGCGACCTAAGGGGTGAGAGTAAGCCGAGCGACCTAAGTGGTGCGAGTAAGCCGAGCGACCTAAGGGATGCGACCTAAGTGGTGCGAGCAGGCCGAACGACCTAAGGGATGCAAGCAAGCCGAGCGACTTAAGGAATGAGCGACCTAACTAGTTGCAACTTAACAGACCGAGTCATTAGCGAGGTGAGCGACCTAAGGAGTGCAAGCAGGCCGCGCGACTTAAGGAGGTGAGGCTGAGCGACCTAAGTGGTTGCGAGCTAGCCGAGCGACCTAATGAATGGGCGACCTATATGCAGGTGCGACTTAATGGCCGAGCGACTTAACATATGGCCGAGCGACTTAACACATGGCTGAGCGACTTAAGTAATGGAACGACCTAACACATGGCACGACCTAAGCATGGAGCGACCTATGTTGGTGCGACCTATATGCAGGCCGAGTGACTTAAATGTGCAGGCCGAGCGACCTAGGGGATAGAAGTGCAAAACTCCCTCAATTTGCAACCGGTCGAGCACGGACGCTAGGGGATTACGCCTATCGGCTACCCGGTCCTATTGGCTCCTCGATGCATCACCAAAAACGTGTTCAAACATCGAAGTTAAGATTTTTAAAGATTTGAACCCAAAACATTAAAAATTGGGATTTTCACCAATTCAATCCAAACCAAAAGCAAATGCACATGAATAAGTGTTAGGAATTCATACCCAACAATCAAAGATAGTTATAGACAAAGATGTGAGATAAAAATCTTACCTTTTCACAAAATCAATGAAGGAGAAGCATAAAAGAAAAGGAAGAATCAACCACACTTCAATCTCAACACAAGAAGCTTGAATCAATGGCTTCTCTTTGGATTTGGAGTTAGATGTTGGATTTGCAAATGAACTAGGGCTTGGAGTTTAAATTTCCCATTCCTGTCTCCATTTTTGATGAAGCTTGAGTGTTAGGAAATGAAAGTGAAGTAATGAAGGGAAGAGGGGGTTGAGCTAGAGTTAATAGTTTAGGCTAATGGGCTAAACCAAACCCAAAGCCCAAAGTGAAAAAGTAGCAAAATTCCACTAACTTCAAACATATCAAAGTTTATACTCAAAAAGATCGAAAATGGCATTTTGGACCCAATGGAAGTGGTCCCAAGTCCTAATTCGATCATATGCAAAAAGTAACTTTTCGGACTAAAATCCGACTGACGATAAAATATTTAAATAAAATATTAAAATATTCAATCGTAAAATATGCTGGTTGTTACAGACTCCCCTCCTTAAAGGAATTGCGTCCACGCAATATTTAAGAAGAAAATATAAGGTTACAACCATGAAAGCATATCAAAACAAAAGAAATTTGAAATAAGAAATTCACCTCATAGAGCACGGGAAAGTAAGTCCGGATGTGTTCGCTCGATGAACTCTCTAGATTCCCATGAGCAATCCTTAGGATTTGAGGACCATTGAACTTTAACAAGCGGAACATCTTTATTTCGAAGGCATTTGACCTCCGAAGCAATAATACAAATAGGATGTTTCTCATAAGTTAAATTAGGCGAAACTTCAATTTCTTCCACAACACTGGGCTCAAGAATAGAATCAGAATCTCGAAGGCATTTCCGTAATTGAGAAACGTGAAACACGCCATGAATAGCAGAAAACTGAGCCGGTAATAAAAGGCGATAAGCCACGGAACCAATACGTTCGGTGATAGGAAATGGCCCAATATATCGAGGCGCTAATTTTCCCGATCGACTGAAACATACAACACCCTTCATAGGTGAAACACGAATAAACACAAGATCTCCCATAGAAAATTCTAATTTCCTTCTTCGGTTATCGGCATAGGATTTTTTTCTACTCTGGGCTTCTTTCATCCTATGACGAATAAGGTCAATCTTCTCTGTGGAATCACGAATAAAATCTGGAACTAAAACCAGCTTCTCACCGGCCTCAAGCCAACAAGAAGTGTATGATCGATTTCACCTTAGAGGGGGGGTGAATACGGTGATAGTGTAAATTATAAAAATTGGTTGCGGAAGCTTATAAAATAATTTCAACACAGATCACAGAACAATAGCAGCACAGATAATAGCAGAATAATAAATGCAGAAATAGAACGACACAGAATTTACCCAGCTTCGGCAAAAACCTGCCTACGTGCTGCCCCCAAGGTTTCTACTAGAAATTAGATAGTCCCTCGCTTACACACGTAAACTCGCGACACCCGCTATCGACTAAATCTAACTCTACGCTCAAAACTCTGCCACAACTCAGCCACTGAGTTGCGAATTCTCAAGCTACGCCACATAGCTTGTCCCCTAGTCACACGACTAGAAAAATAAAACGGTTTAAAAAGAAAATACAATTAAAAAACATTTTAAAACAAAATAACCCTATTTAAAATATACTAAAGCCCTTTTAAAATAAAATAGGCTGGCTCCCTTTGTAATTCGACCCATCTCTTTTATTTGCTCCGTTCGTTTTCGTTTATGTGGTGGCCGTTCCTCTTTCCAACTCAATTAGGGCTTCTGCGAATTTGGGGCTTTTTCTCCTTGCGCTCTTTGTTTCAAATTAGGGTTGTGAAATAAGCAGCCGATAGTTGCTCGATCGTATGATTGATTTTGGCTTCTCTCTATGTCGATCGATTATTTTTCTGAGTTGCTCACTGCTGCTTGATCGAGTTCGACGTTTGCTTTGGTATGTATTTTCCTTTTTGTGCTTTTATGATTCTCGTACTTGAACTCAATGCTTTGTCGATGATGATTTGTGGGTTTTTATATAGGTTGAATTCCTATATTTGCGTTCGTATAAAATTGTTTGAATCTGTCATTTTCGTTTGATCGGCCGTTTGATTATGTATTGATGCTTGAGATTTCTTTGACTTCTTCAATTCATATAATGTTGTTGCGTGATATTCACGGTGTTGATTTGTGACTTGGTCAAATTACTTGGTCGCTACGGTTTAATTGTTAACTGACTTCGGTCTTGATTTGTTCAACTTGAAATTCATTTGTGAATTCATGTGCTTGTTCATTAGCTCTCGATTTTGCACTGCAGTTGTCTTCGATGTGATTTTATACATCTGATGGCATTTAATTTTGCAAGGTTGCATATCCATATAAACTTGATGTTGTCAATGAGAGTTGTTGGATTGATGTTCTTCATGTTGTTTACTGCATATGGCTTCTCTTCACTTGATCCGTCCATTCAAGTCTGCACTATGTCTTGTTTGATTTTGATGGTTGTTGCTGTGTATAACATTGTTGTAGTTTACTTTCCATGAGTCACTTGTGCTCGGGCTCACTGTACATTGAAGCATTCTGGTTTGATTTGCTACTTGTCTCGGCCTATAGTGTTTACTTGAGTGTTGCTGAGTTTCATCATGATTTGCATTTTGATGCTCTTTGAGTTGCAGTGCTTCATTTTTAGTGACTTGTGCATTTGTCTTTGCACTTGCATACTGCTGCTTGTTGCAGTTTGGTTACTTGTGTACATACTTTGTCGAATTCATTTGAGTAGTTTGGTTATTTGATTTTTACTGTCCACATGTCACTGGTCTTGATCAATGCTCGGCCATGTTGCATATTGGACATGTTTGGTTCACCTGTTTACTGTTAGTCGAGTCTTGTTGACATGCCTGCATATCCATGTCTACTTCATATTGCTTTGTTCTGACCAGTTCATTGATACTCCTTTCTTGATGCTGCACTGTCCACTGTTGCACACGATCATATTGACTTGAGCTTCTGGCTTCGCTTCTTTATGGTCTGATCATTTGTATACAATCATGTGTGTTTGGTCTGTAGTTCATGTTGCCTTGACTTTGGTTTGTACTGTTGCACTTCTTGACATTGAGACCTGTAGTCTTCATTTGTGCTCTCTGTTTTGGGTAACTTCCCATGTGTACATGTCTCTTCCCTGTATTTTCATTCATGTTGGTTTAGTTGTGAGTAATTCTGTTCTTTAGTTGGCTACACTGGTCTGGTTCTCGGTCTATTGCATTTGACTTCTCTTTGGTCATGGCTGATCTGTTGTTCAGTTTGCATCATGCTTTTGTGCATTTGGATTTTTGGTCGACCCTATGAATTATGTATCTTGACCATTTCATTTGATTTATCACCTGAGTTGAATCCAGTTTTAAAACTCGGGTTTGACCTTGTGCTGAGAATTGTGACTTTTATGTTATTGCACATGAGTTGAACCCGGATTTTCATTTGGGTTTGACCTGTGCTCACCTGTCCCTGTAAATCAATCAAGTGTATATCGGTGTGCACGGCCTTGTGGCATGTACAGTGATACACTGTGCATGTCACACTGGTCGTGTGTGATGAATTCAAATGTAAATTATGACGAACAACCCAAATAACTGAGGCAAACAATATTTTCGAAAACCATATTTTATTTTATATTGCAAAAATATTTCTTTTTCAATTTTACTGCGTTAGTGAATATTTTTGCAGATTGCTCAGATGCTGGATTCAAACTGGAATGCAGTTGAAGATAGAAATATGAGTGTGAGTGATATGTTGTGAGGTTCTGAATGTAAATTGAATCTGTATAGTTATAGTGAGAGCTTGAAATTGTACTGTTCAAAATTGTAATAAATATTTGTTTGAATAAAATATTCGTTTGAATTCAAAATCTGTGTTATTTATTTTATTCAGAAAATATTTATTTAATCTGTGAAAATAAAATAGTATATTAACAAACACATTTAAACGAATGTATATATGTTTATTATCATCAAACAAAAATCATATAAGCGCATATTCAACAATCTCCCCCTTTTGATGATAACAAACATATATTTAAGATTTTGAATATATTAAATGTGTTTGATCATTGATATGCTCTAATTGCTCCCCCTATTTAAATGCTTCCTCTCTACACAAAGCTCCCCCTACATATATGCATACAAATAAAATATGCAAATGAGCCTAGATGCAAAATGGAAAATTATTTGACCTTTGCTTGATTTTATTTGACAAAATCTTAACTTTTCTCTCCCCCTTTTGTTATCAGCAAAAGAATAATAGTGTTAGAGAAAATAGAGATAAAGTGATCGATATTAATCCAACTTTAAAACTCAATTGAATATAAATATTAAATTTCAATAAAAAATCAAACAAAAATCATAAATATTTTGTTATGCGTATATTCCACTTTTATAATGATTGGAATTATGTCATCATATAATACCATACAGTTTTGTCTATTTGCAGTATATTTATATCAGAAATTTGAATATCTACTAACCATGCATAACCGTTAGGACTTTTAAATGAGATTAGTAGTATTCCAATTTTATTTTTAAAAAAATGAATTCAAGTATCTTCTGACCACGCATAACCGTGAGGACTTTTAAATGGGATTAGAATCAACTTGTTTATTTTAAAAATCAACTTTTGATATGCGTTCCATACATGCATAACCGTGAGGACTTTTAAATGAGCATGGAAGCACATAACAAATTCCAAGTAATTCACCCATGCATAACCGTGAGGACTTTTAAATGAGAGTGAATACTTTGGTATTTATTATTATTATTATTATTATTATTATTATTATTATTATTATTACTTTTTTTTTTAAATGTGAAAAACGAAAAACGAACGATTCCTGTTTAAAGTACCACATATTGACAAACTATATAGAATTTTGATGAGTGATGGTCGTTAGAAATATGATAGATATAGAGATGGTCATGGAATTTTTACCAACAAACAGTTTTATAACTCTTGTTTAAATTTCTAAAGAAATTTATTAATTATACCGTCTCGAGTCATAATATTTGATCAATATTGACACTCATCACTTTTTCAATCACTATTTTTCTTTTCGATAAACATTAGGGAGTCAGATTAGTCAAAATAGTCATTTAAAATCAAATTCAAAAATAATTATGAAATTTTTTTCAAAAATGACTAATCTGAAACTATGGTCAAAAATGATTTTCTCCAGGGAGTTTTAAAAGAAAATTTTCTGCTATTTGAAAATTATTTGAAATGAAGAATATGCAGATATTTTCTTTGAAAAACGATGCAGTTACTAAATGTCTCAAAAATCACATTCAACTAGTAATTTTTCTATCAACTAGATTACCAGTGTAATCTGCATCTGAATTTCTTTTTCACTCAAAATCATCATTAATTGAATTTGATTGACCAAACCATGAAGTGTGCTCCAAAAATTTCAAACTCAATTTTAACAACAATTTAAATGACATTCTTTGAATTTGATGTGAAGCCGTGTTAATAATCAAAAACCGTGAATATAGAGTTAGCCGTATTATAACCAATTTGTATTATCCTACAAAACACTATTTTTAATCCAAACTGATATATATGAAGTAATTCAAAGAATCTAGTGATTATTATAGTGTTTTTGGCATAAGAATATACTTGGCCAACTATGTTGAATAAGTTAGAGTCAAAATCATCATCTTTTCATCATCTCAATATTGGCTGATTTTAATTCAGAATATGGTGCTGATTATCACATTTAATATATCGCTCAAATTAATATACCTTTACCTGTTTTACCTTTACGATATTTTTCATGGTTGTCTATTGTGATTTTGTCACCTTTGAACTAGGCTAAGGAACTTTGTTTTGTCGCCCGTTGTGTTTCTGGAATAGCCAAAAAACCAGGGAACACTATTGTTGTTCCTTAGCCTCCCACCACACCTACACGATAAAAGATTTATGTGACCTATTTGTTTTTATAGGTCCATGATTGTTAGTGGCAGAATATTTTGAAAAATAATTTTGTGTAGACCCAAAACTATTTATAATTGTTCCCTTCGGCACCCAAATTTGTTTAACTTTGAGAGATCTAATATTTGTGCCTTTTGGAACTCAAATCGGTATAGTTTTCACATGTTTGGGTCTATACCAACAATTATTGTGATTTTGTCCATATTTTCTACAAATTGTGCACATAGAATTAACTTGATTAATATTGCTTTCAACAATTTTCGAACTATTATATCCAAGTCCTTGTCTAACCGAATTAACCGTTTGCTTTCCTAATAGCATATTCAACGATTTTTCACTTTTGGAAAATTTATCTAAAGTAGTAGACAGCTGTTGGACTTGTGATTTGAGAGATTCATTTTCGTTTAACAATTGTGTGCACTTTTTAATAGAATTCTCTCTCCTAGTATTTTCATTCTCCTTTAAAATCAGAATTTCATTTTCAAGTGATTTTATATTGATTTCTGATTTTTTTTAATTTCCTCTTCGAATGTTGGACACTTATCACACTTAGGGATTCTACGTTGATAGTTCTTAACCAATTGATCGAGTTGTTCATTGCATTCTATCAAAGTATCCTTTTGAGATTCAAGTTTGGCGTATTTTTCCCTAAGTCGTTCAAAACAGCCATTTACTTCGTGGAAATAAATAAGTAATTCAGAGTGAGTAAGTTTTGAAACCTCGCTTGGCTCGTCATCGTCTCTATCGGTTATATTCCCATGAAGGCACATATCTGCTTTCTCACTCTCACTGCTATTGCTTTTATTCCACGTGGTTGTAAAACATCTTCGTTTTGATTTCTTTTCTTTGTCGAGTTGAAATCGGGGATAATTGGGCTTGATATCACCGGGTTTGTTGCAAATGATCCCGTGTTCTTCCGAGTTGTCCAGTGCTTTGATTATTCTGCTTTTTAATTTTTTATTTAGAGCTGGATTTCCGTATTTGTGATTCCACCTTTTTAATTTCTTCATTATTAATGCTAGCTCGGCTGCTCCATCATCATCATCCTCATCACAACTGCTATTTACCAATCCTGTCAAGCACATTTCTTTAACCGAGTCAGTTGTGGAGGACTTGTCATTGCTGTTGACTTTTGCACCATATATTGCATCGAAAGTATTCCAGATTTCATGTGCATTTTCACAATGAGAAATGAAATGAAATTATCTTGATTAATATGGGAATATAATATATGCATAGCAAGAGCATTAATCGAGATAATTTTCTTATCTGTTATGTCACACCCATTTTCAATAATATCCCAACATTTAATATTAACAGATTTTAAATAAAATTCCATTTTCAATTTCCAATTCAAAAAATCTGTTCCATCGAAAATAGAAGGAATAATATTGGAACGACCCTCAAAATTATCATTAAAAGAAGCCATTTTAAAAATTCAAATTTTTAAAACAAAAACCGATTTTTGAAACACGATTTTTTTTAAAACAAAACAAAAAAAAATTGATTTTTGAAACACGAAGTTTTAAAACAAAAATTGGTTTTTGTAAAATCAAATTTTTGAAACAAAAACGGCTTTTGAACCTGCTTTGATACCACTTGTAGGATCGATTTCACCCTAGAGGGGGGGTGAATAGGGTGATAGTGTAAATTATAAAAATTGATTGCGGAAGCTTATAAAATAATTTCAACACAGATCACAGAACAATAGCAGCACAGATAATAGCAGAATAATAAATGCAGAAATAGAACGACACAGAATTTACCCAGCTTTGGCAAAAACTGCCTACGTGCTGCCCCCATGGTTTCTACTAAAAATTAGATAGTCCCTCGCTTACACACGTAAACTCGCGACACCCGCTATCGACTAAATCTAACTCTACGCTCAAAACCCTGCCACAACTCAGCCACTGAGTTGCGAATTCTCAAGCTACGCCACGTAGCTTGTCCCCTAGTCACACGACTAGAAAAATAAAACGGTTTAAAAAGAAAATACAGTTAAAAAACAATTTGAAACAATGTAACCCTATTTAAAAATATACTAAAGCCCTTTTAAAATAAAATAGGCCGGATCCCTTTGTAATTCGACCCCTCTCTTTTATTTGCTCCGTTCGTTTTCGTTTATGCAATGGTGGACGTTCCTCTTTCCAACTCAATTAGGGCTTCTGCGAATTTGGGGCTTTTGCTCCTTGCGCTCTTTGTTTCAAATTAGGGTTGTGAAATAAGTAGCCGATAGTAGCTCGATCGTATGATTGATTTTGGCTTCTCTCTATGTCGATCGATTATTTTTCTGAGTTGCTCACTACTGCTTGATCGAGTTTGACGTTTGCTTCGGTATGTATTTTCCTTTTTGTGCTCTTAAGATTCTCGTACTTGAACTCAATGCTTTGCCGATGATGATTTGTGGGTTTTTATATAGGTCGAATTCCTATATTTGCGTTCGTATAAAATTGTTTGAATCTGCCATTTTCGTTTGATCGGCCATTTGATTATGTATTGATGCTTGAGATTTCTTTGACTTCTTCAATTCATATAATGTTGTTTCTTGATATTCACGGTGTTGATTTGTGACTTGGTCAAATTACTTGGTCGCTACGGTTTAATTGTTATCTGACGTCGGTCTTGATTTGTTCAACTTGAAATTCATTTGTGAATTCATGTGCTTGTTCATTAGCTCTCGATTTTGCACTGCAGTTGTCTTCGATGTGATTTTATACATCTGATGGCATTTAATTTTGCAGTATTGCATATCCATATAAACTTGATGTTGTCAATGAGAGTTGTTGGATTGATGTTCTTCATGTTGTTTACTGCATATGGCTTCTCTCACTTGATCCGTCCATTCAAGTCTGCACTATGTCTTGTTTGATTTTGATGGTTGTTGCTGTGTATAACATTGTTGTAGTTTCCTTTCCATGAGTCACTTGTGCTCGGGCTCACTGTACACTGAAGCATTCTAGTTTGATTTGCTACTTGTCTCGGCCTATAGTGTTTACTTGAGTGTTGCTGAGTTTCATCATGATTTGCATTTTGATGCTCTTTGAGTTGCAGTGCTTCATTTCTAGTGACTTGTGCATTTGTCTTTGCACTTGCATACTGCTGCTTGTTGCAGTTTGGTTACTTGTGTACATACTTTGTCGAATTCATTTGAGTAGTTTGGTTATTTGATTTTTACTGTCCACATGTCACTGGTCTTGATCAATGCTCGGCCATGTTGCATATTGGACATGTTTGGTTCACCTGTTTACTGTTAGTCGAGTCTTGTTGACATGCCTGCATATCCATGTCTACTTCATATTGCTTTGTTCTGACCAGTTCATTGATACTCCTTTCTTGATGCTGCACTGTTAACTGTTGCACACGATCATATTGACTTGAGCTTCTGGCTTCGCTTCTTTATGGTCTGATCATTTGTATACAATCATGTGTGTTTGGTCTGTAGTTCATGTTGCCCTGACTTTGGTTTGTACTGTTGCACTTCTTGACATTGAGACCTCTAGTCTTCGTTTGTGCTCTCTGTTTTGGGTAACTTCCCATGTGTACATGTCTCTTCCCTGTATCTTCATTCGTGTTGGTTTAGTTGTGAGTAATTCTGTTCTTTAGTTGGCTGCACTGGTCTGGTTCTTGGTCTATTGCATTTGACTTCTCTTTGGTCATGGCTAATCTGTTGTTCAGTTTGCATCATGCTTTTGTGCATTTGGATTTTTGGTCAACCCTATGAATTATGTATCTTGACCATTTCATTTGATTTATCACCTGAGTTGAATCCAGTTTTAAAACTCGGGTTTGACCTTGTGCTGAGAATTGTGACTTTTATGTTATTGCACGTGAGTTGAACCCGGCTTTTCATTTGGGTTTGACCTGTGCTCACATGTCCCTGTAAATCAATCAAGTGTATACCGGTGTGCACGGCCTTGTGGCATGTACAGTGATACACTGTGCATGTCACACTGTTCGTGTGTGATGAATTCAAATGTAAATTATGACGAACAACCCAAATAACTGAGGCAAACAATATTTTCGAAAACCATATTTTATTTTATATTGCAAAAAATTTCTTTTTCAATTTTACTGCGTTAGTGAATATTTTTGCAGATTGCTCGGATGCTGGATTCAAACTGGAATGCAGTTGAAGATAGAAATATGAGTGTGAGTGATATGTAGTGAGGTTCTAAATGTAAATTGAATTTGTATAGTTATAGTGAGAGCTTGAAATTGTATTGTTCAAAATTGTAATAAATATTTGTTTGTATAAAATATTCGTTTGAATTCAAAATCTGTGTTATTTATTTTGTTCAGCAAATATTTATTTAATCTGTGAAAATAAAATAGTATACTAACAAATACATTTAAAAGAATGTATATATGTTTATTATCATCAAACAAAAATCATATAAGCGCATATTCAACAAGAAGGAGATCGACATGGCCTTCCATAGAGTGCCTCAAAAGGTGCAATACCAATACTAGATTGGAAGCTATTATTATAGGAAAACTCAACAAGAGAAATATGATCTTCCCAACTACCACCAAAATCAAGAACACATGCGTGAAGAAGATCTTCAAGAGTTTGATTCACACGCTCAGTCTTTCAAGAGCTTGATTCACACGCTCAGTCTGTCCATCGGACTGAGGATGATAAGCGGTGCTAAAATTAAGCTTTGTTCCCAAAGCTTTTTGAAGACTCTTCCAAAATCCACTAGTAAACAATGGATCACAATCACTAACAATAGAAGAAGGAACTCCATGTAATTTTACAATTTCTTTAATAAAGAGTTTGGCCAAGAGAGGAACGGTTCGACTGGACCGAACGGGAATAAAATGGGCGGATTTAGTAAGTCTATCGACTATCACCCATAAGCTATCATGACCCGAATGAGAACGAGGAAGGCCGTCTATAAAATCCATGGAAATTTGGTCCCACTTCCAAATTGGAATTTCTAAAGGTTGCAATATCCCACCGGGCCTTTGATGCTCGGCCTTAATGAGTTGGCAAGTCATGCAACACTTAACAAAGTTAGCAATTTCAGATTTCATTCCCTCCCAATAATAAAGTCGCTTCATATCCGCGTACATTTTACTACTACCGGGATGAGAATCAATATCAAAGTCTACCAAATTTTCGAATGCCGCCATGAGAATCAATATCAAAGTCTTTCAAACCTTCAATATCAATTTTATCCCTAAAATTTTGGCCAAGAAGAGCTAATTCGGGATCTAGCATTTGAGCTTCAAGAATGCGGTCTAAAAGAGAAGGATGAACCTCAAGGCTACATAAAACAAGAGATGAACATAAATCGAAAACACGATCTCGAATTTCACAGGTGGATAAAATTCCGAGATCATTCCATTCGGATATCATCATAGAAACAATCGCTTGTTTCTTGCGACTAAGTGCATCGACAACATGATTTCCCTTTCCGAGAGTATAAAGAATATCAAGATCATAAGATGCAAAAAATTCGAGCCAACGTTGTTGACGCAAATTAAGTTACTTTTGAGAAAATATATACTTCAAAGATTTATGATCGGTGTAAAGAATAAACTTCTCTCCCAAAAGATAATGACGCCAAATTCGAAGGGCGAAAACAATAGCCGCAAGCTCTAAATCATGAGTGACATATCCAGTCTCGGCTGGCTTTAATTGCCTAGAAGCATAAGCAATAACACGTTCTCTTTGCATAAGAACGGCACCCAAACCAATGCGACTAGCATCGGTATAAATAATAAAATCTTGATTCCCCTCGGGAATAACAAGAATAGGAGCACCAGAAAGGAGTTCTTTTAATTTTTGAAAAGAATTTTCACATTTGTCCGACCAAATGTGTTTAACACCTTTCTTTGTTAAGCTAGTAAGAGGCATGACTATTTTTGAAAAGTCTTTTATAAAATGACGGTAATAGCCCGCCAATCAAAGGAAGCTATGGATTTCTGTCACACTCTCCGGTCTCTTCCAATTTTGAATCGCTTCAATCTTTGAAGGATCCACGGAAATTCCAGATTCGAAAATAATATGACCGAGAAACTTCACACGAGATTGCCAAAAGTGGCATTTAGAAAATTTTGCTTTCAATTGATTACTCCTAAGAGTTTCCAACACAATCCGAAGATGCTTTTCATGCTCCTCCTCAGTTTTTGAATACACAAGAATATCATCAATGAAGATGAGAACGAATCGGTCGAGAAAACCTTTGAAAACTCGGTTCATAAGGTCAACGAAATAAGCCGGAGCATTCGTTAAACCAAATGGCATAACATGCCATTCATAAGATCCATAACGAGTACGGAACGATGTCAAAGGAATGTTATCCTCTGCAATACGAAGCTGATGAAAACCTGTTGCTAAGTCCAATTGTGAAAAGACTCTAGCACCACTAAGTTGATCAAATAAATCATCAATCCAAGGTAAAGGATATTTATTCTTAATAGTAAGATCATTAAGCTTGCGGTAGTCAACGCAAAGCCTAAGTGTACCATCAGATTTCTTCACCAAAATAGCCGAAGCTCCCCAAGGAGAGGAACTAGAGCGAATAAATTGCTTCGTCTCCAATTCGGATAATTGTTTGCGCATATCCTCATTTTCTTTATTGGACGTGCAATAAGGAGGACGAGTTGTAGGTTGAGCTCCAGGGATGAGATTAATTTTTGAACTCAATTGCTCGCTTAGGTGGTAATCCTAAAACGGGCTCAAATATGTCGAAAAATTCACGAACAACGTGAATAAGAGAAATAATATCTTCCTCATCATCATTATCGTTATCATGAGGATTTAAAAAATATAAAGATGCAACCAAGCTGGAATCCGAATCTTTAAGATCAATAGAAATCTGCTTAATAGATTGAGAATGTCGAAGATGAACAGTCCGCTCAAGACATAGGATTTGAGCTTCATAGCGGTTAAGCCAATCCATCCCCATAATCATTCCAAAGCCTAAATAGCGCATAACATGCAAATCGGTTCGGAAAGAAAAATCACACAAAATAATCTCAACATCTTTGCATAATAAACTGATTGTTGCGGATCCACTAACCGGATTCGCAATTCTCAAAGAAGTCATTAAACACAAAACATCCAAAGAAAAAGTATCAACAAGTTCTTTTGAAATAAAAGAGTGGGATACACCCGTATCAAAAAGAACTCGAATAGGATGATCACGAAATAAAATAATGCCATCAAGGATAGACTGAGAAATACCTTGACCACGAGATGTGTTGCCAGGGGCTTGAGCAACATTAAGCTTTCCCTCCTTCTTGCCTTGAAGTTTGGGACAAGAAGACAAATAATGATCCGGGCTTTTGCAATAGCGACAAACACGAGGCTTTGAACACTTGTTCGCATAATGGTCCTTAGAACCATAATTGTAGCATTTCCCACCAATAGAGGTAGAAGTCTTTGCCACCGAAGTTGCTTGCTTCCCTTTCTTATTGGGATAAGGACCTTTGAACTTATTAGGCCTTTTCTTGTTGTTGAAGTTTGGTTTGGCACCCATAACTTCAACATCGCTCTCCCTATCTGCCTCTTCAAGACGAAGAGCGATATCAATGAGTTGATCAAAAGAAACTTCTAACTTTAGAAGTAATGGCTTCTTGAGATTTTTATTCAGGCCATAGACAAATTTTTGGTTCTTCTTAGAAAGTGACTCGAAGGATGCGACATAATCTGCCACAGAGGATTTACCTTGAACAAGGTCTATAAAACGACGAGCCAATGTCACCTTCTCAGCTTCTGGCACAAATTTTAATTCGAAGCATTCCCGGAATTTCTCCCAAGTAAGATCCGCTTCAACTTTTTCAGAAATAAGATACTCATACCAATCTAATTCTCTTCCTTGGAGCATACTAGAGGCCACCTGAACATGGTGAAGATCAATAAGATTCATGCGAGAAAAGATTCGATCGCATGTTCTTAGCTAAGCCTGGACTTCAATAATAGTTTCAGATCCTTTGAATGGCTTCCCACCCAAATTGGTATAATCATTGCATAAACGTGCAAATCCAGACTTAGGGTGAGTAAACTCCGGATTAGATCCAGCTGCTTGAGCATTCTTCACTAGATCAAGAAGCTGCTGGGCAGACATAAATACTCCATCTTGGGGAGTAGCACTAGATTGACCGGCACTGGGACAGCCTGGTCTAACCATTTCTCTTCCTTTAGAAAGAAAGAAAGAAGAAGGAAAAGGTTATTCACCAAATGAATATCAAGCAATCTTGATAGATAAACAAAGAATCATAAAGAAAATAGGATGAATCGGTACGAAGACTCGAATTAAATCCTAAAGCACGACTCCTAAGATGGACTTAGGATGATGATCCTTGCTAGATTATTCTATATTGTTCCGAAGTTTGGCTTTGATACCAAGCTGTGACGCCCCACCTCTATACCCACTCTAGCCAAGGACACTACGGGGTAATGCCTTCAACTAGCTCGGAGAATAAGGCTGTTGAGGAGTGACCATCCGTGTAATTGCTTTGTGCGAGCACCGATATGTCAGATAGTACAACATGCATTTGGTTTCAGGAGGAAATATGACATACCGATACAAACTCAAAGCTACTACACAGTGGCTATATATATTCTTCGGAACAAATATAGAAATAAACATAACACAAATCAGTCACAGACATCCATATCACAAAGGCGGAAATAGATATGAATATAACACTTAAAAGTGTGTATCAGAGTAGTGGTCACACAAGATCCACAATATCACAAAAGAATAGCTACAAGTGCTAGACAAAAGAATATGGATACGTCAATGAGTCTATATCTCAAATGTATACAACAAAAACTACCGATCTAAGTAGTTAGCCAAAACTCAGGGTGATAATCCCAGATGTGAAGTCAAGCAGAAGCACTTGTAACATCTCGGTCTGACCTGCGTATTATTTAGTAATAAAATAATAAACGGATCAGTCTAACTATAAATATCAGATAAAATGATATAGAATAGGAGATATGACAAAAATATATGATAACTAGAAAGCCATACTGCGATAAGTATGCAATTGAAAATCAACTAGGGATTAATCAATATCACAAGAATCTTCTCAAAGATCAAAAGGAATGTCATAATCTTTATTATTTTTTATTCACCAAAACCATAAATATTGACAACAATATCAATGCCAATCACAAAAGTTAATGACACACAAATTCACCAATGCACAAATATTGATAAAACTTATCAATGTAAATCATGAAAATTGGTGACACACAAATTCTAGAAATCATCAATGGAAATCCAGAAATCACAAAAAGGGGGAGGCCTATCACAAAACGGGAGCATGAAAACTCATCAACACGTGTATCACAAAATGGAACGCTATTCCATGGTTGCTAACCATTAATTTTGAGCCGAAGCTCCAAAAAACGGCCCGAAGACCATGGGTCGCTACCCACCAAATTGAGCCGAGGCTCCACAGAAACGGGGTTTAGTCTCCCTCGTAGACAAAGAGACATCGCACATTTGCTAGCCTAAATCACAAAAATGATCATCAACGATCATCAAGAAGTGTCAATTACAGTAAGCTAGTAAATATATAAGCTTAGCTTCATGTCCCATAACTACTAGCTTAACTTAAATATTTACGAACAAATTATAGATCTCCACTCGAAAATTATCACAAGAGATTCAATCGAACAAGTCCAAGAATTAACCGGCTAAGTAAACGCAAGTGTTTCATACCACTTGTTTTACTAAGCAGTTTAATTAGATTTCTCGTATGAGTGAGGTAAAGGTTTATATATACTAGTAGATTGGAAAACGGTTTAAGAAATAAGCTTTGTAATAAAATAGGGTTGAAATCATTTTGATGAAAGAGTTTTGATATTTACTACTAGTATTGAAACCTGAAATAGACAGCAATAGTCATAACCATTTCAACTCAAATGTTACCCATGTTGACGTGACTAGCATGCCTAAACAAATGATAAAGTTAAGGACAAGGACTTAAGCATATAAACATATCGACCACTCCGGACTGACAACTTTCCTTATCAAAAACTATAAATCTGAATTTAACTCGATAAAAACAGACTACGACCTCGATATATATTATGAACTTCGGAGTTCAAAATTAAAAACTACCACTGGACACCTGCACTATACTTTATCTCATTAGTTGCACGGCTATAAATCCTTTGACACTTACACTCGAACGATAGCATAGTTCACACACTACACGGGGGAGTATTTTTGTTGCTAAGTCTAATGTCGATTGTTTTTCAAGTACAGTTCAAACAGGTATTTCGTCAAATTCAACACGCACTAAAGATGTCTAGGAAATCTAGTTCTGCCATGATCTCAGACAGACCCAGACCATCTTCTCAATAAGAAGTAGTTGGAACTTCAAATCTGTTGACTACTCCTGTAAAAAACATGCCGAGCCCCACGATCGTATCTGTCGACTTGGCACCAGATGCCTTGGATGTAGTGATCTTTTTGGATGATCCGATCGATTCCCAAGCCTCAAAGATTTATGAAAGCACGCTTCGCCGTATATGCTCAATACAGGGGATTCCTTTCGACGATGTGTTGGTTCCATCGGGATAGGATTGTGCTCACTTGCCACCAGTTGGATATACTGCCTGCAACAGATTTATGTGTTGGGTCGGTAGCGTGCCGCCATTCAACTCCTTTCTTCACGACCTGTTATAGTACATCAAGATCGCCCATCACAATTGCATCCAAACAGCCACACATTCATATACAACACTTGCATTCTCTTTATGAGTGTCCTTTTCAGGCTCCCGACTCCTGGCAATATCTGCTATATCTATCGCTTTAAGAGACGGTCAGATAGCCAATTTGTATTCCTCAAGCCGCATAGCAAGTGTCAAATCCTGACCGAGGCATGGAGTAGATTTGCCCAGTACAAGCAGGAGTGGTTCTATGTGTGTTGTCCTCTCGGCTTTGCGAGGAGATGGGTGGAAGGGAGTAAGTCTTTTTTCTGGATCAATACTCGTGTATGTCGGGAACTGCACCTTTTCTAACTCTTTCTCTATTTTTATAGGTATAAACCCACATCCCGAAGGCTTCGGATATTCTGAAGCTGTCGAAGCTATCCAATCTTTCCCCATGGAAGACCGGGACATCATATCTCTCATTTCAAATGAATCGCTCACGAAGTTTGGGCAGCTGGCGGAAGGTTGGCAAAAAAGCCTCCCTTAAGGCGTCATTATAACCAGACCTACTTCAGGCAAAGGAAAAAAGCACACTAGGTCTTCAGCACGTAATGCCCTGACGCACTAGAGGATGGGGAGATTAAAGAAGGTGAGACTCCCGAAGTACATGGTGAAAATGTTAGTGTAACGATCTCGATTTTTAATTAAATTTAAATTGATAATTAAAATAAATTTTTGAATAAAATTGTAAATTAATTTGAAATTTTCAAATTAAATAGGATATTTATTTATTTATTTGGACATTGATTTTAAAATTTAATTGGGGCTTTGAAATTGGATATTTAATATCTTATAAATAAAAAGTAACATCCCAAAACTTATCATTAGAATTAATAATATATTTTAAACTTTTAGAAGTTATAGTTTGAAATTAATTTTTTTAAAAAAGGTTAGCCTAAGTTAAATTCTTATATATAATTATTTGAAAGTTAAACTTTGTATAAGTATATAATTTGATTTCAAATATTATTTCTTAAGTTTTTTTTAAAAATTTATAAGAGTATAAAATATAATGTATGAATGCAAATTTAAAATAAGAAGTAAAAGTTTAAAATATGCATATCTCTTGAAAATGAATAAGATTTGAATAAAATATTAATAAAGGAATAATGTTCTTTCTTTCAAAATTATATATGAACTAAGTACAATTTGCTTAAATTTAATAAAAGGTTTAAAACACTTATCTTTTTATAAAATATGATTTGTATATACATTGAGCATATAGGGATATAAACATAAATGTATATGTACACATAAGTACTCAATTTAATAGGGTTTAAAATAAAATTATAAATGTTAAACATATACAAAAGGGATGGAGTAAAGAAATTAACATGTATTGAGATCTCATGATTACTTTTTACAAATGACATTCACTATGATTTCTTGAATAAAATAATAGAATTTAAAATTATAGAAAACTTTCCATCTCCCCATATTCAAATTTATATAGTCTTAGCAAATCTGAAAATATAGTAAAAAGGATTGAGCATGTCAAACTCCAACACCAAAGAAAAATTAGAAAAATCTGGAAAGAAAACAAAATCAATACTTCAATTGAAAAGAAAAAAAAAAGAATCTGAAGATCTTTCTTAAAGCATCAGCTGTAGTGTATGTTTACATCTCTCAGGTAACTTTTTAACTTTATAGTTTAATAAATTTATGATTTCAAAATCAGGTCTTTAACACAAACAAATTCAATTGCAGATTTATAAAAAAAAACACAGCTGCAGTTTTTTTTGGCCAGAGACAGTGCAAGGTTTCTAAAAATAATTTAAGGCAAGTAAATTTCTTTTTAAAAATTTGAATTTAAGTTGCAATCAGTAATGAAGCAAAGAATTTAAGCAACTTTGTTAAACAGTTGCAGGAGGAAATTAAGTTCAAAGATTAAACTTATTCCTGGATTTCAAGTAGCAGGAAGAAAAAAGGCTTCTTTATGTATAGCAAAAATTCAAACTGTAAGTAATTTAAAATTGTTTATTATTGATTAATTAAGTGAACAAATACAACCAAGAATAAGCAAAGATTTTTATTTACAAACTTTGCAGATCTAAGCTTCAAAAAGAATTAAAGAAAAAAAAGTACAGGCTTCATCCTCATTTTGAAAACTGTCAGGAAGTTTTTCTGTCTCCAGGCAAAAACTCTATATTTCTTCAACCTTCATGTGAGAAAAACCCTAACTAAATCTTTCTGCTTATCTTTTGTTGCTTGTGTGTCTGGAAATTGATTTTCCATTGGGAAATTTGTTGCTTGTGCATGAATCAGTGTGTATATATGTGTAAGTTTTATGCATATAGGCAGTATACCTCTGTTTACTTCATTCATAGCCTAAGAACAACATAAATAAATCTACACCTCTCCAAATTAACATTATTATGTGATGTTTTCTAAATGAAAAAGGATAGTGATGGAGTAATATGTATTTTAAAAAAAATTATGAGTGTTTAGTTGAATAATCATTTCAAAATTGATCAAATCAGTAATGATCCAAATAATCAGAAAATTCAAGTATTTTAATTTCCCTTTTTGATTACACAATTAGATTCGAATCACAAATCAATTATTTTTGATCATTATTTCAAGATTTTTAAGTGATAATTTGGCGAGTTATCTCGAATTTACTAAAGCTAGCATTTTCGTCAAATTACATCCAACAACGACAAGTTGGTGGTTGCGATCGATGGTGGAGGAGGCTAGTGTATAGGAGATTGTTAGAAAAATGCTCCTTTAAATTTTTGATCGCTATGGTGATCAAGCAAAATGATTTTAGGGTTATTTGACTATTTTGGGTTGAGGGTGGGATCGAGATGATTTCTTCATCATCGATGCATCGGGTCGCATCGGACCGGGGGAAATGCTGCGTCGGTGATCAACGAAGTTTAGGTCGGAGTCGCGAGGATTCTGGTGTCGTGATACGGCAGAGCGAGGCGCTTTTGGGTTGATCTGGAGTTCCAGTTTGGGTGTGCTGGAACTCGATTGCGAATTTGAGTTCAACTTTAAGATTTAGTGCTTGGGATCGATGAAGGAAGTCGTAGGTGACTTGTTGGCATCAGCGACGATGAACGGAATGATGGCGATCATCGGTGCATGTGCACGCATCCACATTTCGTGTTTGGGTAGTGATGTTTTAGAGAAGAAGATAATGGGCTCAGGTTCAAGCACGAGGAAGCAAGCATTCGACTCGAAGTTGAACTCGAGTAAGATTTTAACGTACCAGGTTAGCACTTAAATAAATTTGAGTTTGAAAATTTAAGTGTACGGGTCAGTTTTGTAAAAGACTCGAAGTAGACATGCTTTCGTCTCAGAGAGCATTCGAGTGAGTCTCGGTTTGCTGAAAGAAAACAGTTTTGACCTTAAAAAAATTCAAACCTTTAAACTTTTTTTTATCCATGTTTTCAAATGATGTTTTTTATTAAAGTTTGAATTAAGTAAAGATTTAAGTAAGATATTTTCAAGGTAATTAAATTTTAATTTATTTAAATTGGTTATTTTATGTTATAAAATTATTTAAATAATGTAATAAAAAAGGGTAATTGAGATAAAATGTTATTTAACTAATCCTAACCTTTAAAATAAATAATGTGATAATTTATTAAACAAGTTCTAAAGGTTAAGAAAAGTAATTAATTTATCTCTTGATTAATTAAATAATTAATGATTTTGTTATTATAATTGATTAAGATGCAATTAATTAATAAAAGTAATTAAGAGTTAATAAATTAACAATTAAGGGCTAATTACTTAATGCAATTAATTTAAGATTAATAAAGGATAATTAATTTAAAGATAAATTTATTGATGGAAGTAAATTAAAGATAATTACTTTGTGTAATTAAATAAAAGGTAATTACTTTGTGTAATTAAATAAAAGATAATTACTTTGTGTAATTAAATAAAAGTTAATTATTTAGTGAAATTAATAAAGGATAATTAATTAAGGGTTAATTAATTAATTAAAGATGATTAATTAAATGGTGAATTAAATAATTAAAGGTTAGTTATTTAATATTTAAAGGTCGTCGAATTAAAATCAAAGGTTAAATAATTTATTATTAATGGTTAATTAATAAATGATTAAAGAATAATTAATCAAAAATGATTTGTAATGTTAATTAACAAGGATTAGCAATTCGTAAGTAGTTAATCTGATTTGAATTAAACAGACAATTATCTGATCTTACTTACGAATGTTTGGATTTTATTGGATGATTGAATTGTTTGATACCCTGATATGTTCTGTTTTGATTTGAGTTGTGTTTGATATAATTTATTATCTGTGATATATATCCGTGATCTGTGAATAAAAGATAAGCGTTATAGTTTATACCGCTTATCAAATATAAGCGTTATGGTTTATACCGCTTATCAAATATAAGCGTTATAGTTTATACCGCTTATCAAATATATTGCTATATTTGAATCTGTGTTGATTGATGATGTTGCACTTTTATTGTGTAAAACCCCTGGTCCACACTTATACACACAAAAATATGGATTACACGTGGAAATGGGTTAAGTCATAGATTTTGAGATAGTTTTAAAGATTGAATTTTTGAATCCAAAATAGTTTTGGAATTAGAATTGAAAGCTTTTGAAAATGAATTTCAAAAAATAAAAGTTATTTTGAATAACTTGATTGAGTTTTGAAATTTAAATAATTTGATTTAAATTTGAATTCAATATTTGAAATTGAATTCTATGATTTGGAAACTATGGTTTAAAAAGGGTATTCAACTTATAAATGTGTTTATATGGGTTTTTAACCATTTAAAAATATTGTTTTGGAGATTTGAATTTAAACCAAGCTTATACTTGAATGCCTTTCACTTATGTAAATGTAATCATTTTTTCCCAAAACGAAACCTATGTGTTTTGAAATAATAAAAGCTTTCACATAAGAAATGAACTTCCAGTTTGTGTTAAAAGGATTTCAAGTCTAAAATGAAAATAGTTTTCCAAGTTATGAATAAATCTTTGGAAATGGATTTGAAAGCTATAAGTTAAATCTTTAATTTAAAGATTTAACGAGTTAATCCAATTGAAATGGAAATTGTTTTGAAAATCTATGAATGGATCTTTGTGAAACTGGGCGAACTTTGTGAAACGAATCTTTTTGTTTAAAGATTTGAAATGATAATTTGTTTAAACCATTTGTTCGAACTTTAAGTTGTGACTTAACTAAAACCCCAATATCCATATGTTTCGAAATATTGCGCTCACTATTCGGATTAGCCGGGAGAAGACCTTTTGTCATATAACCCATTCCGAATAATGATACGACGTTATGGATTGCATTTGAAGACCGGCGTTGAAGATCGTGTATTTGCAAGAACGATAGGACAACCTGTCGATTGACTCTGCACTAAGTTACTTCGGTATAGAGTTCTCCATATGTGATGGGGAGTACGATCGGAATTGTGGATGCCCGGATTGCAAGGGCTTCTTCGAAAGTGCCTTCGGTTCTGTTCGAACCCGGAACAGACTTGTATGGTTGTGTGTCTGATACTAAACTTTGAGATATTAAACTGATCTCTATCAAATACATTTCTGCTTGGTGGCGAAGAATTTATTCTCTTAGCTTAACACCCTTCTCTAAGACGTATGAGCTCAGAGGTTATGTAGTTAATAGTTATCAGTGATACACTCTCAATTTGGAAGTGTGGCATGCTGAGTGGTGTTGTGTATCATTTGTTGATCAAAGCATGGCTTTTGTATAAAGCGTAGCTTTATGGACGAGACTGCATCAAGACCTCACACCCCGAAAATGGTCGAAACAAGAAAGACGCGGCAAGGTTATGTGGGTCGCGCCCTTTAGGGTGTGTCATTCCCTTCTGGAAAAGGGTGGTATCAGGGTATGGAGCCCAGATACTTCACTCTTGTGGTCACTACAAATCTATTACTTTGTGGTTATTGGATTAGAGGTACCTCGGATAAAGGTCCCAAAGGACCGGGGCATGGCATGCTCGAGTAGTAGTTACCTAGTTACAGAGGTAACCCGGCCTTGTGTTGACAGAGATCTGGTTAGGTTCTCGGGACGTCCCGCCAGAGGCGTACCCATGGACCGTTGGAAGTTCCTTAGCCTGACCATTTATTGGAAATCCAAACAAAACAATACGAGCCCTTTACGATTGCAATTGTATAACATACAACCTTAGGTGGTAGCTATAGCTGGCATAATATCATGGTACCTATGTTGGCAAGGATTAATATTATATTTTCGAAATGTTTTTCACACTATGCACTAGTAATAATATCAAAGAATTTTTCTCTTATTAAGCATATTTGACTATCATAAGGGAAAATATCCCCCAAGTGTGCGATTGAATTGTGTGTGCGCCAGGAGGCCTTATGTTAGTTTCATTTTCTAAAAAGCATTATGGATTTAAAATTTTAAAATCCATGGTTGTTTGTTTTAAAAGATAAACTATTTTATTTGCTCATACCAGTCCCATGACTGATCTGGAGTTTATTGTTCCTTTCCTAAACTTTGGGTGCCTATAATTTTCCCACACGGGCAATCTAGAGTTGGGTTTTTCAGATAGTCAGGTTTAGTAGATTATCTGGAGCTAGTTCAGTCTTTGGGTCAGGACCGCACTTGCTTATCTTTGTGCATCGTTATTGGAAGTTCGAGCTATTTTTGGATTGGTGCCTTGGAGATGGAGATTACCGATACTGGAGTTCTCTCTTAAAGACCATATTGGAGACTTTGTTCCACCGTTGGTGTTATCTTTTCTTTCCGCTGCTATTGTTTCGTATCATATCTCTGATGTATATTGATATCTATTGTATCATCTGTTGTATCATATTGAATCAGATATTGTATCAATGTTGTATATTGATATATTCTTTTTCTTCTGCTGTGTTGTACTTAATGTGTTATAAGCTCCGGCATGAGTCGAATTTCAATGGTTGAATCTGTGGCATTCGGGTACAAGGGGAGTACGAATGTCAATTTTCGAACGCTGAAATTTGGATTGTGACATTTGGTATCAAAGCTGAAGGTTGAAACTTTGGCTCAGGAGTATAACACATTAAGTAGCTCATTAGAGATAAGGTGAAATATACCCTAGAATGAGTATATCCCTAAGATATCCGTTCGAATGCCTCAGTAAATTCTCTTACTATCCATTGATAGTGAGTATGAGTGTATGAAGAGAACAAGATAGGAGACAGGGAAATACCAGTACAAATGGTCAATGCCCTGCAACAACGGAAATATCTTTCTCTATCAATCTCCTTTGATTCGATTTCAAATTCTTTGATTGCTTCGTAGAAGCTACAAGAAGAAGCTTCGATGTGATGGTGGTCCTACGAATCTTTGAAGAAAATTCATACTTCGTATCTTCATTGGTTTCTTATCAGCTTTTCGTTTTAAACTCTAATGAATTTGAAAATTTATTTGAAATAAATTGGTTAACAAATATAAGGCTAAATTTGAATTGTATCGGTAAAACGATACCGGTTAAAACCAAATTTGGAATTTTGTTTCTTGTGAATACTGAAATCCGAAGAGGGACAAGTTGGTATATATTTTGGAGTATTTCGACCTGAAGTTGGAATTCGTATCTAGTGTTTAAGGATTATGGAAGATTAAATCCATCTATCTATTATCTGGGATCCGATATATTCTACGAACGATTAGTCATCCCTTCGAACTAATCAATGCCCTTGCATATTCGTAGACCAGTGGACTCGAGTATCTTGTGAAATAATTGAATGAGTTGTTCTCATATTATTGATATTCTGATTTCGTAAACCGAATGCGGAATAAATATTCGGTTTGATCTGGAAATTTGTTTCTCTATCTTTCATCTTTGCTTGGTTGTCTCCCTTGCAAATTTCAAGGACGATTTTTTTTAAGGGGGGAAACTATAATGATCCCGATTTTTAATTAAATTTAAACTGATAATTAAAATAAATTTTTGAATAAAATTGTAAATTAATTTGAATTTTTCAAATTAAATAGGATATTTATTTATTTGGACATTGATTTTAAAATTTAATTGGGGCTTTGAAATTGGATATTTAATATCTTATAAATAAAAAGTAACATCCCAAAATTTATCAATTAGAATTAATAATATATTTTAAACTTTTGGAAGTTATAGTTTGAAATTAATTTTTTTATTTTAAAAGGTTAGCCTAAGTTAAATTCTTATATATAATTATTTGAAAGTTAAACTTTGTATAAGTATATAATTTGATTTCAAATTTTATTTCTTAAGTTTTCTTTAAATTTATAAGAGTATAAAATATAATGTATGAATGCAAATTTAAAATAAGAAGTAAAAGTTTAAAATACACATATCTCTTGAAAATTAATAAGATTTGAATAAAATATTAATGAAGGAATAATGTTATTTCTTTTGAAATTATATATGAACTAAGTACAATTTGCTTAAATTTAATAAAAGGTTTAAAACACTTATCTTTTTATAAAATATGATTTGTATATACATTGAATATATAAGGATATAAACATAAATGTATATGTAGACATAAGTACTCAATTTAATAGGGTTTAAAATAAAATTATAAATGTTAAACATATACAAAAGGGATGGAGTAAAGAAATCAACATGTATTGAGATCTCATGATTACTTTTTACAAATGGCATTCACTATGATTGCTTGAATAAAATAATAGAATTTAAAATTATAGAAAACTTTCCATCTCCCCATATTTAAATTTATTTAGTCTCAGAAAATATGAAAATACAGTAAAATGGATTGAGCATTTCAAACTCCAACACCAAAGAAAAAATAGAAAAATCTGGAAAGAAAAAAAATCAATACTTCAATTCAAAGAAAAAAAAGAATCTGAAGATCTTTCTTAAAGCATTAACTGTAGTGTATGTTTACATCTCTCGGGTAAGTTTTTAACTTTATAGTTTAATAAATTTATGGTTTCAAAATCAGGTCTTTAACTCAAACAAATTCAATTGCAGATTTATAAAAAAACACAGCTGTAGTTTTTTTGGCCAAAGACAGTGCAAGATTTCTGAAAATAATTTAAGGCGAGTAAATTTCTTTTTAAAAATGTGAATTTGAAGTTGTAATCAGTAATGAAGCAAAGAATTTAAACATCTTTATTAAATAGTTGCAGGAGGAAATTAAGTTCAAAGATTAAACTTATTCCTGAATTTCAAGTAGCAGGAAGAAAAAAGGCTTCTCTGTGTATAACAAAAATTCAAACTGTAAGTAATTTAAAATTGTTTGTTATTGATTAATTAAGTGAACAAACACAACCAAGAATATGCAAAGATTTTTATTTACAAACTTTGCAGATCTAAGCTTTAAAAAAAATTAAAGAAAAAAATGTACAGGCTTCATCCTTATTTTGAAAACTGTTAGGAAGTTTTTCTGCCTCCAGGCAAAAACTCTATCTTTCTTCAATCTTCAGGTGAGCAAACCCCTATACTAAATCTTTCTGTTTATCTGTTGTTGCTTGTGAGTCTGGAAATTGATTTGCCCTTGGGAAATTTGTTGTTTGTGCATGAATCTGCGTGTATATATGTATAAGTTTTATGCATATAGGCAGTATACCTCTGTTTACTTCATTCACAGCCTAAGAACAACATAAATAAATCTACACCTCTCCAAATTAACATTATTATGTGATGTTTTCTAAATGAAAAAGGATAGTGATGGAGTAATATGTATTTTAAAAATAATTACGAGTGCTTATGTTGCATAATCATTTCAAAATTGATCAAAGTCAGTACTGGTGCAAATAATCAGAAAATTCAAGTATTTTAATTTCTATTTTTGATTACACAATTAGATTCGAATCACAAATCAATGATTCTTGATCATTATTTCAAGATTTTTAAGTAAGAATTTGGCGAGTTATCTTGAATTTACTAAAACTAGCATTTTCGTCAAATTCCATCCAACGACGACGAGTGGGAGGTTGCGATCGATGGTGGAGGATGCTAGTGTATAGGAGATTGTCAGAAAAATGCTTGTTTAAATTTTTGATCGCCGTGTTGATCAAGCAAAATGATTTTAGGGTTATTTGACTATTTTGGGTTGAGGGTGGGATCGAGATGATTTCTTTATCATCGATGCATCGGGTCGCATTGGGCCGAAGGGAAATGCTGCGAGGGTGATCATTGGAGTTTAGGTCGGAGTCGCGAGGATTCTGGTGTCATGATGTGGCAGAACGAGGCACTTTTGGGTTGATTAGGAGTTCCAGTTTGGGTGTGCTCGAACTCGATTTCGAATTCGAGTTCAACTTTAAGATTTAGTGCTTGGGATGATGGAGGAAGTCGTAGGTGACTTGTTGGCATCGGCGACGACGATTGGAATGATGGCGATCATCGGTGCAAGTGCATGCATCCACGTTTCGTGTTTGGGTAGTGATGTTTTAGGGAAGAAGATAATGGGCTCGGGTTCAAGCACGAGGAAGCAGGCATTCGACTCGAAGTTGAACTCGAGTAAGATTTTAACGTACCAGGTTAGCACTTAAACAAATTTGAGTTTGAAAATTTAGGTATACGGGTCAGTTTTGTAAAAGACTCGAAGTAGACTTGCTTTCGTCTCGGGGAGCATTCGAGTGAGTCTCGGTTTGTTGAAAGAAAACAGTTGACCTTAAAATAAATTCAAACTTTTAAACTTTTTTTTATCCATGTTTTCAAATGATGTTTTTGATTTAAGTTTGAATTAAGTAAATATTTAAGCAAGATATTTTCAAGGTAATTAAATTTTAATTTATTTAAATTGGTTATTTTATGTTATAAAGTTATTTAGATAATGTAATTAAAAAGGGTAATTGAGATAAAATGTTATTTAACTAATCCTAACCTTTAAAATAAATAATGTGATAATTTATTAAACAAGTTCTAAAGGTTAAGAAAAGTAATTAATTTATCTCTTGATTATTTAAATAATTGATGATTTTGTTATTATAATTAATTAAGATGCAATTAATTAATAAAAGTAATTAAGAGTTAATAAATTAATAATTAAGGGTTAATTACTTAATGAAATTAATTTAAGATTAATAAAGGATAATTAATTTTAAGATAAATTTATTGATGGAAGTAAAAAAGATAATTACTTTGTGTAATTAAATAAAAGATAATTACTTTGTGTAATTAAATAAAAGCTAATTACTTAGTGAAATTAATAAAGGATAATTAATTAAGGGTTAGTTAATTAATTAATTAAATTTAATTAATTAAATGGTGAATTAAATAATTAAAGGTTAATTATTTAATGATTAAAGGTTGATGAATTAAAATTAAAGGTTAATTTATTTATTATTAATGGTTAATTAATAAATGATTAAAGAATAATTAATCAAAAATGATTTGTAATGTTAATTAACCAGGATTAGTAATTCATAAGTAGTTAATCTTACTTACGAATGCTTGGATTTTTTGGATGATTGAATTGTTTGATACCCTGATATGTTCTGTTTTGATTTGAGCTGTGTTTGATGTAATTTATTATCTGTGATATATATCTGAAATCTGTGAATAAAAGATAAGCGTTATAGTTTATACCGCTTACCAAATATAAGCGTTATAGTTTATACCGCTTATCAAATATATTGTTGTATTTGAATCTGTTCCGATTGATGATGTTGCATTTTTATTATGTAAAACCCCTGGTCCATACTTGTACACACATAAATATGGATTGCACGTGGAAATGGGTTGAGTCACAGATTTGGGGATATTTTTAAAGATTGAATTTTTGAATCCAAAATAGTTTTAGAATTAGAATTGAAATCTTTTGAAAGTGAATTTCAAAAAATAAAAGTTATTTTAAATAACTTGATTGAGTTTTGAAATTTAAATAATTTGATTTAAATTTGAATTTAATATTTGAAATTGAATTCTATGATTTGGAAACTATGGTTTAAAGAGGGTATTCAACTTATAAATGTGTTTATATGGGTTTTTAACCATTTAAAAAGTATTGTTTTGGAAATTTGAATTTAAACCAAGCTTATACTTGAATGGATTTAACTTATGTAAATGTAATCAGTTTTTCCAAAAACGAAACCTATGTGTTTTCATATGATAAAAGCTTTCACATAAGAAATGAATTTCCAATTTGTGTTAAAAGGATTTCAAGTCTAAAATGAAAATAGTTTTCCAAGTTATGAATAAATCTTTGGAAACGGATTTGAAAGCTATAAGTTAAATCTTTAATTTAAAGATTTAATGAGTTAATCCAATTGAAATGGAAATTGTTTTGAAAATCTATGAATGGATCTTTGTGAAACTGAGCGAACTTTGTGAAATGAATCTTTTTGTTTAAAGATTTGAAATGGTAATTTGTTTAAACCATTTGTTCGAACTTTAAATTGTGACGTAACTGAAAACCCAATATCCATATGTTTTAAAATATTGCGCTCACTATTCGGATTAGCCGGGAGAGGACCTTGTGTCATATAACCCATTCTGAATAATGATACGACGTTATGGATTGCATTTGAAGACCGGTGTTGAAGATCGGGTATTTGCAAGAACGATATGATAACCTGTCGATTGACTCTGCACTGAGTTTCTCCGGTATGGAGTTCTCCATATGCGATGTGGAGTCCGATCGGAATTGTGGATGCCCGGTTGCAAGGGCTTCTTCGAAAGTGCCTTCGGTTCTATTCAAACCCGAAATAGACTTGTATGGTTGTGTGTCTGACACTACACTTTGAGATAACAAACTGATCTCTATCAAGGATGAAGCCTGTGAAGAGGGCAAGAGAATAGCACCCGTGGAGATTGACTCTTGCCTTGAGGCGGCAGAGGCTGACAGGGAGGAGATTAAGTGCATGTGTGACCCACTGATAGTAGAATTCAATACCCGTGTCCTCATGCATCGAGACTTAACATTTCTTGGTGAGGGCTACCTTGAATCTCAAGCCGAGGCTTGGGAGACTTTAAGAAAGATCAGGAAGGTCGAGCTGGGCACCGAAGAGGTTGACGAGGAAGCTTTGGTGAAAGAATTTCTCAAGGGGAACGAGCCTTCAGACTTGTCCACAGCGAAGGCTCCCTACTGTAAAGGTTCCTCCTCATCCAAAGGAAAAGATGTTATTGCCGATCCGTCTAGAACCGAGTCTCTAGTCCTTCCTCCTACTCAGTCGGTTGATCGGCCAGTACTCGATCCATTCGAGAAACATTCTGGTTATGACCCGAACAACTCTGGTCTCGGCATTCACGTTCTATCTCCCATTGTAGAGGGTGAAACCCCACGGATGGCTGAGAGCCAGCAAGAAACCTGTAAATAACTTTCCCTTTAAAGTTCAAAGAGTCATTGCTTTTGGTATAAGTTCATTATTTTCTAACATTTGTCTTTTGTGATCTTACGTAGGTCGCTCTGACCCTGAGCCCACTCTGAGCAGCGGTGATGCCAAGGAGAAGAAGGAGAAAACAAGCGAAGCTACTCATGTGGGAGAGACTCCCGGTCCAGAGGCTCAAGTGATTGAGGCACTCGATGTGGATAAGTCTGAGACTTCGTCTCCTGTCAAAGTTAGTTATGAAATTGAGATCACAAGTGCCTCTAAACACACTTCTAGAATGAGAATGAAGGAGCAGCTCGTGGAGGAAAAGAAAATGACAGCTGAAATCAAAGTCGAGCCTCGAGTCGTGGTCCTAGACGATCCTTTGAAAAAGCCTTTGAAGGTCGTCCTTACTGGCGCGTCCATGCCACTAGAGGTCCCTCGTACTTCCTCGGTTGTTACCTCCCCATCAAGGAAAACTTCCAGGGAAAAACGCATGGCGGAGGAGTCATCAGGGAAGACGAAGGAGGAAAAGAAATTGAAGAAATCAAAAAAGCAGCCGTTACACTCGTTCAATGAGAGTTAGCTTAGATTATGTAATTGTTTTTATTTATTTTCAAAGTCAATGTAGATAGACTTTTGACCTCAAGTTTTGGAGGAGTTGTAGTAGGACCCCATTATGGATGAATAAATAAAATTTCGTTCATTTGTCTTTCAAACAACTTTTACGGTTCAACTTTCTGTATTATTATGGTCGAAACCCGAGCTATTGGGAGTTACATAAAACCTCGATTTATCTTCATATAACTCGGAAAATCTTTGAAATTGTACATTCTTTATTCCATGCATCGAGTACTTAAAAACTTTTTCGGTCCGTACGCTGGGGACATGATGACTTCAAGTCAATTGTACTCTAGTCTGCACTCCGCAGACTTAGATATTTTTAAGCCGTTTGTACTCTAGTCCCCACTCAGGGGACTCAGTGTACTTCAGTCCGCACTGTGGGGACTTAGAGATTTTAAGTCGTTTATACTCTAGTCCGCACTTAGTGGACTCAGAGTACTCCAGTCCGCACTCAGGGGATTTGGAGATTTTAAGTCGTTTATACTCTAGTCCGCACTCAGGGGACTCAGAGTACTCTAGTCCGCACTCAAGGGACTTAGAGATTTTAAGTTGTTTATACTCTAGTTCGCACTCAGGGGACTTAGAGTACTCCAGTCCGCACTCAGGGGACTTAGAGATTTTAAGTTGTTTATACTCTAGTCTACACTCTGGGGACTCAGTGTACTCCGGTCCGCACTCAGGGGACTTGGAGATTTAAATCGTTTATACTCTAGTCCGCACTCAGGGGACTTGGAGATTTAAATCGTTTATACTCCAGTCCGCACTCAGGGGACTTGGAGATTTTAAGTCGTTTATACTCTAGTCCGCACTCTGGGACTCAGAGTACTCCAGTCCGCACTAAGTGGACTTGGAGATTTTAAGTCGTTTATACTCTAGTCCACACTCAGAGGACTCAGATTACTTCAGTCCGCACTTAGGGGACTTAGATATTTTAAGTTGTTTATACTCTAGTCCACACTCTGGGGACTCAGAGTACTCCAGTCCGCACTCAGGGGACTTGGATATTTAAATCGTTTATACTCTAGTCCGCACTAAGGGGACTAAGAGTACTCCAGTCCGCACTCAGGGGACTTGGAGATTTTAGCTGTTTATACTCAAGTCTGCACTCTGGGGACTCAGAGTACTCTAGTCCGCACTCAAGGGATTTGGAGATTTTAAGTCGTTTATGCTCTAGTCCGCACTTAGGGAACTCAGAGTACTCCTGTCCGCACTCAAGTGACTTGGAGATTTAAAGTCGCTTATTCTCTGATCAGCACTCAAGGGACTAAGAGTGCTCCAGTTCGCATTCAGGGGACTAGGAGATTTTAGGGTGTTCGTGCACATTCGTACATCAGACAGAATAATGTAACTCTAGTGGTTTGCCATAGAATTATCATACACAGAAACATCAATAATCATGGAAAAGATGGCTTTAAGCCTTTATTAATGAAAACAAGCTAAATTGCCTTATTACATGCCGAAAACTTAAAATAAAAATATGCTGGAAATAATTGCAACTAAAATATGAATGAAATAGACTTAGTATAATAATGTCGCAAATGCTCGCTATTCCATGCTCGGGGGTGTGTCGCACCATCGACGGTCGCTAGCTTGAAAGTTCCCTCTCCAAGCTTCTGTTCAATGATGTATGGACCTTTCCATGCGGGATTCATATGCGATGGGACCGGAAAAACTCGTTTCAAAATGAGGTCACCCACATCAAAGATTCTCGACCGGCCTTTTCATTATAATATCGAGTGAATCGGTTTCTGTATGCAGCCACTCTTAAATTAGCTTATTCACGCTTTTCGTCAATGAAGTCCAATGATTCTAGTAAAAAGATCCCGATTCGACTCAGGGTCGTAATAAGTTACCCGATGTGAGGGAACTTCAAGTTCTATGGGTATAACAGCTTCCATGCCATATGCCAATGCGAATGGAGTGTGACCAGTCGTAGACTTGTGGGTGGTTCTATAAGTCCAAAGCGTTGTTGGAAGTTCATCCACCCACTTGCCTCTAGCCTTTTCCAAATGATTTTTCAATATGGACTTGATTATTTTTTTCACGGCTTCCACTTGTCCATTAGCTTTTGGATGACCAACTACTCCAAACCTTTTTTCAATGCCTAACAAAATTCATTGAACCCTTTGCTTTCGATTTGAGTTCCCTTGTCTGTAATGATAGTCCGTGGAAGGCCAAAACGGCATATAATGTTTCGTACAATGAAATTAATGACCTTTTTGGTGGTCATCGTGCCCAAAGGCTCTGCTTTTGCCCACTTAGTAAAGTAATCGACCGCAACAATTGCGTATTTTGCACCACCTTTGGATATGGGTAAAGAACCGATTATGCCTATTCCCCACATTGCAAACGGCCAGGGACTAACCATTTGCATGAGTTCCGTTGGTGGAGCTCTTGGGATTTTTGCATACTTTTGGCATTTTTCGCACCTCCTTATGTAGTCTGTAGTGTCCCGATTTACAGCTGGCCAATAGTATCCATAGCGGAGGATTTTCTTTGCTAATGTCTGCCCTCTAGTATGGTCACCACATTCTCCTTCATGGACTTCCTTCAGGACTCGTTTTATCTCATCGTGGGCAGTGGATCGGAGTAAGGGAGTCGAGATTTCCTTTCGATACATTATTCCGTCCTACATTACATATCGTGAAGCCTTACGAATGACCTCTCGTCTTTCGCTCCTTCTTTCGGGCAAGACCCCGTGTAGAAAGTATTGCTTGAATGGGGTCACCCATGATTTCTTCTCGATTTTTGTTTCTAACATGAAATCTACTTCCATCATATTTATACTCGGAGTATGTAAGGTTTCAACAGGAACCAATCCCATTTGCTGTGTATCGCCAGTGCTCGCAAATTTTTTCGATGAATCGGCTTCAATGTTTTGTTCATGCGGGACATGCGAAATATCGTAATATTCTACATTTGCTAGCAGCTCTTGAACCCGTGCAAGGTATGGGGCAAGTCTTTGTCCCTTCGCTTGAAAGTCCCCCCCCGCACCTGGTATACCACCAGTTGTGAGTCACAAAAGATTTCAACCTATTTTACACCCACCTCTCTGATAAGCCTCAAGCCAGCAATCAGTGCTTCATACTCGGCTTCGTTATTTGTCATTGGGAATTCAAGCTTCAAAGCATAAAAAATAGATCAGTTTTCAGGAGTCACAAGAACTATGCCAGCCCCCAAGCAACGGTCGTTAGATGCCCCATCGATGTACAACTTCCATCGAACATGATGTACGACATTGTTACCGTCTGATTCGTCTGACATGGTGAATTCAGCAATGAAGTCTGCTAGCGCTTTCCCTTGTATGGCCCTTCGTGGAAGGTAGGTAATTTCGAACTGACTCAACTCGATATTCCATTTTAACATCATTCCATAAGTTTTCGGTCGTTGGAGTACCTGCCGCAAGGGTTGATCCATATAAACACCAATTGAGTGTGCCTAAAAGTATGGCCAGAGCTTGCGTGATGCAATCACCAAGCAATAGGCTAGTTTCTCAATCTTAGGATAGTTTCTTTCAACCCCCGTTAAACGTTTACCGACATAGTACACTAGCTTCTGAACTCGGTCCAACTTGCGAACCAGAGCCATACTGGTAGCAAGCTGGGATACAACAAAGTACACGTACAACATCTCATGGTCTATCGGTTTCGATAGTATCGGGGGACTTTACAAATGCCTTACCATAGCTCGGAATGTTTCCTCACAGTTGGATGTCCACTCGAAATTTCTCTTTCCTTTCTTTGTCACATCGAAGAAAGGAATGCACTTATCTATGGCTTTGGATATGAATCGACTCAGCATGTCCACCTTCCCATTCAAGCTTTGCACTTGTTTTATAATTTTAGGCACTTGTATGTCTCGAATAGCTTGAATCTTCTCTGGGTTAGCTTAGATTCCCCATGCATTCACAATGAAACCCAAACACTGCCCTGATGCAATGCCGAAGGAACGCTTCAAAGTATTGATCTTTATCCCATAATGTCTGAGTATATCAAACGTCACGGCTAAGTATCGAATGTGGTCGTTTGACTGTAGTGACTTCACGAGCATGTCATCCACATAGACTTCCATCGTTCTACCAATCTGGTCTTTAAACATTCTATTCACCAGACACTCTCTTGCATTTTTTATTCCGAAGGGCATCACTACATAGCAATATAACCCAACATCTGTGACAAAACTGATGTGTTCTTGGTCTGGAATGTGCATTGGGATCAGATTATATCCCAGTACGCATTCATAAATGATAGTAACTCGTGTCCAGCCGTTGAGTCGACGGGCTGGTCGATTCTGGGTAAACGGAAACTATCCATTGGGCATGCTTTGTTCAAATCAGAGTAATCAATGCAAGTTCTCCAATTCCCATTCGCTTTCCTTACTAGCACAGGGTTGGACACCCATTCAGGGTAGAGGGCGTCGTAGATGAACCCATTGGCTCTCTGAGAGCGGCGGAACTCTCCGGGTCCATGCCTCTCCTTTTCTGTTTTACAAGAACGTATCCGGGTCTATGTTCACATATGACTCCTAATAGCGGAAGAAATCCCACGCATATCCGAATGTGTCCAAGCGAAAACGTTCAGGTTCACTCGGAGGAAATTAGTGAGATTCTCGACCATTGACGGGTCGAGTTGTGGTCCAATCTTGAGTAATAATGATGGGTCATCTCGGCTGACTGGAATTTCAATCGTCAGTTCAGCCGGTGCTGCTTTTGCTTCCCTGGGTTCTCTATCATCATCTCTTGGATCTATGTCTCTATAGATCCGAGAGTGTCGCTCGAGCTAGGGCTCAGGCACTACTTATCTATCGTCGGTATTCCGAATGCGGACGACGCTGTCCACAACCTTAACTTTCTCTCTCCACTGGGCCTCTCTCAGCTCAACTGCATAACATGCACGACTGGTCTCCTGATCGCCATGCACCACACCAACTCCTATGTCTGTCAGAAATTCTAATGTCAAACAACACGGGGCCAAAGCTGCCCTAAACTCTGCCACGGCTGGTCGACCCAGAAACACGTTGTATGGAGAATCAACATCCAAAACTATGAAAGGTAGGATACGTACCCTCCTATGTTAACCTTATCCCAGTTCAACTGGTAACTCAACATACCCCACTGCATCAGTCGCTGAAAGCCATGGATACGGGCTTTAAATGGCTGTAAATCTTTTGTCAACATCTTCATTTGGTCGTATGCCTTTTTGAAGATGATGTTAACGAAACATCCACAATCAATTAAAATTCTTTTCACATATGTTGGCCCGATCGTCGCTGATATGACCATCGGGTCGACTGTAGGAGCCTCCACCTTGTCCACATCTCGGCTCCTAAATACTATATCGTCTGTCATCATGCGTTGTTGCTTAGCGGGGGTACCATCCTCCATATTTGAACAACACACATAATCTGCATACCTTAAGGAGTTAGTATACCACTCCATTTCCTGCCAGTTCTTGTCTGCAGGATGAGGTCCACCGACGATAGTGTTTATGACCAGTCTCCCTACAGTTCGGGGAGGTTCCTCTGGATGGCGTGGGATGGGCCCGCTTTCGGGGTCTGATGTTTCTTTCCTTCCTTCCTACGGGTTCTTGACAAACTCCTGCAATTTTTTCTGTCTAATAAGCTTTTCAATGGCATCGTGGAAGTGTCTGCACTCCTCTTTATTGTGCCCGTAAGTTTCATGGAAGCGACAGTACTTCCCAGTCCGCTTCTGTTCTTCTATTGACTCCTTTGGGAAAGGCTTTCTGTATTGAAATGTGTTACAGGTTGACAGGTAAATATTCTCGAGAGATGCATTCAGTGGGGTGTATTTATTGTAGGTTGGAATCCTTGGCTTCCATTTCCCTGCTTCTCTTTTATTTCTAGGATTTCCTCCTCCGGACCCTTTAGATTGCCCAGGCTTGTTCTGGACGTTAACTTGAACCTTTCTTGAGTTGTCATCAGATTTTTTTACGGCGATGTTGCTTTTCACATTCTCCGGAACAAGCCCTGGTGCCTTATCTCGCCTTGTCCATCTGGGTTCTTCTCTTCTTATGAATTGATGAGCCTTTGAATAGAAACGCTCCAGCGTTGTTGGAGGCTTTCCTGCCGACTAATCTCCAAACTCTGAATCCGGATCTACTCCTCGCATTACCGCCATCAGAATTGCGTGATCATTAGGGTTGCTACCTTCAGTAGCCACAACATGAAATCTCTACAACTACTCTTTCAACGACTCCATGGAAGCCTGGATTACACTAGATAGGGACATCACATCCATGGGACGAGTGCATGTATCCTGAACTGTTCCACAAATTTCATCACCAATTCGTCGAAGCTAGATATAGACCATGGGTGAAGTCGAGCGAACCACATGGTGGCAATTCTGGATAAAGTAATTGGAAAGCATCTACACTTGGTCGCATCATTTTCTCTAGCCGAATCCATCATCCATTCGTACCTCATCACATTCTGCCTGGGATCGGTCTTTCCTTCGTAGGCTGGGATAGTTGGCATGCTAAACTTCATGGGATACTCGGCCTGTACAATAGTATCGGTGAATGGAGTATGACTCCTGGATATCCTCCAATCTTTATTGGTTAAGCCTTGATTTTCTCTTATTAATTGCATGACCATGGCTGATAAGTCCGGAGTTTGTATGGAGGATGGAAGGTTGGGCCCTATTCTACGGGACCGCTCGGATTGATGTCCCCTCTGTTGGCGATCTGCCAAACGTGTATCTTGAAGAACAGCTTCATTAGAGTATTGGTAAGCCGGGCATCCGGTCTCCATGCGTGCTCGAGCTCCTATGTTTCTTGTTCCGGCTTGGGTGCGGTCTCCAAGATGTGAGTGATCCCTAGTTGATTGATCAGTAGCACCTGCTTGTGCAGTTTCAGTTTTACAGCTTCTACGCCTGGGAGGTTCATCGGATGAAGTCGAGCTATCAGATAAAGAATAAGGAGCAGGGCTACCTTAAGCATTTTGATATTGTTTTTGAGTAAGCTGATCATGAGGTTAGCGTTAGCTTGAATCTGCTCAGCAAGTTGCCTTCTACTTTCCATGAGTTCTCTCATCAAGTTGTTGAACTCTGTCCTAGTGAAAACTTCCGTCTGGTTATGAGCTCCGGCTGTCCCTACACCTAGATTTGCTTGCTGATTGCTAGGTCCTATTTGTTGTACGCCTAGCAGTCTCGTAGACGTCCGCGTTATGAAAGGCCGATCGGGTACGTGGTCTTCCCATAATAGTGTTGTTGGTCGAAACTCTGAGTAGATTCAACGGGCGTTATGTGAATAGTTGGATCTCCTTCTAAGGGTTAATTCAATCTAGTAGCTACAAAGCAGATCCTAAAGGCCTGAGAATTCGATTCCCAGTGAGAGCACCAAAATGTTAGCACAGAATTGGTCAATAACACCCTTGAGAAAGATTGTGTAGAGAGATTAATGAAGAAAGTAAATTAAAACAAAGAACTGTATGCTAAATTAAATTCAATAACAAGAACACCGGATTTATAGTGGTTCGGCGTAACCGCCTAAGTCCACTTTGGTTTAAATCTTTATTGCTTTACTAGACAATTGATTACAGATACAATCCGTACACCAACTTTTTGAATACAAATGTTAAGTGAAAAAGAATAAGTCTTAAATGCGGTAGAGTCTCCCCAGTGTTCTCGAAAAAAGGCCCATTTCACCATGTCCCTAATGGGCCTAGGAGCAAGATACCTCTGCCCGTGGTGAGCGACTTCTGTGTGCCGAGCCACAAATGCCGAACGGCAAATGCCGAGCCACATATCCAAGCCGAACGGTACCTCTATACCGAACGAGGCAGTGTATTGAGTGAAGAGTGTAGGCCGAACGAGACCCGACGCCGGTCGAGGGGAGATGCCGAATGACTTACTAATGTCGAGCAAGGCCATATGCCGAGCGATGCTTCATGCCGAACGAGGCTTGAATGCCGAAGGAGGCTGGAATGCCGAAGGAGGCTGGAATGCCAAACGAGGCTGGAATGCCGAACGAGGCTTGAATGCCGAACGAGGCTGGTATGTCGAACAAGGCTGGAATGCCGAATGAGGCTCATGCCGAACGACCTTGCTATATCAAATGGCCATTCCATGCCGATCGAGGCTCTATGCCGAGCGAGGGGAGGTGTAACGAGGCTTGTGCCGAGCCTCTTGTTACATGGTCAAACAACCGGGTAACAAAACTATTTTAGAGTATTTTAACTATTTAAAAGTTTATTTTGAACTATGTTAAACTATTTGTAACTATATAAACTATTTCTAAATTTTAAATATGTAAAGTTGAAGTGTTATACTTAAATCCTTGATATAAAAAGAAAATACGGTGAAATGATGTTATAACCTAAGTTGAGTTTTAAATGACATAATTGAATGAATATGATGATTTTGAAATGAGTATTTAATAAACCTATCTTATCGATAATTTCAAAAGTGAATATGATTTCGAAAGTGAATATGTGTTCGTAAGTAATATGGTTTGAATTGAATGTGATATTTTGATATCAATTAGGAATTGACTTTTGAAATATAAAAGAACCATCCGGTGTGAAATAAGAGTTTGGTTGTTAAAGGGACTGGGATCGGATAATGTCATACTCTCTGCCAATACCAAAAACACTTTAACAACTATGTACATGGTGGAGATATCAGAATGAAGTAGGATGGTTTGGAAAACGATTCTGTATGAGGTATTAATGTAGCCCTGACTCCCGTGAGTCACCTTGGTGTGGCTAAAACAGGAGCCACGTCGGACCAAGTAAGGTCCCACCTTCGATTGGACATGCTTTTTCAATACCATATTATGAATTTTGATTGATTTTGTGGACACCTCTAGATTTATTATGAGAGTGTGTTTCAAAGTGGGCGGTAGTAGTTGCAATGCATTACCACCAGTCTGGATCCACAAAATGGTAGTATCCTACCCTGGGCATTGGCTCCCGTGCCTTGTCACATGCCTTATTGCACCTTCTATGAGTTTGGTTAATACTATACCTATGGAGTGCCCTCGATAGCCCTCTGGCTTACGGAGGAATTACGGTACTGTATAACCTATGGGAATGTATAAAATGTGTTAAAGGAGATTTGAGTAATGCCTTAACGCTATTTTAATACTTTACTTTACTGTAGACACTATTATAATACTGTATTATACCATGTATGTAGATAGCTTAACCGATTCTTAGGGAAATGAATCCAGAACATCTCTTAAGTTATTGCACGCATATTCGATGCTGGATAGGAGATGTCAAACCCCATAAACATCTCTAATGCCATTACACTCATATTTAGTTACTGTTGATTTTACTTACAGAAGCTCTTTTAGTCCTGACTTGAGTGTTTTTTCTTTTCAATTCGCTCGGGTCAGTCTGAGCATTTTAGCGTATCGAAGACTGCTTTTCTAGAGGTGGAAGACGAAGATTTAGTACTATTACTATTTATTATCTTCATACTACTGCATCATGATATTCAAGTGCATTTTTATTTATTTCTCTTGTTTGTAACTCTGATTCTGTATTGTAAAGGTATAATCAAATGTTATTTGTAAAATAACTTTATGAACTATTTATTTGATTATTATATTTCGTCATTCCGCTGTGAGATTCTATATTTTTTTCTTTCTTTCCCTTCTTTTTCTTATTTACCCCATAACAATCTTCTCTTTTAAATGTTTTGAGTCTGACATGTATGATTTATCGTCGACTTAAACCATCCAAAAAGGGGGGGGGGGGTCGTTACAACAATTTAGGTCAAATGATCGAGTCTGCATGTTTCCAATAAAGGGTATTAAGTGACATGGGTACAATCTCTCAAATTAGTAGACATTTATGACATTGGTTATTGATTATGGGATTAAGAAACCTGCTTCAAAAATGGAAGGTGTTAAGTGGTTGTTTGAGGGCCTACCTCCTTTCCTTATATGAAGAATTAAATGGTTTTGAAATGGTTTGAATATGCAAGACATATTCTTATTTAAATTATACTGCCCAAATACTAAAATAGTAAGGCTTGAAGATTTTCTTCATCAAATATTAGTTGTTCTGACTCCCTGGCCGTTAGAATATATAGGTCAAAGAAGGAGTTGATGATGCTTGAAGATAGTGAGAGTGAAGCTTTTAGCAGTTATTATCTATTTTTTCATGTTATTGTCAGCTGTACCCATGAAATATAGTTTTAAACAAAATGATTGAATGGTTTATGTTGACATTATGTTATGAAAATTGTGTAACAACCTTAATTTTTCAGTGTTGTTAATTTAAATTCAATAAAGATTTAAACTTGTAGTTTTAATGAGAAATTGGATTTCTCATTTATTGAAGTAGATTTAAATATTAAGTGTTCTATTTACATAATACTTGGATGAGCAAAATAAGAAATTTGTTGATGTTAAAATTCTTGTTTTGAAACTTATTAAATAATGGGTTAGTGTTTTCTAAATATTGTGTAATTTTACTTACAGAAAATATGAGGATTTTTAGAGTCAAATTGCTTATTTATCATGTTGTCTTATTTTAGATGATGGATTTTCTCATTTTTGATCTATTGGTTAATTTTGGGAAGAAAACGATTTAATCATATTTTTGGGCTATAATGGAATTTTGTGAAAGTAAGTCATTTTATTAGTGAAGAGGATTTAAAATAGCTTTGCAATTAAAAATTAGAGTTTTTGATTGCATTTTCATTGTATGCTTTAAATGAGAGAAAAAGAATTAAAAACTTTGTTTTAATTAAATTGGCTATTGGGTCCATTTCATTTTAAGCCCACTTATCCAACACTGAGCAAATATGATGGAGCCATTTATCCTTATCTCCTTGCTTAAAATTTGGTACATACAATTCCATTTACAAAAAAAAAAGAAACCGAACCCCTCTCTCAAATCTCTTATGCCTTAGTTCAAAATTTTGGCCAAATAAATTAGCGAAATCCTGAAAAGAATAGGAGAAAATTATTGGTGACTCTCTCTATCCATTATACATCTTTTAGGTATCTTGATTCAGTTTTAGCCTTGTTTTGATCTCTTCTATTTGCTGTCCTAAGATCAAATTTAGTGTTTTGAGCATGATTTGTTAAAGATTGGCAGCTAGCAAGGTTAAGGAATGTTCTAGAGTTGATAGCAAGGAGTTAAGGTGAGTTTGCACTCACCGCTATATCTAAATCTTGCTATTTTGTGTCTATGAACTGATATATGTTTATGATAATTATGAATTTGATGAATTATGAATCTATATGTTAATTTGGAGATACATTTCCCCAGAACATTACTTATTGATTGCTCGCACATTTGTGTATATTGATATTGGTGATTGTAGTGAATTGCATGTTCTGTTTTGGGTGTATAGCAATCTTAAAAAGTGAGTGATTACTTATTGTTATAGCAAACATGGTTTTCATGCTAATTTTTAGTGTTTTTTCGATGTCTATAGTTGTTTATTGCTTGCGTATAATTGTTTGTTGAAATTTGCAAATTTATTTGTTGAAAGTTATTTGTGAAAATTGTTGTAGTAAAACAGTGATATCTTGGTGTAAAAATGATCCGAATTAGTTCAACCACTTTGTAGTAGAAAGATATTTCAATATGCTACAAGTTTTTTTTTTAGCATTCTTCGAAATACTACATTTACAAAGGTCTAAATTGAATTTGAAACCGATGTTATAGCACAACCGTATCAAATTTTCTAAGTTGATACTTGATAGTAAAATGGCCATAACTTTTTAACTGTAAATCCAAAGTATGCAAACTTATTTTTGATAAATATGTGAGATATTAAGGAATAAATTTCATGTTGTATGTTTTGGAAAACTTTTAGGTTTATATTGTCGAAATGGCAACCGAATTCCTCAGCCCTATGAATATCAATTTTGAAAGTCTGATATTTTTAAAACCTGAAAATGAAATCGCCATATCTATTGATTTTTAAGTCCAAATTCGATCTTCTTTTTTTTGAAAGCTTAGACTTTGGTCTACAATTTTTTTTAGGTTTTGTAAAATTATGAGATTTAAGTGGTTGTAACTGCAGATCTTTAAACACTAAATTTGAGTTAAATGTAATAAGTTGATAAGCTTCGTATACAAGTAATTTTACGAAAGAGAATTATATATATTTATAGATCTTAGAATTATTTCTAAATTAAGTTAATAAATTTAAAAAATGGTTTTTTGAAAGTTACTTTATATACTAAGCATGGTTTGTAAAATATTTATGGATTGGGAAATATGACTTTGGAAATACAAATCTGATCTATTTTTACATAAAAGTGATTATGGCATTGGAATATAAGTATTACAGTTTTATTAAACAAATTATTTAGGATTCATGGTATTAGAAAATGTAATTTTAAGGAGTATAAACTTTATTTATTTCCAAATAAAATCGTTATATTTTAATACGGATTAAGAAGTGTAATTAGATATGGTTTTAAAATATGGTTTTGTGAACAATATAACATATGGAATTGAGAAAACTTTGTGTATATAATAAAATCTTGAAATAATTAAGAGTTATGGAATATTTTAGAAAATCTGTGAATATTTTTATAAAGTTAAATAATAAAAATATTCGTGGAAAATTATAATAAGTGTTTTAATTAATAAACTCAAAATAGAAAAATATTTTGAGAAATTCAATTTTATAATTTAAGGAGTACCAATAATCGACTTAGTTTCATCGATTAGTTTAAATGCTTTCGAATAACGCTTCGTCGAATATGGTATAACTCATTGAATAGAATGTTTGATGGAACTTATTAGCCCATTAGCGAATACTCAAATTTCACCGTGTAGTATGGAATGCCTTGGTTAAATTAGTGTGACTGCTATTAGGAAGTATTTTACACTTTAGAGTTGTATTCACTTCTAGTGTGCAACAAGTGGTTGATAGGTCCTAAAGAGAATGTAGTTCAGGTTTTCGATGGTATCCATAATAAGTGATATTTACTAGCTTTTAGTAAATGCTTGGATTTCACTATATGATATGGGATGTATTGGTTAAGTTCTTGTGATTAATAAAGGTGATAGTATTTGGCACGTTAGAGTTTACTCTCTTTTGGTGTGCGGCAAGTGGCTGTTAGATCCTTAAGAAATTCTTGGATTTCTTTTCAAACATAGTAATATAATAATATTAAATAAATGTAGATTTATCAAGTCATGGTTTCTACGATCACCTTGATCGGTATGGACTATCCTTGAGATAATTCTGTGGTTCTGTGTTCCCATTCTGACTATGATCTTTGGTATCGGATCGGTTCAAATTATACCAATTTGTTTGTTTGCCACAAGTTTTGAGTACAATCATTGCAATTGTTTTGGATGATCATTACAATCGGTTTGGATTAAGATATCTTGTATTTTGGAAATTAGGATTTTGTAACTATTCTATGTTAGTGAAATAAGTATATATATTCTTATGTCTTGTGATGAATTCTAAATAAATTATTGATAGTTATATGCTTATAGATGTTATGCTTTGTTATGGGAATTCAGTGTTTAGTGCCTAATTTGTGTTTGTGACCTTTATACGTGTGTGTGTGTATGTGTATAAACACATGTCTCGTGATGAATTCTAAGTTAAATCCCATGACTTGTTATTTCTTGGACATTTGTATTACCTATATATTTATTATTTGTTCTTACATTATATCTTGTTCTCACCGTATTGGATATTTAGAGGTAGCCTGACCCAAGTGTTATTTTGCTTGCGTCAGACCAATACATTTAAGGTTACAGAATATGTTGACTTTTGGATGGTCGGGCTAGCAAGGAGTTGAATAAACTTGTGTATTATTGAATTTAGCATTTCATTTTGTAGACTCACGGTTTGTATAAGTACAAATGTTTATTATTCCGCTGTAATCCGTGACTGATGTTTATATAATATATTATTCTGATTTTGAGAAACCAATGTGTCCATTTCTTTGTATTAATAAAGTATACGTCAAATTTCAGTTCAGGCATTAAGTAAAATGGTATAAATGACATGTCAATGTTAGTATAAAGATATATTCACGTTCGACCGCCCTTAACAAGCCATATTCTCCAAATTAGCAGACAACATTACTTGTAACGTTCTTTGCTAAACTTGCACAGCAGTGTGGTCGTTACAGTTTGGTATATGAGCTGTGTCACAACATTGTAGCATATAATATTACGGATCTGAGACCTTGATGGCTTAGAGTCCTGACTCTAGGGTGTGTGGTAGATAGTTATATTAATTATCTAATTAAGCATAGAAATATGAAATGATTATCGGGATAATCATTTGAGGCGTAAATTGATTTAAAAAAAATTAAATTGATAAATTGGAATTTGTGACATTAAAACCTTTAGAGAACAATGAGTAAAATCTTTTTGAGTTGAGAAAATTTTGAAATTAAATTAGCATGAATTAAATTAAAGTGAACTATTTTCTTTTAAAATAAAATTTCGGAAATTTGAGTGAATTAGTTTAATATTTAAATGATCTAGGAATAATCAGAGTTGCGCAGCGGAATTTCAGACATGGAATTGTTCAAATGAAAGTTATTACGTATGTTTTGGTTGACTGGTTGATTGGTTGCTACGAATTGATTGTTTGCTTGCATTTATTTAAATTTGGATGCATGTATATTAGTGAAAATAAAATAAATGCATCTAAACTTAAGATTATATATTGTGTTGACTTTTATGGATGTTGTTTAAGGATTCTCATCAATATATGGGACGCCATGTTGTTGATAGGGGTTGCTAAACATCGACTGTCACATTTTGACATAAGTAATAATTATACTTGGAAATTTAAGTACGGATTTCTTTCATTATGGAATATTATGATGACAATCTAACTAAAATGGAATATCATGAATAGGTAATATCTCATATATGGTATGAATTTGTTATTAAATACTAATATGAATTTTTGAGATAGGTTCATATATATGAAGTTAAGTAGATATCGTTTAAAAGATTATAAATTGTTTGCTTAAGGAATATTAGCGGACTTGCTAATATTTTAAATATAAGGTACGTATCTCGGATTACATATCACATTTTTTATTTTTCCCTACGGGATGCCTTATCCTTGAGATGAGATGTATATTATGTAATTATACACCTATTGTAAATTTTCGAAATACTAGCTGTGCAAAGGAGACGCTGGCGAAATTTTCTGTAAATTCAAGCGTTAGAAAATTTTGAAGAATTTTTTTAAAATTGTGATAATTAATTTTATTTTTTATTTTTAGCATTATAGTTTGAAGTGGTATTAATCGAATGTTTAGAAATTTAATGAGAAAACATTTAAAGAATAATTTTTTAAGAAGAAATTTATATCATGGATTTCTTTTATTAAAGGAAATTGTTATATATAAATCTTAATATTAATTGGAGTTTAATAAAAATATTAAGTAAATAATTTGAAGACTTGATATTATTATTTGTGAAAGTTGAAAATTTTGGTGAAAAACAATTTGCAAAGATGTATATTACAAAAAGACTTAATTGGAAATTTAATTTTTCATATTTCTTTCGTTAAGTAAATTGCGAGGACGCAATTATCATTATAGGGGGAAGTTTGTAACAACCCTAAAATTTCAGTGTCGTTAATTCAAATTTAATAAAGATTTAAACCTGTAATTTTAATGACAAATTGGATTTCTCATTTATTGAAATAGATTTGAATAATAAGTGTTTTATTTACATATAATTGGAAGAGCACAATAAGAAATTTGTTGATGTTAAACTTCTTGTTTTAAAACTTGTTAAATATTGTGTTAGTGTTTTCTAAATATTGTGTAACTTACTTAAAGAAAAAATGGGGATTTTTAAAGTTAAATTACTTATTTGTCATATTGACTTATTTTAGAAGATGGATATTCTCATTTTTGATAAATTGGGTAATTTTGGGAAGAAAATGATTTAATCCTATTTTTGGGGTAAAATAGGATTTTTTGAAAGTAAATCATTTTATTATTAAAGAGGATTTAAATTAGTTTTGCAATTAAAAATTTGAGCTTTTGATTGCATTTTCATTGTATATTTTAAATGAGAGAGAAAGAATTAAAACTTTTCTTTTAATTAAATTGGATATTGGGTCCATTTCATTTTAAGCCCACTTAGTCAACACTTTGAGAAAATATGATAAAGCCTTTTCTCCTTATCTTCTTCCTCAAAATTTTGTATGCACAATTCCGTTAATAGAACAAAAGAAACAACCCCTCTTTCAAAACACAAATGCCTAGCTCAAAAATTTGGCGAAACAAATTAGAGAAAAATCTAGATCAAATAGGAGAAAAATATTGGTAAGTTACTCTATCCATTCTACATCTTTTAGGTATCTTGTTTTAAGTTTTAGCCTCATTTTGATCACTTCTATTTGTTGTTATGAGATCAAAGTTAGGGTTTTGAGCATGATTTGGTGAAGATTGGCAGCTAGCAAGGTTAGAGAATGTTGTAGAGTTGATAGCAAGGAGTTAAGGTGAGTTTGCACTCATCGCTATACCTAAATCTTATTATTTTGTGTCTTGAATTGATGTATGTTTATGATAATTATGAATTTGATGAATTATAAATCGATAAGTTAATTTAGAGATGCATTTCCCCATAACCTTTCTTGTTGATTGCTCGAGCATTTGTGTATGTTGATATTGATGATTGTAGTAGGTTGCATGTTATGTTTTGGGTATATAGCGATCTTAGAAAGTGAGTGATTACTTATTGTTACAGAAAATAAGGTTTTCATGCTAATTTTTAGTTTTGTTTCAATGTCTATAGTTGTTTGTTGCTTGCATATGATTGTTTGTTGAAATTTTCCAATTTATTCGCTGAAAATTATTTGTTAAAATCGTTGTAGTAAAATAGCGATATCTTAGTGTAAAAAGATCCGAATTAGTTCAATATTCTTTTGGTAGAAAGATATTTCATTACGCTACATGTTTTCTGTTGAGCATTTTTTGAAATACTGCGTTTAAAAGGATCTAAATTAAGTTTGAAACTGATGTTATAGCACAGCCATATAAAATTTTGTGAGTTGATACCTCAGAGTAAAATAACCATAACTTTTTAAACGTAAATCCAAATTATGGAAACTCTTTTTTGATATAAATATGAGACATTGAAGAATAACTTTAATGTTATAGGATTTCATAATTTAGGTTTAGATTGTCAAAATGGCAACCAAATGCCTCTACCTGTGAATATCAATTTTTCGAGTTTAATATTTTTAAGACTTGAAAATGAAATTGCCATATCTATTGAATCTTAAGTCCCAATACGATGATCTTTTTTTTTTTTTGAAAGTTTGGACTTTTATTTACAACTTTTGTAACGACCCAACTTCCTATCTCTAGGGAGTCGCATCGCTAATAAGAAAGAAAGGGATAGAGAATAGAAAGAAAGAGAAGAAAGAAAAAACAACACATCAGAATCTAAACAGCGGAACGAATAAATTATATTAATAACATAAAATATTTACATAGTTTACAACCACTATCAGAGTACACAGATATACAACTCATACTAGACAGTTATAAACACCTGTCCAGTATTTACAACACAATACAATCCAGAGACAACACAGAACACACAGCAGAATACTAATATCTAACACAGAAGCCTCCTGCTCCATTGCTCCTCCAATACTCGTCAAAGCTAACCTGAATCCTAACCTGAATCCCTTGGCTACTCGTAAAAATTTGAATACCCAAGAGTTTATGAAAAACAAAAATAAACTCCGGGTCAGACATGGGTCTGGTGTGAGTAACAGGTTAAAGTTGCTTAACTTTGAAAAATCTTTTAAAATAAAGGTATCACGTAAGACTTCCCACACATAAACATGGAAAAGTTTTTACCTTACTCTAACCAAAACATTTGATAGGAAATCCAGTGATATTATAATAGTGTCTAGGGTTTTCAAATAAATATGAAATAACCAAAATTGTTACATGATTAAATTCCAGCTACTAGCCACAGAAGTGGGTAATGCTATCAAAACCGTTGGCACTTAATGGATTTTGGATTCCATACAATGGCAGGGCTACTGAGGTACCGCCCGTCACAGTACGTGGCCTAGATCACCATACCGAGGAGTACTCCCACTCCCCTGCAACACAAGGCCGGACCCGTTCCTTACTGAACAGTTTCGAACAAGACAACCCCGACAGTTGTCGCGAACCACTGCCCCACACAGCCGAATATAAAGGGACCTCTAGACAGGGATCAATCTTCCTCTCCAGTGGGAGCTACCCACGAAGCCTTGTTGCACCTCCCCTGTTTTAGCCATTCCCGGTTGATGAGGCTTGAGGCTACGATTACCTTTATAGGACATCAAATCTTAGAATGCTCATCGTCCGCCTGACGATGTGCTGAAAGCATTCAATCCATACAAGTTCGTTCCGGGTTCGAACGAAACCGAAGGCACTATCTCGTTGCACTCATTATTGGAATCACCCTCAGAGTCAACGACCATAGCCCTTGCACTCTGATTCACCATCTCGAATTTATAAGCACTATTCCGTCAAACTCATTACGGAATCACCCACAGAGTTATACTGACGTAAAGCCCTTACACTTCGAGTCTTCACTTGCTCCACTTAGATTCACGACCTAACGTTAATTGGAATCGATGTGGTTTTCGGATATCCAAATATGGAAACCCGATCCCGGTCTCAACGAAATCCAAAGCGTGTCTTTTAGGTCCAAGTTGTTTTAAGTTTAAAACAATTCAATTCTAATTATCTATATACACACAGATAGGCTTCACATCATCATAATAGATAATCAACAATATTATCATAAGCTAGTAATCTATATTATCATCATAACTTGATAATCTACATTATCATCATCCATAGATAACTCATATCACCATCACAATGCAATCAATGCATCCATATCACACAATACTAATCTCATCTCTGAGTTTCAACCATTCAGGCAAACCATATCATCCTTTCATAAGCAAAGATCTATAATCACACCATCTATAATTAATTTAAAATGAATTCAATTGATTACTTCTATCTCTAATTGATTTAAAGTGAATTAAATTAATTACCTATTTTTAATTAATTTAAAATAAATTAAATTAATTACTTCACCATTTAAAACTTGCTTACTTAACTCTTAATTGATTACAAATCAATCAAATCATTATCCTCAAATTAATCACCTTAATTAATCACCCTTGATTAATTATCCTTTAATTACATTCAAGTAATTATCTTTAATTAATTTTACAAATTAATTATCCTTAACCAAAATCAGTAATTAGCCTTTAATTGCTTTATTAATTAATTAATTACATTAATTAATTACTTCCTTAATCACTTATCATTGATTAATTAATCCTTAATTACATCATTAATTATAATAATTAATGATCCTTAATTAAATTTAAATTACTTATTTAAATTAATTACATTAAGTAATTAACCTTAATTAAACCATAATTATTAATCATTCTTGATTAATTACATTTAGTAATTAACTACCCTTAATTACTTCTTAATTACTTCTAAATTAATTTCATTTAGTAATTAATTATATTTATTAATCAATCTTGATTAATCTCATTAGTAATTAATTACTCTTAATTAATTACCTCACTTAATTATTTCAAATAAAGTAATTAATAAATGCTTAAATTAATTACACAAAGTAATTAATTATTAATTACTTCATAAAGAAATTATCTTCACACTAATTACACAAAGTAATTAATCCCCAAAACTCTTCTCTACTTTAATTAATTACCTCCAGTAATTTCTTTACCTTAATTACTTCTCTAAGTAATTATTCATCTTTGATTACTTATCAATCCATTAAATGATTATTCTAAATTAATTAAACTTAATTAATTAATTTAAACTAATCAAATAAATAAATTAATTACAATAGGTAATTAATAACTCTAATTATTTCCATAAAGTAATCATACTTAATACAATTAATTATCAAGATTAATTACATTAATTAATTAATAAATAATTCCCAGTTAATGACCTTCATTAACTTATCAATAAATTCTTAATTACCTTTCTTCTAAGTAATTATCTTAAATTTATTAATATAAATTACAATTTTAATTAACCTTAATTTATTTCAAATCCTTAATTAAATAAATAAATAAATTAAATTATTTAAATTATCTTATTAATTTAAAAAATCAAAATAATTAAATCTTTGATTTTCTTTAAAATAAAACATTTCTTGTTAATGATTACATTATCATTAACAAAGCAATTTAAAACAACTTATCCTAAAATTTGTTTCAAATTGCATTTTAAATTTTAAATTTAAAATGAAAACCAAACTTAACTTTATCAAAGTTTTAAAAACATTTTTTTTAAACCTTTTTAAAACTTATACTAAAGAATTCCTTATTTTATAAAAGAAGTTAAAAGAAATTTAAACCCCAAATTCATTAAAATACAAATCATATTTTAAATATGCTTAAACATTCAAAGTTGTATTTAAACAGTTTAAATTTTGAAACTTCCTTTATTTCTAAATTATGATTCAAATCTGAATCTTATTTCCAGATTTAAACTTATGTTTAAATCTTCTACTTTAATCTTAAAGCTTTATCTTTAATTTCAGATTATTTAAACCCTTTTAAAAATTGTTTAACATTTTAACTTAAAAGGTTTAAGTTAAATTTGTAAACCTTGAATCAAACTCAGTTTGAAATCCATTCCTTACATTTAAATTTTAAATTCTGTTTTAAAACCCTGCATTTAGATTTTAAAACAAACTTTTAAATTAAAACTACAGGTTTCAAAAACCTGTAGTCACAGAAAGTAAACCCGAGTTTCCCCCTTTCTACTTCGATTAAAATCATACAAAACTTCGAGCAACATTCGAATTTGCTCGAGTATAACTCGACTATAAGTTACTGCAACCCAAATCCTCCCTGTTACTTCCACTTTTCCGTGAATGTGCACGAAGGTCTTGGCCACCTCCGGCCACCACTCAGGCGTTGAGCAAGTCGACAATCATCACCGAAACACATCGCGATCCCCCAAAAAAAAAATCATCATCGACTCGAAAACAAATTCGAGTTCCCCTATCCCAAATCCTGATGCAAACTGACAGGTATCTCCATCCAAACCCAAACCTGGAAACTTACTCTTGTCCTCAACTCCGATCATCGTTACTGCTGAAACTCCTGCCAAAACTTCGTCCATCCCCTATCTTCCTTTCCCGAGAGTACTAGAGAACGCGATCAACCAGAGAGAAAATGCCGATCAAATTCCATAGCATACCCAAAACTAGGTTTACAGATTACATCAACCTCCCATCGCCTCCACCAAGCTCCGTTCGTCTTCCTGGCCTTTTTACCACACTCTCTGATCACTACACTACCCCCACCAAGAACCCCAAACACTCCAATCCACTCGATCATCAGAGAATGACTAAAACCCATTTTCTGTTCAAATGGGTACTGCAATCCCAACTCCTAACTAAACAATATAATTTTAGCTTTAAAAATCATATTTTTATTTAAGTTTTCAGTTTATAACATTGAATTTATAATTTATCATGTTTGAGATTTTACCTTAATTTATTTACTCTGATGTTCTTCAATTTGCAGAGTCATCACCCAATTTGTTTTTACTTAATAAGTTTTAAACTGAACTATGGTCTAAATAACATAGTTATTACAGAATCTAAGCCTTAACAAAGTATTTAACTAAAGCAAGAGGAATCTTTTTTTTTAAAGAAACTGGTAACAGAGAAGGGTTACAGTCATCACATGCATGCATATCCAAATTTCATAGATATTTCATAAATAAACAATCACACAAACTAAATTATTTCAAGAGGAAAAACATGCAACAGGGAATACTTATTTTTTTAATTTAGTGAAGTTACTCACCTGATGTTTTGAAAGCAGAGCACAAATTCTTTTTGAAAAGCTTTTTGTTTTGATTTAAAACCAGAGTGCCTTGCTATTGCTTTAAGCTTGCATGCAGGCCTGACTCCATATGTATTTGAATCTTTAAATTTAAAAAACTTGAATTTGCAGTTGCATGTTGAGATGGCTTGATTTTCAGAATGCAGAAGGCAAAACCCAGATTCCATTTGAAAATGTTTGAATTTGATAAGCTTGTAGTTGCATGTTTGAACAGACTTGAAAATGCAGGCTTATGCTTTTTCATTTGGAAATAATTTTACAGTTTGTATGATTGAAATGGTTACTGGGCTACAGATTTGTAATTGAGGAGGAAATTTAGTTTTAACATGATTTTACTTTTGGGATTTTGGAATACAAATTTGTTTCATATTTGATTTTGAGGAAAGGTTGCATTGAATTTGAAAAACCAGATTTTGAATATGTAAAATGGTTGCAGGGAAAAAAAATGCTGCAGATGTATCTTTGAAAAAAAAAAGAACATTAGAAAAGGATGGGAATGAAGGAAACATGCTTTTATAAGATAAAATGTTTTATTTGTAAATTTAAAAGAAAAACAAAAATGAAAAGGACACTTGTCTAAAAACATAACATTTGTCAAATTGAGTGGATTATTAGTTTACATATGTCTCATTAGTTACATAAGATACTTACACTTGTTTTATATATTAACATATGTTTTAAAAATGAATTTTATTTATTTTTATGTATTTTAAAAGTAAATAAAGCCCTTTTCTTTATTTATTAAGCACGTATAAAGTAGTTTCATTAATAAATGTATATATATTCTTTTTAATGAAGTAAAACAATTTATATAAAAGTGAAAACTTTTTTACAATATTCATATATAAATTTATTAATTTGAATTTCAAAATGAATTCAAATTCAAATGCTATTTATACATTTAAAATCCAATTTTAAAACTAATTTATATTAACATATTTAATTTAAAAAAATAATAACAATATTGTCTTTTAAAACATATCTATATTTATACATTTATGATTATTTGAAAATAACATATTTATCCAATTTAAATCATTTAAGAAATTATAAATTACTTATCTTATTTTATTTAAATGAATTAATGTTTTAATATATAAATGGTATTTTAAATTTTCTTATATAATTCCCAAATTATCAAAATGATTATTAGAATTTAAAACAAGATTTTAATTGTTTATTTAACTACAAATCAAAACTTATCTATTTACAATATATATACATATATATACATTATAAATAGGAAAATATTTTATTAGTTTTTAAAAGATAAATTTCATCAATTAAACATTTATTTAATTGGATTATTAAATCAAGTTAATTTTTATTAAAATTTTATCAAATCAATTTAATTTTAAATACAGATTATTAAATTGATATTGCTAAAATTTCCGGAATATCACATTCCTCCCCCCTTAAAAGAATTTCGTCCCCGAAATTTAAAAGCAAAAGTAATTTAATAACCCATTTAAAATTTAAAATTTTAAATCACAAACATACATCAATCATAGCTAACAACCATAGCAACCAATCTATCTAATCAAACAAATTTAATTATTCAGACAAAATTCTGGATAAAAATTTCTCGAGTTTCCCCAAGTATATATATACCAGGATACTCGCCCTACAAAATCCAAACAATCAAAACTACGAAGCTACAGAGCTTCTACTCATCTAGATCTGCAAAACTAAACAGCTTATCAGACTACATACGAGTCTGAATCAACAACCAAACCTTCCTGAACAGCTGGTTCCACTTCCAGAGATAACTCATACACGTACTCCCTCAGAGATACGTAAATCTCATCGAATCCCAGTTATCCAAACTGGAAATTCAACTCTTGAAAACCAACACCAATCCAACTAAAACACAGAAGAGATCCAATCAAAACTCCGACTCCGGAATCCAAATTCCTTCGTCTCTTATCCGTGAAACCCTTCCGATGATCCCGGGCTGCCTAAATCCAAACTGATCAGCTCAACTCTTGCTGATTCCTCTAAAAACAATCTAGACCAAAAACATCCCAACACAACGATCTTCTCAAGCTCAACCAAGACTAAGTCCACCAATTCTACTCTTCAAACATCAGAAGAACAAACTCACTTCTTCTATCAAGAAAAGACAAAATAGAAACATTCCCAAACTGCTTCCGCTGCACAACTCTGAACTGGCACAGAAGATACTGCTGATGAAGAATATGAGCACAAACTGGACATCACTTCCTAGAAATCTGGCTCAACATATCCAAAGAAACTCAGAAGTTCTACCAATCCTGAGCTGCCTTACCAAACCTATCCCGAGAAATCCTCCTTCTATTAGCTGATCCACCGGTACCACTCCTGGAATCCGGTCGATAAGAAAACTCAATCTTCAGAAGTGGACAAACCTCCGACTTCTCAAAAGACAACCAAAATTCTTGAATACTTCAAAAGAACACTCAATCTGTCGCAAGTCACTTTTGCGATCAACACAGATCAATTCCAAAGAAAACTGTTCTCTCTTTACCAAACAGAACAGCTTACTCTTAATTATCCAATCCAATAAAGTATTGGGTCCACTCTGCTGCTTCTGAACTCCTTCTTCTGAAACTACTCAGCCAGTCAACTTCTGCCAACAAAGACACTCCGAGCTGAACTGTTGACACCAATGCCAAAAACTTCCTTATCCAAAGCTTCGAGAAACTCGGCCCTCAAAGCCAATCACAAACAACCAGCTAAACTCAGCCACAACACCGAAGCCGAGACACTTCCTAACTTGTTCCAAAGAAAACATCTTCGGAAATATCCATATTTACTGCATCTCATCACGCGGCTACTACTTCCTGAGGTATCAAAATACCATCACACACTTCTGCCAAACCGACAGATCCAAACTCTACTCATCCATCTACAAAGATAAACTCTGAACCTTAACAGGATACCTTCAGAGATCGATGAAATCTCTACACCACTGCACAACTCACTCGAGACGGTATTAGGTCTACAGTCTCGACAAATACACTTCCAACCTCAAACATTTAAACTCCAACCAATGGTAGTAATCGTGTTTCACACACCACTACCTTAACTACCTTTATAACTTATATTGGAAAAATCTGAACAGGTAACCTAACAGATAGGTAGAAATAATAAATAATATATATATATATATATCAAAACTACAAATACGCTCTCTCAAGATAGACACCCTATAGAGCCTAGGTATTCACTCAACCTAATGCTCTGATACCACTGTAACGACCCAACTTCCTATCTCCAGGGAGTCGCATCGCTAATAAGAAAGAAAGGGATAGAGAATAGAAAGAAAGAGAAGAAAGAAGAAACAATACATCAGAATCTAAACAGCGGAACGAATAAATTATATTAATAACATAAAATATTTACATAGTTTACAACCACTATCAGAGTACATAGATATACAACTCATACTAGACAGTTATAAACACCTGTCCAGTATTTACAACATAATACAATCCAGAGACAACACACAACACACAGCGGAATACTAATATCTAACGCAGAAGCCTCCTGCTCCATTGCTCCTCCAATACTCGTCAAAGCTAACCCGAATCCTAACCTGAATCCCTTGGCTACTCGTAAAAATTTGAGTACCCTAGAGTTTATGAAAAACAAAACTCCGGGTCAGGCATGGGTCTGGTGTGAGTAACAGGTTAAATTTGCTTAACTTTGAAAAACCTTTTAAAATAAAGGTATCACGTAAGACTTCCCACACATAAACATTGAAAAGTTTTTACCTTACGCTAACCAAAACATTTGATAGGAAATCCAGTGATATTATAATAGTGTCTAGAGTTTTCAAATAAATATGAAATAACCAAAACTGATACATGATTAAATTCCAGCTACTAGCCACAAAAGTGGGTAATACAATCAAAACCGTTGGCACTTATTGGATTTTGGATTCCATACAATGGCAGGGCTACTGGGGTACCGCCCGTCACAGTACGTGGCCTAGATCACCGTACCGAGGAGTACTCCCACTCCCTTGCAACACAAGGCCGGACCCGTTCCTTACTGAACAGTTCCGAACAAGACAACCCCGGCAGTTGTCGCGAACCACTGCTCCACACAGCCGAATATAAAGGGACCTCTAGACAGGGATCAATCTTGCTCTCCAGTGGGAGCTACCTACGAAGCCTTGTTGCACCTTCCATGTTTTAGCCATTCCCGGTTGATGAGGCTTGAGGCTACGATTACCTTTATAGGACATCAAATCTTAGAATGCTCATCGTCCGCCTGACGATGTGCTGAAAGCATTCTTTCCATACAAGTTCGTTCCGGGTTCGAACGAAACCGAAGGCACTATCTCGTTGCACTCATTATTGGAATCACCCTCAGAGTCAACGACCATAGCCCTTGCACTCTAATTCATCATCTCGAATTTATAAGCACTATTCCGTCAAACTCATTACGGAATCACCCACAAAGTTATACTGACGTAAAGCCCTTACACCTCGAGTCTTCACTTGCTCCACTTAGATTCACGACCTAACGTTAATTAGAATCGATGTGGTTTTCGGATATCCAAATATGGAAACCAGATGCCAGTCTCATCGAAATCCAAAGCATGTCTTTTAGGTCCAAGTTGTTTTAAGTTTAAAACAATTCAATTCTAATTATCTAATATACACGCAGATAGATGCTTCACATCATAATAGATAATCAACAATATTATCATAAGCTAGTAATCTATATTATCATCATAACTTGATAATCTACATTATCATCATCCATACACAACTCATATCACCATCACAATGCAATCAATGCATCCATATCACACAATACTAATCTCATCTCTGAGATTCAACCATTCAGGCAAACCATATCATCCATTCATAAGCAAAGATCTATAATCACACCATCTATAATTAATTTAAAATGAATTAAATTAGTTACTTCTATCTCTAATTGATTTAAAGTGAATTAAATTAATTACCTATTTTTAATTAATTTAAAATGAATTAAATGAATTACTTCACCATTTAAAACTTGCTTACTTAACTCTTAATTGATTACAAATCAATCAAATCATTATCCTCAAATTAATCACCTTAATTAATCACCCTTGATTAATTATCCTTTAATTACATTCAAGTAATTATTTTTAATTAATTTTACAAATTAATTATCCTTAACCAAAATCAGTAATTAGCCTATAATTACTTCATTAATTAATTAATTACATTAATTAATTACTTCCTTAATCACTTATCATTGATTAATTAATCCTAATTAATTAATCCTTAATTACATCATTAATTATATTAATTAATGATCCTTAATTAAATTTAAATTACTTAATTAAATTAATTACATTAAGTAATTAACCTTAATTAAACCATAATTATTAATCATTCTTGATTAATTACATTTAGTAATTAACTACCCTTAATTACTTGTTAATTACTTCTAAATTAATTTCATTTAATAATTAATTATATTTATTAATCAATCTTGATTAATCTCATTAGTAATTAATTACTCTTAATTAATTACCTCACTTAATTATTTCAAATAAAGTAATTAATAAATGCTTAAATTAATTACACAAATAATTAATTATTAATTACTTCATAAAGAAATTATCTTCACACTAATTACACAAAGTAATTAATCCCCAAAACTCTTCTCTACTTTAATTAATTACCTCCAGTAATTTCTTTGCCATAATTACTTCTCTAAGTAATTATTCATCTTTGATTACTTATCAATCCATTAAATGATTATTCTAAATTAATTAAACTTAATTAATTTAAACTAATCAAATAAATTAATTAATTACAATAGGTAATTAATAACTCTAATTATTTCCATAAAGTAATCATACTTAATACAATTAATTATCAAGATTAATTACATTAATTAATTAATTAATAATTCCCAGTTAATGACCTTCATTAACTTATCAATAAATTCTTAATTACCTTTCTTCTAAGTAATTATCTTAAATTTATTAATATAAATTACAATTTTAATTAACCTTAATTTATTTCAAATCCTTAATTAATTAAATAAATAAATTAAATTATTTAAATTATCTTATTAATTTAAAAAATCAAAATCATTAAATCTTTGATTTGCTTTAAAATAAAACATTTCTTGTTAATGATTACATTATCATTAACAAAGCAATTTAAAACAACTTATCCTAAAATTTGTTTCAAATTGCATATTAAATTTTAAATTTAAAATGAAAACCAAACTTAACTTTATCAAAGTTTTAAAAACATTTTTTTAAACCTTTTTAAAACTTATACTAAAGAATTCCTTATTTTATAAAAGAAGTTAAAAGAAATTTAAACCCCAAATTCATTAAAATACAAATCATATTTTAAATATGCTTAAACATTCAAAGTTGTATTTAAACTGTTTAAATTTTGAAACTTCCTTTATTTCTAAATTATGATTCAAATCTGAATCTTATTTCCAGATTTAAACCTATGTTTAAATCTTCTACTTAAATCTTAAAGCTTTATCTTTAATTTCAGATTATTTAAACCCTTTTAAAAATTGTTTAACATTTTAACTTAAAAGGTTTAAGTTAAATTTGTAAACCTTGAATCAAACTCAGTTTGAAATCCATTCCTTACATTTAAATTTTAAATTCTGTTTTAAAACCCTGCATTTAGATTTTAAAACAAACTTTTAAATTAAAACTACAGGTTTCAAAAACCTGTAGTCACAGAAAGTAAACCCAAGTTTCCCCCTTTCTACTTCGAGTAAAATCATACAAAACTTCGAGCAACTTTCGAATTTTCTCGAGTATAACTCGAGTACAAGTTACTGCAACCCAAATCCTCCCTAATACTTCCACTGTTCTGTGCATGTGCATGGAGGTCTTGGCCACCTCCGGCCACCACTCAGGCGTCGAGCAAGTCGACAATCATCACCGAAACACATCGCGATCCCCCTAAAAAAAAATCATCATCGACTCGAAAACAAATTCGAGTTCCCCAATCCCAAATCCTGATGCAAACTGACAGGTATCTCCATCCAAACAACTTACTCGTGTCCTCAACTCCGATCATCGTTACTGCCGAAACTCCTGCCAAAACTTCGTCCATCCCCTATCTTCCTTTCCCGAGAGTACTAGAGAACTCGATCAACCAGAGAGAAAATGCCGATCAAATTCCATAGCATACCCAAAACTAGGTTTACAGATTACATCAACCTCCCATCGCCTCCACCAAGCTCTGTTCGTCTTCCTGGCCTTTTTACCACACTCTCTGATCACTACACTACCCCCACCAAGAACCCCAAACACTCCAATCCACTCGATCATCAGAGAATGACTAAAACCCATTTTCTGTTCAAATGGGTACTGCAATCCCAACTCCTAACTAAACAATATAATTTTAGCTTTAAAAATCATATTTTTATTTAAGTTTTCAGTTTATAACATTGAATTTATAATTTATCATGTTTGAGATTTTACCTTAATTTATTTACTCTGATGTTCTTCAATTTGCAGAGTCATCACCCAATTTGTTTTTACTTAATAAGTTTTAAACTGAACTATGGTCTAAATAACATAGTTATTACAGAATCTAAGCCTTAACAAAATATTTAACTAAAGCAAGAGGAATCTTTTTTTTTAAAGAAACTGGTAACAGAGAAGGGTTACAGTCATCACATGCATGCATATCCAAATTTCATAGATATTTCATAAATAAACAATCACACAAACTAAATTATTTCAAGAGGAAAAACATGCAACAGGGAATACTTATTTTTTTAATTTAGTGAAGTTACTCACCTGATGTTTTGAAAGCAGAGCACAAATTCTTTTTGAAAAGCTTTTTGTTTTGATTTAAAACCAGAGTGCCTTGCTGTTGCTTTAAGCTTGCATGCAGGCCTGACTCCATATGTATTTGAATCTTTAAATTTGAAAAACTTGAATTTGCAGTTGCATGTTGAGATGGCTTGATTTTCAGAATGCAGAAGGCAAAACCCAGATTCCATTTGAAAATGTTTGAATTTGATAAGCTTGTAGTTGCATGTTTGAACAGACTTGAAAATGCAGGCTTATGCTTTTGCATTTGGAAATAATTTTACAGTTTGCATGATTGAAATGGTTACTGGGTTGTAGATTTGTAATTGAGGAGGAAATTCAGTTTTAACATGATTTTACTTTTGGGATTTTGGAATACAAATTTGTTTCAGATTTGATTTTGAGGAAAGGTTGCATTGAATTTGAAAAACCAGATTTTGAATATGTAAAATGGTTGCAGGGAAAAAATGCTGCAGATTTATCTTTGAAAAAAAATGAACATTAAAAAAGGATGGGAATGAAGGAAACATGCTTTTATAAGATAAAATGTTTTATTTATAGATTTAAAAGAAAAACAAAAATGAAAAGGACACTTGTCTAAAAACATAACATTTGTCAAATTGAGTGGATTATTAGTTTACATATGTCTCATTAGTTACATAAGATACTTACACTTGTTTTATATATTAACATATGTTTTAAAAATGAATTTTATTTATTTTTATGTGTTTTAAAAGTAAATAAAATGTAACGACCCGCCTTTTTCGACAGTTTAAACCGACGATCAAATACACATGTCGATTCCAAACCATTAAAAGGGCAGATAGTTATTGGGGTAATTAAGAAAAGAAAAGGAAGGGAAATAAAAGGAAATGAAACAACACAGAATCTCACAGCGGAAGGCTAAAGTATAATAATAAAATAACAGTTCATGAAGCTGTTAATTAAATGAAGACATTTGAAATGAATACATTTGATTATTGTTATACAACATTTATCAGAGTTACATACACAACAAATATCATACAACAATGCAGCGGAATGTAATGAATATAATAGTAGTAGATAATATACCAAATCTTCGTCTCCGTCCTCCAAGGAAATGATCTTCAACCTAAACTGAAAACTCAGGACTGACCCGAGCGTAATGAAAAGACAAACACTCGAGTCAGGACTAAATATCCTCATGTAAGTTAAGTCAATCGTAAATAAATATGAGTGTAACGGCGTCAGAGATGTTTACGGGGTTTGACATCTCCTATCCAGTGTCAACGTGCGTGCAATAACTCAAGAGATGTTACGGGATTTTCCATCTCTCAAGGATCCGTGAAACTATCTACTATGTAGTAATATACGCTAAGTAGATAATGTCTATCAGTAATATAAAGTATCAAAATAGCGTTAAGGCGTTACCATAATCCCCCTTAACACATTTTTATATTCCCAAAAGCATATACAAGACCGTAGTTTCCCCAAAACCGGAAGTCACCAGAGGGCAATCCATATACTCAAGGTACAAATCAAAACGTAGTGGTCGCGAATAGGATAATCAGTATGACAAGGTACATGAGGCAATACCAACTAGGATACTAGTAGTTGCGTGATCCGGACTGATGTTGGGCATAGCCAGCAGCTACCCCAACACCGCGAAACAACACTCCCAAATCAAGGGGTGCACCCAAATCGCATCACAAATGTAATAGAAATGGTATCGAAGAAGTGTGTCCGCTAGAGGTGGCGAACCTCAATGGCCCGGCGCGGCTCCTGTTTTAGTCATGTCAGGGGTCATCCAATAATCGTTCTCTTTCTTCAGTCAACGCGTTCACCAAACCATCCACTTCATTCTGGATCATCACTCCGCGTATAATAGTTATTAAAGTGGTTTTCGGTATCGACAGAGAGTATGTCCATATCCGATCCCGGTCTCTTTAATAACTACGTATTATTACACCTTTGGCTCTTTATATTTCAAATCGATTCATAATTGATATCAAAATATCATATTCGCTTCAAAAATCAAATCCATTTCAAATATCATTGTATCTTTCAAAATATCAGATTCCATTTCAAAATCAATTTTCGCATCAATATCTCATTTCGATCTCAAAATCATTTCGAATTTCAATTTAGGTTGCAACTTCATTTAACTCAATTCGTATTTAAATTCAAGATTTAAATATAAACATTTCACCTTATTGACCAGCTTAGGATTTTAGAAAAATAGTTTTAAGTAGTTTAAAAGTAGTTTAAATAATTAAAATAGTTAAAAATACTTAAATCTTTAAAATGGATTTAAAATAGATAAATTAGTTTAAAATAATTTAAATTGGGTTAAGTAGATTAAAATGGATTAAAATAGTTTAAGTATTCAAAATGGTTTATATAACAGAGTAATTTGGAAAACAAATTAAAGCAGCTTCAAAACCAATCCATTTCAATTATAACTTCCCAATTCCAATAAGTTCCAATTTCCATTCTACCGATTCAATTTCGATTTCAATTCAATCAACGTCAACTTTTACTTCGAATTTATTCAATTTTATATTCACTTTCAATTAATTCAATTTCAATTTATATCGATTTGGAGCTTGATTTTTTTCAAATCAATTTATAATACTTAACAAAATTTTCCAATAATATTCAAGTTTAAATCCAAATTCCAAATATGATTCAATTCCAAACTCGATTTCAAAATATCATTTTTATATTACTTTTACTTAGTAATATTCAAAGCTCAAATTTAATGTTCAATCTTTAAAACACATAAATTTCCGAAATTCAATCATATCCAAATTTTAAATCTCAAAGTCTCCACTTAAATTTATTCAACAATTTCTTTTAACCAAAATTCTATTTCAACATTCCAAACTCAATTTTTCGATGAATTTGATTTCTATAAATTGATTTCTATTTATCACTTTTAAATCGAAACATTTAAATAAATTTCAAATCGACGATTTCAAAAATTATTAATTTAGCCAATTCGGTGTCCGTATATAATTTTCTATCCTATGGCCAAGTAATTATTTATTTCAATTAAATGTCAGGGATGAGTATATATTACTTAAATTAAATCACAGTATCATATGTATGCATAACAGGATCTATATAAGCAAATAAACATCCAAACATTCAATTATCAACCAATAGCATCCATCAAAATACATCATCCAATAAACAATACAATTCATGGCAGTTTCATAGTTATCAATGTCAGGTAATTTAATCGCAATTCAATTTTAATTTCAATTTAACTGTCAATTTAATTTTTCAACGGTTAATGCAAATGACAAGCTATATGACAATTAAATTTTTATCAAACAACGACAAATAAAATCATAACACTTCATAATATCAAATTTAAATAGCATAAAGATATTTAGTACGGTGTGAGCGTTATAAAACACTCACCTTGATTTTTACGATTTTAAATAAAATCGAACGACGTTCAATTTAACTTAAAATTTTCTCTAACTCCAAATGATTCCAATCTAGTTGCAATGCGTAGTGCTCGACAAAACGATTGCGACGCAATTCGTTTCGTTGAATTCCGACCTCGTATGCAAAAGTTAGAGCATTTTAAAGATAAGTGAATCTTAAATATAAACAATTTACAAATCTTTTTTTTTTTTTTTTTTTTTTTACCAAACAGATCTGGACCGCTGATTTCCACTTGCACACATCAGGCCGCACGTCTTTGCTTCTCCATCTTCCTCCTTTACGTGAAAATCACGTTCCTAGAACCCATAGCCGCCACATTAGGGTTAAAATTTACGACCACCACGCTCGACGAGAACACGATCAGGTTACACCACTTCGAAGCCACCGCCTAACTCCACCTTCACCATCAATAGCCTGAAGCTCGGCCATCCCCTCTGCCTCGAATTGCGTGAAAAACACAGCCCCTTCCTACACGATTTCCCGTTGATCCGTGGCTCCGTTTCCGATCATCTCCGTATGGATTTGAAGCTTTCATCGTGCTCTACAACTTTGCTTTTGGAAATTTTTGATTTCGTTGAACGGATTGAGAGATATTAACGAAAGAAGTTCGAGCAATTCTGACCTTCGAAAATAGGTGGCGGCCATGATTTAGAATTAGGGTTTCTGGATTATAATAATAATAAAACTGTCTCGGTTTGCGTGCGTATTTATATAGGTAGGTCCAAAATCATCCGAACTCCAATCGAGACGTGCCGCCAGGCGTTTATAAGGTTTTACCCCCATTCCGGACGCAATGGAATAGGTTTCGGAGGCTAATTCGATCGTATGTGAGAGTTACGGAAATAAACGATTAATTTTAAATTAAACCGATTAAACGATTTTCTATGCGTTTTGGCTTGCCCCGGACAAACGGTAAATCCGTTTGACTTGAAATTTGAAACCTTACAATAATATCACATTGCGGATCCAATGAAACTTGTTTCGTCGAAATCCGAGAGCGTTTGAAAAATGACTATTTTAACTCGCCAAATTGATATTAAAACAATTTCAACGCGTTTCAAGCTGCCACGGTCAAACGACAACTCCGATTGCTACGAAAATTGAAATCCGATAATAACTAACTATTACGGATCCAATGGAACTAGTTTCGTCCAATTCTGAGACTGTTCAAAATTTGGCTATTTTTCAGTCGATAATTAAATATTAAAATATTCAATTTTCCCAAATTTACTTTTAATTCGATTTTAAAAGTTCTACAACATCATTCTAACTTTAATATGATAAAATAAAATTTTACAAACCCCTTTTATATCATATTAAACCCGTTATTCAATAAGTTCCAAATATTAAATTTTAACAATTTAATTGTTTAATATTTGACGGATTTCAATATTGGAATTTTAAATAAAATTTCATTATCAGTCGGTTTACTATATTACTTCGAATCAATTACCTTTGACTACATATTATTTCAATTGATTTGAGATTTCATTCAATTCATAAATAATTAACTAGATAAATTTGTTGCATTTCATTCTAGTTATTATTATTCCAAACGACTTACAATTTTTTTCTAACACCAAATCACGAAATCTTATTAAATTAGCTATTTTAATTATCGAAAATTTACGGGTCGTTACACTCTCCCCCACTCAAAACTTTTCGTCCCCGAAAAGGGAAAAGAAGGGAAAATGAACTAAGTATAGAATTCAACATTTGATATTTTTATTCAAAGTTACCAACTTATAAAACAATGAAATTTCATTTATAAATCGTTACTAGACTTCCACTAAGTTACTTCAAACGGCCCCCTAACCTTAAAAGTTAGTAATCACAACAAGTTATAAATTTTTTTTTAAAAAAAACTTGAAAAATTTTCTAACACCCGGATTTACGGAAAAAATCGGCAGAGTCTCCTTTGCGCGGCTCGATCGGAAAAAATATAATAGCATATATATCACAAATATACATCTTATCTCAATGATGAGGCATCCCATATGTGGGGAAACAACATATAAATATCACCAATATCATATAAAACCGTAAGCGTACCTTTTATTTAGCATTTATTAGCAGTTTACTTACATTTTGTATTTAGCACAGAAGCGAGCTCTACAACGAAGCGCAACCCCTTTGCTACCTACTAAAATGCTCAATAACTAAGTTAGAACCATGCATATAAAGATAGACCGCTATACTTAGCCTACACAACATATATATAACATATTTATCTTCAAAACTGAGATTTCAATTTCTGGACAGCAAACAAATCTTAGCTTTAGGTCACCTAAACGGTAAAATTTGACAATAGAATCTAAACAAAAGTTGTTGCATTCATTTCAGGCTTTTCGGAATGTCCAAAATCATCGAATTCGGATCAACCGTTCAAAAGTTATGGCCGTTTTACTTAGGGGATACGCTTCAGCCTGGGCAGTGTTTGCGCAGGTCCGCGACGTTCACCCACATTTCCGACCTTCTAAACGGCATCAAAACACAAAACACTTAAAACAAAAGTTTTAGCTTAAGTTCTTAGCTTTCCAGAAAGTGCAAGATCATCAAAATCCGATAAACCAGTCAAAAGATATGGCGAAAATAATAAGGGTGTATACTACTGATTTTACTTATTTTTACACAGAACAGCGAGTAACATTCAAGTTTTTAACCAAGCAGACGAAGGAATTCTCTCAAGTTATCTAAACAAAAGTTGTGCTATAGTTACTAAGCTTTTCGAAAAGTCTAAGATCATCGAATTCCGTTCAGCCATTTAAAAGTTATGGTTTTTTTCGTTTCAGCATATATTGGACAAATTTGGATTTTTCCAAAAATTTGCTTTTATTATTTCAAAGTGCAAACCATCAAAACTTCAAATTTTCTAAAAAAACAATCATAAACACAAAGTCATTTATTTTCTTATTCATCCATGCAATAGGTTTACATTCAATTTGTTTCCGATTTATTCAAGTTTGTTTCATTCACATTTTTAATTCAAGTCAATTTGCTCCCAATTTGAATTTAATTATTTAAAATTTTATTCCGTTTATTCAATTCCATTAACACTAATGAATTCTACTTAATCAATTATCATCCATCTAACAACCAATGCATATCAAACATTAACATCCATCCAAAATCTGCACTAAATCAATTATACATTTCCAAGTCAATTTTAATTTCATACACTTCCATGTTTATTGACATTTAGTTATATTCAAATTTAATTAGTTTCCATTTACCAATTTTATATTTATTAAGTTTAAATTTTATTCATTCACTTATACATGTATCATTCATTTTACAGCTTAAATTTCTTTTATATTTACAACTATCAATAGATCTTTACATTTTATTTTTCACTCTCACACTGGTATATTATTACTCTACTTATCCTTATTAGCATTTTAAACCCTTTAAGTATTTGGTAAGTTATAGTTATGCAAATAGAATGTAGTTAAACAACATACAACTTCTTTTCATTTAAAGTTGAATTTTCAATTTATCAATTCTTAAGTCATTACTTAAATTTCACTATAATTTAATTTCACATTTACATTCACATATAGTATTTTCATTTTATATTAACATAATTGTGAATCACCTTTAAATGTTAATTTAAATTCCAATTATTTACTAACAATTTTATTTATATTTGCAAACCATTAATTAAATGCACATTTCATTATTCAAACCTATACTCGTATATTATCCAATTAACAATTCATATAACATTTTTGAACTTCTTAAGTATTTTGGTAAGTTATATCTAAGCTATAAAATGAAATTTAATACTATGCGAGTTTTACAGTTTCAATTTTATTTTAAGTTCATAATTTCCTAATTCTAAGGATTTCTACTTCAATTGATATTTTCACTTAGCTCTTAGGTTCATTTCTCATTTCACAATTCAGAAGTTCCTTAATGATTCAAGTCTAAATTCATTTCAATCATAAAAAAAAAATCATTAATTATTAAAGGACTTAAGAATTCCAATCCCGATTTCATTTCAAATCAAGTTTTGAAATAATATATACTTATATAATTTATATATCAAATCATACTATAGAGAATGCAAAACAAAATAAAATTTGAGTCAAAACAAGGTTTAGACAAGCTATTAAGTGGTCTCCCCCACTCGGACTCTCGAAAATAAACGCCAATGATGCGTGCACTCATCACCGAAATCATTTTCTAACGTCAAGAGTAGGGAATATAACACTTATCATAAAAAAAATCCTTCGAAAACAATTTCAACTCAATTATACTATCATATAATACTCATATTATATTTTTTCAAATTCTTGTAAGTCAATTTCAAACACTGGAATTTAAATTCCCAAATCCAAGTTAAAATACATTTATATTCATTATCAATTGTGTTTACAAGATTTCATTTTCCTAAATCCATTGTTATTTAATCAATTGTTGTAAATATTGACTGATCAAACAATAACGATAATAATCTAATATTATCATCTTCTAACAATCAATTCAATCAAAATGAATAAATATTCAAATAATTCTTTTATATAAAATATATTCCAAAACGATATTGTGTTGGTTTGTCCTATTCGAGTGTATAGAAATTCCTATCGACGCATTGGCGTCCCAAGTATCGACCAGAATTCATAAATACTCAACGGAACAAATTAACACAATATAAAACCATTTTATATCAAATAACAAGTACGCTCTCTCATATACACTCAACTCATTCATATAGTTTACCTCTATTTCAATGAGTTATTCCCCACTAGAGCCAAGGTTTATCGCTAAACCAAAGCTCTGATACCAACTGTAACGACCCGCCTTTTTTGACAGTTTAAACCGACGATCAAATACACATGTCGATTCCAAACCATTAAAAGGGCAGATAGTTATTGGGGTAATTAAGAAAAGAAAAGGAAGGGAAATAAAAGGAAATGAAACAACACAGAATCTCACAGCGGAAGGCTAAAGTATAATAATAAAATAACAGTTCATGAAGCTGTTAATTAAATGAAGATATTTGAAATGAATACATTTGATTATTATTATACAACATTTATCAGAGTTACATACACAACAAATATCATACAACAATGCAGCGGAATGTAATGAATATAATAGTAGTAGATAATATACCAAATCTTCGTCTCCGTCCTCCAAGGAAATGATCTTCAACCTAAACTGAAAACTCAGGACTGACCCGAGCGTAATGAAAAGACAAACACTCGAGTCAGGACTAAATATCCTCATGTAAGTTAAGTCAATCGTAAATAAATATGAGTGTAACGGCGTCAGAGATGTTTACGGGGTTTGACATCTCCTATCCAGTGTCAACGTGCGTGCAATAACTCAAGAGATGTTACGGGATTTTCCATCTCTCAAGGATCCGTGAAACTATCTACTATGTAGTAATATACGCTAAGTAGATAATGTCTATCAGTAATATAAAGTATCAAAATAGCGTTAAGGCGTTACCATAATCCCCCTTAACACATTTTTATATTCCCAAAAGCATATACAAGACCGTAGTTTCCCCAAAACCGGAAGTCACCAGAGGGCAATCCATATACTCAAGGTACAAATCAAAACGTAGTGGTCGCGAATAGGATAATCAGTATGACAAGGTACATGAGGCAATACCAACTAGGATACTAGTAGTTGCGTGATCCGGACTGATGTTGGGCATAGCCAGCAGCTACCCCAACACCGCGAAACAACACTCCCAAATCAAGGGGTGCACCCAAATCGCATCACAAATGTAATAGAAATGGTATCGAAGAAGTGTGTCCGCTAGAGGTGGCGAACCTCAATGGCCCGGCGCGGCTCCTGTTTTAGTCATGTCAGGGGTCATCCAATAATCGTTCTCTTTCTTCAGTCAACGCGTTCACCAAACCATCCACTTCATTCTGGATCATCACTCCGCGTATAATAGTTATTAAAGTGGTTTTCGGTATCGACAGAGAGTATGTCCATATCCGATCCCGGTCTCTTTAATAACTACGTATTATTACACCTTTGGCTCTTTATATTTCAAATCGATTCATAATTGATATCAAAATATCATATTCGCTTCAAAAATCAAATCCATTTCAAATATCATTGTATCTTTCAAAATATCAGATTCCATTTCAAAATCAATTTTCGCATCAATATCTCATTTCGATCTCAAAATCATTTCGAATTTCAATTTAGGTTGCAACTTCATTTAACTCAATTCGTATTTAAATTCAAGATTTAAATATAAACATTTCACCTTATTGACCAGCTTAGGATTTTAGAAAAATAGTTTTAAGTAGTTTAAAAGTAGTTTAAATAATTAAAATAGTTAAAAATACTTAAATCTTTAAAATGGATTTAAAATAGATAAATTAGTTTAAAATAATTTAAATTGGGTTAAGTAGATTAAAATGGATTAAAATAGTTTAAGTATTCAAAATGGTTTATATAACAGAGTAATTTGGAAAACAAATTAAAGCAGCTTCAAAACCAATCCATTTCAATTATAACTTCCCAATTCCAATAAGTTCCAATTTCCATTCTACCGATTCAATTTCGATTTCAATTCAATCAACGTCAACTTTTACTTCGAATTTATTCAATTTTATATTCACTTTCAATTAATTCAATTTCAATTTATATCGATTTGGAGCTTGATTTTTTTCAAATCAATTTATAATACTTAACAAAATTTTCCAATAATATTCAAGTTTAAATCCAAATTCCAAATATGATTCAATTCCAAACTCGATTTCAAAATATCATTTTTATATTACTTTTACTTAGTAATATTCAAAGCTCAAATTTAATGTTCAATCTTTAAAACACATAAATTTCCGAAATTCAATCATATCCAAATTTTAAATCTCAAAGTCTCCACTTAAATTTATTCAACAATTTCTTTTAACCAAAATTCTATTTCAACATTCCAAACTCAATTTTTCGATGAATTTGATTTCTATAAATTGATTTCTATTTATCACTTTTAAATCGAAACATTTAAATAAATTTCAAATCGACGATTTCAAAAATTATTAATTTAGCCAATTCGGTGTCCGTATATAATTTTCTATCCTATGGCCAAGTAATTATTTATTTCAATTAAATGTCAGGGATGAGTATATATTACTTAAATTAAATCACAGTATCATATGTATGCATAACAGGATCTATATAAGCAAATAAACATCCAAACATTCAATTATCAACCAATAGCATCCATCAAAATACATCATCCAATAAACAATACAATTCATGGCAGTTTCATAGTTATCAATGTCAGGTAATTTAATCGCAATTCAATTTTAATTTCAATTTAACTGTCAATTTAATTTTTCAACGGTTAATGCAAATGACAAGCTATATGACAATTAAATTTTTATCAAACAACGACAAATAAAATCATAACACTTCATAATATCAAATTTAAATAGCATAAAGATATTTAGTACGGTGTGAGCGTTATAAAACACTCACCTTGATTTTTACGATTTTAAATAAAATCGAACGACGTTCAATTTAACTCAAAATTTTCTCTAGCTCCAAATGATTCCAATCTAGTTGCAATGCGTAGTGCTCGACAAAACGATTGCAACGCAATTCGTTTCGTTAAATTCCGACCTCGTATGCAAAAGTTAGAGCATTTTAAAGATAAGTGAATCTTAAATATAAACAATTTACAAATCTTTTTTTTTTTTTTTTTTTTTTTTACCAAACAGATCTGGACCGCTGATTTCCACTTGCACACATCAGGCCGCACGTCTTTGCTTCTCCATCTTCCTCCTTTACGTGAAAATCACGTTCCTAGAACCCATAGCCGCCACATTAGGGTTAAAATTTACGACCACCACGCTCGACGAGAACACGATCAGGTTACACCACTTCGAAGCCACCGCCTAACTCCACCTTCACCATCAATAGCCTGAAGCTCGGCCATCCCCTCTGCCTCGAATTGCGTGAAAAACGCAGCCCCTTCCTACACGATTTCCCGTTGATCCGTGGCTCCGTTTCCGATCATCTCCGTATGGATTTGAAGCTTTCATCGTGCTCTACAACTTTGCTTTTGGAAATTTTTGATTTCGTTGAACGGATTGAGAGATATTAACGAAAGAAGTTCGAGCAATTCTGACCTTCGAAAATAGGTGGCGGCCATGATTTAGAATTAGGGTTTCTGGATTATAATAATAATAAAACTGTCTCGGTTTGCGTGCGTATTTATATAGGTAGGTCCAAAATCATCCGAACTCCAATCGAGACGTGCCGCCAGGCGTTTATAAGGTTTTACCTCCATTCCGGACGCAATGGAATAGGTTTCGGAGGCTAATTCGATCGTATGTGAGAGTTACGGAAATAAACGATCAATTTTAAATTAAACCGATTAAACGATTTTCTATGCGTTTTGGCTTGCCCCGGACAAACGGTAAATCCGTTTGACTTGAAATTTGAAACCTTACAATAATATCACATTACGGATCCAATGAAACTTGTTTCGTCGAAATCCGAGACCGTTTGAAAAATGACTATTTTAACTCGCCAAATTGATATTAAAACAATTTCAACGCGTTTCGAGCTGCCACGGTCAAACGACAACTCCGATTGCTACGAAAATTGAAATCCGATAATAACTAACTATTACGGATCCAATGGAACTAGTTTCGTCCAATTCTGAGACTGTTCAAAATTTGGCTATTTTTCAGTCGATAATTAAATATTAAAATATTCAATTTTCCCAAATTTACTTTTAATTCGATTTTAAAAGTTCTACAACATCATTCTAACTTTAATATGATAAAATAAAATTTTACAAACCCCTTTTATATCATATTAAACCCGTTATTCAATAAGTTCCAAATATTAAATTTTAACAATTTAATTGTTTAATATTTGACGGATTTCAATATTGGAATTTTAAATAAAATTTCATTATCAGTCGGTTTACTATATTACTTCGAATCAATTACCTTTGACTACATATTATTTCAATTGATTTGAGATTTCATTCAATTCATAAATAATTAACTAGATAAATTTGTTGCATTTCATTCTAGTTATTATTATTCCAAACGACTTACAATTTTTTTCTAACACCAAATCATGAAATCTTATTAAATTAGCTATTTTAATTATCGAAAATTTACGGGTCGTTACATAAAACCCTTTTCTTTATTTATTAAGCACATATAAAGTAGTTTCATTAATAAATGTATATATATTTCTTTTTAATGAAGTAAAACAATTTATATAAAAGTGAAAACTTATTTACAAGATTCATATATAAATTTATTAATTTGAATTTCAAAATGAATTCAAATTCAAATGCTATTTATACATTTAAAATCCAATTTTAAAACTAATTTATGTTAACATATTTAATTTAAAAAAAATAACAATATTGTCCTTTAAAACATATCTATATTTATACATTTATTATTATTTGAAAATAACATATTTATCTAATTTAAATCATTTAAGAAATTGTAAATTACTTATCTTATTTTATTTAAATGAAATAATGTTTTAATATATAAATGGTATTTTAAATTTTCTTATATAATTCCCAAATTATCAAAATGATTATTAGAATTTAAAACAAGATTTTAATTGTTTATTTAACTACAAATCAAAACCTATCTATTTACAATATATATACATATATATACATTATAAATAGGAAAATATTTTATTAGTTTTTAAAAGATAAATTTCATCAATTAAACATTTATTTAATTGGATTATTAAATCAAGTTAATTTTTATTAAAATTTTATCAAATCAATTTAATTTTAAATACAGATTATTAAATTGATATTGCTAAAATTTCCGGAATATCACAACTTTGTGTTTAGGTTTTGTAATATTATGATATTTAAGTGTTCGTAATTGCAGATCTTTAAACCCTAAATTTGAGTTAAATGTAATAAGTTGAAAAGCTTCGTATACAGGTAATTTTATGAAAGAGAAATATTTATGTTTATAAATCTTTGAATTATTTCTAAATTAAGTTAATAAATATTCAAAATGATTTGTTTGCAAGTTACTTTATATATTAAGCATGGTTAGTAAAATATTTATGGATTTGAAAATATGACATTGGAAATACAAATCTAATCTATTTTTACATAAAAGTGATTATGGCATTGGAATATAAATATTATAGTTTTATTAAGTAAATGATTTAGGATTCATGAAATAGGAAATGTAATTTTGAAAAGTATCAATGTGACGACCGCTCAAGACTCCTGCACTAAACAAGGAAATAGTGCGCTGAAAGATGTGCCAGGCCGCCATGGACGATCATCAGGGTTAAGGTAAAACAGTAGACTCTGTCGTATTACTCACAGCGCATGGATAAAATACAATAGAAAAGTATACATAGTGAAGCTCCATAGAACAGAATCTCATCATATAAACTCATAATAGTTTGGTACAACAATCTGAATAGTCAATACATCAAGCCTCACTACATAACTCTCAGAGAATCATACAAACAGCGGAACACCCAGTACATATAGTAAGAAAACAATATGCAAAAGCCTCCAGCTCGTCTTTGTCATCAACAGCGTTAGTCACTAAGAACAGCACCTGTCACCTGCTACCTAGTCTGCCCATCCCAAAATGGATGAACAGCCCAAGGTAATAAGAGTTGAGTATAAAACCTTGAGTCAGACAAAATTCCTAGTGAGCGGTAAATCAACTATCAAACATACCAAAAGAGCATTAAGGGTAAAAAGGAATAGGAACCCAACCATCCCACTCCATCTCTTTCTACAGTGATAGCCCCCAGACCCACTAAGCAAAAATAAACATAGCAAAGCAGACATTTAGAGTAAAACAATTATCACTCGAGTCAAGGTCGATGTTTTCCGTGCACAAACCACCATGGCCTAAACCAAGATCAGATAAGCACCCACAAAACATCGCTCTTGAGACCGAATGATGATACAACCAAACATCCATGACTCTGGCTATCACTGTTATCATTGCTTCGATATCACCGTTAATTGAATGACCGGCTCATTCTTTCATCCGTACGTCAAGGGCTAATGGTAACCCCGGTTCTAGACAGAACTCCGCACGTCGTCGCAGCCCGTGCCTAGGACTATCGAATCTGCCCAGAGTACTTAGCACGTCATCGCAGCCCGTGCCTGGGATTATCGAATCTGCCCAGCGTACTCTTGCTTTGAGCCTGCTAGAACCTTCAATAACGATGAGATCTCAGCCTTCTAGTCATCCTCCTCGACGATATTCTCATACTAGCTCAAGCGCCTCTCGAGCCATCCATTATCAACGAACCCGAACCATATCACCGAGTTATCGACATGCTTGGGATGATCCCGTCTGGATTAAACCAAGGCTATCTCACATCATGCTTTGCCTCATCGCATTATAGCAAAGTCCCATCTCAACATCATCCTCAAATCTATCCATATGAGCTTTATCATCCGCTTCATATGCCCCAAGGAGCTTTCCTTATTCAAGAGCCTTTCCACTTAGCTTTTGAATCATCTTCGACCAACTTGCCCAAATCAAATCATCAATCAACTAACTTCTAACAATCAGTCAAATCAATCATTAATCCAAGCAATCAAGCATTCAAACAAGATCTAAAAGCAATTATAACTAAAATGGAAATTTCGCAAATAAAGAGTCCAAATCTGACAAGCATGAATTATAAGCAATATCTCTACAACTTGATGAATGAACTTGCATAAGTTAACATGCAGTAAGATGGATATCAAAACTTCATGAACGAAAGATCTACATGCAGACTTAAGGAAAACGCATGAAATCACTATCTTTAACACACAAATAAGCCAGTGATCCAATATACTCCTTTGGGTCTGTGTGAGAGATAACTACCACTCACCGAATCACCTAAACACTTCAAAAGCAACTAACTTCAGATCTGGACAGCAAAGGATCTAGCTTGATCCGACAAGATTTCCCTTCAAACGGTGAAATCTCTCTTCGTTGGATGTAGACCTTCGACTTTGGCTTTTGGATCTTTGATCTAGATCTTCGATCTTGGATGGATGTAAGCACTAGATTAGAGTGGAGAAAAGAAGTGAAGAAGTGTTGTAGTCGAGCTCTCAAAATGGCAGCACTTCATCGTTTCCAAATCCGGATCCCAAAAATGAAGATAGGCACTTCTATTTATAGGCTGGAAATCCCTTAAGTCGGCCGTCCCTTTAAGTCGTCCACGACCTAACCCTTGCCGACCTAACGACCTACGACTCAAGACATCACATGACCTACCGACTCAACTACAAGGCCGACCTAACTACCTAACCATATAGCCGACCTAACGACTTAACTATCTAACCTTATGGCCGACCTAACACTCATACGACCTAACTAGGTGCCGACCTAACTACTTAATGATATGACCGACTTAACACTACTAAGCCTCTAGTTCCCTTAAACCGTTAACTTCCCTAGGTCGGTCGATTCTATAGGTTGGTCCAACTACTAAGTCGGCTACCTCCTTAACTCGGCCACACTTCTCTAAGTCGCTCCAATCTACTCTGGACGACTTAAACTCTAGACGACATAACCAATACTAACGACCTAGTGGCAACTATTCTAAGATTTATCGATACGTAAAATACAGGTCGTTACATTCTCTCCACCTTAGGAATTTCGCCCCCGAAATTCCAAACAAACAAGAACAATCAAAACTATTCTGCATGCCTACCATCCATAGCAACCAACAAACCATGCATCCAATTACTAGCCTAGCATGCAGAATTCTAAGACTAGAACAAGTTACAAATTCATGAGATGCCACAACACCTTAGGGCCATACCTCGAAGAGTTCAGGATGAGCTGCTTTCATCCTCTCTTCCTCCTCCCATGTACAGTCGTTGACATCATCACTCCATTGTACCTTGAGCAACGTAACCGTCTTCCTCCTCAGCTGTTTCGTGTCAGTTTCCACAACACGAAGCGGCTTACGAGGTCTTCTAATAACTGGATCAATCTCAAAGTCTTCACAGCTATCAGCAGAAACCACTGTATTCGAGTCGTGCACATACTTCCGTAGATACGATATATGAAAAACATTGTGCACACTTGACATCTTTCCGGTAACTCCAATTTATAGGCGAGCTTTCCAATTCGCTCGATGATCGGGAATGGTTCAACAAATCTCGGAGTCAACTTTCCTTTCTTCCCGAATCGAATAACAATCTTCAGTGGAGAAACCTTCACGAAAACCATATCGCCTACGTCGAATTCCAAATCCTTACGATGCTTATCGGCATAACTTTTCTGACGGTCTTGGGCTTCCTTCATTCGTCGCCGAATGATCTCTATGCAATCCGAAGTCTGTCGAATCATTTCGGGCCCAAGTATCAGTTTTTCTCCAGTTTCCAACCAACATGTCGGAGAGTTACACGGTCTTCCATACAATGCTTCATACGGTGCCATACCAATGCTTGACTAATAACTGTTATTATACGAAAATTCCACCAAATGAAGATAATCTTCCCATGATCCTCCGAAATCTAAAACACATGCTCTAAGAAGATCTTCCAAAACTCTGTTGACTCTCTCGGTTTGACCATCTGTTTGGGGGTGATAAGCTGTGCTCAAACACAACTCGGTCCCCAAAACTTCTTGGAAGCTCTTCCAAAATCCACTAGTGAACAATAGGTCTCGATCACTCACTATACTCTTCGGAATACCATGGAATCGAACTATCCACTTAACATACAACTCAGCCAATTTCGATGCAGTCCTGGTTGATCGAACAGGAATGAATCTTGCACTCTTAGTCAAACGATCTACTATGACCCAAATTCCTTCATTTCTCGCTCTTGTTCTAGGTAGTACATCGATAAAATCCATCGATATTTGCTCCCACTTCCATGTAGGAACTTCTAATGGCTGAAGCAATCCACTGGGCTTCTTTTGCTCGACTTTTACCAACTGGCAGTTCATACATTTGGAAATAAAATTTCCAACATCCTTCTTCATACCATCCTAGTAATAGGTTCTCTTCATATCCCGATACATCTTATTTCCACCTGGATGAATTGTCAACTTCAAATGATGACTCTCCTTCAGAACTTCATTCCTCAATTCATCTATATCGGGAACAACCAGTCGTCCTTGTTTCCGAAGCCAACCCTCTCGATCGACCTCGAATCCTTTATCCTTCTCTGGGTCCAATCCAGATTCTAAATCACGGATAATCTTAACAAGCTTATCGTCTTGCTTTTGGCTCTCGCCAATTCTTTCCACGAGAGTAGGTCTTATCGATAAGTTTGCCAACATCTCAGGTTCCAATTCACATCTAGGCCTGAAGTCAAATCCAGCTAAATACTCGAGATTCTTCCATTCTGAAAACATGGCTCCCAACCCTACATGTCTTCGACTTAACGCATCTGCCACTGCGTTACCTTTTCCTGGAGTATAGGCTATACCAAAATCATATGATGCTAAAAACTCTAGCCATCGTTGCTGTCGAAGATTCAAATCCTTTTGGGAGAAAAGATACTTCAATGACTTTTGATCCGTAAACAACTCAAATCGAACTCCCAATAGGTAATGCCTCCACATCTTCAAAGCAAAAACAATCGCCGCTAACTCCAAATCAAGAGTCGGATAATTCCTTTCATGCGGCTTCAGTTGTCGACTTGCATACGCAACAACTTTATCCTTCTGCATTAGCACTGCTCCAAGTCCAGTACCGCATGCATCGGTGTAAACCACCATCTCATCATTTCCACTTGGAATGGCCAAAATAGGAGCACTTGTCAGTCGCTCTTTCAGGATTCCGAAAGCTTGCTCACACTTATCATCCCATCTGAATACTTGGTTCTTTTTCGTCAATCCTGTTAATGGTGCAGCTATCTTGGAAAAGTCTTTAATAAATCGACGATAATATCCTGCTAATCCAAGAAAACTTCTCACATCAGATGCATTCTTAGGTCTAACCCAATCCTGAATTGCTGCCACCTTGGCGGGATCAACCGCTATTCCACTTCCAGAGATAACATGGCCTAAGAACCTCACTTCGCTCTTCCAGAAGTGTCACTTCGAAAACTTAGCCCTCAGCTGTTGTTTCCGCAAGATTTCCAAAACAATCCGCAAGTGCGTCTTGTGCTCTTCTTCAGTTTTGGAATAAATCAGAATATCATCCACGAACACAAGTACGAACTTGTTCAACTGATTCCTGAACACTCTATTCATAAGATCCACAAAATATGCTGGTGCATTGGTCAATCCAAACGGCATTACCAGCCAGTCATAGAAACCAGATGGTGTCCTAAAAGCAGTCTTCGGCACACTATCCTTTGCCACTCTTAACTGGTGAAATCCCGTTGCCAAATCCATTTGAGAAAACACCTTAGCTTCGTGAAGCTAATCAAACAAGTCATCTATTCTCAGCAATGGATACTTGTTCTTCTTAGTCACTTTATTCGGCTCACGATAATCCACACACAACCTCAACGATCCATCCGCTTTGGTTGCAAACACAACTGGTGCAGCCCATTCGGACACACTACGCCGAATGAATCCTTTCTGTAAAAGGTCATCAACTTGCACCTTCAACTCTTGCTGTTTCCTAGGCGCCATACGCCTAAGAGGCATCACAACAGGTCTGGCTCCTTCAACTAGATCGATACAAAACTCGATCTCTCTATGCGGCGTTAACCCTTTGACCTCGTCAAAGACATCCTCAAATCCATTCACAATAGGCACCGATGACAGTCCATCCCGTGGAACAACTAGCGAATACATGAAGCTCATGAAGACGCCTTCTTCATGATTACATCGTATCACAACCTTTCGCCCCTCCACATTCTCGACTGTCACCTCCAGTCCCTTACAATCAACCCTTGCCGCATACTTCCTAAGCAAGTCCATACCCAAAATAATTCCGAACCCCACAAAGTTCATAACAAAAAAATCACAAACAAAAGAGCAATCATGACTCGATACAACCAGACCACGACATATCATACACAAACAAGACGAACACCCAACTAGATTAGTCACAACCAATGGTCTATCTACAATATCCGGTTCCAAACCCAACCGGCCTACAAGTTCACTACAAACAAAGGAATGCGACGCCCCAGTATCAAATAACACTCTAACTGGAACACCACAAATGGAAAGAGTACCTTGAACCACCACACTCTTTCCTTTCTCTTCCGCCATAGGAGTTTTCGAAGACGATGGCACAGCCCCCAAAGCATAAGCTTGCACAATTTGTTTGTCCTTCCTCGTTTTTGGACAATTCTTCCTGAAATGCCCCGGTTTGTCACAGTTGTGGCACTTCGCTGGCACCTTCGGATTCTTACAATCTCTAGACCAATGGCCCTTCTGCTGACAGTTGTAGCAGGTCACTTCACCCTTCGGCTTCTTCTGGCCATCCTTACCCTTCTGTTGCTGCTGCTTTCTCTTCTTGTTTCCACCCTGCTGTGATTTAGATTCCTCCTTAGTCACAACAACAACAGATCCTTCCTTAGGATACAGATTCTCATGCCTGAGAGCTTTTTCCACAAGCTTCTCAAATGGATCGTCCAGATGATCCACCAACTGTCTCCCAAGATAAATGTCCAAGCCTGTCACAAACTTCTCATTCTTCTGATAGGGAGATTCAATATATGACCGAGCATACTTGGACAAAGCTTCAAACTCAGAAACATACTCAAGAACTGGTCTTCCACCTTGCTTGAGTTCCACAAACTTCTTAAACAAAACAGATTTCTAAGCTGTAGAAATGAACTTAGCCTCAAACCTAGCTTGGAACTGTACCCAGGTGATCTCTTCCTCCGAAGTATCAATGGTGATAGAGTTACACCAATCAGAAGCTCTTCCCTGAAGTTGTCTTGATGCAAGCTTCCTTTTTGTTGCATCCTCAATTCCTAAATCACCAAAAATCCTTCTACAAGCATCAATCCACCTCTGAACTTCAATGGTTGATTCTGTCCCCAAGAAAACCTTTCCTCCAAGAGCAGTATAGTCCTTACACAATTTAGCAAAATCCACCTGTTTTGGATCTTGATCTTGAACTCGAACATCTACTGATGGCCCTGGAGCTGGCATCCTTCTCATGATCGAAGTCATCATAGCCTCGAACATAGCAACATAATCAGCAGCCCCCTCAACAGTACGGCCTTCCCTAGCAGCTGGTCTCCCTCTTCGACTCATTCCTAATATCTAAAAGAAATGATTAATATACCCTGAGAAACAACTGCATAAGGAGTTCAAATCCTTCTAAGCTACTATATTATATATAGTAATCATCCATCAAAATTACGATTATGTCTCTCATACGTAGTTACGTCAGCTAGCGTTGGCTAAAATCAATTAACCAAAGCTCTGATACCAAATGTGACGACCGCCCATGACTCCTGCACTAAACAAGGAAATAGTGCGCTGAAAGGTGTGCCAGGCCGCCATGGACGATCATCAGGGTTAAGGTAAACAGTAAACTCTATCGTATTACTCACAGCGCATGGATAAAATACAATAGAAAAGTATACATAATGAAGCTCCATAGAACAGAATCTCATCATATAAACTCATAATAGTTTGGTACAACAATCTGAATAGTCAATACATCAAGCCTCACTACATAACTCTTAGAGAATCATACAAACAGCGGAACACCCAGTACATATAGTAAGAAAACAATATGCAAAAGCCTCCAGCTCGTCTTCGTCATCAATAGCGTTAGTCACTAAGAACAGCACCTATCACCTGCTACCTAGTCTGCCCATCCCAAAATGGATGAGCAGCCCAAGGAAATAAGAGTTGAACATAAAACCTTGAGTCAGACGAAAGTCCTAATGAGCGGTAAATCAACTATCGAACATACCAAAAGAGCATAAAGGGTAAAAAGGAATAGGAACCCAACCATCCCACTCCATCTCTTTCTACAGTGATAGCCCCCAGACCCACTAAGCAAAAATAAACATAGCAAAGCAGACATTTAGAGTAAAACAATTATCACTCGAGTCAAGGTCGATGTTTTCCAGGCACAAACCCCCAAGGCCTAAACCAAGATCAAATAAGCACCCACAAAACATCGCTGTTGAGACCGAATGATGATACAACCAAACATCCATGACTCTGGCTATCACTATTATCATTGCTTCGATATCACCGTTAATTGAATGACCGGCTCATTCTTTCATCCGTCTGTCAAGGGCTAATGGCAACCCCGGTTCTAGACAGAACTCCGCACGTTGTCGCAGCCCGTGCCTAAGACTATCGAATCTGCCCAGAGTACTTAGCACGTCGTCGCAGCCCGTGCCTGGGATTATCGAATCTGCCCAGCGTACTCTTGCTTTGAGCCTGCTAGAACCTTCAATAACGATGAGATCTCAGCCTTCTAGTCATCCTCCTCGACGACTATTCTCATACTAGCTCAAGCGCCTCTCGAGCCATCCATTATCAACGAACTCGAACCATATCACCGAGTTATCAACATGCTTGGGATGATCCCGTCTGGTTTAAACCAAGGCTATCTCACGTCATGCTTTGCCTCATCGCATCATAGCAAAGTCCCATCTCAACATCATCCTCAAATCTATCCATATGAGCTTTATCATCCGCTTCATATGCCCCAAGGAGCTTTCCTTATTCAAGAGCCTTTCCACTTAGCTTTTGAATCATCTTCGACCAACTTGCCCAAATCAAATCATCAATCAACTAACTTCTAACAATCAGTCAAATCAATCATTAATCCAAGCAATCAAGCATTCAAACAAGATCTAAAAGCAATTATAACTAAAATGGAAATTTCGCAAATAAAGAGTCCAAATCTAACAAGCATGAATTATAAGCAATATCTCTACAACTTGATGAATGAACTTGCATAAGTTAACATGTAGTAAGATGGATATCAAAACTTCATGAACGATGAATCTACATGCAGACTTAAGGAAAATGCATGAAATCACTATCTTTAACACACAAATAAGCCACCGATCCAATATACTCCTTTGGATCCGTGTGAGAGATAACTACCACTCACCGAATCACCTAAACACTTCAAAAGCAACTAACTTCAGATCTGGACAGCAAAGGCTCTAGCTTGATCCGACAAGATTTCCCTTCGAACGGTGAAATCTCTCTTCGTTGGATGTAGGCCTTCGACTTTGGCTCTTGGATCATTGATCTAGATCTTCGATCTTGGATGGATGTAAGCACTAGAATAGAGTGGAGAAAATAATTGAAGAAGTGTTGTAGTTGAGCTCTCAAAATGGCAGCACTTTGTCGTTTCAAAATCCGGATCCCAAAAATGAAGATAGGCACTTCTATTTATAGGCTGGAAATTCCTTAAGTCGGTCGTCCCCTTAAGTCGTCCACGACCTAACCCTTGCCGACCTAACGACCTACGACTCAAGACACCACACGACCTACCGACTCAACTACATGGCCGACCTAACTGCCTAATCATATAGCCGACCTAATGAATTAACTATCTAACCTTATGGCCGACCTAACACTCATACGACCTAACTAGGTGCCGACCTAACTACTTAGTGATATGACCGACCTAACACTACTAAGCCGCTAGTTCCCTTAAACCGTTAACTTCCCTAGGTCGGTCGATTCTATTGGTTGGACCAACTACTAAGTCGGCTACCTCCTTAACTCGGCCACACTTCTCTAAGTCGCTCCAATCTACTCTGGACGACTTAAACTCTAGACGACATAACCAATACTAACGACCTAGTGGCAACTATTCTACGATTTATCGATACGTAAAATATAGGTCATTACAATCAACTTAGTTTATTTTTAAATAAAATGGTTATATTTCAATAGGGAATTATAAAAGCAATTAAATATATTTTTAAAATATGGTTTTGTGAATAATATAACATATGGAAATTTGAGACAACTTTGTGTATATAAGTAAAATCTTGAAACAGTTCAAAGTTATGGAATATTTTAACAAATCTGTGAATATTTTATAAAGTTAAATAATGAAAAGATTTATATAAAATTATAATAAGTGTTTTAAATAATAAACTCAAAAGAGAAAAATGTTTTGAGAACCTTAATTCTATAATTTGAGGAGTACTAATAATCGACTTAATTTCATCGATAGGTTTAAATGCTTACGAATAACGCTTCGTCAAATATGGTATAACTCACTGAATAGAATGTTTGAGTGGAACTTACTAGCCCATTAGCGAATAGTCAAATTTCACCGGGTGGTATGAGATGCCTTGGCTAAATTCATGCGATTACTGCTAGGAAGTATTCTACACTTTAGAGTTATATTCTCTTCTGGTGTGCGACAAGTGGTTGCTATATCCTTAAGAGAATGTAGTTTAGGTTTTCTGATGGTATCCATAATAAGTGATATTTACTAGCTTTAAGTAAATACTTGGATTTCACCATTTGGTTAAGTACTAGTGATTACTGAAGGTGATAGTATTTGTCACTTTAGAGTTTATTATCTTTTGGTGTGTGGCAAGTGGCTGCTAGATCCTTAAGAATTTTTTTCCTAGATTTCTTTTTGAACATAATAATATAATAATTTTAAATAAATTTAGATTTATCAAGTCATGCTTTTTACGATCACCTTGATCGGTATGGGCCATCCTTGAGATCATTCTGTGACTTTGTATTCCCGATCTGAGTACGATCCTTGGTATCGAATCGGTTCGAGTGATACCAATTTGTTTGTTTTTTGCCATGAATTTTGAGTACAATCATTGTGATTGTTTGGACGATCATTGCGATCGGTTTGAATTAAGATATCTTGGATTTTTAAAATTAGGATTCTATAACTATTCTATGTTATTGAAATAAAAATATATATTCTTGTGTCTTATGATGAATTCTAAATTAGATTATTGATATATGTATGCTTATAGATGCTGTGCTTTGTTCTGGGAATTCAGTGTTTAGTGCCTAATTTGTATTTATGACCTAAATGTATAAATATGTGTCTTATGATGAATTCTAAGTTAAATACCATGACTTATTATTTCTTGAACATTTGTATTGCCTATATATATTATTTGTTCTTATGTTATATATTATACTCACCCTATTGGATATTTAGAGGTAGTCTGACTTGGGTGTTATTTTGCTTGGGTCAGACCAAGACTTTTTAGGTTACTTGACAGGTTGACATTTGGATGGTTGGGCTAGTAAGGAGATATTTATTTGGACTTTATATATTAAATGTATAACTAAGATTATAGAATTGTAAACTTGTATATTATTTAGTCTAGTATTTCATTTTGTAGGCTCACGGTTTGTATAGGTACAATCGTTTATTATTCCGCTGTGATCTGTGACTGATGTTTATATGATATATTATTCTGATTCTGAGAAATCAATGTGTTTATTACTTTGTATTAATACCGTACACGTCAAATTTTAGTTTAGATATTAAGTAAAAAAAGGTGTAAATGACTTTTCAGTGTTAGTATAAAGTTATGTTCACATTCGATTTCCCTTAACAAGCCATATTCACTCGATTAGTAAACAACATTACTTGTAATGTTTTTTGCTAAACTGGATATAGCGGTGAGGTCGTTACAAATTGTTTTGAAATAACATGGGTACTTATTTATTGTATATTTTTTCCTTCCCCTATAAGTTCTAAAAGAATGGATAGATAGCTATATATTGTTTTTTTACCAACCAACATCCATCTTTGAAATGGGTTTAAGTTTCGATAGATCTTTTCTAGGTCGGAATTTAGGCTTGTTCTATGGCGGGTTTTACAAGCCGACCTCATCCTCCTTAGGAAGGACCCCCTAGGCTCCTAAACATCCAAATTCGAAATCTAAAGTGGTAACATTCGTCTTGCTGCTACTTCGAGTGCATGATAGGATATCCTAGGAATCAATTACAGATCGAAGTGTTACGAACGATAAGATTTACTAGGTAATAATCGTCTTTATTTTAAATATATATGTTCACGTGTTAATACAATGAGTATTGATTTTGTTGACAACAATCATATAAATATTATTACTAATGATTTTTCAAATTGTGTGGCTAATTATGCAGGAATTGCCGGTATATTATTCTGCTATATTATAGAATTATATAAGTGCAGATGGATTAGTAAGAGCACTCAAGGGAAAAATAAGGGGACAAAGAAGAATCAACATAAGAGATTCAAGAGCAAGTCATTATAAATGGTCAAAAAAAGTATTGTCAAGTAGACTTAAAATCCCCTAGCGAGTATCTTTGAATTTTCTCATTTATTAAACTCTATCTTTTATCTCTATCATCTTTTTATAAATGTATAATATTATATTTAAAATATTGGAATCAAAAATAAATTTATAAAATGTTTTTCCAAAAGTCAAATAATATATGTCAACATACCCATATATCATATGTCAATATAGTGACCGTTGAGAAGTATTTTTGCATACCTATCTAGCATACATCGACATAGTGACCATTGGGAACCGTTTTTTTAATTTAAATGAAAATTTAAAAACGTTTTTTCATTCTTCTCTACTCTTCCTTTACCATTACTTTGATAAAAATTTCTGTTAATACTTCTATATTTATTTTGAAATCACACTCTTTCTGTAACGACCCATAATTTTTCGATGTTAAATTTTTGTTATTTTAATAATATTTTATGAGTTAATATTGAAAGAAATAAAATGTTGTTATTTTATAATGGAATGATAACTAAATTTAGACTGAAACAATGTTAATACAAGTCAATTGTCAACAATCAAAATGAAACTCCAATTCATTTTATTTAAGCATGATACGTTTGGTTATAAAACTAAATATAAGTAACAAATGTAAACATTTAATTATTGTAGAGAATAGATAGTTAATGGTAATTAATAAGATCAGTATTGTGTAAAGAATGATAATATGGGTGGTATTAATGGTTACACTGATTTATAGTGGGATGTAAAAGGTAATAAATTTATGTATAATTTAGGCAATATAATAAGTTTATTTATGAAGTTAGATTGGTTATATTATCTTAGGCTATAAACCAAATAGAAGGGAACAAGCGTAAATCTTAAGGGTATAATAACAATTATTATATATTACCTAATTTATTGGTCAATCAATTTATTTGAAATAAAGTCCTCTTGAATGTTAAGTAATTTTAATACTGTTATGGAGGAAATGTTACTTAATGATTTTTATTTTTAGTAATGGAAGAGTGAATGAGAATTTACAGAGAACATAAATTATTTATAAGTAAAAAGGAGTATTATTGAACAAATTTATGATAATTGGATAATGCAGTGTTATTGGAAATTAATTAGTGTTATATATGGGATTTATACCTGGGTGGCAAGTAGTAAACTTATAAATGAAAGAAAGTGAGTAGGTGACCCTTTATTTAGGTTATTTATTCATTTAGTATGTTAAATAAAAATTTGGGAATCATATCTCAATTAAGGGAAATTAAGTTGAACTTTAATTTGAAATAAAATCTATTCAATATTACATTTATAGGGAATGTAGTACGAATGGTTAGGGATTGTCAAATTTGGTAAAAAGGGATTGGACTTAGGAAACTTTGTTAATTGAGTTTAAAACCTTAATTAATACGCGTAATTGACAAGATTCACATTTTACAAAAAATTAACCGTTGATACAAATCTAAGATATATATAGAAGTATTAATGTAGTGAAAGACAAAAAAATATTAACTATGTTATTTGTGTAATTAATGGATAGGAATACCAAAGGCTAATTGTAGTAAGGAATATAAGTGGTAGAATAACAAAAATTTATGATTTTATTTTTGTTAACATATGTTAAGAGATATGTTTATGATCTTAATTTGAACTTCTACTAATAACATGTATTACAGTAAGATAAAAAATATATTAACATACGTCAGGTGTATTTAATGACATTGTTTGAATGTAATTAATAACGGTGATTATAATAATAAATGTTAATACAGAGTAAGAATGAATAAGTTTAGTAAAAGAGTAAACATTCATTTAGTAAAAATGTTTGGCAACTGAAAGATTGATTGTAGAGATGAGAAACTATTATTTAGTAAGAAATATATATAATTACTGTTTATAGCGAATAATGTATTAATATGTTTAAATTACTATTAGGTAGGAAATAATTGTTATACTTCTCATTACATTCATTTAGTCCATTTTGAAACTTAATCAACTGAAATTAATGTAATTGAAAATTTCCAATTAATAGGAGACAGAATACTAATTGTAAATTAATAGGTGTAAATAAAAGCAGCATATGTTTTGTGAAAATATAGGGAAAGTTTGATTTAATAAAAAGAAAATTTTACATCAAATAAAATGAATGTTTCATCTGTGAATGTACATTTAATTTCATTAAAATTAGAACAGAAAGATTGATTTTAAAGCAAGAAATATATGGTTATTTGAACAGTGTTTTAGCATACAGACTGATTACAAGAATAGGAAAATAATCTATTTACTACGCTTGTGTATAAACAATAAATTTACAAACGTGTTTAAATAAACAGTTGTTCTATTTATTTATCCATTTTAGTTGTCCATTTTAAAATCTAATTTTGTAAGTAACTACAATTAATGTAATTCAAATGTTTCAATTAAAAAGAAAGGAAACGTTGATTGCAATTAATAGATTTAATAAAAGAAACGCACGTTTTGTGTTAAAAAAAAGGGTGTTTTAATGGAAATAAAAGATCATTTTGAGAAAACAAAATTGAACGTTCTCATTTTTAAGGTAAGTATAAATATTTTATTTTGCGTAGATAAAAACCTAAATGCGTACAAAAATCTACCTTCGTTTGCAAACTTTTCCATTCCTACGTACATTCCCTTATCTATTATTAATGCCTGAAGCTTTAATAATAAAACGTGACATTTATTTTTGTCCCTCCACATTCATTTCCTAATTATAAATAAACTACATCTTATTTCTTCTTCTACATTTTGTTTCTCTTAACATCTCATATTCAAAAGCTCTTATTCTTGCAACTCCAAAAGCGTTCTTTTATAAAAATTGAAAGTGAATTTAAAATTTATGGTTTTAGACTTAAATTTTAAATGAATAAATTGTAAAGTCATGGAAATTATTTTTATTTTATAAAGAAATTTTAAATTCCACTATTTTATTCTATACAGTTTGAATATCCAAACCATTCAAGTTTTAGAAGTTATGGTTTTAAAGCTATGAATTTCAAAGTATTATGTTTTGAAAGTTAAAATTCAAATGTTTGGTTTCTTGATATTATAAATTTTAAAGCAGTATGATTTTGGAAAAGAAATATATTTGAAATTAAAATGATATTATTGATTTGGGTTTTATAAAAATAATATCAAAATGAGTTGTTTTGGAATTGGAAATGATATCGTATTTATGGGTTTTGAAATGGATAATCATTTTCTGGTTTAAAGTATAAACTATTTTAAAGACCGCGATGTTATAATAACATTTGGTTGTTGAAGAGACTGGGATCGGAAGTTGTCATACTCTCTACCAACTCCGAAAACCACTTTAACAACCGTGTACGCGGTGGAGATTCCAGAATGAAGTAGGATGGCGGCGGCGTTCCTTTGAGGTAAATATGTGGACCCAACTCCCGTGAGTTGGCATAAGGTGGCTAAAACAGGAGCGCTCGACGGGCTAAGGGGGTTAGCGCCCTTTATCGGAAACTCCTCTTTGATACTATACTCTGACTTTGGATTTATTCGGTGGCCCCTTTACTTTTGATTTTGGGGAGTCTGTTCGAGGTGGGCGATAGCTGCGACTATGCGTTACCACCAGTCCGGAAGCGTAATTGGTATATCTACCATGGCATTGCCTAGTTGTGCCGTGTCATCTACCCTAGCGAGCCTTATACGATTTTGGCTTTATACCATACCTATGGAGTGCCCTCCGACGACGTCCAGTACGGGGGAGATTACGGTACTGTATAGACTATAGGAATGTATTACTTGTTAAGGGGAATATTGGGTCACTCCTTAACGCTATTTTAAAGTAAGTTTATTTACTAATAGACACTATTATAATAGCGAAATATACTACATAGTAAATAGTTTAACGGATCCTTAAGAGATGTGAATCCCGAGCATCTTTTGAGTTACTGCACTCATATTTATTTCTGTTGATTTAACTTACACAAGATCTTTTAGTTCTGACTCGAGTGTTTTGTGTTTTTAATTCGCTCGGGTGATTTCGAGCGTTTCAGGATCGAAGACTTTAGCTCTGGAGGACAAAGACGGAGACTTCTATTATTATTATTTATTATATTTCACTACACTCGTATTTTTCCGCTACATTGTTATATGGTATGTGTAGCTCTGATGTATGTTGTATAAGTATAATCGAATATTTTAAACAGTTTTATGAACTGTATATTTCATTTTTATATTTTATCCTTCCGCTGTGAGATTCTGTTTATTTTTTTCTCCTTTGTTTTTCTTATTTACCCCATAACAATCCGCCCTTTTGTATGTTTTAAGTCTGACGCGTATGGTTTATTGTCGATTTAAAGCGTGCAAAAAGACAGGATGTTACAGTTGGTATCAGAGCTTTGGTTTAGCGATAAAACATAGCTTTGTGGGGTTTGATTCTTTACTAATAGGGCAGTAATACCCTATGGGTGTCGCTGAGTGTATATATATGAGAGAGCGTATTTGTTAGTGTTATAAAAAGGTTTTGATATTGTGTTAATTTGTTCCGTTTCGTATTTATAAATTCTGGTTGATGCATGGGACATGTGACGACCCGACTTTGTTACCACAGAAAATCGCATCATCTTTAAGAAAGAAAGGGATAGAAAAGAGAAAAGACAGAGAAGAAGAAAGGAACAACATCAGAATCTAAACAGCGGAACGAATAAATTATATTAATCACATAATACATTCAAAGTATCATATACATCAGAGGTACACAGCTTAATCAACTCATACTAGACAGTTATAAACACCTGTCTAGTTATACAACTTAATACAACATAAAGACAACAACTCAGAGAACACATAGCGGAAAACTATAGCTATACGCAGAAGCCTCCTGCTCCATTACTCCTCCAGAATTCGTCAAGCCAACCTAAAATCCCATGGCTACTCGTAAAAATTTGAGTACCCAAGAGTTTAAGAAAAATAGAATAAACTTCGGGTCAGACATGGGTCTGGTGTGAGTAAACGGTTAAAGTTGCTTAACTTTAAAAACCTTTTTAAAGAAAAGGTATCACGTAAGACTTCCCACACATAAACATGGAAAAGTTTCTACCTTACGCTAACCAAATATTTTATAGGAAATCCGATGATATTATAATAGTGTCTAGGGTTTTCAAATAAATAAGAAATAGCCGAAATTGTTACATTATTAAATTCCAGCTACTAGCCACAAAAGCGGGTAATACAATCAAATCTGATGACACTTATTGGATTTTGGATTCCATACAATGGCAGGGCTACTGGGGTACCGCCCATCACAGTACGTGGCCTAGATCACCATACCGAGGAGTACGCCCGCTCCCCTGCAACACAAAGCCGGACCCATTCCTTACTGAACAGTTCCAAATAGGACAACCCCGGGGGATGTAGCTATTCAACCTCCCACACAGCCGAAATAAAGGGACCTCTAGACAGGGGTAAATCTTACTCTCAAGTGGGGGCTACTCACGAAGCCTTGCTGCACCTCCCCTGTTTTAGCCATTCCCAGTTGATGAGGCTTGAGGCTACGATTACCTTTAGTGGACACATCACTTAGAATGCTCATCGTACACCTGACAATGTTCTGAAAGCATTCAATCCATACAAGTTCGTTCCGGGTTCGCATGAAACCGAAGGCATTATCTCGTTTCACTCATTTTGGAATCACCCTCAGAGTTAACGACAATAACCCTTGCACTCTAAACCACCATCTCGAATATATAAGAACTAGTTCCGTCAAACTCATTACGGAATCACCCACAGAGTTATACTGACGTATAGTCCTTACACCTCGAGTCTTCACAAAGCTCCACTTTGATTCACGACCTAGCGTTTAATTGGAATCGATGTGGTTTTCAGATATCCAAATATGGAAACCCGATCCCGGTCTCATCGAAATCCAAAGCGTGTCTTTTAAGTCCAAGTTGTTTGAAAGTTTTAAAAACAATTCAATACAGTATCTATATAAACACACAGATAGATAACTCACAAATCACAATTGATAATCAACATTATCAAATAACAGGTAATCCACATTATCAATATCATAATAGATAATCCATATATCAACATCCCAATTGATAATCTATGTAATCATCACAATGCGACCAAGCATTCATATCACACAACCATACTTATCTCATTACTGAGATCACAAAGCATTCAAGACAATCAATGTCATCCATTCATACATAAGTAATGATTTACTCATACCACAATATAATTAATTTAAAATGAATTAAATTAACTATCTCTATCTCTAATTAATTTAAAGTGAATTAAATTAATTACTTCATCTCTTAATTAATTTAAAATTAATTAAATTAATTACCTTTATCAAAATAAATCTTGCTTACTTGTTCATTAATTAAACCAATTAATTTATCATCATCCTAATTAATCAGCCTTGATTATTAGCTCTTAATCAAGTAATTAATCCTTAATTATTCTCATTAATCATACCAATTAATGAACCTTAATTAATTGCTTCCATAAATTAATTAACTATAATTAATTACATTATTGCTTAATTAATTACATTAATTATCATGCTTAAATTAATTGTTTAAATAAATCAACTATAAACAGTAATTAATTATTCTTAATTACCTTTAATTACTTTATAAATTGTTTGATTTATTACACCAAGTAATAAACCTTTAATTACATTAACAAGTAATTATTCATTTAAAATTACTTCCCAATCAGCAATTTACCTTAACTCAATTACCTCTGTAATTTATCAATTACTTATCTTAAGAAATTACTCTTATCAAAACTTATTAAGTAAACATACTTAATCATTATCAAGTGACTATATTTAATTAATTTACAAATTCATTAACTTACTAGATTTCACTCATCTCATAAAACATAATCGAGTAATTCATCCCTAAATTACTCGTTAACCAAATTAATCTTCAAATAACAGATTAACTATCATCAACCATAAATTAATAAACCTTAATTATTAATCAATCCTTTAATACAAAGTAATTAATCACTAATTACCTTTATAATTAATTAATTAAACTTAATTAACAATTTAATTATCTCTTAATCAAAAATTAATAAACTTAATTATTAATTAACAATCTTAATTACAAATTAATTAATCCATAAATATAATTAATTAATCCTTAATTAAAATTAATTAACCTTAAATAAAAATAGTTAATTAATTCTTAATTTATATTTTAAAGCCTTTAATTATTAATTAAGAAAACCCAATTAAAACTTAATAAAACCTTTATTAAGTATTAATTAATTACTACTTTAATTAACTCTTAATTACTTAATTAATTAAGTAATTACAATTTAATTAATCATTAGTCATAAATTAAATCATCATCTTAATTAATAGTTAAATAAATAATTATACTTAATTAATTACTTAATTAATCCTTCAAAATAATAATTAAATAGTTTAATTAAACTTAAAATTCCCTAATTAACTAATTAATTACCAATTATTAATACTTAATTATTATTTAAGATAAACATTATCTTAAATAAATCTTGAAATCTTTACTGAACTTAATTCATTAATTAAATTAAATTATAAAGAAATCATTAATTACTTTCCTTAATTATTAATTAACAATTCTAATTTCAAGTTAATAAATTATCTTAACTTTAATTGTTAAATAATTAAAAACATTTATAAATTTCCTTTATATTTCCAAAGTAAGTTTGAAAACAACATTAACTTAAACATTTAAACAAATCATATAAATTTCACTTATACAAACAATTCAATTTCAAAAACAAGAATTTTAGTTTAACTTAAACTATTTAAAGTTTAAAACTTACTTATTTAAATTTGAAAATTTTTGTTGAACATTTTAGTTTGAGTTCAACCCATGTTTACTGGAATTCAATATACAAAGTATATATATTTTTAAACAACTTGTCTTTAAATTTTTTTGAAAACTATTTTGATAAAACTTTTAAAACTGTTAAACTTGACAGATAACACTGCACACAAAACCCCAGTGACCACGCGAGTTATAACCCAAGCCATCTCCCTTACTACCCGAATCCTACTTCGAGGAAAACAAGGAAACCCAAACAAAAACCCAAACTGCAGACACCACATCCTCGTGCAAGTGCACGGCGCCGGAATCACCTCCGGCCAACGCCGACACCTCCGACAAGTCATTCTACCACCCTACAAGCCTCCACGACCAACCAAACTCCACTTCTTGCCTCAATCCAAAATCGAGCACACTGGTCGATCTGAACCCAAAATACCATCAGAACATTCCCCTAAACCATCGCCTCCGATCATCTAAAATCGCCACCACTCCGGCCATGAGATGCTGACTCACTGCACATCATCCTCCCACAAATTCATACAACTCGATGCAATTTTGAAGATTCAATAGCTAATTTACAGCAGACCCCAAAAACTAGGTTAAAAATCAAATTTGAGCAAATTCAAACTCCTCAGTGATTTAAAAATTCTTCAACGAGTTTTGCAACACTCTCTGATACTTCACCTAGCTCCATCAACCATCTCAAGTAACCCAGAATCACAGATCAACAGATATCACCAAAAACCCATTTCCAGATAAACCCCAAATGCTAGCTTAATACAAACTTAAAAATTGTAATATTTGTTTCTAAAATCCTAACTTTCCAAACTGATCTAGGATATAAGCTTGAATTAATAAAATTTAACATTTGATTTTAATGTATTTTGAAAATTCCCACTGTTCTTTAATGTTAATTTCAATTGCAGGCATATTTTATCACTTACATACTTATTAATATTTTTAGTTTCTATTTTATGCCAATCTACTCTATTTTGTTTTCTTGATCCAAGTATCATCAGTGAAAAAATAAAAGATATGAATTTAACTTTATTTGTTAACACTGCAACCTGGAACAGAGTCATATCATCATGCACAATCTAAAACTAACATCACTAAAGTGTTCATACACATATATTCACATGCAAAGATAGCTTGTCACAGAAATCATATGAAAGTAAAATCTAAAACTACTTAAGCTTTAATTAGAATGTTTACTCACAATTATTAAGGAATGTAGAGCCTTAAATCTTGATGATAAGCTGGAATTGTCAAAATGCTTGAATTTTGAAGATGAAGCTTCTTTTGAACAGAAGTGCTATTGAACCAAATTCCTACTTGCATGCATAAGAAAATTGATGCAGACAGGGGATTTAAAGCTTGCATCAGAATTGCTTCAGGTAATACTTTGACCCATGCATGCGTATGAAAGATTTGCAGAACTGGGTTGAAATTTTCATCAAGCTTTTTAAAAACATTTTGCAGATTCTTAAATTTTTTTGAAAACAACTGTGATTTTGTTTTGAAGACAACTGCAGGCTTGCAGTTTTATTTGCACACAATACTTCAGGTTTTTGATATGAGCATGGTTTGAATTGAGGAGTAAATGCAGGTTTGGGAAAATGTTTCTCAGGAAAACATAATTTGCAGAATTTCACTTTAGAGGAGGCTTCAGGTTTTTGGATGTTGTGGAAGATTTGAAGTATTTCTTGTTTTTTTAGATATGAACAAAGAATTTAAAGAAAAAGAAAGAAGGAGAGATGGTGTATTACATATAATTTTAAGATTTTGTTAATTTAAAAGAAAATTAGAAACAAATGGACACTTGTCTTTTAATTACACAAATGTTTTACACTTGTTAACATATTGTTTTAGAACTAAACATTTGTCACTTCTTATGTATATTTATTTTAAAAGAAATTTAAAAGGCTTTTTAAATTAATTTCCTAATTAACAAACATGTTTTCTTAATTTGAAAAATGATTTTCTATTTAAATATCTAATAAACAAATACACTTATACATTTACAAATGTATGCTAAATTATACAAAATAAAATATTTAAAAAAAATGAAACCAAATATAATTTAAATAAAGTTAGATACAAATTGCAAACTCATATTAAAGATGCTATTTCGAAAGCCTTGCATTCATTTTTATTAAATAAATACAAATCAAATTTCTACATATAAATTCCTATAAAAGAAAAAAAAAACAAATCTTATTTTTGATTAAAAACATTATCTATATAATTTAAAATTCAAACTATATTATCATTTTATTTTAAGATGTATGTATATCCTTTAAATTCAACTTTATATTTCAAATTAAAGTCAAATTTAAAAACCAAATCCAAAAATCAATTTAAATAAATAAATATCAATTTTTAAATAAGCACATTATTATTTACAAATAATATATCCTATTTTAAAATCAATTTAAAATACACAGATATAAATACATTTTAAACACTTATAAATTTTGAAAACAATATACCAATTTATAACCATAATTAAAATATTATATTATATTACTTGGTTAATTGTCTTTGAAAATAACAATTTATCAATTTTAAATAATTTAAATTAAGAGATTATCAGCATTTTAAACTCCTGGAAATTCCGGGATATTACAATCCTCCTCCTTTAACAGAATTTCGTCCTCGAATTTTAAAACAAAGATAATCCAAAATTTTATTTTATTTTAACCAATTCAACATTCATAACAGCCATACACTATCAATCAAACAAACAATTTTATCTAAACAACAAATTCAATCAAATAATTAACACTAGCTATCCGGACACAGATCCCGATAAACTTCCTAACGGGTACAAACACAGGGATACTCGCTCTACTAAATCCAAACTAGCTATACTGCTACTACTGAGTTCCACTCAGCTAGATCTATAATCTACACAAGATACCAGACCACAGACAAGTCTGATCAACAACTAAATCCTTCACAGAACTACTGGTCTCAAAACCAGTGATGGACCAAACATGTACTCCCTCAGAGACACGTGAAATATTTTGAATTCGAGTCTTCCAAACTGGCAATTCAACTCTTCAATCCAAAGCACCGATCTCTACAAAAACTCGGATGAATCCAATATGCCTCGAAGCTCACCAAAACTTATTGCTCCCTTTACCAGAGAAAACCTCAACAACATCGAAGCCTCCAACTTCGAATTCCAAATTCTCCCGTTACTTAACCTCAAAACTTACCGGACGATCCGGGCTGCCTACAGATCCTTCTTGATCAGCTCAAACTTTGCTGATGCTTCTACAAAAAACTGGATCAACTCACAAATTGATCCTCACAAGATCAATCCAAAATCAAAACCAAACTTTACTATCAACAGAAGAAAACAACTCCTCCTATCTGGAAAAGACAGAACAAAATCACTCGCCAACTTGCCTCAGATCCTGAAAAATAAATTTAGAAGAAACTCTCTAATCCAAAATACTGAAATTCCCAGTTGCTTTTACTCAAGAACAACAGCCACCTTGCTTCCGCTGCATAACTCTGATCTGGAGCAGATGAAAATCCCATCGAATGAACACAGGCACAGGCTAAACATCACATCTCGGAAATATGGTTCAACAGAAGTTCCAAGAAATACAGAGATGCTTCACCAAACAATCAACCTAGGAGACAACCTTCTACCCAACTGAATCACCGGTATCACTCCTATCAAGTCGATTCAGAACTCAATCTCCAATGTGGGTAAATCTATAACTTTCTTGAAGATATATCTAAGAAACCTTAAGCAAATTCCATAACTTCTACATCCTCTAGGAATGCCACAAATCCAAGCAAAAGATTATCTAAGATAATCACCAAACTATCGCAAGTCAGTACTTTTGCGATCACCCAAACCTAAATTTCTAAAGATATTGTTCTCTTTCCACTAGTCAGAACAGTTTATCCTTGACCGATTGATCCATCAAAGAAACAGATCCCTGCTGTTGCTTCTGAATTTCACCTCCAGGAAATGCTAACCCAAAAAGAACTTCCTACTGAAACACAGAACATTCCCGAGCTACACCGCTAACTTAGATGCCGATGACTTCTTACTCAAAGTTCTTTGGGAAACTCGAACCTCCAACTAAACACAACATCCTGCAGAACTTAGCTACAACTCCGATACAGAGAAACTTCCCTAAACTTGCTCCAACAGAAAACATCTTCAGAGACATCCATAGTCACTGCGTCTCATCACGCAACTACTACTCCCTGAGGTTGCCAAGATACCTTCACTTGCTCCTGTCTAATTGACAGATCCAAATTCTCAAAAATCCGCTCACACGAGTGCGATCAAACCTACACTTCAAAGATGAACTCCGAACCTTAACAGGTTTCCTTCAGAGATCAAATCAAACTGCAAAGATTACTTGAGACGGTATTAGGTCTACAGTCTCAACAAATACGCATTCAACCTCAAACATTAAAACTCCAATCAATGGTAGTCGTGTTACACACACCACTACTCATCTACCTTTATAACTTATATTGGAAAGCCTGAACAGGTAACCCAACAGATAGGTAGAAATATATATATATATATATATATATATATATATATATTACAAGTACGCTCTCTCAAGAAAGACACCACTACAGAGCCTAGGTATTCACTCAACCTAATGCACTGATACCAACAGTGACGACCCGACTTTCTTACCACAAAAAATCGCATCATCTAAAGAAAGGGATAGAAAAGAGAAAAGACAGAGAAGAAGAAAGGAACAACATCAAAATCTAAACAGCGGAACGAATAAATTATATTACTCACATAATACATTCATAGTATCATATACATCAGAGGTACACAGCTTAATCAACTCATACTAGACAGTTATAAACACCTGTCTAGTTATACAACTCAATACAACATAAAGACAACAACTCAGAGAACACATAGCAGAAAACTATAGCTATACGCAGAAGCCTCCTGCTCCATTACTCCTCCAGAATTCGTCAAGCCAACCTAAAATCCCATGGCTACTCGTAAAAATTTGAGTACCCAAGAGTTTAAGAAAAATAGAATAAACTTCGGGTCAGACATGGGTCTGGTGTGAGTAAACGGTTAAAGTTGCTTAACTTTAAAAACCTTTTTAAAGAAAAGGTATCACGTAAGACTTCCCACACATAAACATGGAAAAGTTTCTACCTTACGCTAACCAAATATTTTATAGGAAATCCGATGATATTATAATAGTGTCTAGGGTTTTCAAATAAATAAGAAATAGCCGAAATTGTTACATTATTAAATTCCAGCTACTAGCCACAAAAGCAGGTAATACAATCAAATCTGATGACACTTATTGGATTTTGGATTCCATACAATGGCAGGGCTACTGGGGTACCGCCCGTCACAGTACGTGGCCTAGATCACCATACCGAGGAGTACACCCGCTCCCCTGCAACACAAAGCCGGACCCAATCCTTACTGAACAGTTCCAAATAGGACAACCCCGGGGATGTAGCTATTCAACCTCCCACACAGCCGAAATAAAGGGACCTCTAGACAGGGGTAAATCTTACTCTCAAGTGGGGGCTACCCACGAAGCCTTGCTGCACTTCCCCTATTTTAGCCATTCCCAGTTGATGAGGCTTGAGGCTACGATTACCTTTAGTGGACACATCACTTAGAATGCTCATCGTACACCTGACAATGTTCTGAAAGCATTCAATCCATACAAGTTCGTTCCGGGTTCGCATGAAACCGAAGGCATTATCTCGTTTCACTCATTTTGGAATCACCCTCAGAGTTAACGACAATAACCCTTGCACTCTAAACCACCATCTCGAATATATAAGAACTAGTTCCGTCAAACTCGTTACGGAATCACCCACAGAGTTATACTGACGTATAGTCCTTACACCTCGAGTCTTCACAAAGCTCCACTTTGATTCACGACCTAGCGTTTAATTGGAATCAATGTGGTTTTCAGATATCCAAATATGGAAACCCGATCCCGGTCTCATCGAAATCCAAAGCGTGTCTTTTAAGTCCAAGTTGTTTTAAAGTTTTAAAAACAATTCAATACAGTATCTATATAAACACATAGATAGATAACTCACAAATCACAATTGATAATCAACATTATCAAATAACAGGTAATCCACATTATCACTATCATAATAGATAATCCATATATCAACATCCCAATTGATAATCTATGTAATCATCACAATGCGACCAAGCATTCCTATCACACAACCATACTTATCTCATTACTGAGATCACAAAGCATTCAAGACAATCAATGTCATCCATTCATACATAAGAAATGATTTACTCATACCACAATATAATTAATTTAAAATGAATTAAATTAACTATCTCTATCTCTAATTAATTTAAAGTGAATTAAATTAATTACTTCATCTCTTAATTAATTTAAAATTAATTAAATTAATTACCTTTATCAAAATAAATCTTGCTTACTTGTTCATTAATTAAACCAATTAATTTATCATCATCCTAATTAATCAGCCTTGATTATTAGCTCTTAATCAAGTAATTAATCCTTAATTATTCTCATTAATCATACCAATTAATGAACCTTAATTAATTGCTTCCATAAATTAATTAACTATAATTAATTACATTATTGCTTAATTAATTACATTAATTAATCATGCTTAAATTAATTGTTTAAATAAATCAACTATAAACAGTAATTAATTATTCTTAATTACCTTTAATTACTTTATAAATTGTTTGATTTATTACACCAAGTAATAAACCTTTAATTACATTAACAAGTAATTATTCATTTAAAATTACTTCCCAATCAGTAATTTACCTTAACTCAATTACCTCTGTAATTTATCAATTACTTATCTTAAGAAATTACTCTTATCAAAACTTATTAAGTAAACACACTTAATCATTATCAAGTGACTATATTTAATTAATTTACAAATTCATTAACTTACTTGATTTCACTCATCTCATAAAACATAATCGAGTAATTCATCCCTAAATTACTCGTTAACGAAATTAATCTTCAAATAACAGATTAACTATCATCAACCATAAATTAATAAACCTTAATTATTAATCAATCCTTTAATACAAAGTAATTAATCACTAATTTCCTTTATAATTAATTAATTAAACTTAATTAACAATTTAATTATCTCTTAATCAAAAATTAATAAACTTAATTATTAATTAACAATCTTAATTACAAATTAATTAATCCATAAATATAATTAATTAATCCTTAATTAAAATTAATTAACCTTAAATAAAAATAGTTAATTAATTCTTAATTTATATTTTAATAATCCTTTAATTATTAATTAAGAAAACCCAATTAAAACTTAATAAAACCTTTATTAAGTATTAATTAATTACTACTTTAATTAACTCTTAATTACTTAATTAATTAAGTAATTACAATTTAATTAATCATTAGTCATAAATTAAATCATCATCTTAATTAATAGTTAAATAAATAATTATACTTAATTAATAACTTAATTAATCCTTCAAAATAATAATTAAATAGTTTAATTAAACTTAAAATTCCCTAATTAACTAATTAATTACCAATTATTAATACTTAATTATTATTTAAGATAAACATTATCTTAAATAAATCTTGAAATCTTTACTTAACTTAATTCATTAATTAAATTAAATTATAAAGAAATCATTAATTACTTTCCTTAATTATTAATTAGCAATTCTAATTTCAAGTTAATAAATTATCTTAACTTTAATTGTTAAATAATTAAAAACATTTATAAATTTCCTTTATATTTCCAAAGTAAGTTTGAAAACAACATTAACTTAAACATTTAAAAAAATCATATAAATTTCACTTATACGAACAATTCAATTTCAAAAACAAGAATTTTAGTTTAACTTAAACTATTTAAAGTTTAAAACTTACTTATTTAAATTTGAAAATTTTTGTTGAACATTTTAGTTTGAGTTCAACCCATGTTTACTGGAATTCAATATACAAAGTATATTTTTTTTAAACAACTTGTCTTTAAATTTTTTTGAAAACTGTTTTGATAAAACTTTTAAAACTGTTAAACTTGACAGATAACACTGCACACAAAACCCCAGTGACCACGCGAGTTATAACCCAAGCCATCTCCCTTACTACCCGAATCCTACTTCGAGGAAAACAAGGAAACCCAAACAAAAACCCAAACTGCAGACACCACATCCTCGTGCAAGTGCACGGCGCCGGAATCACCTCCGGCCAACGCCGACACCTCCGACAAGTCATTCTACCACCCTACAAGCCTCCACGACCAACCAAACTCCACTTCTTGCCTCAATCCAAAATCGAGCACACTGGTCGATCTGAACCCAAAATACCATCAGAACATTCCCCTAAACCAACGCCTCCGATCATCTAAAATCGCCACCACTCCGGCCATGAGATGCTGACTCACTGCACATCATCCTCCCACAAATTCATACAACTCGATGCAATTTTGAAGATTCAATAGCTAATTTACAGCAGACCCCAAAAACTAGGCTAAAAATCAAATTTGAGCAAATTCAAACTCCTCAGTGATTTAAAAATTCTTCAACGATTTTTGCAACACTCTCTGATACTTCACCTAGCTCCATCAACAATCTCAAGTAACCCGGATTCACAGATCAACAGATATCACCAAAAACCCATTTCCAGATAAACCCCAAATGCTAGCTTAATACAGGTGAATGTAGCTATTCAACCGCCACACAACCGAAATAAAGGGACCTCTAGACAGGGGTAAATCTTACTCTCAAGTGGGGCTACCCACGAAGCCTTGCTGCACCTCCCCCGTTTTAGCCATTCCCGGTTGTTGAGGCTTGAGGCTACAATTACCTTTAGTGAACACATCACTTAGAATGCTCATCGTCCACCTGACGATGTTCTGAAAGCATTCAATCTATACAAGTTCGTTCCGGGTTCGAACGAAATCGAAGGCATTATCTCGTTTCACTCATTTTGGAATCACCCTAAGAGTTAACGACAATAACCCTTGCACTCTAAACCACCATCTCGAATCTATAAGAACTAGTTCTGTCAAACTCATTACGGAATCACCCACAGAGTTATACTGACGTATAGTCCTTACACCTCGACTCTTCACAAAGCTCCACTTTGATTCACGACCTAGCGTTTAATTAGAATCGATGTGGTTTTCGGATATCCAAATATGGAAACCCGATCCCGGTCTCATCGAAATCCAAAGCGTGTCTTTTAAGTCCAAGTTGTTTTAAAGTTTTAAAAACAATACAATACAGTATCTATATAAACACACAGATAGATAACTCAAAAATCACAATTGATAATCAACATTATCAAATAACAGGTAATCCACATTATCAATATCATAATAGATAATCCATATATCAACATCCCAATTGATAATCTATGTAATCATCACAATGCAACCAAGCATTCATATCACACAACCATACTTATCTCATTACTGAGATCACAAAGCATTCAAGACAATCAATGTCATCCATTCATATATAAGCAATGATTTACTCATACCACAATATAATTAATTTAAAATGAATTAAATTAACTATCTCTATCTCTAATTAATTTAAAGTGAATTAAATTAATTACTTCATCTCTTAATTAATTTAAAATTAATTAAATTGATTACCTTTATCAAAATAAATGTTTCTTACTTATTCATTAATTAAACCAATTAATTTATCATCATCCTAATTAATCAGCCTTGATTATTAGCTCTTAATCAAGTAATTAATCCTTAATTAATCTCATTAAACATATCAATTAATGAACCTTAATTAATTGCTTCCATAAATTAATTAACTATAATTAATTACATTATTGCTTAATTAATTACATTAATTAATCATGCTTAAATTAATTGTTTAAATAAATCAACTATAAACAGTAATTAATTATTCTTAATTACCTTTAATTACTTTATAAATTCTTTGATTTATTACACCAAGTAATAAACCTTTAATTACTTTAACAAGTAATTATTCATTTAAAATTACTTCCCAATCAGTAATTTACCTTAACTCAGTTACCTCTGTAATTCATCAATTACTTATCTTAAGAAATTACTCTTATCAAAACTTATTAAGTAAACATACTTAATCATTATCAAGTGACTATATTTAATTAATTTACAAATTCATTAACTTACTTGATTTCACTCATCTCATAAAACATAATCGAGTAATTCATCCCTTAATTACTCATTAACCAAATTAATCTTCAAATAACAGATTAACTATCATCAACTATTAATTAATAAACCTTAATTATTAATCAATCCTTTAATACAAAGTAATTAATCACTAATTACCTTTATAATTAATTAATTAAACTTAATTAACAATTTAATTATCTCTTAATCAAAAATTAATAAACTTAATTATTAATTAACAATCTCAGTTACAAATTAATTAATCCATAAATATAATTAATTAATACTTAATTAAATTTAATTAACCTTAAATAAAAATAGTTAATTAATTCTTAATTTATATTTTAATAATCGTTTAATTATTAATTAAGAAAACCCAATTAAAACTTAATAAAACCTTTATTAAGTATTAATTAATTACTATTTTAATTAACTCTTAATTACTTAATTAATTAAGTAATTAAATTTAATTAATCATTAGTCATAAATTAAATCATCATCTTAATTAATAGTTAAATAAATAATTATACTTAATTAATTGCTTAATTAATCCTTCAAAATAATAATTAAATAGTTTAATTAAACTTAAAATTCTTTAATCAACTAATTAATTAAAAATTATTAATACTTAATTATTATTTAAGATAAACATTATCTTAAATAAATCTTGAAATCTTTACTTAACTTAATTCATTAATTAAATTAAATTATAAAGAAATCATTAATTACTTTCCTTAATTATTAATTAACAATTCTAATTTCAAGTTAATAAATTATCTTAACTTTAATTGTTAAATAATTAAAAACACTTATAAATTTCCTTTATATTTCCAAAGTAAGTTTGAAAACAACATTAACTTAAACATTTAAACAAATCATATAAATTTCATTTATACAAACAATTCAATTTCAAAAACAAGAATTTTAGTTTAACTTAAATAATTTAAAGTTTAAAACTTACTTATTTAAATTTGAAATTTTTTGTTGAACATTTTAGTTTGGGTTCAACTCATATTTACTGGAATTCAATATACAAAGTACATTTTTTTTAAACAACTTGTCTTTAAATTTTTTTTGAAAACTGTTTTGATAAAACTGTTAAACTTGATAGTTTAACACTGCACACAAAACCCCAGTGACCACGCGAGTTATAACCCGAGCCATCTCCCTTACTACCCAAGTCCTACTTCGAGGAAAACAAGGAAACCCAAAAAAAATCCCAAACTGCAGAAACCATATCCTCATGCAAGTGCACGGCGCCGGAATCACCTCCGGCCACGCCGACACCTCCGACAAGTCATTCTACCACCCTACAAGCTTCCACGACCAACCAAACTCCACTTCTTGCCTCAATCCAAAATCGAGCACACTGGTCGATCTGAACCCAAAATACCATCAGAACATTCCCCTGAACAATCGCCTCCGATCATCTAAAATCGCCACCACTCCGGCCATGAGATGCTGACTCACCGCACATCATCCTCCCACAAATTCATACAACTCGATGCAATTTTGAAGATGCAGTAGCTAATTTACAACAGACCCCAAAAACTAGGTTAAAAATCAAATTTGAGCAAATTCAAACTCCTTAGTGATTTAAAAATTCTTCAACGATTTTGCAACACTCTCTGATACTTCACCTAGCTCCATCAACCATCTCAAATAACCCAGATTCACAGATCAACAGATATCACCAAAAACCCATTTCCAGATAAACCCTAAATGCTAGCTCAATACAAACTTAAAAATTGTAATATTCGTTTATAAAATCCTAACTTTCCAAACTGATCTAGGATATAAGCTTGAATTAATAAAATTTAACATTTGATTTTAATGTATTTTGAAAATTCCCACTGTTCTTTACTGTTAATTTCAAATGCAGGCATATTTTATCACTTACATACTTATTAATATTTTTAGTTTCTATTTTATGCCAATCTACTCTATTTTTTTTTCTTGATCCAAGTATCATCAGTGAATAAATAAAATATATGAATTTAAATTTATTTGTTAATACTGCAACCTGGAACAGAGTCATATCATCATGCACAATCTAAAACTAACATCACTAAAGTGTTCATACACATATATTCACATGCAAAGATAGTTTGTCATAGAAATCATATGAAAGCAAAATCTAAAACTACATAAGCTTTAATTAGAATGTTTACTCACAATTATTAAGGAATGCAAAGCCTTAAATCTTGATGATAAGCTGGAATTGTCAAAATGCTTGAATTTTGAAGATGAAGCCTCTTTTGAACAGAAGTGCTATTGAACCAAATTCCTACTTGCATGCATAAGAAAATTGATGCAGACAGGGGTTTGAAAGCTTGCATCAGAAATGCTTCAGGTAATACTTTGACCTATGCAATATGAAAGATTTGCAGAACTGGGTTGAAATTTTCATCAAGCTTTTTAAAAACATTTTGCAGATTCTTGATTTTTTTTGAAAACAACTGTGATTTTGTTTTGAAGACAACTGCAGGCTTGCAATTTGATTTGCACACAATACTTTAGGTTTTTGATATGAGCATGGTTTGAATTGAGGAGTAAATGCAGATTTGGGAAAATGTTTCTCAGAAAAACATAATTTGCAGAATTTCACTTTAGAGGAGGCTTCAGGTTTTTGGATGTTGGGGAGGATTTGAAGAATTTCTGTTTTTTAGAAATAAACAAAGAATTGAAAGAAAAAGAAAGATGGAGAGATGGTGTTTTAAATAGAATTTTCAGATTTTATTAACTTAAAAGAAAATTAGCAAATGGACACTTGTCTTTTAATTACACAAATGTTTTACACTTGTTAACATAGTGTTTTAGAACTAAACATTTGTCACTTCTTATGTATATTTATTTTAAAAGAAATTTAAAAGACTTTTTAAATTAATTTCCTAATTAACAAACATGTATTCTTAATTTGAAAAATGCTTTTCTATTTAAATATCTAATAAACAAATACACTTATACATTTACAAATGTATGCTAAATTTATATAAAATAAAATCTTTAAAAAAATGAAACAAAATATAATTTAAATGAAGTTATTTACAAAATGCAAACACATATTAAAGATGCTATTTCAAAAGCCTTGCATTCATTTTTATTAAATAAATACAAATCAAATTTCTACATATAAATTCCTATAAAAGAAAAAAAATAAAACAAATCTTATTTTTGATTAAAAACATTATCTATATAATTTCAAATTCAAACTATATTATCATTTTATTTTAAGATGTATGTATATCCTTTAAATTCAAATTTATATTTCAAATTAAAGTCAAATTTAAAAACCAAATCCAAAAATCAATTTAAATAAATAAATATCAATTTTTAAATAAGCACATTATTATTAACAAATAATATATCCTATTTTAAAATCAATTTAAAATACACAGATATAAATACATTTTACACACACTTATAAATTTTGAAAACAATATACCAATTTATAACCATAATTAAAATATTATATTATATTACTTGGTTAATTATCTTTGAAAATAACAATTTAGAAATTTTAAATAATTTAAATTAAGAGATTATCAACATTTTAAACTCCTGGAAATTCCGGGATATTACAGGACGCTCTGACATCAATAGGGATTTCTAAACACTTAATAGGACAGACCGACATAATATTTATTTTATATAGGTGAATGAAATAATTTTGCCTATTATATTTTCTATATATAAAACAAAAAATTTCAAATGATATCTATATTTGGCTGCAATAGATTGGTTGTTAGACAATAAAGTGTATAATTAATAATAGAAATAAAATTAAAATAAATGAAATTTGGAAATTTAGAACTTAAGTTCCGGGGTTTTGAAATTTTTCGAATAAATTTTGGAATATAATAATATTGTTTATAAGTACTCTGATATAAATATTTATTATAATTCGGAAGAGTTGTTTTAAAGAAGATTTTGGAGAAAATAAGTTTTGTACTTTCCTCTCTGTCGCTGGAAAATAATTTCGATGATGGCGGCCGCATCATAGACTTTAATTTTCGAGTTTCGAAGGGGGAAGGCCACTGTAGTAGTTCTACTGCAGATTCATTTTTGAAAATATATAAATTTTGAATTGTTTTAAATATAATTAGAGATATATAAGTTGTAAGAATATATTTATCTATTGTTTTAAAATAAATTAAAATTTTAACCCTGTATTAAGTTCTTAAATTTCCATTAATTAATTGTTTCAATTATTGCAGTGAAATGAAAGGTAACTAATTAATAATTGAAACCTCTAATTTAGGTAAAAGATTTAAGGCTAAGTTATAAAGGAAATAAAAAGGAAGTTGAAATTGTAACTTATAAGGAAAAGGTAAAATTTTATTGAACAATGAATTAATTAAAAGAAATGAGAAAACTTGTATAACTTTCAATTACATTCTTTAAAATCATATATATAACTTACTAAATATTAAAAGTTGAAATGTTAATAAGAAATTGTAATAGATATTGTATAAGTAATAAATTTGAGGTAATGAAAGTAATTAATGAAATTCCTTGATAAATAGGAATTTGATGCTGTAATATTATAATCTTAAGTGTAATTGAAAAGACTGCTAATTGAAATAGAAAGGTAGGTATTATAAATGGAAGAAAACAAATAAAATTAAGTAGTATATATGGAAGAGAATAAACATAAGTGAAGGATTGAAGCTATTTATTAATAAAATAAGAAGAAAAGATGAATGCAGTAAATATATAAGCGTAGACTTAAATTAATGTATTATTGTGCTAAGAAATTGATTTGCACATGAATACTATAAAAAAATGAAGTTATGCAATATGAAATGAAAAGAGAAAAATGAATTTTCTATATATAAGTATAAGTGCAAACAAGTGTAATAAACACTAAATTAATGAATGGAGATAAAAGTTGTAAGAAATAAATGTAAAGTAATAAATGAAATTTATAAGAATGAGCTTGATTTATTATTTGGAATTGTTGCTTGTTTGGTTTATGGTTGTTTGGGGGTAAGATACTTTAAATTTGGATTTGGATGAATGAACAATCTATTTAGTTTTATCTAAGGATGCTGAGTAAATGATGCGCTAGTAGTTTATTCTTCATTCCGTGCAATTTAAAAGTTTTGAACCCGTACAACTATTTGTTTGTTTGATTGGATGGTTGTTGTATTGATTTGTTGTTAGTTATTAAAACCACCTAAATATTTTATTTTTATAAATTGTTAACCCTTTGAATTATATAAGTAAAATGCAGGTTATGGAAGCAATTGCTACTGCTTTTGGTTCCATAAAATAAGCGTTATTGCCCGACAAATAGGTACATTTTCGGATTACGGGTTTTAGCGTTATTATTTTGTTTTTTTCCCGTGTTGGGATATATATTATTTTGAAAATATATGATATATATTGTTATAATTAATATTTTAATTTTCTTCCGAGCCTCTCCGTACAAAGGAAACTTTGCCGAAATTTTCCAAAAATTTCGGACATAGAATTTTTTATTTTTTTCCAAACTACAATAATTTAAATATAAAAGATTAAATAGTTATAAATTAGGATATCTTATTTAAAGTAATTAATTTTGTAAATTTAATTGTTTATAAAGTTAATGTTTTGATAAGATGTATTGTTTTTATTTCTTCTTTTTCCCTTTTTTTCCTTTTCAGGGACGAAAAGTTTTGAGTGGGGGAGAGTGTAACGACCCATAAATTTTCGATGTTAAATTTTTGTTATTTTAATAATATTTTATGAGTTAATATTGAAAGAAATAAAATATTGCAATTTTATAATGGAATGATAACTAAATTTAGACTGAAACAATGTTAATACAAGTCAATTGTCAACAATCTAAATGAAACTCCAATTCATTTTATTTAAGCACGATAGGTTTGGTTATAAAACTAAATATAAGTAACAAATGTAAACATTTAGTTATTGTACAAAATAGATAGTTAATGGTAATTAAATAAGATCAGTATTGTGTAAGGAATGATAATATGGGTGGTATTAATGGTTACACTGATTTATAGTGGGATGTAAAAGGTAATAAATTTATGTATAATTTGGGTAATGAAATAAGTTTATTTAAGGAGTTAGATTGGTTATATTATCTTAGGCTATAAACCAAATAGAAGAGAACAAGCGTAAATCTTGAGGGTATAATAACAATTATTATATATTATCTAATTTATTGGTCAATCAATTTATTTGAAATAAAGTCCTCTCGAATGTTAAGTAATTTTAATACTGTTATGGAGGAAACGTTACTTAATGATTTTTAATTTTAGTAATGGAAGAGTGAATGAGAATTTACAGAGCATAAATTATTTATAAGTAAAAAGGAGTATATATTGAACAAATTTATGATAATTGGATAATTCAGTGTTACTGGAAATTAATTAGTGTTATATATGGGATTTATACCTGGGTGGGCAAGTAGTAAACTTATAAATGAAAGAAAGTGAGTAGGTGACCCTTTATTTAGGTTATTTATTCATTTGGTATGTTAAATAAAAATTTGGGAATCAGATCTCAACTAAGGGAGATTAAGTTGAACGTTAATTTGAAATAAAATCTATTAAATATTACATTTATAGGGAATGTAGTACGAATGGTTAGGGATTGTCAAATTTGGTAAAAAGGGATTGGACTTAGGAAAATTTGTTAATTGAGTTTAAAACCTTAATTAATACGCGTAATTGACAAGATTCACATTTTTTAAAAAATTAACCGTTGATACAAATCTACGATGTATATAGAAGTACTAATGTAGTGAAAGACAAACAAATATTAATTGTGTTATTTGTGTAATTAATAGATAGGAATACCAAAGGCTAATTGTAGTAAGGAATATAAGTGGTAGAATAATAAAAATTTATGATTTTATTTTTGTTAACATATGTTAAGAGATATGTTTATGATCTTAATTTGAACTTCTACTAATAACATGTATTACAGTAAGATAAAAAAAATGATAACATGCGTCAGGTGTATTTAATGACATTGTTTGAATGTAATTAATAACAGTGATTATAATAATAAATGTTAATAAAGAATAAGAATGAATAAGTTTAGTAAAAGAGTAAACATTCATTTAGTAAAAATGTTTGGCAACTGAAAGATTGATTGTAGAGATGAGAAACTATTATTTAGTAAGAAATATATATAATTACTGTTTGTAGCGAATAGTGTATTAATATGTTTAAATTACTATTAGATAGGAAATAATTGTTATACTTCTCATTACATTCATTTAGTCCATTTTGAAACTTAATCAACTGAAATTAATGTAATTGAAAATTTCCAATTAATAGGAGAGAGAATACTAATTGTAAATTAATAGGTGTAAATAAAAGCATCATATGTTTTGTGAAAATATAGGGAAAATTTGATTTAATAAAAAGAAAATTTTACATCAAATAAAATGAATGTTTCATCTGTGAATGTATGTTTAATTTCATTAAAATAAGAACAGAAAGATTGATTTTAAAGCAAGAAATATATGGTTATTTGAACTGTGTTTTAGCTTACAGACTGATTACAAGAATAGGAAAATAATCTATTAATTACGCTTGTGTATAAACAATAAATTTATAAACGTGTTTAAATAAACAATTGTTCTATTTCTTTATCCATTTTAGCTTTCTGTTTTAAAATCTAACTTTGTAAGTAACTGCAATTAATGTAATTCAAATGTTTCAATTAAAAAGAAAGGAAACGTTGATTGCAATTAATAGATTTAATAAAAGAAAAGCACGTTTTGTGTTAAAAAAAAGGATGTTTTAATGGAAATAAAAGATCATTTTGAGAAAACAAAATTGAACGTTCTCATTTTTAAGGTATTTATAAATATTTTATTTTGCGTAGATAAAAACCTAAATGCGTACAAAATTCTACTTTCGTTTGCAAACTTTTCCATTCCCACGTACATTCCCTTATCTATTATTAATGCCTGAAGCTTTAATAATAAAACGTGACATTTATTTTTGTCCCTCCACATTCATTTTCTAATTATAAATAACCTACATCTTATTCTTCTTCTACATTTTGTTTCTCCTAACACCTCATATTCAAAAGCTCTTATTCTTGCAACTCCAAAAGCATTCTTTTACAAAAATGATTTTTTTTCATTTTTCGTACTGGAGAAGAACGATGTCCTGTAGCGTGCTAAAGCTTTTGCTGACGTGGCTTATATTTTTATTAGGTATGTTTATTTGTTTGTTTAAATTAATTTTGTTTTCAAGCGATTTAACGCGTGTAACTTTCTCATATGAACTCTGTTTCACACGCGATTTTTTTTAGGAGCGTAATAAAATTCCGGATCTTTTGACGCTGGTTTGGACGAATTTGGAGACTTTCCAATTTTTGGGTTTAAGTTGAATTTTAATTCAATTTAAATTCAAAAGGTGAGTGTTTTAACCCACTCACAACTTCTAAAATTTCTTATGTTTGTTAAATTGATTTATGATATGAGTAGAAATTCATTTATGACTGTTTGGCATATTTTTTCATCATCTCAGTTAGATTGCATTTATTTAAATTAAATTGTTATTTAATTTTATTATTGCATATACATTGGCAGTTAAATTTATTTATTTTTGCATATAAACTTCCAATTAAACAGTTATTAATTTATTATTGAATATAAACTGTTCATTGATACCTGTTATATATTATATGCTATACATTGATGTTTTGTTCAAATTGGATGATGATTGTAATCAATGGTTGATGATTGATGTTCGGTGAATGGATGATGTATTCTATATTATATAATCTACAAGTTATCATGCATTTCATTTCATTCGGGATTGCAGTTTGAAATGATATACAACCACATTTTTATTTTAAATTGCGGATTGAAATGATAAATATCCGTAACACTTGACCATAGGATAGAAAATTATATACAGGCACCGCGGTATATATATAAAATTATTTTTGAAATGATTTTATGGTTTGGATATGACACGGTTTAATAAATATTAAATTCGGATATTATATAAATATATTTTATATATCATATATAGTTAAATTTTTGAATTTAAGCTATGTATAAATCTGTTAAATAAAAATAAATAAGTTGAACAGTGGAGTTTGATTATTTATGTTAAATGGTTAAATACATGTTTAAGATATCATATGTATATATAGAGTTTTAATGATTTAAATCAGTTAAGATTGGGAGGTAAATTGGAAATTTATTTGATGGAACTTATTTGAGAATTTCTCTCCATAAGTTGATGTAAAACTTATTAAAGCTTGGAAATTTTAAACGTATGATATTTATAACTGGATTTTTATTCAAGATAAAATAAACGAATATTTCTAGCATAAATAAATTGAAGGAAATGATTAAGTCGTTAGTAATTGGAGTTTTATTTTAAATGATTTTTGATTTATTATGTAAACATTTCTAAACTAAATAATAGGACAATGAATTGTTGAATATAAATTTCCAACCTTAAGTTTTGAAATTGTTAAATACTCAAAGTTAGAAATATATTAAAATTGAAGTGGTTTCTTCAATTGAAAGTGAATTTAAAATTTATGGTTTTAGACTAAAATTTTAAATGAATAAATTGTAAAGTCGTGGAAATTATTTTTATTTTATAAAGAAATTTTAAATTCCACTATTTTATTCTATACAGTTTGAATATCCAAACCATTCAAGTTTTAGAAGTTATGGTTTTAAAGCTATGAATTTCAAAGTATTATATTTTGAAAGTTAAAATTCAAATGTTTGGTTTCCAGATATTATAAATTTTAAAGCAGTATGATTTTGGAAAAGAAATATATTTGGAATGAAAATGATATTATTGATTTGGGTTTTATAAAAATAATTTCAAAATGAGTTGTTTTGGAATTGAAAATGATATCGTATTTATGGGTTTTGAAATGGATAATCATTTTTTGGTTTTAAAGTATAAAATATTTTAAAGACCGCGGTGTTATAATAACGTTTGGTTGTTGAAGAGACTGGGATCGGAAGTTGTCATACTCTCTGCCAACTCCGAAAACCACTTTAACAATCGTGTACGCGGTGGAGATTCTAGAATGAAGTAGGATGGCGGTGGCGTTCCTTTGAGGTAAATATGTAGACCCAACTCCCGTGAGTTGGCATAAGGTGGCTAAAACAGGAGCGATCGACGGGCTAAGGGGGTTAGCGTCCTTTATCGGACACTCCTCTTCGATACTATACTCTGACTTTGGATTTATTCGGTGGCCACCTTTACTTTTGATTTTGGGGAGTTTGTTCGAGGTGGGCGATAGCTGCGGCTATGCGTTACCACCGGTCCGAAAGCGTAATTGGTATATCTACCCTGGCATTGCCTAGTTGTGTCGTGTCACCTACCCTAGCGAGCCTTATACGATTTTGGCTTTGTACCATACCTATGGAGTGCCCTCTGACGACGCCCAGTACGGGGGAGATTACAGTACTGTATAAACTATGGGAATATATTATATGTTAAGGGGAATATTGGGTCACTCCTTTACGCTATTTTAAAGTAAGTTTATTTTACTAATAAACACTATTATAATAGCGAAATATACTACATAGTAAATAGTTTAAGGGATCCTTAAGAGATGTGAATCCCGAGCATCTTTTGAGTTACTGCACTCATATTTATTTTTGTTGATTTAACTTACATAAGATCTTTTAGTTCTGACTCGAGTGTTTTGTGTTTTCAATTCGGTCGGGTCAGTCCGAGTGTTTCAGGATCGAAGACTTTAGCTCTAGAGGATAAAGACGGAGACTCCTATTAGTATTATTTATTATATTTCACTACACTCGTATTTTTCCGCTGCATTGTTATATGGTATGTGTAACTCTGATGTATGTTGTATAAGTATAATCGAATATTTTAAACAGCTTTATAAACTGTATATTTGATTTTTATATTTTATCCTTCCGTTGTGAGATTCTGTTTAGTTTTTTTCTCCTCTGTTTTTCTTATTTACCCCATAACAATACGCCCTTTTGTATGTTTTAAGTCTGACATGTGTGGTATATCGTCGATTTAAAGCGTGCAAAAAGACAGAATGTTACACTTTCACTCTAATTCTTTAGGGATTTGCAAACCACATAAGATCAGAGAATTCATGCTCGAATTCTTGATCATTATCTATTTGATATCATCCTTTTCCTCTTAAATTTCAAACAGAAACTGTTATCGAAGGTCCATAGAATCTTTATATTGAAGATTGCAAGAATTTGTATTGAAATATACAATTACTAGTCATAAAATCCATTATTTGTAACAAATATTATGTATGTTCTGCTACCCATGAACGTTAGGATATATGTTCTTGCCACCTAGTTCAAAGTTAGGAGGTTATGTGTGTACTACCACCCATGGAAAATCAGGATTTTAAGTACTTTCCACCCGTTAAAAGTAAGAGCTATAGTGAAAATTCTATACATGGACTGGATGTGGGAATCAAAACTAGTATACTTTTTCTAGTTTCATTCACTTTACAGCATTTATTTATGTTCTGCATTTATTTATTTATCTTCTTATACCCATGTTTGTGAGTTAATAATTTTAAAATTTATAAGAAAATAATTAAGAAATTGAAATACACTATTCACCCCCATTTTTATATTAATAGTTTTGAGATCCATTCTACATCTACATGTTAGGGTAACTTACACATCCTACATTATGTCCCACACACTTCTGTATATAATATTTCCATGTGCATATATAATTTTATTTAATGACTAAGATATCAATATATATTTCTTTTTAATTAGTTTTAAAATTATAACTTATTGAAATCGTAGATTGGCAAAATTACATACATACATACAAACATGCATATATATATATATATATATTATATATGCAAAATTAATTTTTGATTTTGAAAATGTTATTTGATATAAATTATATTGAAAAGTTAGGTTTAAAATTACTACAAACCTAATTTATTTAATTAATTTTTGGCAAGATTAATATATAAATATATATTATTTTTTGAAATTTTATAATAAATATATCTTCAATTTGCTCATGGATTTAAAAAAATTTGTCAAAAAATTTTAATTACTAATATATATATATATGTATATATATATATATATATATATATATATATATATTACACAAGGTGGAATAAGTCAGCAATTATGGTGGTTTTAGGTAATTAAAAATGTTAAGATTTGGAATAGGCAACTTTCTCCAAACACTTTGACAATTTCACTAATAACAAGAATAATCTATGGGCTTCTTGGGCTAGGATTCACTATCTGGGTACTAAGAACTTCTAGACAATGGACCCTGGTCCCTTGTGTGGTTCAGTTTGGAGGTCTATCTTGGAGCTTAGAGATGTACTCCTGCCTATGCTGCATCTCAGAATGTCTCCTGTCTCGACGGCCAAATTTTGGTATATCCCATGGGCTTTGCAAGGCACCATATTAGATAAATCCCTTACTTATGAAGAGATTTTTCTTACTGGTATCCCCTTTAAGGCCTTTTCCACGGACTATATATATGATGGAGTCATCTCCTTAGTAGCCACAAGCAATGCCTCTATTAGATCCCGTTAGAACAAGTTACATGGTCATAAACTTCTTCAAGGGGATGATGAGTATGTCTAGAACAGCAAGCTACATGGTCACACCACTTTCATGCTTAATGAGGAAATAATCATGCGAGTTAACCTTTCCACTGGAACTCTAGAGTATGGAATCGTCTCAGTCCCCTCAAGCTTAATTTGTTTTCTAGAAAGTTTTGATGAATGGTCTCCACACTTTGTCCAACCTACATAGAAGAGGTATCCAAGTTGTGAACGAGTGTTTCTTTTGCAAATTTGACATTGAGAATACTCTGCTTGTTTATTTCCAATGTCCAATTATATATGAAGTTTGGTTCAAGATATTAGCTAAAGGAAGGATGCATGGGCCGAATAGAAATAACAACTATGAATGGAACTTCTATTCTATGCAACAAAAAGCAGAAGCAAAAATTCATACGTGATGTTGCTAGTATTGAAGACCTTGATTTATGAAATTTGGCATGAGAGGAACACCATGTTGTCTGTTAGGTCTAGAGCAGTGTTGGTTCAAAGTATCTTGTATGAAGTTAGGGTAATTCTAACTAAGTCTAATTTAGGGCTTGATGAGGTTGACTTGTCTGTTTGGGAGGTAATTTCCTGATGATCTTTCTTGCTGTTTGTTTTTACTTTTTTTCCTAAGTGTAAGCCTGTTTATACCTATTATGTTCTTTGTTTTTTCTAATAAATTTGGGCCTAGTCAACACTGCCAGCTTTGCTAAAATAAAATTATATATACACATACAAACTGTATACAAATATCTTAATATGTTTAAAGATATGTATATACTTAGACATTTATATTACATTGATATGTATATGAAATTATCATATACACATGCATGCAAAAACCACACAAACATATAAATATTGGGATTTATGTTTATTGTATAGACATATATATTATACTTATATACTATTAGCATTTTTTATTTTGGAGAACTATTTAGTCATTCACAAAACCAATTGGTTAATATGAATAGTAATCACTTTAGTATTTATCTGGGATTTCGTTTGTATATTTCTCGAGTGTGGGATTATTACTTTCAACATATACAATCATACATATATAGAGGTATCCAGTGCTACCTATACATATTCCATTAAATTTAAATAGGATTTTTTTTTTAAATTTTGCTCATATTATCCACTGTCAGATAGGATAGATCCAATAGCTACTACCACTATCCTAAACCTAAAAAACTCTATCTGCAAATTTCAACGCCTAACCTTTTCGGGTTTTGTTGATCGGCCTAGAGGCAAAACATTTTTCTCTTGGCCCAAAGTACCATCACAAGTTTGTTCTTCAATCCAACATAAACTTTATGTTCTTTGAAGTAATTTTTTTTCACGAGTTTATCCTTATGCCTATTTTTCTAAATAAAATGGTAGGTTATGCTTTAATGAGAATTGTTCATCTTTTTTACCGTTTGATCTATTTTGTTGAGCTGTCTAACTATTATCATGATCTTGTTGGATGGCTCAATGCTAATATCGTGGTGGTTTAGAATTAGTTCATTTTAAGGTTCCTGGTTTTATGTACGAAGGTTTGCCTGTAAAGTTAACAAGGTATTGAAATATAACTTCACCTCTGTATCAACTTCTTTATAAAAATGGTACCAAACCATTTAACAATGTTCAATGTAAAAATAAAATTATTTACATCAAACCATTTTGTGTTCTCTATGGTAGATTCATACATGTAAAATAATAAAAGGTATTACTATCAATAAACATCAATTTCCTATAACATATTTGATAATATTAATTATTTAGGTTCCTTGCACAAAAAATGGTTAATAATACAATCAACCAAGGAATTATTAATTATTTGATTTGTCAGCGCAAAGATCAACCCATTTTCCAATCGCTATAGTTTGTGACTCCGTAATTCCTTATGATGGTATTCACAAAAAGGAAGGGACTAGCACTAATGGGTGGATCTTTCCAAAGAGAGAACTATTGAGCGTATTCAGTCTGGTTTAATATACATGAAAAATTAGGTTTGGGATGATCCATGTTTCATAATCAACACAATCTAACGTATGAATAAAAAAAGAAAGGATCAAGCGTTTTCAATGCCTAAAATAAGAAGTATGCTTGTGTAACACAGGACATAGTAGACTAGCTACCACTACTGAATTTGCAAGTATTAGAGGCATTAAATTAGAGGCAAATTAAGAATTGTGCCCCTATTGATCATTTGTTAGAGGCTAATATACTTTTGGTCCCTAATATTAACAACTAAGACCGTTATAAATGCCTCTATTCGTCCTCAAAATATTTTCCGTAGGGGGAAAATTACCCCTTATTTTCTTTTACACTATCTAACTCCAGATTAGAGGTTAAAGGCGTAGAAATATATTATTTTATACTTTTCTTCCACCTCTCAAACTCAGATCATTTCTATTCTACATTCACTTTTTAAAAATATAATGAAACTGGGGCTTTGAGGATTAATTCTGCTTGCTCTTAATCTAGATCACGACAGTCGATTAAGAGCATATCTTCTTCCACACGTAAAATTTTCTTATTTCTAGCTATGTTGATTAACCTCTGCAATTCAATTCTCTTTCCCTTTTCAAGCCAAAATTAGGGCTCAACAAAATTTAATGGAAACTCTTGTAATGTGATGAGTTTGTGTGGTCGGAAGGTCAAGGAAATATGAATGATCTATCGATTTGGCTATTGCACCTCCACTTCATCAATTTCATTACATATCTTTGTAAATTCGTTATTTTATTTTATCTTCCTCATCATTTTGATTAGTTTAAAGCCGTGGTATTTAATTACTTTGCAATCATGCATGTACATGAAATGTGATCTTATAATCGCATAAAATCAATATTTATCCATAAATTTATTAATATAATTATCATCTAATTCAGTTATTCTGATTGTAGATTTTATGTTTGCATTGTTGTAGTAAAAACCTATGAGGTGAACAATCTTTTCATTGATGTGCTACTAAGGATATGTGAGTTTACACTTCCTATTACCATAACTATAAAATACTATAAAAACTCACTTTTGTATTTTTTATACCAAAATAGATGAGTTACCATATTTTAAGAAGACATAAATCTTCTACTGGAAAATGATTTATTTTCATGTAAGTGTAAGTGCAACGATTGTATGACTGGTTTATGATTTTTGATCAATTTTAACAGTAGTTTACCGTCGATCGATGGTGTTTTACTAGGTGAAAGCAAGAGAAAAATGGTATTGAGAAGAACATCTTTTGTACTCAATTTGACTAAAATTGTATATGGTACTAGTACACGTATATGGAGGTGCTCTTAATATCACTCTCTCAGCAAGCCTTTTATATTCATATCCAAAAGCTAAGAAGTCTTTCATTTATATACACAAGTTATTTCATGTATAGCAAGCGAAAATTTCACGTTCGCAATTATTATATAGAAACATAAAGAATATCCTTAACTTTTCAAATAAAATACATTAAAAAGTTTTGTCAAAAAGTTTCACAAATAAATTTAATATTTGAACCCATCCCTGGAGTGAAATGACATGAATATTTTGTTGTTTTTTTCTATATCGCAAATCATTTTTTTATTTTCGATGCAGTCTATTATTATGGTATAAATTAGAATCAACTATTCATTTACACCACATTGTTAGAGGGTTCTAAACTTATTAGTAATTTTATCTTTTTCCCCAAAATAATATAACTTGTTCACTCCTCATAACAAAACATAAAGTAGTAAATTAAATTGTATAGCATTCGCATTAAACTAACAATTTTTATTATTTTTATTATGGATTATGATGGTTCAGTCATTATATTCGCAAATCCCTTTAGTGATTCTGTTACATTCTTATCTAGTACTATGGTATAAATTAGAATCAACTATTCATTTACACCACATTATTAGAGGGTTCTAAACTGATTAGTAATTTTGTCTTTTTCTCCAAAATAATGTAACTTCTTCATTCCTCATAACAAAACATAAAGTAGTAAATTAAATTGTATAGCAGTCGTGTGACGGCCCGTTTTCCCGTACCCTTTGAATCGACAATAAACCACCCATGTCCAACTCAAATTGCACGAAAAAACGGATCATCAAGGGTGATAAAGAAAAATAGACAGAACAGAATCTCACACGAATGGAATAACATATATTATTTCAATAAAAATATTTACAGCGGAAAATTTTAAAATACAATATCAGAGTCTAACCTAGATTCAGCTTGGACAGTTATAGAACCTGCCCTTACAATTGCTGACAAACATCAAACAAAATACACTAAGCAAAGGCGATGAAAGAATATCTCCATGCATCCATGAATATCTCCAGCTCTCCCCTGGAAACTCCAACCGTCTTCGACTATCCTGAAACTACTCGGATCTGACCCAAGTATTGAAAATACCCGGATCAGGCTTGATAAACCAGCGTGAGAAAAACTCAATAATAAATGACAGTGTCATATATCAGCCTTTGGATAAAATCTTTTGAAATAAATAGTATCTCATAAGACCACGCCCACACATAAATACGGACGGGTTTTTACCTTATGATAACTAAAACACTTTTATATCAAAACCTTTGATATTATTTCTAATGACATCTCTTTGAAAACATTTGCAAATAAACTTATTAATCTTATCCGAAATGGTTACCCATATAGCATTTCGAGGCTATTCATTACGCCAATACAAACAAAACCGTAGGTTCTTATTGGAGAATGGATTTCCATACAAATGACCAGGCGCAGGATCTACCTTCCGAAATGGGTACACCTCTAGATGGATGTCCCGAGGCACAGAACATCTGCCCTCTACCAACACAAGACCGGCCCACCTCTGTAACTAGATGGTACCGAATATGTCATCCCCCGGTCGTTGCCGACCTTTAACCGAGCGCTCGTTTTCCATACACCACATTAATTAACATCCCGACGTCATAGCGGGAAGAAATATATCTAGAAGGGGATGATCATACCCTAATGGGAATGACCCACATAGCCCTGCTGCATCTAATCCTGTTTCGGTCATTTCCGGTTTGATGAGGCTTAAGGCTACGATTACCTTTTCACAAAGCACATATCACATCTTTGAATGCCACATTGCCATTTCCGTTAACTACTAATTGCCTTCCACAAAAATACAACCCTTGAGCTCGTATGTCTCAAGAAGGGTGTTAAGCTAAGAGAAGTTGCCTTCTCTGCCACCACTGATGTACGTTTGTAAAAACCAACGTACGTAATCTTTAGAAATGCAACGTCAGACAAACGTCCATACAAGTTGTCCAGGAACAGGACAAACCGAAGGTACTTTCCTCGGCCATTACTAGGCGAGAAGCCCTTGCAATCCGCAAAATCTCTATCACGAGGAGACCACTGCTATATATAACTCTATAATTGGGTGCGACCCGAGCAAATCAACAAGCAGTCCTCACGCTAGGAAGATCCACGGTCTTCAATCACCATCTTCAACATGTCTTCACGTTCGAACGCATACATTGGTTCGAAGTGGTTTTCGGATAGGAATTAACCAAATCCGACTCCGGTTCCTTCGAAATCCAATCATCGATAAAAAGTGAATATGAGAATATAGGATTTATTAAGTCTCTTTTCACTTAAATTCTTTTCAGATGATTTCGAAATTCTCTTTCTTTCAACTTAGGATAATTCTAAGTAATTCATTCTTTTGTTTTGGAAAATATCTCAGATTTCTTTACTTAATTCTTGATCCAAATTTCTTAACTTTTAACTTAAGGAAAACATTCCCTTTATAATATCACCTTCCAAAACATCCATTTAATTTAAAGGATTATTCACTGTCCAAAATCGCGAATATAATTCCTTTAACATTTAACTTATCAATTTAAATTGATTTCAGATTTACAAAACGATGTTTATAAATTCCATTTTTATATCTCACTTGTAAGTCAAAATCCAATACTCTTATTTACCAATTCATTCCTTTCAAATCTTATCATTCCTAAAATTCATTATAAATTCTTTTCTAAACTTCACAGGTTAGTAGAAATCATTCATTTTGGAGATTGCTTAACTTTTGGATAATACCAATCTTTTTTTATTTTGGAAAACTTAACAGAATCTTTTTATTTTGAGAGCATCCGGGCTTTCCTTTCGATCCGTTCCACCCCTCGCCTAAGAAAAGAAAACATAGGCCAGGTAAGTTCAGGGCACTGGTTGCTCCATCCCTAACCTTAGTTAAACACCTTGTTTTATCTTCCCAGATCTCACAGGCGGGACAAATGTACTAGTCGTTTCCGCATACTCAGATTTTCAACTTATTTTGGAATTGCTTACAAATATTCCAAATTATCTTTTTAAAACGCTTAATTATCCTTTTTAAAACATTCACAATTGATTCTGGGAAACATCATTATTTTTAAACTCATATTCCAAAAATTATAGAATTCACAGCATAAAAGTGCTGCGGAAAGTGCTATATAAGCTTATTTGATTAAAACAACTTTTAAACATTCGCTAATTCATATTTTCCAATCCAAATCTTTTTTAAATCATTTAAATAGATTTATCAAATTTATTCCATATTTTTCCATAATTAAAAACATCCATTCGAACAGATTTTCTGTTATGGTCACTAAACTGCACTAGCGCGATTTTTCTAGAAAATTGATTTGGACTTAATTCAAAATCTACTCATCGAAACTTTGATTTTCTTTCTTCGTTTAGAAGATATGGATATAATAGTCCGGAATTTTCTTATCTCGAAGAATTCCGAGCAATATTCCACTCTACACATTCATTTGAACTTTTTCGACGCGAAATCGCGAACTACCGTTGCGCGACGCGTCTAGTTTTAACTTATTTTTCAACATTTGAAATAATTTATTCAAATTGGATTTCAATACTTATAAAATGATTAGAAACCCTTTTAAATCAATGTTTTCACTTTTTAAAGCTTTTAAAATATATTTTCACTCTTACCACATTAAAATATTATTATATTCCCATTATTTTAATATTAAACTTTAAATCCCAATTTCAACTCAATTTCAATTCTAATCTCAAATTAAACACATTTAAAACTTAGATTTCAAATCTAATTCCAATTTAAATTTCAATTTAATCTCAAACTAAACTTCACTTTTTCAAAATCGATTTTAATTTCAATTTCACTATTCATCTAAATTTCAATTTCTAATTAGCTATTCTTTTCAAATCCGTTTCACTTCAAATTTCAAATTCTCTTTCATTTTAACTTTAATTTCACTTCTAAATGAAAAGAGACTTATTTTTCCACAATTTCTCATATTACTAAAATATGGTCTTACTAATCAAAGTGATTACTTAATCAAAATGAACATATCCAATATTCATATTTATTACTAACATAACATCCATTCAACAAATCACATGCATATGATTTCAAATCTAACATTCACTATTAATATCATAACGGGATATATTATCACAATTCACTTAATTTACAAATTTTCAAATCATCCATATTAACAATCAATTTGGTATAAACATTCATATGTCATAAGGGTGTAAATATGATTGTTATAACATAATCAAAATATAAATTCAAAAGCGATGAGAATTTCTCACCTTTAACCAAACGTTTAACTTCCTACCAACATTCATTTAATTCAACGCTTCACTAAACCTTATCATAACCATGCTTCCAAGTGCTCGACCATCTCCATCTTTACTTGCTTTGCTCACGTCCTTCCTTTATCAACTTCCAAACTCATGGCCTAAGGCCTTTTTTAAGAAGAGAAGAAGAAGAAGTGAATTAAGAAGAGGTTAGAGAGTAACAAGTGGATTAGTGCTTAAGCACTCCACTATTTTTAACCCTCCTACCTCTCTTAAGAGAGAAGCCATTAAAATAGCTTAAAGGAAGAAGAAGAAAAGAAAGATTTGTGTGAAAATGAAAGAGGTATGCATGGCTATTTATAGGAAAAAGTTTGAAATAAAATATTATTATGTAAAATGACCAAAATGCCCTTTACTTACTTTTTAACTTAACATCACTTTTCAAATCATGCTTTATGTCACTTTCACTTAAGAAGTAAGTAAAGTAAAGTAATAATTATGTTTGGTTTGATTTGATGTTGATTTGATGTTTACTTTTGACTTTTCTTACTTACTTTTCTTAATTATATTCTAGAATTTTCTAAGTATGTTTAGTAAAAGTAAACTTGATTAGTGAATTAATTAATACTTATACTATTTGAATATATGTTCCTATATAAGAAAATAAAGGTGCGACGACGTTGCGACAACTTTTAATTGACAAAACGTCGTTTTTCGACGAAATGTTTTACGGTCACATTTTGACGTTTTAGTTAAACTATGTATTGAAGTAAACCAAATTTAAAAATGAACTTTTTACTTCTTTAAATAAATTAAAACAAGTCTCTTTATATTCTAAAATCATATTTAATTAATATCAAAATCTCAAATTTTACCGCGTATGTAAAACTAACAAAATGCGACAAATTTTGGTTATTTTTATAAAACGATTATTAACAAATTTTTAAATCTTTTAACATACTTTTATTATCTTTATTAGATGTTTTAAATAAGATTTACCTTTTTAAATAGATATTTAAATCCATTTATTTAAGCCTTTAATTATTATTAACAAAACTTAACTTTTGTCGATTTGTTCTAAAATCCAAATTCATACTTTTTTTTAATTTATTAACTATAAGAATATATAACTTCTTCACTATTATTTATTATATATATCATATTATTTAAGATTTAAACTCCTTTTTAAATTTAAATCGATCGAAATCTCTCATTTTCGAAGTAGCGAAAATACGGGTCGTTACATTCTCCCCTACTTAAAAGCATTTCGTCCTCGAAATGAAAGTTAGATAAAGGAATCTATCTCATACTCATATCCTCAAAAAATTTTGACTTATTTCTATTGATGATAGAAAAGAAGAAGGCCGATATCATAACAACACTAAAACAAATGATGCCAAACATATATAAAGATTCCCCACACTAAGCTGAGTACTTATCACTTTCTTAAGATTATATATACATACATCAAGTCAAACTTCTATCCTTCCCATCCTAGTGCGTACTGCACACTTAAGATAATGTATCCAACTATCAAACAAGACTATACATCCAAAAACAACCAAACTAATACTATATCAACATAAATGAATACAACCACATAACTCATCCTTTGACCTAAGCATGTACTACACCTGAGGTCTATATATATACATACCAAAACATAATTCTAACCATTATCTCTTATGTCTTCTATTCAAGATAACTATCGAACTACTGAGTTGATAGACCCAACACATCATACTATATGTGATATTTGATTCGATCTATTATTCAAATCCACAACTTTTCTTTCGAACTAGTATCGATCCCCCGATTTTCTACTGCGGACTTTGATCAGACTTCTTGATCACAAACCCTTGCTTTCCTTGCATAGCTCTCAACTATGATAGAAAACTCGTGTACATAATCACAAACTCTCATCAATATTCGCCATCAAAAATTGAGTGATAAATCCTTTTTCGGATTGGTGTAAACACCTCAAAGTTTTGTACTCAAATCTTAGATCAAAATTTATGTGCCAAAATGATCTACGTTTAACTTATGTACTTATTCACATTTATCTTTACCTAATACATTTCTTCCAAACTTCTATTAATCCAAGTTTATTTCACAACCATTTACTTTCTTCTAAATCCATTATTACTTAAGCTTACAAATGACTTAACTTGTATAATATACCTTTACTTCCTAAGAGTATATATACATATCCCAAATCTTCAAATCGTCATTTACTTTAATTAGCGTCTTCAACAAATGTGGAATTCTATTATTCCAAATAAATAAGTTATAAAACTTAATCCCTAGTTTTCTTTACCTAAGGTCTCCATTTAGCTAATATTATTTATCTAATCCATATTTTAATAAGACAACTTTACTAAATGTACGTCCTTTTTCTTACAAAGTTAACTTATTTACCTATCCATTTTCTAAATCAAATTTCTTAACCTTAAATCCGTCAAATACCTTATAGTCAAATTTGTGAAACTTAATTCACATGGTATTTGTTATTTAAACATTTTCATCCAACATTCAACTACTAACCATATTATTCAAAACCATCCACTTTTCATCTTACTTCATTTTGAATTACAAATGTTACCCTAATGTATCATTAATTCAAATTTTTATATTAGGATGATATTTCTTATATCTCTTGTTCCTAAATTTCACTTTGATTTTTTTTAAACTTAATCAAAGTGTCTAAATTCCAAATTACCTTATCTCATTTATAAGTTATAGAACTTATCCTTTCATAATATATTAACCCAAAATTTCAATTTTGGCTTATCTTTTCTGTCTTATTGATAAGAATTTTTCTAAGTGTAAATTTTCACTTTACTTCCTCTAATTACACTTCTAGCTTCAATATTATCATCAAATATCTTATAATCAAATTGTGAATTTTACTTCACAAGATATTTGTACTTAGCTTTTTAAATCCATTCATTATGATAATCACTTAATCATTATTATTTCTTAATACCAAAGGTCTAGGGGTATATGGTCAAAATTTTAAATTCTAGCTTTCAACTAATTAATTTTATATGAAATATCTTATAGTCAAATTGTGCAATTCTAATCACAAGATATTCATATTTTAGTTTTGCTAAGCTAAATTACAATCAATCCTTAACCCAAAAGATAATAATATCTCTTTTAATATAATTGAAATATAAACCCAAGGTAAAATTATTTCATTTACCAATTTCTTTAAAACAAAATCATTTTGTAAAATTAACAAATACGCGCTCATATATATAAATACTCTCATAACTCATTCTAGGGCGTTACTAACCCTATCTCTAATGAGTTACTCATCCTAGGATATTACTAATCCTATCTCTGATGAGACTTTACCCATAACAGAGCCAAGGTTCTCGCTTAACCTTCAGCTCTGATACCAAATGTGACGGCCCGTTTTCCCGTACCCTTTGAATCGACAATAAACCACCCATGTCCAACTCAAATTGCACGAAAAAACGGATCATCAAGGGTGATAAAGAAAAATAGACAGAACAGAATCTCACACGAATGGAATAACATATATTATTTCAATAAAAATATTTACAGCGGAAAATTTTAAAATACAATATCAGAGTCTAACCTAGATTCAGCTTGGACAGTTATAGAACCTGCCCTTACAATTGCTGACAAACATCAAACAAAATACACTAAGCAAAGGCGATGAAAGAATATCTCCATGCATCCATGAATATCTCCAGCTCTCCCCTGGAAACTCCAACCGTCTTCGACTATCCTGAAACTACTCGGATCTGACCCAAGTATTGAAAATACCCGGATCAGGCTTGATAAACCAGCGTGAGAAAAACTCAATAATAAATGACAGTGTCATATATCAGCCTTTGGATAAAATCTTTTGAAATAAATAGTATCTCATAAGACCACGCCCACACATAAATACGGACGGGTTTTTACCTTATGATAACTAAAACACTTTTATATCAAAACCTTTGATATTATTTCTAATGACATCTCTTTGAAAACATTTGCAAATAAACTTATTAATCTTATCCGAAATGGTTACCCATATAGCATTTCGAGGCTATTCATTACGCCAATACAAACAAAACCGTAGGTTCTTATTGGAGAATGGATTTCCATACAAATGACCAGGCGCAGGATCTACCTTCCGAAATGGGTACACCTCTAGATGGATGTCCCGAGGCACAGAACATCTGCCCTCTACCAACACAAGACCGGCCCACCTCTGTAACTAGATGGTACCGAATATGTCATCCCCCGGTCGTTGCCGACCTTTAACCGAGCGCTCGTTTTCCATACACCACATTAATTAACATCCCGACGTCATAGCGGGAAGAAATATATCTAGAAGGGGATGATCATACCCTAATGGGAATGACCCACATAGCCCTGCTGCATCTAATCCTGTTTCGGTCATTTCCGGTTTGATGAGGCTTAAGGCTACGATTACCTTTTCACAAAGCACATATCACATCTTTGAATGCCACATTGCCATTTCCGTTAACTACTAATTGCCTTCCACAAAAATACAACCCTTGAGCTCGTATGTCTCAAGAAGGGTGTTAAGCTAAGAGAAGTTGCCTTCTCTGCCACCACTGATGTACGTTTGTAAAAACCAACGTACGTAATCTTTAGAAATGCAACGTCAGACAAACGTCCATACAAGTTGTCTAGGAACAGGACAAACCGAAGGTACTTTCCTCGGCCATTCGTGTGAGATTCTGTTCTGTCTTTATTTTCTTTCTAAAAAGTGAAGAAACAAAGAGGAAGAGGAGGAGGAAGGTGTGGCCGAACCTATAGTGGAGGAGGAGCAAGTTGTGAAGCTTCGAAGCGAGAAAAAGGGAAGGAAGTGTTGTCGGAATCAAAAGGAAAGTCTACGGAAAAAATTTGGTGAAGATAAGAGAGTTTAAGTGAAGTGTTGTTTGTAAATGAATGTTGGTAGGAAGTTAATCTTTTGGTCAAAAGGTGAGTACTCTTATTTACTAATTAATCCATAAGTTATTTCAAGTATAATGATTTGAAAGTATAAACATGTTGAATGTTTGAATGTTTGATAACTTGGTTGCAAAATTGGTTGATTATATGATTGTTTATGTGATTGATAACTTGGTTTGATAAATGATAAGAGAAATGGTTAGTAAGCAAAGTTAATTACATGAGAATTAAAATCCATACAAATGTGTGTGGAAATATTTAGCCTCTTAATGATTTTAAATAAGTTAAAAGAGTTTAAATATGGTTTAAAAAGAATTCGAAGTGCTTCGGACAAGTTCCGAAGCAATTCTCAAAATTGGTCAAAACCGAGCTTGTCGCGTAGTGGCGGTTCGTAAATTTCGACCCGTAACTTCAAATTGATGTAGAGAATGATTTATAACTCGGATTTCTTCGAAATAAAAATTATTTGGTTTACAATGATAATAGTTTTCCAACGAAGAAAGAAAATCAAGATTTCGTCAAGTAGATTTTAAAATATGTCCAAAACAATTTTCTAAAAACATCGCGGTTTTGCAGTTCGGAATCCAAAACGGGATTTCTTTATAAATGATATTTTTAAAGTATTAAAAATATGAAATAAATTTGATAAATCAATTTAAATGATTTAAAATAGATTTGGATTGGAAAATATGAATTATCGAATGTTTTAAAAGTTGTTTAAATCAAATAAGCTTATATAGCACTTTCCGCAGCACTTTTATGCTGTGAATTCTATAACTTTTGGAATATGAGTTTAAATGTAACGACGTTTCCCAGAATCAATTGTGAATGTTTTGGAAAGGATAATTAAGAATTTTGAAAAGATAATTTGGAATATTTATAAGCAATTCTAAAATAAAGCTGAAAATCTGAGTATGCGGAAACGACTAGTACATTTGTCCCACCTGTGAGATCTGGGAAGGTAAACAAGGTGTTTAACTAAGGTTAGGAATGGAGCAACCAGTGCCCTGAACTTACCTGGCCTATGTTTTCTCTTTTTGGGCGAGGGGTGGAATAGATCGAAAGGAAAGCCCGAATGCTCTAAAAAGATCATATTTAAATTTTTCTAAGATAAAAGAAAAGAAAACCCCTTCAAAATAATTTTCGAGATAAAATATATCGAAGATAAAAATAGTTAAAGACAAAGATATTCAAAATGTAGGATTACTTGCCACTAGTCCCTAGAGGTGAAACTTGCCATTAGTCCCTAGAGGTGAAACTTGCCATTAGTCCCTAGAGGTGAAACTTTCCATTAGTCCCTGGAGGTGAAATTTACCATATTTATGATGGCAATAGTGCTCTATTATGAAAATCTTTGATTAGCAAGAATATGATTTGAAGTTAAGAAAGAAAATCTTTGATTTAGATTTAATGAATGATTTGGGAATATTTTCCCTAAGTTAAAAGTTATAACTTAAGTGTAAGAAATCTTTGATTGAGATTAAACGAATGATTTGGAAAGATTTTCCTAAGTAAAGAAGAAAATGATTTAGAATTATTCCAAGATTTAAGAAAGGTTTAAATAAATCAAATGATTGATAAATGAGGCTTAATGATTCCATATACATTTGAAATGAAAATGGAATAAATTGAAAAGATTATATCTGAGATAGATATTTGATTTGATAAAAGATGAAGTAATTGATTGATGATTGATATCCACTTATGAACTTAACATCTTTTAAAGCGATGATTGGTTTCGAAGGAACCGGAGTCGGATTTGATTAATTCCTATCCGAAAACCACTTCGAACCAATGTATACGTTCGAAAGTGAAGACATGTTGAAGATGATGATTATTGAAGACCGTGGATCTTTATAGCGTGAAGACTGCTTGTTGAACATGCTCTGGTTGGCCACCATTATAGAGTTATTTATAGCAGTGGTCTCCTCGTGATGGAGATTTTTTCGGATTGCAAGGGCTTCTCGCCTAGTAATGGCCGAGGAAAGTGCCTTCGGTTTCGTTCAGTCCTAGAACGAACTTGTATAGATGTTTGTCTGACATTGTATTCTAAATCACATTTGAGTGGTTTCTATAAATGTATATCAGTTGGTGGCGGAGAAGGCAACTTCTTTTAGCTTAACACCCTTTCCCGAGACATACGTGCTCAGGAAGTTATACTTTTCTAGAAATCAGTCGTGTGACGTGGAATGACAATGTGGCATTCAAAGTGGAACTTGTTATGAAAAAGCGTGGCTTTGTATGAAAAAAAAAGCGTGGCTTTGTATGAAAAAAAGCGTGGCTTTGTTTGAATTGAGCGTAGCCTCGCGAGCCTCACACCCCGGTTATGATGGGATTCTATGTGGTCAGATGTATGCTCGCATTTCAGGTAGTAGTGATTTGGGTTATCAGATGTTCTGAGCCCTAGGTACCAGATGCATCTGGGCCTCATGGCAGGGATGTGCGAAGTCTGAGTCATTGGATGTTATTCGCAGATTGCATCCACTTTTAGCCATTTATGTTGTTGTATAACGGCGTCTGAGTCATGGACGTAAGCCGTGGATACAGATTGATCTTTCCACTAGTTTCCTATCATGTTGGAAATCCAAACCCAATACGGTACATACGGTTTTGATTGTATTCCCAAAATAGCTGTAATGACTTGCAAACATTTCAGCTACCCCCTTCTGGTATCATATATTCCGTTCGGTATATTCCGTTGACCCAGTCCGGATATATTCTGTTAGACTTAGTCCAGATATTGGTACCTTATTTGAATAAGGTTATTTGAAAAGTGTTTTCAAAAGAATGTCATTAAAAATAATATCAAGTGATTTTTGGTATGAAGCGTTTTGGTTATCATAAGGTAAAAACCCGTCCGTGTTTATGTATGGTCGTGGTCTTATGAGATACCATTCTTTTCAAAGGTTTTGATAATATAGTCATTTAAACTTCGAGTATCTCACGCTGTTTTATCAAGCCTGATCCGGGTATTTTTAATACTCGGGTCAGATCCGAGTAGTTTCAGGTTTAGTTGAAGACGGTTGGAGTTTCCAGAGGAGAACTGGAGATCTTCATCATCGTATGGACGTATTCTATCTTTATCCGCTTTGCTTAGTGTATTTTGTTTAATGATTGTCAGCAATTGTAAGGACAGATGTTTATAACTGTCCAAGCTGAATTTAGGTTAGACTCTGATATTGTATTTAAAATTTTCCGCTGTAAAGATTATTATTGAAATAATATATGTTATTCCATTCGTGTGAGATTCTGTTCTGTCTTTATTTTCTTTCTACCCTTAATGATCCGCTTATTCGTGCAATTTGAGTTTGACATGTGTGGTTTATTGTCGATTCAAAGGGTATGGAAAAGTGGTTCGTTACATTTGGTATCAGAGCTGAAGGTTAAGCGAGAACCTTGGCTTTGGTTGGGTAAAGACTCATCAGAGATAGGGTTAGTAATACCCTAGGATGAGTAACTCATTAGGGATAGGGTTAGTAACACCCTAGAATGAGTTTGAGTGTATTATATATGAGCGCGTATTTGTTAGTAACTAATAAAATGTTTTGTGTTGATTTATCTATTGAGTGATTTATAGATTCTGATCGATGCGCTTGATCACCGTTATCGATGAGGGTTCCTAAACACTTAAACAAGGCGAACCGACACACTAATTTTGAAGAAAATGGTAAATGAAATAATTTTACCTAGGATTATATTTTGAATATAAAGTACATTTTTTTGAAAAGCTGTATAGTTAGAAATCAGGATTAGTGAAATTTAAATATGAACGTCTTGTGATTAGAATTTCACAGTTTGACTATAAGATGTTTCATAAAGATAATCGATAAGCAAGAAATCTGATAAGGTAATTAAGATCTTTAATACTTATTCTAAAATAACAAATTAAGAAATGATAATGTTAAGTTACTATCATAAATTGATCAATTGTTTGATTTAAAGGTTTAAGTACAAATACCTTGTGAATTAAGTTTCACGATTTGACTATAGGGTGTTTGATAGTAAGATTTGTTTAAGGAATGAGAATTTAAGTTCGAGTAAAACAATTGTGGTAATTTAAATGAAGATTAATTAATATAAGATAAAATGAATTTATAAGATAGGTTTTACAAAGTAATCTCTAAAGGATTTTGAAAATGGTATTATTTCAAATATAAAAAGAGGTGTTTTATGATAACTAATTCGATTGACTCGAAAATAAACTAAAAATGGGCAAGTGATGTGTTCGGATGGTAAGCACTTCTCTTAAGTATTACTCTTCTTGTGAAGAGGATATATGATATTATTGGTAGTACCCAGTTCCTTGGATTGTTTTGGAGTTACTCAATCTATATAATTTTCTTAAGTTAAAATAATGTGAATCATTAATTAGTAATCTTTATAAAAGTGTTTAAACTAAAGATAAATTGGAATCGCTAATTGATAAGATAAAAGCGGGATTCTCGACGATTTTGGACAGTCGAAAATTTCCGAATCACACCAAACTCAAATCTAAGAATTTGTGAAAACTTTTGTAAAAAGGTTGTGAAATATTCTGAGTAAATGAAATTGGATAAGTATAAATGTGATTATAAATAAAAAAGGGGAAGTTATAACCTAGAAAATGTTTTATTAATAAAGTCCAACATTAATTAAGAATTTGGACTTAAGTCTTTAAAAGTGATTGATTTGCATAAGTTATAAGATGTAATCAACTTAAGCGATAGTTTTATGAAATGATTCATAAATAATATTAGTGTTAAAAGAAATATACTAAGTTGAAGAATCGTGGGAAGAAAAATTATAATAGAGAAAAATCATCTTTTGGGTGAAAAATGGTTTCTTTGGAATATTTTCCTTTAATAAAAATATTTGGAAATAAATAATTAAAGGGATTATATAAAGAAGCACCTTTATAAAGTGTTTGAGCTTAAGATAAAAGTTTAGAAAGTTTTTTTGAGAGTTAATTAATACATATGTTATATGTAGATCATTTCGTCACACAAATGTTGATCTAATATTCGAGTTTGGAACTTTGAGGTGTTTACACCGATCCGAAAAAGGATTTATCACTCGATTCTTGACGACGAACATTGATTAGGGTTTATGGTTGGGTACTTGAGTTTTCTATCATAGTTTAGCACTATGCAAGGAAAGCAAAGGTTTTTGAGCAAAGAGCCTGATTAAAGTCCGCACTAGAGGATCGGGGGATCGATACTAGTTCGGAAATAAAGTTGTGTATTCGAATAGGAGATCGAATAAGATATTTTTATACGGATGATCTGTGTATATTATATGGAATTAAGTTTAAAAATAAATGTTTTAGGCAAACTTTTGTTTGGGCAATTTCGAGGACGAAATTCTTTTAAGTAGGGGAGAATGTAACGACCCGTAATTTCGCTACTTCGAAAATGAGAGATTTCGTTTGTTTTAAAGTTAAAAAAGGTTTAAAACCTAAATAAACAAGTTATATATAGACAATGATAGAGAAGTTATTTATTCTTATAGATAATAAATTAAAAAGTATAAATTTGGATTTTAGAACAAATCAACAAAAGTTAAGTTTTGCTAAGTATAAATAAATGCTTAAATAAATAGGTCTAAATGTTTATTTAAAAATATAAATCTTATTGAAAACATCTAATAAAGATAATAAAAGTATATTAAAATACTTATAAGTATGTTAATAATTGTTTTACAAAAATAACCAAATTTTGTCGCATTTTGTCAGTTTTACATACACCGTAAAATTAGAGATTTTGGTATTATTTAAATATGATTTTAAAATATAAAGAGACATGTTTTAATTTATTTAAAGAAGTAAAAAGTTCATTTTTAAATTTGGTTTACATAAATAAATAGTTTAACTAAAACGTCAAAATATGACCGTAAAATATTTTGTCGGAAAACGACGTTTTGTCGATTAAAAGTTGTCGCAACGTCGCCGCATCTTTATTTTCTTATATAGGAACATATATTCAAATAGTATAAGTATTAATTAATTTACTAATCAAGTTTACTTTTACTAAATAAGGTTAGAAACTTCTAGAAGCAATTAAGAAAAGTAAGTAAGAATTAAGAAAAGTAAGTAAGAAAAGTCAAAAGTAAACATCAAATCAATATCAAATCAAAGCCAACATAATTATGATATTCTTTACTTAATATCTAAGTGAAAATGACATAAAGTAATGATTTGAAATGTGATGTTAAGTGTTGAAAAAAAATAAGAATGCTTAAGAAGTAAGTAAGGGTATTTTGGTCTTTTTACAAAATATTATTTTAATCCAAAACTTTTTCTATAAATAAGACCACCATTCTTCCACTTTATTTTACACCATTTTCTATCTTCTTCTTCTTTCTTGAAGCTCTCTTTAATGGCTTCTTCTTCTCTTCCAAATCCTTACTAGCTTTTTCAAAACCATATCAAATCAACTCCAAACACCACCAAACCTTGCCAAAGACCTTAGAATACCATTAGGACATGGTTTAGCATCTAAAAAGTGAAGAAACAAAGAGGAAGAGGAGGAGGAAGGTGTGGCCGAACCTATAGTGGAGGAGGAGCAAGTTGTGAAGCTTCGAAGCGAGAAAAAGGGAAGGAAGTGTTGTCGGAATCAAAAGGAAAGTCTACGGAAAAGATTTGGTGAAGATAAGAGAGTTTAAGTGAAGTGTTGTTTGTAAATGAATGTTGGTAGGAAGTTAATCTTTTGGTCAAAAGGTGAGTACTCTTATTTACTAATTAATCCATAAGTTATTTCAAGTATAATGATTTGAAAGTATAAACATGTTGAATGTTTGAATGTTTGATAACTTGGTTGCAAAATTGGTTGATTATATGATTGTTTATGTGATTGATAACTTGGTTTGATAAATGATAAGAGAAATGGTTAGTAAGCAAAGTTAATTACATGAGAATTAAAATCCATACAAATGTGTGTGGAAATATTTAGCCTCTTAATGATTTTAAATAAGTTAAAAGAGTTTAAATATGGTTTAAAAAGAATTCGAAGTGCTTCGGACAAGTTCTGAAGCAATTCTCAAAATTGGTCAAAACCGAGCTTGTCGCGTAGTGGCGGTTCGTAAATTTCGACCCGTAACTTCAAATTGATGTAGAGAATGATTTATAACTCGGATTTCTTCGAAATAAAAATTATTTGGTTTACAATGATAATAGTTTTCCAACGAAGAAAGAAAATCAAGATTTCGTCAAGTAGATTTTAAAATATGTCCAAAACAATTTTCTAAAAACATCGCGGTTTTGCAGTTCGGAATCCAAAACGGGATTTCTTTATAAATGATATTTTTAAAGTATTAAAAATATGAAATAAATTTGATAAATCTATTTAAATGATTTAAAAGAGATTTGGATTGGAAAATATGAATTATCGAATGTTTTAAAAGTTGTTTAAATCAAATAAGCTTATATAGCACTTTCCGCAGCACTTTTATGCTGTGAATTCTATAACTTTTGGAATATGAGTTTAAATGTAACGACGTTTCCCAGAATCAATTGTGAATGTTTTGGAAAGGATAATTAAGAATTTTGAAAAGATAATTTGGAATATTTATAAGCAATTCTAAAATAAAGCTGAAAATCTGAGTATGCGGAAACGACTAGTACATTTGTCCCACCTGTGAGATCTGGGAAGGTAAACAAGGTGTTTAACTAAGGTTAGGGATGGAGCAACCAGTGCCCTGAACTTACCTGGCCTATGTTTTCTCTTCTTAGGCGAGGGGTGGAATAGATCGAAAGGAAAGCCCGGATGCTCTAAAAAGATCATATTTAAATTTTTCTAAGATAAAAGAAAAGAAAACCCCTTCAAAATAATTTTCGAGATAAAATATATCGAAGATAAAAATAGTTAAAGACAAAGATATTCAAAATGTAGGATTACTTGCCACTAGTCCCTAGAGGTGAAACTTGCCATTAGTCCCTAGAGGTGAAACTTGCCATTAGTCCCTAGAGGTGAAACTTTCCATTAGTCCCTGGAGGTGAAATTTACCATATTTATGATGGCAATAGTGCTCTATTATGAAAATCTTTGATTAGCAAGAATATGATTTGAAGTTAAGAAAGAAATCTTTGATTTAGATTTAATGAATGATTTGGGAATATTTTCCCTAAGTTAAAAGTTATAACTTAAGTGTAAGAAATCTTTGATTGAGATTAAACGAATGATTTGGAAAGATTTTCCTAAGTAAAGAAGAAAATGATTTAGAATTATTCCAAGATTTAAGAAAGGTTTAAATAAATCAAATGATTGATAAATGAGGCTTAATGATTCCATATACATTTGAAATGAAAATGGAATAAATTGAAAAGATTATATCTGAGATAGATATTTGATTTGATAAAAGATGAAGTAATTGATTGATGATTGATATCCACTTATGAACTTAACATCTTTTAAAGCGATGATTGGTTTCGAAGGAACCGGAGTCGGATTTGATTAATTCCTATCCGAAAACCACTTCGAACCAATGTATACGTTCGAAAGTGAAGACATGTTGAAGATGATGATTATTGAAGACCGTGGATCTTTATAGCGTGAAGACTGCTTGTTGAACATGCTCTGGTTGGCCACCATTATAGAGTTATTTATAGCAGTGGTCTCCTCGTGATGGAGATTTTTTCGGATTGCAAGGGCTTCTCGCCTAGTAATGGCCGAGGAAAGTGCCTTCGGTTTCGTTCAGTCCTAGAACGAACTTGTATAGATGTTTGTCTGACATTGTATTCTAAATCACATTTGAGTGGTTTCTATAAATGTATATCAGTTGGTGGCGGAGAAGGCAACTTCTTTTAGCTTAACACCCTTTCCCGAGACATACGTGCTCAGGAAGTTATACTTTTCTAGAAATCAGTCGTGTGACGTGGAATGACAATGTGGCATTCAAAGTGGAACCTGTTATGAAAAAGCGTGGCTTTGTATGAAAAGCGTGGCTTTGTTTAAATTGTTCGTAACTTCGCGAGCCTCACACACCGGTTATGATGGGATTCTATGTGGTCAGATGTATGCTCGCATTTCAGATAGTAGTAATTTGGGTTATCAGATGTTCTGAGCCCGAGGTACCAGATGCGTCTGGGCCTCAAGGCATTTATTGCCTTATGTTGGATAAAGTGGTTAGCTTGAGAAAAGCAGGGAACTACCGGTTATCATTTGTAGTATAGCAAGTATAGTTTCCAAGTGACTAGTTTGAGAAAAGCGATTAAGGCACCGTGGGAACTATGTTTGTTATGCGTGGATCGGAGAAAAGGTCACTAGTTTCCTATCATGTTGGAAATCCAAACCCAATACGGTACATACGGTTTTGATTGTATTCCCAAAATAGCTGTAATGACTTGCAAACATTTCAGCTACCCCTTTCTGGTATCATATATTCCGTTCGGTATATTCCGTTGACCCAGTCCGGATATATTCTGTTAGACTTAGTCCAGATATTGGTACCTTATTTGAATAAGTTTGTTTGAAAAGTGTTTTCAAAAGAATGTCATTAAAAATAATATCAAGTGTATTTTGGTATGAAGTGTTTTGGTTATCATAAGGTAAAAACCCGTCCGTGTTTATGTGTGGGCGTGGTCTTATGAGATACCATTTATTTCCAATGATTTTATTCAAGGGATGATATATGACACTGTCATTTATTATTGAGTTTTCTCACGCTGTTTTATCAAGCCTGATCCGGGTATTTTCAATACTCGGGTCAGATCCGAGTAGTTTCAGGTTTAGTTGAAGACGGTTGGAGTTTCCAGAGGAGAGCTGGAGATATTCACCTACGTATGGACGTATTCTATCTTTATCCGCTTTGCTTAGTGTATTTTGTTTGATGTTTGTCAGCAATTGTAAGGACAGATGTTTATAACTGTCCAAGCTGAATTTAGGTTAGACTCTGATATTGTATTATAAATTTTCCGCTGTAAAGATTATTATTGAAATAATATATGTTATTCCATTCGTGTGAGATTCTGTTCTGTCTTTATTTTCTTTCTACCCTTAATGATCCGCTTATTCGTGCAATTTGAGTTTGACATGTATGGTTTATTGTCGATTCAAAGGGTACGGAAAAATGGATCGTCACATTTGGTGTGAAGCTCTGTTATCACGTGTGACGAACGGGAAACTCCTGGACCCGCCCCGGTAGGCTTTTCAACCATCCCGCTACCCTTCTGCTTTTCAACATGGGGGTACTCCTGCTTTTCAACATGGAGGTGACCACAAGTGATACCTCGGATCTGCTTTTACGGCAAGCCTCTCGACTATCAACCAACCCTTTCACACTAGGGACATGTAGGGGCAAGAGTCTAAGCTTCGTCACTGTTCACAAAGCGAGAACCCCCTATCATGCTGAACATAATCAAGCAAAACCGATGTACGTAATCTTTAGAAATGCAACGTCAGACAAACGTCCATACAAGTTGTCCAGGAACAGGACAAACCGAAGGTACTTTCCTCGGCCATTACTAGGCGAGAAGCCCTTGCAATCCGCAAAATCTCTATCACGAGGAGACCACTGCTATATATAACTCTATAATTGGGTGCGACCCGAGCAAATCAACAAGCAGTCCTCACGCTAGGAAGATCCACGGTCTTCAATCACCATCTTCAACATGTCTTCACGTTCGAACGCATACATTGGTTCGAAGTGGTTTTCGGATAGGAATTAACCAAATCCGACTCCGGTTCCTTCGAAATCCAATCATCGATAAAAAGTGAATATGAGAATATAGGATTTATTAAGTCTCTTTTCACTTAAATTCTTTTCAGATGATTTCGAAATTCTCTTTCTTTCAACTTAGGATAATTCTAAGTAATTCATTCTTTTGTTTTGGAAAATATCTCAGATTTCTTTACTTAATTCTTGATCCAAATTTCTTAACTTTTAACTTAAGGAAAACATTCCCTTTATAATATCACCTTCCAAAACATCCATTTAATTTAAAGGATTATTCACTGTCCAAAATCGCGAATATAATTCCTTTAACATTTAACTTATCAATTTAAATTGATTTCAGATTTACAAAACGATGTTTATAAATTCCATTTTTATATCTCACTTGTAAGTCAAAATCCAATACTCTTATTTACCAATTCATTCCTTTCAAATCTTATCATTCCTAAAATTCATTATAAATTCTTTTCTAAACTTCACAGGTTAGTAGAAATCATTCATTTTGGAGATTGCTTAACTTTTGGATAATACCAATCTTCTTTTATTTTGGAAAACTTAACAGAATCTTTTTATTTTGAGAGCATCCGGGCTTTCCTTTCGATCCGTTCCACCCCTCGCCTAAGAAAAGAAAACATAGGCCAGGTAAGTTCAGGGCACTGGTTGCTCCATCCCTAACCTTAGTTAAACACCTTGTTTTATCTTCCCAGATCTCACAGGCGGGACAAATGTACTAGTCGTTTCCGCATACTCAGATTTTCAACTTATTTTGGAATTGCTTACAAATATTCCAAATTATCTTTTTAAAACGCTTAATTATCCTTTTTAAAACATTCACAATTGATTCTGGGAAACATCATTATTTTTAAACTCATATTCCAAAAATTATAGAATTCACAGCATAAAAGTGCTGCGGAAAGTGCTATATAAGCTTATTTGATTAAAACAACTTTTAAACATTCGCTAATTCATATTTTCCAATCCAAATCTTTTTTAAATCATTTAAATAGATTTATCAAATTTATTCCATATTTTTCCATAATTAAAAACATCCATTCGAACAGATTTTCTGTTATGGTCACTAAACTGCACTAGCGCGATTTTTCTAGAAAATTGATTTGGACTTAATTCAAAATCTACTCATCGAAACTTTGATTTTCTTTCTTCGTTTAGAAGATATGGATATAATAGTCCGGAATTTTCTTATCTCGAAGAATTCCGAGCAATATTCCACTCTACACATTCATTTGAACTTTTTCGACGCGAAATCGCGAACTACCGTTGCGCGACGCGTCTAGTTTTAACTTATTTTTCAACATTTGAAATAATTTATTCAAATTGGATTTCAATACTTATAAAATGATTAGAAACCCTTTTAAATCAATGTTTTCACTTTTTAAAGCTTTTAAAATATATTTTCACTCTTACCACATTAAAATATTATTATATTCCCATTATTTTAATATTAAACTTTAAATCCCAATTTCAACTCAATTTCAATTCTAATCTCAAATTAAACACATTTAAAACTTAGATTTCAAATCTAATTCCAATTTAAATTTCAATTTAATCTCAAACTAAACTTCACTTTTTCAAAATCGATTTTAATTTCAATTTCACTATTCATCTAAATTTCAATTTCTAATTAGCTATTCTTTTCAAATCCGTTTCACTTCAAATTTCAAATTCTCTTTCATTTTAACTTTAATTTCACTTCTAAATGAAAAGAGACTTATTTTTCCACAATTTCTCATATTACTAAAATATGGTCTTACTAATCAAAGTGATTACTTAATCAAAATGAACATATCCAATATTCATATTTATTACTAACATAACATCCATTCAACAAATCACATGCATATGATTTCAAATCTAACATTCACTATTAATATCATAACGGGATATATTATCACAATTCACTTAATTTACAAATTTTCAAATCATCCATATTAACAATCAATTTGGTATAAACATTCATATGTCATAAGGGTGTAAATATGATTGTTATAACATAATCAAAATATAAATTCAAAAGCGATGAGAATTTCTCACCTTTAACCAAACGTTTAACTTCCTACCAACATTCATTTAATTCAACGCTTCACTAAACCTTATCATAACCATGCTTCCAAGTGCTCGACCATCTCCATCTTTACTTGCTTTGCTCACGTCCTTCCTTTATCAACTTCCAAACTCATGGCCTAAGGCCTTTTTTAAGAAGAGAAGAAGAAGAAGTGAATTAAGAAGAGGTTAGAGAGTAACAAGTGGATTAGTGCTTAAGCACTCCACTATTTTTAACCCTCCTACCTCTCTTAAGAGAGAAGCCATTAAAATAGCTTAAAGGAAGAAGAAGAAAAGAAAGATTTGTGTGAAAATGAAAGAGGTATGCATGGCTATTTATAGGAAAAAGTTTGAAATAAAATATTATTATGTAAAATGACCAAAATGCCCTTTACTTACTTTTTAACTTAACATCACTTTTCAAATCATGCTTTATGTCACTTTCACTTAAGAAGTAAGTAAAGTAAAGTAATAATTATGTTTGGTTTGATTTGATGTTGATTTGATGTTTACTTTTGACTTTTCTTACTTACTTTTCTTAATTATATTCTAGAATTTTCTAAGTATGTTTAGTAAAAGTAAACTTGATTAGTGAATTAATTAATACTTATACTATTTGAATATATGTTCCTATATAAGAAAATAAAGGTGCGACGACGTTGCGACAACTTTTAATTGACAAAACGTCGTTTTTCGACGAAATGTTTTACGGTCACATTTTGACGTTTTAGTTAAACTATGTATTGAAGTAAACCAAATTTAAAAATGAACTTTTTACTTCTTTAAATAAATTAAAACAAGTCTCTTTATATTCTAAAATCATATTTAATTAATATCAAAATCTCAAATTTTACCGCGTATGTAAAACTAACAAAATGCGACAAATTTTGGTTATTTTTATAAAACGATTATTAACAAATTTTTAAATCTTTTAACATACTTTTATTATCTTTATTAGATGTTTTAAATAAGATTTACCTTTTTAAATAGATATTTAAATCCATTTATTTAAGCCTTTAATTATTATTAACAAAACTTAACTTTTGTCGATTTGTTCTAAAATCCAAATTCATACTTTTTTTTTAATTTATTAACTATAAGAATATATAACTTCTTCACTATTATTTATTATATATATCATATTATTTAAGATTTAAACTCCTTTTTAAATTTAAATCGATCGAAATCTCTCATTTTCGAAGTAGCGAAAATACGGGTCGTTACAAGTCGCATTAAACTAACAATTATTTTTATTTTGATTATGGATTATGATGATTCAGTCATTATAATTGCAAACCGGTTTAGTGATTCTGTTACATTCTTAATTGCATATTTTAATATATTTTTTGAATAAACGTTTTATTCTGCGAAGGATCTGGATGATCCATCTCCTTTTATTATTTTTTGGTCAGGCAAATAATATGAACAAAAATCCATTGGAAAGTCATTAATATTTGTCATTAACAAATACCCTTATACCTGTTTATGACGTAGGATCATTAGATGGCTCACACTTCTCCACTTCTTGTATTTGCATTTACATTTTATTTTGTATTAGTTTCTTTTGTATGTATGTTTTATGGATATTAAGACTAAAGAAAAATTATAGTTGAAAATAATACATTTGTAAGTAACAGGATGAAAGCAACGAGTTTTTGTTATAAAATGTAAAGATTATTATAAAAACTAGTACGTTGAAGTTGAACTAGTGTTCCTAACAAGTGATGCAATTGTAATATTGTAGGTAATCATTGTTGAATCATGATTTTTTGATTCATGACGAAGAACATCAACAAGCATTGAAGATTATAGCGACAAAAAGAGAATAGAACTTCAAACAAAGACAAGACTTCAAAGTATGTATATTTATATTTTTTTGGGTCTTAGTTCTGTTCAAATACTATTAAAATCATCCCTCAAGAAGTCACACTTGCACACAAAATGTTTTCATTTGAATTTTAAACTGATCTGTGCAACATAGCACAGGTCAGTCGACTGACTCATACCAGCCAGTCGACTGATCTGTGTTAATGCACAACATATTGTTTTGAAATGCACGTTTTTGAATTTCAGTTGACTGGAACTTCTGAGTCAGTTGACTGAATAGCAAATAACGGCTATTTTACTGAAAAGACACTCTCTTTCATGAAGGGGTTTCAATCCAATTCCAACAGGAATAGATGCAACTTTTGATTATAATCTTTCATGAACAATTGCATCCTTATATACTCTATATAAACATGCTTTAATTCTTCTCATAATTCACCAAATTTTTGCTTTACTCTCTTATTCAATTCTTGTTCTATATTCAAAGAATTCACAAAATTCATATCACTTGAATCTCTGAATTTACGTATAATCTTTGATTCTAAGTGATTTACTTCCTTCAATCAATACACACACGCACAAAATATTCTTGAGGATTTGATTATAGGAAGGGTGTACTATCAAGAGACAAATTCGTGTTATTAAGAGCACATTGTGTCAAATATACTTTTGTATAAATTGAAGTCCTCTTCGGCTGTTGAGGCAAAATCATGTTCTGCTGCTCAGGTCTCTTGTTCGGCTGTTCAAGGGTTGTATAAACCTATTTCTCCGGGTTAAGTGAGGATTGTTGTTAGTGAAATTCCAGAAAGGAGTCTGGGACTGGACGTAGAACGGGAAGTTCGAACCAGTATAAAAATTCCTGGTGTGCTTGTTTTTATTTTTACTTACTTTACATTGATATAGTTTATTTCGGCACATGTTTAATATAATTCCATATTGCATGATCCGTACAGTAACTTTCATTTGGTATCAGAGCAAGGTTTCTTATAACCGTTACACAGTTATCTGATATCTTGTTAATATGGAAAACAACACTAACACTAGTTTTATTGAAGGTCAATCTACTACACGACCTCCACTATTCAATGGCATGAATTACAATTATGGGGCAACTCGAATGCGTATTTATATGCAAGCAAGTAGTTTTGATTCATGGAATGTCATTCAAACAGTGTCTAACATTCCTACGACTGAACACTCTACATGGTCAAACACACAAAATGTAACAACCTGCATATTTATCGATTATATATTTAAATATTTTATTTAAATATTTCACCGTTCATCGGATTTTGGTCCGAAAAGCTATTTTTGCATACGGTCGAATTGGGACTCGAGACCACCCCCATTGAGTTCAAAATGACGTTTGCGACCTTTTTGAGTATAAACTTCGATATGTTTGGAGAAAGTTGAATTTTGCTACTTTTCACTTAGGGTTTTGGTTTGGGCTGAGCCCACTTATGTATTCAGTCCCAACCCCTCTCCTCTTCATTCACTTCTTTTCTATTTTCCTAACACTCGAGCTTCTTCAAAAATGGGGGAAGAGAAAAAGAATTAGGAAATCCTAAGCCCTAGTTTCCATTAGCAAATCCATCTTCTAGCTCCAAACTCAAGAGAACCCATTGGTAAGCAACTCCTTCTTCTTCTCCAACTCATTCTCTCCTTGATTTCAGAAAATTCCTAAACCTAATTTAGGAAATGTTTCTCTTTTAAGCTTAGATTCAAGCTTCTAGTGTTGAGATTGAAGAGGGATTGATCTTAGCTTGTTCTTAAAGCTTCTCCTTCATTGATTTAGGTTCAAAGGCGAGATTTTTAATCTCACATCTAAGTCTATGAATTACCTTCGATTGTTAGGTATGAATTCCTAACACTTATTCATGTGCATTTGATTTTGATTTGGATTGCTTTTGTGAATATTCCAATTTTTAGTGTTTTGAGTTCAATTCGTTAAAAATCCTAACTTTGATGTTTGAACATGTTTTTGGTGATGCATCGAGGAGCATATAGGGCCGGGTAGTCGATTGGCATAAACCCTTAGCGCCGTTGCTCGTGCGATTGCAATTTGATCGAGAGTTGCACCTCTTTTGAAATAGGGTAGGAAGTGCAAGCTTACAGGTTCGGCCGACCGAGCCCCGTGGGCCGGTCGACCGACCTGTAGTCCAGGCACTTCCTGCCACTGTTTGGAAGTGCTGATTACAGGCTTCGGCCGACCGAGCCCCCTGGGCCGATCGACTGACCTGGTGCCCCGAGCACTTCCAACCTCTGGTTCGGTCGACCGAATCAGGGAGTCCGGTCGACCGACCTGCTACTATTTGCCAGATTAGCCTATATTACTAATTCGTTTGAATATCCAACTTTAATCGATTCGTGTTGTCTCCCTTTTGTTGTTGTCATTTATTATCGACTTTGATGACCTTTTCTTTGGGAATTTTAGATATATCAACTTTGATGGATTTTATATCGATTTCTTTGGATTTTATTCACGTCTTCGAATGTGAATTTTTATGCCCGATTGTTTCTACAATCACTTCTATGATTTGTCACTTTAAAATATAAAGGTTTTCTATACTAGTAGTAAATATCAAAACTCTTTCTTCAAATGATTTCAACACTATTTTATTACAAAGCTCGTTTTCTCAAACCGTTTTCCAATCTATTAGTATATACAAGCCTTTACCTCACTCGTATGAGAAATCTAATTAAACAACTTAGTAAAACAAGTGGTATGAAACGCTTGCGTTTACTTCATCGGTTAATTCTTGGACTTGTTCGATTGAATCTCTTGTGACAATTTTCTAGTGGAGATCTACAATTTGTTCGTAAATATTTAAGTTAAGCTAGTGGTTATGGGACATGAAGCTAAGCTCATATATTTACTAGCTTACTGTAATCGACACTTCTCGTTGATCATGACGATCATCTTTGTGATTTAGACTAGCAATGTGCGATGTCTCTTGTCTATGTGGAGGACTGTTCCTCAATTCATTGAGCTTCGTCTCAATTCTTTGTGGGCTGGCATCCCGTGTAGTTTTAACGTGTTTTGATTCATTGGATGTACCGTTTGTACTACATCAATGTCTTTGCTTTTGATTCATTGGATGTACCGTTTGTACTACATCAATGTCTTTGCTTTTGATTCATTGGATGTACCGTTTGTACTATATCGATGTCTTTGCTTTTGATTCATTGGATGTACCGTTTGTACTACATCGATGTCTTTGCTTTTGATTCATTGGATGTACCATTTGCATTACATCAATGCCTTTGCTTTATGATTCATTGGATGTACCGTTTGGACTACATCAATGTCTTGGCCATCCTTTTATTGTGATTTCTGGATTTCTATTTGATGATTTCTGGAATTTATGTTTCACCAACTTTTACGATTGGCATTGATATATATGTCATTTATTTTGGCTTGGTGAATGAAATTAGGAGTATGACATTCCTTTTTATCTTTGAGAAGATCTTTGCGATATTGATTAATCTCTTGTTGATTTTTCAATTACTTATTTATCACAGCTTGGCATTGTGATTATTATACGTTTAGTCATATCTCTTATTCTATATCGTTTCATCTGATATTTATAGCTAGACTGATCCGTTTATTATTTTCTTATAAATAATACTCGGGTCAGACCGAGATGTTACAGGTACCTCTCCTTGACTTCTCTTCTGGGGTTATCATCCTGACTTTTGGTTAACTACTTAGATTAGTAGTTTATTTTGTTGTATACACTTGAGAGATAGACTCATAGTTGTATTCTTTTGTATAGCACGTGTTGCTATTCTTTGTATTATAGTGGATCTTTTTGACCACTACTCTGATATACACTTCCATGTGTTAATTATATATTCATATCTTCTTCCGCCTTTGTGATATGAATTATCTGTGACTGATTTATGTTACGTTTATTTCTGTATTTGTTTCCGAAGATATTATAGCCACTGTGTAGTAGTTTTGAGTTTGTGTCGGTATGTCGGATTTCCTCTTGAAAAAGTATTGCATGTTATACTATCTGACATATCGATGCTCGCACAAAGCAATTACACGGATGGTCGCTCCTCAACAGCCTTATTCTCCGTGCTAGTTGACAGCATTCACCGTAATGTTCTTGGCTAGCGTGGGTATAGAGGTGGGGCGTCACAGCTTGGTATCAGAGCCAAACTTCGGAACAATATGGAATATTATAGCAAGGATCATCGTCCTAAGTCTTTCTTAGGAGTCGTGCTTTAGGATTTTATTCGAGTCTTCGTACCGATTCATCCTATTTTCCTTTATGATTCCTTGTTTTATCTATCAAGAATTGCTTGATATTTATCTTGAGAATAACTTTTTCCTCTTCTTTCTTTCTTTCTTAAAGAAGAGAAATGGTTCGACCAGGCCGTTCCAGCGCCGGTCAATCTAGTGCTACTCCTCAGGATGGAGTATTCATGTCTGCTCAGCAGCTTTTAGATCTCGTGAAGAACGCTCAAGCTGCCAGACCCAATCCAGAGCCTACTCATCCTAGATCCGGTTTTGCACGCTTATGCAGAGACTACACTGATTTGGGTGGAAGGCCATTCAAGGGATCCGATGGTGTTATAGAAATTCAAGCTTGGCTCAAATCATGCGATCGTATCTTTACTCGCATGAATCTTATTGACCTTCATCGAGTCCAAGTGGCTTCTAGCATGCTCCAAGAAAGAGCATTAGATTGGTATGAGCTTTTAATTTCTGAAATTGTTGAAGCGGATCTCACTTGGGAGCAATTCCGAGAAAGATTCGAATTGAAATTCGTGCCGGAGGCTAAAAAGTAACTTTGGGCCGGCGTTTTATTGACCTTGTTCAAGGTGAATCTTCTGTGACAGACTATGTCGCATCTTTCGAATCTCTGTCCAAATACGGGGTTGAATACATTAATACCCCATTGAAGAAAAATTAGAGATTTGTCTATGGCTTGAATAAGAATCTTAAGAAGCCATTACTTCTGAAACTTGAGGTTTCATTTGATCAGCTTATTGATATCGCTCTTCGTCTTGAAGAGGCCGATAGAGAAAGTGATGTCGAGGTTGGGAGTGCCAAACCGAGCGCCAACAACAACAAGAAGAGGCATCCCTTTATTAGGTTTGAAAGTCCTAATCCTAACAAGAGGGCGAAGCAAGAGACTTCTATAGCAAATACTCCTATCCCTAATCGCGGAGAATGCTACAATTGTGGCTCCAGGGACCACTATATAAATAGGTGTCCAAGGCCTATTTCTTGCCGCTATTGCAAAAGTGTGGATCATTATATATCTTCGTGTCCCAAGCGTCAAAGAAAGAGAGAAGGAAAGCTGCAAGTCCTTAGAAACACTTCTCGTGGTCAAGGTATTTCTCATTCAATCCTTGATGACATTTGCTTTTTGATTATCTTGTTCGTGTTCTTTTTGATATGGGTTTCATCTTACTATTTTATATCAAAAGAACTTGTCGATTCTTTTTCTTTGAATATTTTGGGCTTGATGACTTCTTTGAGGATTGCGAATCCGGATGGTAGATCCGCAACACTCAATTTGCTTTTATTTGATGTCGAAAATTATTTTATGTGATTTTTCTTTCCGTGCCGATATTTTTACTTAGGCTCTGGAATTGATTTGTGCGATAGGATTGGCTTAATCATTAATGAAGCCTATATCCTATTTTCTCGAGAGGATTATCCATCTTCGACATTTTCAATCTGTTAAGAAGATTTCTATTTTTCCTTTATGATTTTGATTCCAACTTGATGGCATCATTTTATTCCTTAAGCCCACTTATAAGGAAAGTGTTATTCCTCTCATTCATGTAGTTAGAGAAATTTTCCGGTATTTTTGAGTTTGTCTTAGGATTATCACCTAAGAAATCTTTTGTGTGGTGTTAAGGTCTTTCTAGTTCGACCTTGCCACCGATTTTCGTTTGCTACGAGTTGCGGAAATTACCATTCCACTTACCGCATTCCGCACTCGTTATGATTCTTATGAATGACTTATTATGTCATTTAATTTGTCCAGCTTATTTCATCCATTTTATAAATCGAATATTCTATGAATATTTCGATGAGACTATTCTTGTATTTATTGATTTTGGATGAAAATAGTAATTTAAAATTTTGCAAATCTTTTTCATAAGATTTATTTATAAGTAAAACTTGATTTTGTTCTTGAAACGAACAAAGAATATTCTTAAAACTTTTTAAGAGATTTATTTATCCTATAAAAGATGATTTTGTGATTGTATTGCCCGTTGAGTGCTTTAAGAATTTTGGTCGATGCGCTTGATCAACGTTATCGATAGGAATTTCCTAAACGCTTTGATGTGACAATCAGACAAAGTATATTGACTTGAAAATGTAAATTTTTCTAGAAAGATTATTACATAATGATAAATGTAATTTTGAAAGTTTTAACCTTTCGGGAAAGAGGATTATTTAAAAGAAATTCTTTCTTTTCGATACTCTTGTTCTTGTGATTCCTGGAGGGGAACCAAGACTTTGCTATTTCTACCGATACTAGTCGTATTGGTTTGGAATGCCATTCTCTTGCAAAGGAGAACGTGCTGTCACTTGTGCTTCTAAATCGTTATAGCTTATCGAGACTAGATATGCCGCTCATGATCTAGTGCTCGCGGCTATTGTTTTTACTTTTGGAATTTGGCATCATCATATTTGGGTGAGAAATTTGTTCTCCACCTCGATCATAAATCTTTGAAATATTTATTTCTCATAAGGAACTTAATCTGCGTCAACCTCGTTGGCTCGAGATTCCTTGTATCTTATGATCGTTTTACCAAGTTCATCGGGCGTTTTGACGTACTTCGTTTTATTGAGTTTCATCTCACCTCTTTTATGGACTAGCGTCCGATGTTCTTTTATGGTGTTCGGTTCATCGGATGTATTGTTATTATACTACATCGATGTTCCATCTTATCTGGATCAATGGATGTACCATTATTATACTACATCATTGTTCCGGTTTATCGGTTCATTGGACGTGCCGTTTTTATACTACGTCGTTGCACCAGCTCAATTTTCGGATATTCATGACGTTTTCCACGTCTTTTAACTATGGAAATGCTTTTATGTTGCTGGTTTTGATTCTTGAGTCCGGTGTTATTGAGGGGATTGAAGTTTCACCAAATTTGACTTTTGAGCAACATCCTATTCGCATCATTGCTTCGGAGGTTGAGCGCCTTCGATATAAAGATATTCTTTTTGATAGAAGTTAAATGGTTCTCAAATCCTAAGGATTTCTCATGTGAAATCTTGAGAATTCGTCGAACGAAAACTTTCGGATTTACTCCTTCATGCTCTTTATGGTGGACTTCTTGATTCAAATTTTCTTTTGTGTTAATATGCTTCCACGGTTGTTACTATATATTTTCTTCTTAATTATTGCGAGGACGCAATTTCTTTAAGGAGGGGAGTCTGTAACAACCCGCATATTTATCGATTATATATTTAACTATTTTATTTAAATATTTCACCGTTCATCGGATTTTGGTCCGAAAAGCTACTTTTTGCATACGGTCGAATTGGGACTCGAGACCACCCCCATTGAGTTCAAAATGACGTTTGCGACCTTTTTGAGTATAAACTTCGATATGTTTGGAGAAAGTTGAATTTTGCTACTTTTCACTTAGGGTTTTGGTTTGGGCTGAGCCCACTTATGTATTCAGTCCCAACCCCTCTCCTCTTTATTCACTTCTTTTCTATTTTCCTAACACTCAAGCTTCTTCAAAAATGGGGGAAGAGAAAAAGAATTAGGAAATCCTAAGCCCTATTTTCCATTAGCAAATCCATCTTCTAGCTCCAAACTCAAGAGAACCCATTGGTAAGCAACTCCTTCTTCTCCAACTCATTATCTCTTTGATTTCAGAAAATTCCTAAACCTAATTTAGGAAATGTTTCTCTTTTAAGCTTAGATTCAAGCTTCTAGTGTTGAGATTGAAGAGGGATTGATCTTAGCTTGTTCTTAAAGCTTCTCCTTCATTGATTTAGGTTCAAAGGCGAGATTTTTAATCTCACATCTAAGTCTATGAATTACCTTCGATTGTTAGGTATGAATTCCTAACACTTATTCATGTGCATTTGATTTTGATTTGGATTGCTTTTGTGAATATTCCAATTTTTAGTGTTTTGAGTTCAATTCGTTAAAAATCCTAACTTTGATGTTTGAACATGTTTTTGGTGATGCATCGAGGATCATATAGGGCCGGGTAGTCGATTGGCATAAACCCTTAGCGCCGTTGCTCGTGTGATTGCAATTTGATCGAGAGTTGCACCTCTTTTGAAATAGGGTAGGAAGTGCAAGCTTACAGGTTCGGCCGACCGAGCCCCCTGGGCCGGTCGACCGACGTGTAGTCCAGGCACTTCCTGCCTCTGTTTGGAAGTGCTGGTTACAGGCTTCGGCCGACCGAGCCCCTGGGCCGGTCGACCGACCTGGTGCCCCGAGCACTTCCAACCTATGGTTCGGTCGACCGACTCAGGGAGTCCGGTCGACCGACCTGCTACTATTTGCCAGATTAGCCTATATTGCTAATTCGTTTGAATATCCAACTTTAATCGATTCGTGTTGTCTCCCTTTTGTTGTTGTCATTTATTATCGACTTTGATGACCTTTTCTTTGGGAATTTTAGATATATCCACTTTGATGGATTTTATATCGATTTCTTTGGATTTTATTCACGTCTTCGAATGTGAATTTTTATGCCCGATTGTTTCTACAATCACTTCTATGGTTTGTCACTTTAAAATATAAAGGTTTTCTATACTAGTAGTAAATATCAAAACTCTTTCTTCAAATGATTTCAACACTATTTTATTACAAAGCTCGTTTTCTCAAACCGTTTTTCAATCTATTAGTATATAAAAGCCTTTACCTCACTCGTATGAGAAATCTAATTAAACGACTTAGTAAAACAAGTGGTATGAAACGCTTGCGTTTACTTCGTCGGTTAATTCTTGGACTTGTTCGATTGAATCTCTTGTGACAATTTTCTAGTGGAGATCTACAATTTGTTCGTAAATATTTAAGTTAAGCTAGTGGTTATGGACATGAAGCTAAGCTCATATATTTACTAGCTTACTGTAATCGACACTTCTCGTTGATCATGACGATCATCTTTGTGATTTAGACTAGCAATGTGCGATGTCTCTTGTCTATGTGGAGGACTGTTCCTCAATTCATTGAGCTTCGTCTCAATTCTTTGTGGGCTGGTATCCCGTGTACTTTTAACGTGTTTTGATTCATTGGATGTACCGTTTGTACTACATCAATGTCTTTGCTTTTGATTCATTGGATGTACCGTTTGTACTACATCGATGTCTTTGCTTTTGATTCGTTGGATGTACCATTTGTACTACATCAATGTCTTTGCTTTTGATTCATTTGATGTACCGTTTGTACTACATCGATGCCTTTGCTTTTGATTCATTGGATGTACCGTTTGCACTACATCAATGTCTTGGCCATCCTTTTATTGTGATTTCTGGATTTCTATTTGATGATTTCTGGAATTTATGTTTCACCAACTTTTACGATTGGCATTGATATATATGTCATTTATTGTGGCTTGGTGAATGAAATTAGGAGTATGACATTCCTTTTTATCTTTGAGAAGATCTTTACGATATTGATTAATCTCTTGTTGATTTTTCAATTACTTATTTATCAAAGCTTGGCATTGTGATTATTATACGTTTAGTCATATCTCTTATTCTATATCGTTTTATCTGATATTTATAGCTAGACTGATCTGTTTATTATTTTCTTATAAATAATACTCGGGTCAGACCGAGATGTTACAGGTACCTCTCCTTGACTTCTCTTCTGGGGTTATCATCCTGACTTTTGGTTTACTACTTAGATTAGTAGTTTATTTTGTTGTATACACTTGAGAGATAGACTCATAGTTGTATTCTTTTGTATAGCACGTGTTGCTATTCTTTGTATTATAGTGGATTTTTTTGAGCACTACTCTGATATACACTTCCATGTGTTAATTATATATTCATATCTTCTTCCGCCTTTGTGATATGAATTATCTGCGACTGATTTATGTTATGTTTATTTCTGTATTTGTTTCCGAAGATATTATAGCCACTGTGTAGTAGTTTTGAGTTTGTGTCGGTATGTCGGATTTCCTCTTGAAAAAGTATTGCATGTTATACTATCTGACATATCGATGCTCGCACAAAGCAATTACACGGATGGTCGCTCCTCAACAGCCTTATTCTCCATGCTAGTTGACAGCATTCACCGTAATGTTCTTGGCTAGCGTGGGTATAGAGGTGGGGCGTCACACAAAAACTAGATGCTGCTCCGAATGCCAAAGCCATGAATATGTTATTTTGTGCTTTAGATAGAAATGAGTTTAACCGTGTTAGCATGTGCTCAACTGCTTATGAAATATAGAGAACACTTAAAGTTACTCACGAAGGGACTAACAAGGTTAAACAAACCAAAATATCCATGCTCAAAAGTCAATTTCAAAATTTTAGAATGAAGCAAGATGAATCTATAAACGATATGTATTCTATATTTCAAGATATATATCACTCATTACTAGGACTTGGAGAAAAGTATTCTGATTTTGATATTGTTTCAAAAATTCTTAACTCTTTAACAGATGAATGGGAAAGAAAAGTCTTAGCTATTGAAGAAGCTAATGATCTTTCTACCATAAAACCAGAAGAGTTAATAGGAAATCTAATGTCCTATGAAGTGAATTTGCAGGCTAAAAGAGGACAAGCACAAGATAAAAAGAATATGACATTCCATGCTGAAAAGGAAGAATCAGACTCTGATGAAGAAGATTTAGCATTTATTGCTAAAAACTTTAAAAACTTTTTGAAGTACAGAAAAGGAAATCAGAACAACAAGAAAAGAAACTTCAATAGCAATACAAATAAACCGTCTTCATCTATACTAGAATGCTTTAACTGCCATAAGAAGGGGCACATGCAAAAAGATTGTCCAGAAAAAAAAAGAAAACATATCACAATAAAAATCAAAAGGACAAGATTAAAATAAAAGCATTTTCAGTAACTTGGGATGATTCGGATTCTTCTTATTCAGAAAGCAGCAGTGATAGTGAGAAAGAACAAGCTAATGTTTGTTTCATGGCTACAGAGAATGAGGTAAATGATCTTACTTTTGATGATATGATTGAAATTAATTCAGAACTTCTTGATACCTTAAAAGGCATCAAAAGAAAATATAAAGAAGCTCTAGAAAATCATAGAAAAGCAGAATTCGAGAGAGATATGCTTAATGATGAAAAAAAAAATATTAGAAGAAGAAGTTGGAAAACTTCAAGATATCTTCTCTAATGATAACTCTCAACTTACTTTATTGAGTCAAGAAATTGAAACTCAAAAAGAAAAGAATGATTCTCTTGTCTCTGAAAATCATGAGCTAAAAACTAAGATCAAAATGATAGAATTAAATAATACGTGCCTCAAAAGAAAGTTAGATAATATTACTAGAAATGTTTCTAACTTTTAATAAAGGTAGAGAAAATCTATCCAATATTATTGAAAATCCTCAATCCACTTCTAACAAGAAGGGACTAGGATACACTAAGAAATCAAAATCACCACCTAAAAAGGAAATTAGGAGAAATATTTCTAATGCTAATACTTATCCAAAAGGAAATAATATTTCAAAAACCATAAAAATATGGGTTCCTAAAATAAACAATAGTTTGATTAGGAATAAATATATAAATATAATTCTGGAAACAGTTCATAAAAATAAAAATTATATTTTTAAGGGGGATACTAAATCTACTTGGGTTTGGTTTCCTAAGACCTAACTCTTAGGACCCTATCACAAAGTGGGTACCAATGTTATTTTTTTTTTGCAGGACCCACTTAAAAAGAGAGGAAAATGGATACTCGACAGCGGTTGCTCAAAACATATGACTGGAGACAAAAATATGCTATCAAATATTACTTATTCAGATGGAGGCTCAGTCACTTTTGGAGACAATTCCAAAGGATGTATCATTGAGAAAGGCGACATCAGCAATGTCGATACATCTAATTTACCTCTTATTTCAAATGTCTTACTAGTCAAAAATTTAAAACACAATCTTTTAAGTATCAGCCAGTTATCTGACAAAGGTTTCATAATCTCTTTTTCTAAAGACAAATGTAGCATTTTTTGATAAAAATCAAAATCTTATATTTGAAGGAAATTGAGACAAAAATATTTATGTTCTAAATATGAAAATTAGTCACAATTCAGATATGCATTTAATAGCTAATGAAAATGATCCTTGGCTATGGCACAAAAGATTCTGTCGTATCAATTTCAAAACTGTAAACAAACTTTCTAAAAATAATTTAGTCAGAGGATTACCAAAAATGAACTTCAAAGTCAATCATATTTGTGATGCATGTCAATTAAGAAAATTGACCAAATCATCTTTTAAATCTAAGAAAGTTATCTCTACATTACAACCACTTGAATTACTACACATGGATTTATTTGGGCCAACTCAAGTTCAATCCTTAAACCATAATAAATATGTGTTTGTAATAGTAGTTGATTTTTCTAGATATACTTGGACCATTTTTATGAGAAACAAAAGTGATACGTTTGAGCATTTTAAATTTTTCGTTAAACGAATTCAAAATTTAAAAGGTTTAAAGATAAAAAATATAAGAAGTGATCATGGAGGAGAATTTGAAAACGAAGTCTTTGACCATTTTTGTAAAAAGAAAGGTATTTTTCGTAATTTTTCGTTTTCCAGAACTCCACAACAAAATGGAGTTGTAGAACGTAAAAACAGAACTTTACAAGAATGTGCACGAACTTTGTTAAATGGATGCACTCTTCCAAAACATTTTTAGGCAGAAGCTGTTGCAACTGCTTGTTATGTTTGGAATCGTGTTTCCATTCGACCTCTAATGAATAACACTTCTTATAAACTTTTTACTGGAAGAAAACCAAAGATTTCCTATTTTAAAGTTTTTAGTTCAAAATGTTTTATATTAAATACAAAAGATCAGCTTGGTAAATTCGATGCGAAATCTGACGAAGGAATCTTTCTAGGATATTCAGATCGTAGCAAAGCTTATCGCGTATTTAATAGAAGATCTAATACCATTGAAGAAACATTACACATATCTTTTGATGAAAATTTTCTACAAAATCCAAGTATAGAAGATGATGAAGATTTTCCGGATAACATTACAAATACGGAATCTACAAACTTAGAAATTGATGAAAACATTATTGATAATAATGATGAATTAAGATCTCCACCAAAAATATTACGGGATCACCCTATTCAAAATATTATTGGAGAAATTAATTCAAATGTACGAACTAGAAATCAACTAAATCAAATGGGTCACGTAGCATTCCTTTCTAATATCGAACAAAAGAATCCCAAAGAAGCTTCCACAGACGACTACTGGATAATTGCAATGCAAGAAGAACTAAACCAGTTTGAACGCAATGAAGTTTGGGAATTAGTTCCTAGACCAAGTGATCAAGCTGTTATTGGAACCAAATGGGTCTACTAGAACAAAGCAGATGAACAAGGTAACATCACTAGAAATAAAGCAAGGTTAGTTGCACAAGGATATAATCAAGAAGAAGGAATTGACTACGAAGAAACGTTTGCTCTAGTTGCAAGACTAGAAGCAATACGAATCTTAATGGCCTATGCATGTTTTCACAATTTCAAACATTATCAAATGGACGTTAAAAGTGCTTTTCTGAATGGTTATATAAAAGAAAAAGTGTTTGTTGTACAACCTCCCTTATTTATTCACGAGAAATTTCCTAATCATGTTTATAAACTTATGAAAGCTCTTTACAGTTTAAAACAAGTACCACGTGCTTGGTATGATCGATTAAAGACTTATCTAATTGCTTCAGGATTTCAAATTGGAAAAGTTGATCAAACACTTTTTATTAAACTTTCGAAAAAGGATATTTTAATTGTTTAAATTTATGTTGATTATATCATTTTTGGTTCCACTAATGACCAGTTGTGTCAGGACTTCTCTGACATAATGACCAAGGAATTTGAAATGTCTCACATAAGAGAATTAACATATTTTCTTGGTTTACAAATTAAACAACTTCAAAATGGCATTTTCATTAATCAAGAAAAATATGGTAATAATTTAATCAAACGTTTCGGAATGGAAAATACTTCTGCCAAACCAACTCCAATGAGTACAACGACACATCTTGAAAAAGATGGCAATGGCAAAAGTGTAGATCGGAAACTATACCGAAGTATGATTGGATCATTACTATATTTAACTACAAGTCGTCCTGACATAATGATGAGTGTATGTTTGTGTGCTAGATTCCAAGCCAATCCAAAGGATTCACATTTAAGAGCAGTAAAACGTATATTACGTTATCTCACTAACACCAAGGATTTCGGTCTGTTCTATCTAAAGAATGTCCATTCGAATTAGTTTCATATAGTGATGCTGATTTTGGTGGCTCTCGAACAGATCGAAAAAGTACAAGTGGTACATGCCATTTTATTGAAAAATCACTTGTATCTTGGTTAGCAAAAAGCAAAATTGCGTTTCTCTTTCTACATGTGAAGCAGAATATATTTCTGCTGTTTTCGCTTATACTCAAGTAATCTATATGCAACAAACACTTAAAGTTTTCAATATAAATTTATCAAATTAACTATATACTGTGACAACTCTAGTGCTACTAATTTATCTAAAAATCCTGTCAATCATTCACGAACTAAACATATTGACATTCCTCATCATTTTCTTCGTGATAATATTGAAAAGGATATAATAAATTTAGAATTTATAAATTCTGAAAATCAATTAGCTGACATCTTTACTAGACCTCTAAATGAAAATTGTTGTATAAAATTAAGAAGAGAACTAGGTATAATTTCTTCATCAGAATTATTAAAATAAATTAATAAATAAATATAAAAAAAAATTATTTTTATGCATATTTTTTTCGGTACTCGAACTATGCACCTTGGTATTGATAAGTTTATGTCTTTACAACTTGGCTATTCATTGCTTCACATCTACATCATATACATATGTTTCCTTATATTTTCTAAAAATTTTTTAGAAAATTTCAGCCACAAATTTTTTTATGGATCTTTCCCTTCCTCTAAATATTCAAACTGCACGTTAAACCATCTCTTCTTAACTACCTTTTACTCCTATATATATTCATCTCACTGTCCTCATATTCCCATCAAAAAGAAAAATTATATTTGTTTCTTTCTTTACATCATCTTCTAAATTCAAAATGTCGTCATCACATAACTCATCAGATGGATCGTCCTACTCTTCTATCAACTTTGAGACTCTATCATCAGCTTCATTAAAGCTACCAATACCTACTCCCACCCATGAACCTGCAAGACCATCAACTTATCGAACAGGTTATACACCTGAGAAAAAGAAAGTTAGACGGTTCCTGTTCTTTGGTTCTCCTCAAACCAAGCAAAAAATTGATGATCTTCATCATTACCAGAGGGAATCAATAACACTTCATCGAGAAATGTATTATGAACATAAAATGAACTCTAGACGTCTGAGTTTTATTAAACAAATTTGATGGAAGTTCTGCAGTTCATCTTCCTCTTTGGCTCATCAACCTACACCGTTGTCAACTCAAAATCCATGGGATAGGTCGCCGCAAGCTCCACCTGTCTCTCCAAACTCTTGGGAGCATGGAAACCGTTGGTCACCTCTACGGCCATATGTTGAGAAGACTAAAATGAACCAACAAAATCCAATTCTCCATCAACCTCATCTTCAAAATAAATATGTTTTTGTTGTCATTATTTTAATTATTCTACTCCATATTTATTATGCATTGTATTAATATATAATAAAAATTATCTGTTGGTGCTTAAAAAAATCTGTATATGCTGAAAAACAATTCAGTCAACTGGAAAAACTGAGTTAGTCGACTGAATTTTATAGTCAAAACTCTTGGGTTCAAGTCAGTCAACTGGAAAAACTGAGTTAGTCGACTGAATTTTATAGTCAAAACTCTCGGGTTCAAGTCATTCAACTGGAAAAACTGAGTTAGTCGACTGAATTTCATAGGAAAAACCCTTAAGCTTCAGCTCAGTCGACTGAAATTAATGAGTCAGTCGACTGAATGCACATAAAAACTCTCAGGTACTACTTTCAGTCGACTGACTCAGTTATTTCAGTCGACTGAACGTAAAATTCTTCAGATTTAACTGCCCTTACCTACTTTTTACCCTCCCACATTCACTTTGTTAACTCATCTCCTTTTGTTCTCCAGACCTAATTTCGAATTTCCCCTATTTTCCCATTACCAAATTCAATTTTTTTACCTATCTCTTTCAATTTAAATGGCTCCAAGGCAATCAAAGCGTGTAAAAAAGGGTTCTTCTTCTTCCACCACTCCAATTGATTCTCAGATTGCTACTTGGTTAGTTCATGATAAAGCAATTCAACGATGGATCAATATGCAAGATTCACATATTTTTGAAGGCTCTTATGTTCATTATCCTGATTTTAACGCATATGGCATACAGGAGCTTTCAAAGAGAAGTGGGTTAGATACTTTTTTGGACTGCAAGAAGAATAACCTCAAAATCAACCATACGATGGTTAAACTCTTTTATGCAAACTTAAATCTTCAGGAGCCAGGACCTAGAAATAGAGAAAACTGCATTTGGACATCGGTATGTGGAATCTCTATTTTTCTTTCTCTAGACCGAATGCATCATTTACTTCAAACTAGAGTTGGGGGAATTAATCTTCGAGATGTAAGTTGCGATATGAAACTTCAGGATAAAATAAGTCACTTATTTCTCGAGGATAATGCTGTTGAAGTAAAACCAATGTCTCTTCGACCAAAAGCTAGATTAATGCATAAGTTTCTTCTTAAAACCATAAACCCCCGAACAGGATCATATGAATTAGTGTATCCTGAAAATTTTCGTGCTTTATATGCTATATGGGGAAATGTGCATGTTAATTGTACTCAACTTCTTCTTGATGAATTTCTCAGTTTTAACCAAGGAAGAACTAATGTCATTTATTTTGGTGAATATATAATGCGACTATTAAATGATTTTGGTATAAAATCCCCGCAACTGAATTCTCCAAAGTCGGATTATTTAACATTCGTACCATAAGATTAATGAAACTCCCTGATCGACCGAAACCTTTTATCACCTTTAACGATTAGAAAGCAACCCAACAACAAAGACGAGAAGGTGGTATTCACATTATCGAACAATCTTCCTCTCAAACTTTTTGATCCGAAGAAGAGGTTATCCGTCGTCCAACTATTGGCCAAACATCGCGAGAGGCTATTGATTTGCTTGCACAAAATCAAGTTATTCTAGGCTCTCGTTTAAATAAGATTGATAAAAATCTTAACAAGGTCAAAAGTTTCTTCACAACATCATGGAAGGCCATTTCTTGTACATCTTCCACTACTGGTTCTTTGCATTTGGATCTTGGAAAAAGACCTGCTCCACAGTTCTCTTGGTCAACTTCCGAAGCCACAAGTTCTAGCACAAGTGCTCATGACATCGCTAAGGGAAAGAAACCAATTGAACCGGAGGAGGAAGATACTTCTGATTCAGACAAGAGTAAGTTGTTATATGACTTTATGTTTAAGTATTTTGGTGGTTGTTTTAAATTCATATGGCTGTTAACAATTTTAAGAACTATTGTGGTATAAAATATTTATGTGACTATATGATCTGCAGTAGAATGCTTTATGTGAATATATGACTATGAACTTATGTGATCTTCTGTGAACTATTGGTTTTTTCTAAAGTATTCCTTTTTGTCGATGACAAAGGGGGAGAAATTATTGTGTTTTCTAATAGTTTCTTGCAGAGCCATACATTCAGGGGGAGAAAATAAAGAAAACAAATTCTTTATAACTCATATTATATATCATCAATTATATATTGTCATCAATCAAAAAGGGGGAGAATGTTGAATCATGATTTTTTGATTCATGACGAAGAACATCAATAAGCATTGAAGATTATAGCGACAAAAAGAGAATAGAACTTCAAACAAAGACAAGACTTCAAAGTATGTATATTTACATATTTTTTTGGGGTCTTAGTTCTGTTCAAATACTGTTAAAATCATCCCTCAAGAAGTCACACTCGCACACAAAATGTTTTCTTATGAATTTTAAACTGATCTATGCAACACAGCACAGGTTAGTCGACTGACTCATACCAGCCAGCCGACTGACCTGTGTTAATGCACAACGTATTGTTTTGAAATGCACGTTTTTGAATTTCAGTTGACTGGAACTTATGAGTCAGTTGACTGAATGTTAAATAACGGCTATTTTACTGAAAAGACACTCTCTTTCATGAAGGGGTTTCAATTCAATTCCAACAGGAATAGATGCAACTTTTGATTGTAATCTTTCATGAACAATTGCATCCCTATATACTCTATATAAACATGCTTTGATTCTTCTCATAATTCACCGAATTTTTACATTGCTCTCTTATTCAATTCTTGTTCTATATTCAAAGCATTCACAAAACTCATATCACTTGAATCTCTGAATTTACATATAATCTTTGATTCTAAGTGATTTACTTCCTTCAATCAACACACACACACACACACAAAATATTCTTGAGGATTTGATTATAGGAAGGGTGTACCATCAAGAGACAAATTCATGTTATTAAGAACACATTGTGTCAAATATACTTTTGTATAAATTGAAGTCCTCTTCGGTTGCTGAGGCGAAATCCTATTCTGCTGCTCAGGTCCCTTGTTCGGCTGTTCAAGGGTTGTATAGACCTGTTCCTCCGGGTTAAGTGAGGATTGTTGTTAGTGAAATTCCAGAAAGGAGTCTGGGGCTGGATGTAGAACGGGAAGTTCGAACCAGTATAAAAATTCCTGGTGTGCTTATTTTTATTTTTACTTACTTTACATTGATATAGTTTACTTCCGCACTTGTTTAATATAATTTCATATTGCACGATCCGTATAGTAACTTTCAATCATGAACATGTTTTCTCACAAATGTTTGCCTGAAGTAACTATATTGGTATTCATTGTTCACAATGTACGTTAGTTGAGTGCATTTGCTAAATGCTATTACTGATAGAAACGTGATGAATGCTCAATGTTTTTGCATATGCTATAATTACCTTATAATTTGTCCGTGTGTATGTGTTTATTGTATAAGTTAAATATTTGTTATTTTTTGCACCTTTTCCAAAGGTTATCACTGCAAACTTGTAAATATTTACGGTCATGTAGTTGCATCATCTCATCACTTTTTATTTAAGATAAGAGAACCTCAAATGTATTACAAATGTAACTAGAGAAGTGGAGATAGTTTCACGTTGGTTATTCATTTTGCTACAAACAAAATATTGGTAGCATTCAGATGATGGACTTTTGAGCGATATAGATGAAAGTATCTTTTAATTATTTGGGGTTTAAATATAATATCTTAAAATAACCTTTAACTTTTACTTAAGTCCTTTGGATTTCTAATTTTGGTTATGCAAAAAGTAATCAATGTCTTCCTTTCAAACTCAGTAATATTGTGCAAAGAATTCAGAGCGATTTGCATCCTTCTTTTAGTTTCATTTAATGTGTTTTAATCCTTCCATAAAGTGCTTATAAACCATTAAGAAATTAATATGGTTTTTTGGTTACAATCATAGTTATAGTAACCAATTAAATTTGCTAATGGTAATTAAAATTTTAGTAGCAATTAATGACTAAGTCCTCATATATGTTTTCTGATAATACGAAGTATACATCTAAAATGAAGAGACAATTTTTAATATAACTTAATGCATTCTGCTACTATTTAGAATTGTTTGATACAATCATTTTGTTGGTTACAACATACTAAAATTATGATTCCGTGTCTTCATAGGAGAAGAAATAAAAGCATGGTCACTATTATGGTGCTGTTGAGGCTTTTGTTTTTGTTCACAAGGGAAAAGTAGACATTCAAGTTGGTTTACTTATATGTCACCATACGGAGCGGTAAGTTTTATATCTTTGCCCACTTTTTTTATAATTGTTTATAAGAACTTTTTTAAATGAAAAGAAACTCTCTTTCTCTTATGCTTACCTCACTTGCAAAGTGTTAGTTTAAAAATATGATTTTTCTTGTTATATTAGATCTATTGTCTTCTATTCAAAAATATTATTTGATTACTATCGAAGCTATATAAATATAATTTTAGTTGTATTATTGGTAAAATTACCATATCATTCTGCTTGATGACGCTTCTATTTTATGCGTTATGTATAATACTGGTTATTTTACATATTATAATACTAGCAATCTATTATGTTCGAGGAAGGGTATAGCGCTACGATGTAAGACTGTCCTTAGAGTCTAGGTGATGTTCGAGCGGAGCCTGGATGAAAATAAGCTCTCACCACATAATTTGACGCAAATAAATTTTGCATTGATAACTATAAAATGAATAAATACATGTTGTAAGAAACTCAATTGGCTTTGATTATAGTGTCATTATTTTATCATTTTAATATATGATGATTTATATATACATTTGTGTATGTATACACACACACTTTTAGTTTACCACTAATAAGTTTCAAAATAAACAAACACTATTCTAGTCTACAATAATATAAATTACAAATAATAAAATTTATGTCATGTTGTATTAAATATTTGTTTACCATAATCATGAATTCATGATAAAAAGTACAATAGTGGAGAACAACTTGTATGTTTACTTATAATTAAATAATTTAGGTGATATTCCAAAAATATTTAAAATAATATTTAAAATAAATAGAATAAGAAAGTAAAATGAAGAAACTATAAAATTTTGGAAAAGCGAGAAGTTAATGAGTGACTTTTCTTGTACAATTTTTTCGTCTAATTGTATGTTTATTTTAAGTTATAAAAGGGAATACTTATTGAATAATTGTCTATTTATTTTGAAATGAAATATACAAAGTGTGGTTTAATTTTGAAACTCTATTAGAAGATGATCGTCAATAAATAAGCAAAGTAAATGAGTGTCTTTAGTGTAATTATACTAATTTAGTTAAAGTGAAAAATAGTATACTAAAACCACATATTTTTATAGCTCCTCAATAAAAAAATTAGTGTTTAAATTGCGACTTAGGCAAAGTGTGGATTAAATCGCCAAAGTAAAAAAAGTAGGGCCTTAAAATTGCCAAGTATTGTCTAAATAGCACTGTGGCACCTAGGCGATGCCCCTAAAAGCATAGCTAGTAATTTTATACATATGTGCATCTCCACTATTAATAATGAAACTTCAATCAATAGGATTTCAACCTTATTTTTTTAGTTCCCAAAAATATCCGAAATGTCATCTCCTTTTCAATTATTCAACAACGTAAAATCATTACCAATTTATAGCATGCACCACCATCCCCTTCTTGACCACTTATCAACGGAATCTCATTATCGATTTACAATTTACTCCACGAACAAGACTGGTTGAAATAAAAGCATTTATGATCACCAAAAGTTTTTCATTTATAACACAGATAATAAAACCAACATTATTGTAATAAAATTGTTTTTTCCACATTAAATATTTTTTATAAAAAGTAAATAACTTTATTGTGCACGTAGATGTGTGCACTTATACTAGTATATCATGTAGTTCTTTTTTGCTAATGTCTCCTACAACAATTACAAGCTCAATGACCATTATCGAGAGAATAAGAGCAAAAAGCCGCTATAGCTAGATATTATATTTTACCGTCATCACTATCAAAACTAGATGATTCTCTTATGTTCTTTCATGATTTTTGATTGTTTTATGTACTTTTATCAGAGTTTTACATGATAATTTGTATAAACATGCCCTTACTTGATGATTGATTTTGTTACAATTTTTTTTAATACGTTTTACAAGACTTATCAATGGCATTTGTATAAACAATCTATCTATAAAATTTTGTGTAACTGTTGTATATGATTCTCCTTTTGTAAATCCATCTATTAATTATGAGAATACATTTTTATGGTTTGTAATTTATTTTGTATTATTATGCAATGTTTGGGATGACATACTTTATAAATTTGAGGAACTTGTAGACTAAATTGTTAGGAAACCTTATTTAATCAAAAATACAATCAAGTATTGTGTGCTTACTGTAGTTCTAAGCATCTAAGGTTTTGTTTTCTGGAATTTTTTTCCCATCCTTGATAAGTTCAGAAGTAATTTAAACTTATTGTAATCTAGCAAAAAGTCATGATTCAACTATCAAATACACAAGATTCAAGTGAACTCTAATGTGTGTATCATGTATGTATAAACATTTCTACTGGAAAAAAAAGTTCGTAAAATATGATTTTCATCTTCTGTGTTTTTTAGTGTTTCCATTTTCTATTACTCGTACCAATTTTATTATGTGCATAATGTGTGCAGGGTTGTCTTCAACATCTATCTACATAATATTTTTGCTCTAATGAACATGCTTCCTTAGCTTCATTTTTCCTTATCTCAAATTCTAACGAATCCAAAGTATCCTCCATTTCATATGACAATGGATTATGCTGCACCCGGGTAATCTTTCCTTTAGGTTGGTCCACCCTTTCATTCTGAATTTACCCATTCGACTCTGTTTTGTTCATCTTGTATCAATAATGCAAAATATTCAATTCTTTTTTGTTGTTGCACTTTGCATTTAATATTACACGGATGAACAATTATCTAATATAGTCTGCATGTAGTTAAATGTGTTGTATTGAATTTATGCGACATTAGAAATACAATAGGCTTCTTATTTATCAGTTTGATACACTACCACTACTAAAACTGGATGTTGTAGCATATCAACATATGCAGGATATCTACTTTGTTCATCCATAACGTACCACCATATATAACAAAATACACAATACATTATTTTAAGTATTATAATTAGCCTGTATGTCTAACTTCATCTCCTTTTTTCAGTCACCATTCATATTATCTGGCTTATAAGCACCTCAATCCTACCTTATCTAGAATATTACGTCGAATTTTGATGATATGGATTTTCAAAAAGAATGTGTGTCTCCATGTCGCACAAGTAAGTGCTGCATCAAATTTGGAACACGTCATTTTGGTCTTTGTCGGCTATTTTGATTCTAGTAAAGATGAAGCATATTTCTACAAGGGGAAAACTTTAATGTACTTTTAGTCTTATTTCATGTATCAATGGAAATGTCACTCTCTCTTATAGTGCTTTTCTGGATGAAAATGTGTAGCATTTTTGTGATGCTGGTTATACTTGGCTAATGTTGTCATTTTACATTATTTTCTTCATTATATTGATACAATATGTTCATTTTGTTGAATAATATGTATGATAATATGTTGTAGCTTGGTTCATTTTACTATATGTTTTGATATTGTTCTTTATCATCAGGGGAAGATATTGTTTTCATTCTTTGCATAGGTGGACGGAGCTGTTAAATTAAGTAACAGGGGCGTTTGATCCCTGTCATAGCATAAGTTTTACATGCATATAGATTTGCCTCTAATGGGATTACAACTTATTTCCTGCTTACGTGGCATATGGTGAACTGGAGGCAAATTAAACAAAATATCTGCCCTAATTTTCTTCTAGGGA